>JAXCHO010000034.1:73847500-74472500 GCA_036630365.1 Acanthiza pusilla
CCAGAAACTGTCAAATAGCTTTCAGTTTAGTGATGGAGAAAACGGGCAAGGAAAGACAACTTGCAGAGGCTTAAAGCAAACAGTGTAGTGCTCAGAGGAGCCAGAATGAGCCGGGGTGTGCTAATGAATGTTATGTCCATTAGCACAGAGATATCACTGAATGTGAGCTTTGGCAGTGACTCTCTTTACTAATGGCCTTTGGTCTTAATATTGCCATCATATGTTTCCTTTTTAATTTGGCTATAATACCCAGTTTATTAGAGATTAGAGGATTTCAGCTGAATAGCAGCTTGATGTTCTTTCTTCCCTCTATTTCAGGTCCTTATTTTTAACGTACTTTATCCAGTTTAGTTAGACTGGGAACTAGAAGGAATTGTTTATAGAGGAGATGTGTAGTGACATCTACCTCTTATTCAGAGGTTTCAGGTACATATTCAGTGGCGGAGGATTTTTGTGAGCATTTAGGATTCATTTTCTTTTTATCAGAGCAAGTGTGAAGTCACAGACTTTGGCAGGTGAAAGATGTGCAAACTTCTTCTCAGCAGGATAGCCCCAACCAGTGTGAAGATGAGCATAAGAGATATAGGCTGTGTTTCTGCAGAATACAAAATAGAAACTGCAGCTCTGGAAGCACTGGGGTGTGGAGTGAGCATGCATGTTTTCACATGCAGATTCATTTAAACCATTTCCCAGGAATGGCCTATACTCACTTAAACACACAAACCTATGGTGTGAGTCATCCCAGTGACATCACTGGCCTTGGCCAAGGCAAATATGGAGAACTTCTTAGACCTGGAGTGTTCAGGAAAAATATGGAAACAGCAAGTACCTCAACATGAGATAGCAGCAAGATCCATGTCTCCTTGTGATCACCTGTGTGCAGTGGACTCGAATTCAAACTGCAAATGTGCAGACACAGGGCATTAGTGGGATAAGTTCAAGTGGAAAGGCTGTTGTGTGAGTGGAAACAAGTTGCCTCCCCTTTCTCATAATCTAAAAACCAAAAAGCTCAGGGGAACTGGACTGCTTTCTGCACTCTTGGACGTGGCAGAAGGACAGACAGGAGGCAGAAAAAGTGATTTCAGCTGGAAGGTCCTATTGAAAGCTGAATAGAGTCCATAAATTAATAGACTGGGCAATTAAAAGAAGATTAGAGATTGAAAGCATGCAAAGGAGTGAGGATCTGGAATGAGAAGTAGTAAGAGTGAAATAATTTGCTTTCAGATGGACATTGATACATTTACATTGCTTACACAAGTGATTGTATCATTGCTTGTAATAAAAAGTTGGATTTCATTGTCTTAGAGATGTCTTTCAATCTTATCTTTTTGAAGAAATGTAGATCTGGGAGCTGTGTCCGTGGTCCCTTCATCTTGCCTCCCTTCACTCAAAATCTTTATCAATAACTACTTCTGAGTTAAGACCAAGTTAGCCCAGGGTGGCAGACTTAATTCATAATTTTTTACTTCATTTGTCAACATTCATCAGAACAGGTTGCATCTCTGGGTGAAAAACTTTTAGCAGAAAACCCAGGGTTACCCGGTCAGAAGAATGAGTTGCTGTGAAAATTGGTGAACTATGTAGAGAAACACATTGCATGTGAAATCCATTAGGATTGTTCACTTGCAGGTTTTGCTTTTTTTTTTTTTTTCCCCTGTTACTCTTTAGTTTTCAGATTTTCTGTTCCTTAAAAAGGGGAGAAGTAAGCAGATGGTGGGTTTCCTGAGAGCCAGGGATGCTCTACTGATGAAGTGCTGTCAGTCTTAGTGAGAAAATCACCACCAGCCTTCACCTTTTAAAAGAAATAATTTTCAGGTAGAAACACATTTAAAATAATTTCAATCAAAGCACTAAACCAGAAGCAGATGTTCAGATATGACTTAGGAATATTTAACTACTTTGGCAATGAATACACACAGATTGTTTTTAACTGACACTGGGTACCTCTCCACTCCTGTCCCCTTTTCCTTTTGCCTGTTAATGACAAGTGGTTAAATAAAAGGCTCAGCTGCAGCTTCATTAAATGACAAATATAAAGAACAGGTATAAACACCTGCTTGGTCAAAGAAATTATTTAGATTTCCAACAGGATCTCATGTCAGATGCTGATATTTAAGAGGTACCTGCAAAGGAGCTTTCATTGAAACATCTTATTGTATGGAAAATTAACAGCAAGAAGAAAATCAAGTTGTTCCTTTTTATTTATCCTCCTTCTTATTTTATTTTTTTCAAACTTTCTAATTAGTATGCTTTGGAAATACCAAAAAAGAGAAAAATCCTGAAGGACAAAGGACCAGAGACCTCTTTTTGGAAACGGAATCTGCTCTGGAACAAAAATTGAAAGCAATAAAAGCTGAAACTAATTTCCAGATGGAATAAATTGGTTCCAGGGTTTCTTGAGATTTTGGCCAACATACTGCACAGCTGAAGCTGAACTTGCTAATTTTACCAAGGGAAAATGTCTCAGCAGGGACACACACCCCTTGAGACTCTGCTGCTTGTGCAGTTCTGTTTAGAGTCAGCGATCTGTTTCTCCCTGTCTCCAAAGGCAGGGCACACATCTCACCCAGACTGTTCCAGAACCCTCTTGGGGTTACAGCCTGGCGCGTCTTGCCTCCCCTGCCTTGCTTCAGACTCACCTAACAGCCCCTGAACCCTGTCAGCCTCCAAAGCTGGGCAGCCAGGCAAGCTTTATCTGATTGGAGCAGGGTGGGTCTGGTTTATTTATTGTTTAATTAAGTGTAATATCCTTGACAAGGTGCCTTATTGACATTGCAGCAAATTAAAGGCCTTATTATGCGACAAACACTGTCATCACTCAAGCAAAACTTAGTTCAGAGGGGAATTTTGCTGGAGAAAGGACCGCAGTGTTTGAAATCACTGTTTATCTGAATAACCTCCATGGCAGTGTATGGAAAAGTATTCTGGTGTGAAAATATGAGATTTGTCTCCACATTTTATCCGTTGCCCCTGTGCAGAGATTGCCAGCACTGACGGTCCTTATGATGCAGACACCTCTCTGGAAGAAAAATCCCTTCTTTTTCTCAAGCCCAGGTGTCCAGGCATGGTGGTTCATGGCTGCATCTGCGTTTGAACCCGTGATATGTAAGATGGGGTGGAAGGTTCTGGTTATCCAGTCAGTGCAGAGTACTTATTTTTAAAAGAAAAAGCCCTCGTTAAACTACAGCAATATTTCCATGCCATGGAATTACAGATCTTTCTCCTTTCCAAGAAAAGAAGGGGAAAAGGCCTTCTTAAAGCTTTTAAAAACAATAAAAACTGTTTGTTTAATAAGTGCTCTTTTGCAAGCGTGCCAACAGCACAAACCATATTATCCAGAGCAGTCATCTCTTTAGGGTTTCCAATGTTAAATAAAACCTCAACTAAGCACAAATGTGAGAATAGGCTGAAAACACTGCACTCACTGGCAGCTTATTCTCCAGCACACAGGGCTGGAGCTCAAGGATAGTTTACTGTATAACCTGGAAGGCCTCTATCGACCATCATCAGCATTCAGTTCCTGCCTATATGCATGATCCATGATTTGTTTTCCATGGTTTATTGAAAATGAAGGGGAAATGTACTTGTTTCTAGCCAAAGCATCCACCTGTGTTATTCACAACGACTGTATCCCAGGTTTTGAATTTTTGGAAAATACAAGGTGGTTCTAGGGAAGGTATGTGTTAGGCAGTGAGGCAATGCAGGTTCCCTTATTGCCCATGGGCCTGTAGTCACAAGTGGATTTACAAAGGTTTCGCCTATGCTGAAGAAACATTACAGAGTGACAGGTTTTATCTTGGGAATTTTGCAGGTTCTGTAGTCCTAGGTAATTTATAGAGCAATCTATCTCTGTGGATAACATTCTCCTTGGCTCAGAGTGGGTGCTTCTCACACTGCTCTAGAGCATGGCCACTTAGAGCTGAGACTGACAGCCAATGAGCATCTCCTGCTACTCCTGTTTTTGCATATGTTTGAAATTCAGCTAACAACTGCCTTTCAAATATCTTTATCATTGCCCAGTGGAGATTATTTTAGTTCATCCCCTGCATAGCAATGAAAACCAGAGGTGATATTCTTTTTATCTTGATGAGCAGTCCCCCCTGATGCTGTGGCCACATCTCCGTGGCAGAGCAGCCCTCCCAGAGCGCAGAAGGGCTCTCTCCACAGTGCTGCCGTGCCTGCTCATGCATTATTTCTGGCTGGGGTAGAAGGAGGTTTTCTGTCTCCTGAGACCCTCTTGCCTCTGCTAGCCCTACCTGCAGACTCCATCACAGAGCAGTGACTGGGGAGAGGCATACCAGGCAGCTGGGGAGGAGCACTTTATGCTCTCCTCCTCCTCCTCACATGCCAAGAGATACTGAACAGGAAGGATTCTGCCTCTGACAGCCCTGATCAATAGCTGTTGTTTAAAAAATATACTAATGAAATTATAGCTTTCTTGTAACAATGCTCTCTCCTCAAACGAGAACCTACAGAATAAGATCCTGTCTGCAGCCCCCTTTCCCCTTGTGAAACAAAGCAAGAACGCAGCTTTGGATGCTTAGTGTTCTTAGAGGACCAAATATCACTCCACCCTGGAATAAGTCAAAGCTGTGGGGTTTATTCACCCGCAAAAGCCATTATTTTCCAAACAGAATGGCACGTGTTAGGTCAATATACATGTCACTAGGAAGCAAGAAGTTTGTTTACCTTGCTGAATATAGAATTGTTTCCAGTTTAATGGGTTTGTGTTAAAATGTTACCCACAATATATATTTTTTTTTATTCTCTCCCATCAACCACATTACAGACTGTTTTTTTTTTCCACTGGTGAGGGCAAAGGTGATGCAATGATCCACAATTTTCCCTCAAACATGCTATCCATATTTTATTAACCAAGTAAATTATTTAAACACGTTCACTAACACACATGCCTCCTCTTATACACATGCCACACATTCCTGCCAGTGCAGCCTACCTAGATGTAATGAGATGCTCTTCTCTGGATCTTTTTGCCCAATCAGACTGTAATTAAGCCTATGAAGATGCAGGTAAATGTGCAAGATGCCTGTTTAATTAAAAACGAAAATGAGGGCTTAAGTATCAATTTGTGTTCTATTCAATTACCTGCAAGATTCGTAAAGCAACTTTACCTTTCAGTACCTTTTAATTAAAAAAAAAAAAAAAAAAAAAAAAAAAAAGAGGAAAAAAGAAAAGCAGCACAAAACTGAAAGTAACCCATCCTAAATTCACACTTCCATATTGCATGGCCACTTCTACATGAAGGAGAAGCGTAAAATCCCATGAATAAAAAAAATGTTTGCATCAAATCATGGAGGGAAAAAAACCTAACCAAAACAAAACACATTGCTGTCAGAACACAGCAGACTGAGTCAATGTATAGCTTGCATATGGAAACAATGACATGATTGTTTACTCACTGGTTTAATGATATTCACTTTCTCCTAATGGCAATGTTGAAAATGTGAATGCCAGATGTTAAGCCTACAGCGCAGAAGCGATGAACACTGTAAAGTCTATAGAAAGGAATTTATCCTGACATCAAAATATAGCGTAACTCTTCAGTTTATTAATGCTGTGAGTGGAGGTTTTTTTAATTTATAAAAAGAAATAGTTTCATGTTTGCAGTTTACATTTCCATATTTTATAACAGTTCAGCAACAAATTTACATATTTCCTGGAATCTGCAGATATAAAAGCGGTAAAACACTCCAGGCATTATTAGATAGTAGATTATAACCCATTACTATTGTTTCAATTAGCAATGTAAAAGTGACCTGCAGTGTTCAGATGACCCACTAATGGATTTAAATGCTTTCAAATATTAATGCAGGTTTTCTAAAGATGAATCCCAAACCCATTATTCCTGGAATAACCGTGAGCTGAAAAGCTGGCAATGATTGTGCATTATGTGGAAAGGCTCATGGTTAATTAAATGAATACCTAGCATTACACTGTTCACTTTAGTGCTACAAAATTATTTCTCATTGATTTTTACATTCTGAGCCTGTGATTCAATTTACTTCTGCAATTTGTGTTGTTGTGTCAATAAAACAGAACTGCTTGAAGATGGAAGCATTAGAGAAGGATACATACATTAAGACCCAATGAAAACCGTCATTTTTTTATTTTTTTCCCCTACTGAAATATCACTTGTAGGCATCGCTTCGTTATGTATTATTAATACAATTTTTGTTTGTTTCCATCTGCTCTTTCTTCATTTTTATATTCAGGAGCTGGAATGTTAGTGATTACTTAAGGGTGAGTAGCTAATTTTTCAGTAACAAGTTCTCCTAATATCAAGAACAAAAGCACCATCAACACAAGTCTGTTATTTCATGTTAAATGGACTAGAAGGATTCAATTCATCAAAGCAACCACGCTGGAGATCCAGGGAGTTTTTAATTTGGCAAATACATGAAGTTGAATTTTTAAGTTATCAAAATAGAGAATTCTGAGAACTGAATGTAGAATCAGAATCATTCCTGCATGGGTTTTAGGAAATGTTCATTCTCTTTGGTGTGCAAAACTGCCTGGAAGAAGGGTTCAAAGTCTTTCCATGGAGATGCCCACTGAGGAAAAGTGATTTTAGTTAGCTTTCTGGAGGGTTGTAAAGTTTCACTGCTGTTTTTTTGGATAATTTTACTGTCTAAAGCGGTGCTTGTGTGCTACTTCTGCACATTTTCCATGACTGAGTTGATAATTCTCCCAAGCATCTTTGGTCTTGACCACCTGTGAGTGTTTGTAGAACACACGTATTTTATAGCACCTGAAAATATTTTAAATTAATCCCATTTATGCTTGTCTTATGCTATGTATCAAGTGAATGCAGTAACATTTTCCACACCTTTCTCTTAGTACTTGATGTAAATTTGATTTCCAGCATCCGAAAGAATTAATAGTGTGCACTGCATATCAAACTCTAAGCCCTCTGCAAGCCTAGTCAGATAGGGATCAGGCTCCACAATGAGTTTGGATAACAGCAAGATCTTAGCAGAAATGCACTTGTGGATCTACTTCTGTTGCATTGTGCAAGTCATCAGTCATCCATGGTCATTGTTATTATTATCATCAAGTTTCTTGAGGGGGTGTGCGAGTCTCAATTTTCTTACATTGGGAAAAATGAAGAGCAGTTCTGTTAGGGCAAGTGCAACTGCAATGATGTAAAACCAGTGTAGGTGAGAAGATAATCAGGCCCACACCGTTCATTGTGTGACACAGTCCTGTAATCACTTACTTGCATGAGTAATGCTGTCTTCAGGAAGTTCACCGAGTTCAATTGGATTATTTGCATGAGTAAGTATCCCCTCATGTGTGTGCACCCTATTTTCATATGTTTAATGCTTCCAAAAGGGAAACTAACTATAAACCAGCCTTGTGAAGGAGCATAAGATATAAACCACTATAACAAACCTATAAAAATGGAATTGAATTAAAAATATTTAAAAATACACAAAAAAATCAAAAAGAACAACCTTGATTTTGCCTCAGGGCACTGCTTTTCAGAAACCAGAAGGTGTGGCAGAAAATCCTATTCAACGTTAGGATCATTATAATCTCAAATAATTAAATGGCTAGGGAGCTGTTTTGTGTTCACCAACTAGGACAATGCATTCAGAACTAAAATGCACTTATGTGTAGCCTCACTTAGAGCATTAGCCATTACTTGAACCTTGACCATGAGCACTCAGTGTGACAGTAACCAGTTTTGCATCCAGAGCCAGCTAAATGAGGATGCATGTTTGTGATATGGATTAGAGAATTTTTATGATGCCTGAAAAAACCAGAAGGTTTGCAACTGGCTTAACTGGAGAAAGATCTGGCTTTCATTACCAAAGGTAAGCAGTCCTGAACATAATGAAAGATTTCCTGCAAAATGGGATAATTCTGCCAGGATTCTTAAAAAGGAAGAATTTCATGCTATGCTATGATCTGTAGGCAAATACTACTTATGTACTTTGTATTTTTGGTGGATGAAAATGTCATTTATTCATTAAAATGTGAAAAAAAATCTCCTAGCCCCTCTATTCCTGTAATGAATTCATTCTCATTTTATCGCTCTCTGGAATGCCATTTCCCTTTCCTTCCACTTAGCAGAAAAAATGTAAATATGATTATTTCCCCCTTGATATGTTGTCCATTATGCTATAAAATACAGTGAATAAGCCCCACTAGTTTGACTTGTAGAGAGCTGCTTCCTGAACCTGAAGTGAGGAAAGCCAGCTGTCCTGTAGTAGCATATCCCTCAGCTGCAAGGAGGTGGTGGTGGATGGGAGATGCTGTTTCAGGGACTTTCATAGCACAGAAACTGCCATCCCTTCATGGACAGGATCATGAAGACAAAAGTCCCTTTGATATTAATATCTGTTTTCCCTAAGTGAGAAGTACAGGGCATGGTTCCAGCAAATTGGGATTGAGAGGTCTGGCCACAACTGATAAAAATACCAAACACCGTATCAGAGGGAGCAATTTGGGAACCTATGTGGTGTCAAGGTGAAACTTAGGAAGTATATGACCAAGCCATCAGTGATTCCCAACCCCTGGGCTGCTGAAGCAGACTGTACGCTGGAAAGCGCTCTTACAGTCACAGCTTTTCTTCTCTGGTCCTTATTTTGAGTCAAGGAAACTTCCTTGAATTATCTGACTAAAAAATAAACAGGGTTTTAGATGTCCCTCTCTCCGAAGCATTTTCTCTAGTCTGAGACATTCTCCCCCCACTTTCTACTTTTCATGGATCTAATGCTCCAGCTGGAAGCTGCTGTGTGGGAACCTCAGGCCAGTGCTGGTGTGCCTGGTTCTTGACTTCACTGCTTACCACAAGTCAGTAGAGATTACGCACATCCATTTCCATCCAGCCTGGATGGGAAATAGGGAAGGAAGAGGATTTTTCCTCCTCTGGCTGTGCACACAGAAGGGGTGTCTTCCAACCTGCTTTCTTTGGTGTTGCTGTTGGCAGAGACGTGAACACTGAAACCCTGCACAGGGCCATTCACTCCTGCTTTGTAGATGCTGTAGCCCCTGTTCAGACTTGGTGCAGCTACATCTCACTCAAGTCTCCCACACTAAATTTCACAAAGCTGGACCGGCTAATCTAATTATAAATATTTCATACTGACCATCTTTCGTTGCTCTTTTTTTTTTTTTTTTTTTTTTTTTTTTTTTTTTTTTTGGGAGGTGGTGTATGTTTGTTTAGCGGTGGACATTGTTTCTGATATTACTTCACAAAACCCTGTATTTCCTACTCATTGTTTTAAAAAGAGAATTTTGCCAAGGCGAGGCAACAGAATTTGGTCCTTTTTAGATATGCATGTGCTGTGATTACAAGCATTCAAGATTAAATTACATTAACAGAAAAACAAATATCCTGTGTAAAAGCTATTCTGTAAAAGCTATATAGTCTAATTAGAAAGACAGAAACAAAAATCATTATGGCAATAAAGAATTAGAACACAATAAAGAATATAGATTTTAGAAATTTATTGTAGGCGACCAACATTGTGTATGGATTATACATCTGTGAGGAAGTAATTTGGAGAAATATATACTTACCAATACATTAAGTGTAACTGTTTAAGGCAAAGAATATCCTTTTGAATTCTGTATTTTTAATAAAAAATAAAGAGAAGTCTATTGTTTGGACAGAGGACATTGGGAATATAACAAATCAGGAAACTCAGATAACAGTTACATATCCAAGGTTTATTATTAATTTGGAAAAATGTAACTGAATTTGGAAGAAATTCTGGAAAAGAAAGGAAAGGTACAGGATGAAAGCTTTTTTTATACTAAGATAAAAAATCTGAAACGGCATTTTATGCAAAGCTTGAAGCGAATTCAGATCCTTTGTTATGGTTCATGTATTTTCAGCTTCCCACATTTAATCATAACAGGCTCCTTGTGGTTTAATTATGATCAGAGTTCTGAAGATGATTCAACCACTTGCACCGAGAATTTGACTTGCATTGATCAGAAAAAAAAATTCTCCAAGTCTTAATTAACCATTTAACTGAAAAACATTCCTTTCCTGAGACACTGCCTTATGCTGTGATAAACGAAACATGTGTAAACTCTGAATCATAACCTGGGAAATACATATAATAGCTGCTTACATGCTGTAAATAAGGTTGGAATTAAATATGATGGTATGAATTTAACCCCTTTGTACACAAGCTTTTATATGGGTTTCCTTTGAGACTGAGCCAGATTTGGGGAAGAAGTAGCGAATACATGCTGTATATGTTTAGTAGACCTCAGATGAGGATATTCGCTATAGGGCAGTAGTCCCTGCGAAAATAAGTGTGGGTTTTTCAGAAATACTCATGCTGCACTGAATTCTGTGGGTCCAGAGGGAGGTAGTGGTGGAATTCTTGTGAAAATCCCATTCCCCATGCATGAAATGTCTTGACTACAGCATCAGTGGGAATGCACACCCTCTAGGTATTCTAACTTGTCCTCAGAATTTCAGCCAAAAATGAAGAAAGTCTTTTAGCTGGGATTTCACAGTTATAAGAACAGATCCTAAGACTGCTTGTACTTCTAGCTCAATGACCAGTTTTAGTGACTTGACAGAAACAAGTGCAGCTAAATTTTACCCTTGACAGAAAAAGCTTCCCCCCCCTTATGTAATATAATAAAGAGTCAAGATTACTGAATCTAAAATCATCACTCACATTGAAAAACCTTATCAAACAGATTATTTGAAAGGTGAGGGTATATAGATATAGATAGATATAGATATAGATATAGATATAGATGGTATAGATAGAGATACATATATATAAAAAACTTGACCAACAAAAAAATGCACACAACTCTTCCATTTGACAATTAAATTCTACTTCACTTGATAATTTCAGCTTTAAATCAGACTAGATTAGGAGATAATAAAATCATACCTGCTTACTCACATGAGGAAATTCAGGAAATAAAAGCAAGTCATTTACATAAACACTGGATGAGCTCACACATGCATTGACCCAAACTTCATATTAAGTAGAACTGCAGATAAATATACTGTACAGAAGTATAAAACTGAAAAGTCTGTTCTTATTTGTATGCTATTAAAATGAAGATTTTAACAAAGGTTGCCGCTTCTGCCAGTCCCTAAACCTTAACAACACTGGACAAGAATTCCTGTGTATGCTAAGATCTCTTCTTTATTAACTTATAATTTCTTCAATTTTCAGTCTTATTAGAGATTGTCCAACAGAACTAATCCAGAGCATTTTGTACTTAGAAGGAGCTGCTGGACATTATCACAAATTCCCACCTCTGTGGAACTCTCAAGGTGTCAAGTTGTAATAACTTAATCAAGTGCAAATCATGAAATCCTAAAAAAGCATGCATGTTTTAGAAAGAAGGGTTAGAAATATCCATCCAGGAAGAAAATGCAAAATTTGACACAATTCCAGAAAATATTTTTTAACTTAAAAATGAAATTAAAGTCAGCTGAAAATTTGCATTGAAATTAGCGTGCAGCAACCTTGTTTGAGATAAGATTAAACTGCTGCAATGCTGAAATTTGTTGTTGATAAGGAAGCTTAAATGTATTACACTATGCTGTATTTTGCCTCCCTTTCACTCAGAAAGTGTATTCATTATAATAAATTCACACTTTACTATGTAAAATTCATTCGTATAGCCAGAAGCTTATAAAAAGAATATAGACTAAAGAGCAAGTTGCATAATGAGATCTAATCTATGTAAAATAAGTCCCAGAAGAAATGTCCTTTACTTTGATCATATCCCTTGAAACAAGATCCCCTGCTGGAAACCACAATAAAATGAGAGCTTGGGAAACTCGCCTGGCAAGCAAGTTAGGTTTTTAAAAACAAAAGCTCGCCAAGCCCACCGACCTCATGATCCCAGACAAAACATAATTAAGGCTAATAAAATCTTTCAGACTCCCTGAGGCTTAATGGGAGAATAAAGATTTTTGGGGGCTCACGGTAGGAATCCTGAGCTCTCCTCTCTGCCTCTGTGCAATCAAAAACCTCAGCTTGCTGCCATATGCAGGAAAAGACCCGAAGTCCATCCGGAGGCAGCTGGCCATGGGGAGATCCCTCCTCAGCACACACACATGTGCACAGACACACAGGCACACACAGCCCCATCAGAGGACTGAGCAGCCCTTCTGGGTTCCAGAGTGTTTTAGTGCTGGCTGGTGCCTCTGATGTGCAGGGACAATTTCCGAGTTTTCCTTGCTGCCAGCACGGTGGGTGAATCACCACCGCTGGGAGATTATAACGTTAAATTAATTTTTTTAAGTGCTTTGCTCTTGCAGGACGAAAGGTGTTATGCAAATATAAAATGTCCTTATCATGAACTGAGAACTTAGAAGGACACATTGTTGTGGCCATCGGTGTAAACTACCCGCAAATAACACCCTGTGCCTTAAGGGGAAATGCAAAGAAAACCAATCATTTCTCCAACAACTGTATTTCCTTTATATTGTACTTCAGTCCTTAACACTAAGAATCATTTTAGTCGTGAAACAAGGGATATAAATCGTTGTTTATCAGGGAAACACTCACATCTTAAAAAAAGAAATTAAATCATTAATGCAGAAACGTATTATTTTCTTCCTGATGTGGCAGGCAGCCTGAGAGTGTTATTACAGAAACACACTACTTGAGCACCCTCAGTGCACCCTCCAAGCTAATCACAGATGCTGGGTGTGCAGCAAGACAAGGGGCTGGAGATGGGGGGCCTCTACACCTCAGAAGTAAAGGGGCTGGAAACAAAGGACTCGCTTTCCTGCACACAGAGAAGAGTGCAACCAATTTATTTTGTTTTCTGTAGGGATGGCGAGCTGAATTACTACCCAGTCATCTGTCTGCTGTGCCACGCACTCAGGACAGATCTGAGGGGAGTGATTTGTCCTGCTGTCCTGGTCAGGCTGAACTGGTCAAATTTCCTGCCATTTTGTCACTGCGGTGTCCCAGCATGCTCGGATAAATCATATTCAAAAGCGGAGCTTGACAGCAGTTTTGTTCCATCTCTGTTCTTTCTCTGACCATCAGGAGCCCTGTGTGGGGTTTCCATCAGTGAGTTAGCCATTGCCCAAGCTCACAGTGAAGCCTGAGCTTCCTGGTGTGCCAGAGAACTGGAGCAGATGCTGCCCAAAACATGCCACTGCTGCAAGCCCTGAGGACATCAGCAATGACAACCAGCCCTGGGGCCAGCTGGAGTCAGGGAGCACAGAAACTGGGGAAGGCACCTTGGCTTGGCCCTCCAAACGTTCATAATAAACAACTGTTGCCCCTTGCTTTGGTCCATTTTGGGGCAGCTGCTCTCTGGTCAGCAGCTGATCCCCCAGAGGGACAGCCTCTGGTGTTGGAAGGGGACAGGCAGCACCTCCTGTGTCCTGCTGGGCCCAGCAGCACAGTGCTGCAGGGGCGAGAGAAACCCACCGGCTCCACCACTCCCCACCCTTCCCCAGAGTTACTTCCCACCATCCCAAAGGGACCTGCATTGTATTACCAACCTGTCAATAAGCCAGTCTGCTCCCATCCTTTCCCTGCCCTTTCCCTTGATGCCTCAGCGTGGAGGAGCAGGGTAGCCACAGAGGAACAGAGAAAAGGTCTTTGCTGTCTCTCTGCCACCAGTACACATGCACAACATGTTCTGCCCATTTGTGCTGAGACGATGAAAACTAGTAATTGTTTCAGTATTTCTCTAATAGATCTTTCCCCCATTTGGCTTCATTTCATATATACACTAACCAGTTTACAAATATTACTATCAAGGTTGAATTATAAAAAGTTTATCTAATGTATGACTTGCTTTAAAGACTCTTAGAAGAATCACTTCTGCATAATAAAACCTCGGGAATACACAAGTGATCTTAAGAAATACAATATGACTGCTGTGTGGTTTCCCATTGCCTTTGTAGTTTCTAAGACACTATAACATTATTTAATTAGCTAAAATTTCCTCTCTCTTGAGAATGGAAACTCAATGAAATGTCAACAATGCTGTCAGTCTGCTTCAGGCTAAACTCATTACACAAAGGCTCGCGATAAAAATAGTCCAAGACAGATTATTTTGTTGCAAAACATAGGCCCACACAACTTATGCCTCAGAAAACAGATGTGGAATCCATACAAGTGCTGCATTTTGGGGTTAATGGGACTGTTAAGTTCTACCAGGCAATTACAGATGTTACGTGCTTTCACTGTTCTACATTTGACCAGTAAACAGAAAAAAGGCTAAATCCTGTCAATGATTTCTCAGAGAGTGATGAGGGATATTCTTACATTGGTCAAAGGCTGATATGAAATCTATATATTTGCTTTAAAAATTCACCTTTTCCCATCACTGAGAGAGTGAGCAGAGATTGCATTTTAAGTAAAACCTGGTGAGGAGCAAAAAAAAAATTGTTTCATTTATTCTGAATTATAATTGATATTTCAGAATACATGTGCTCATTACTAAGCATAATAAAATTTGGCATTTTCTATTGTCAGAGGATTTATAAAGGCTAAATTTCTTGATTTATTTAAATAGACAAATAGGAAAGAGCAAACTACAAAAACAAGTGCTATATACTGAAGGCATGTGAATTACCTCCTTCCCAAGGATAATGCAAATTAGAAGTATGTAAAGCTTTGTCTGCACCTGGGATCTTTAATGAGGATAAAGAAAAATCAGACAGAGATTCTCCTGGGAAAAGAGAGGATCGTTATTTGAATAACCTGCAGTGAATTCTAATCAATGCAACGTGACTTTGAAAATGAATATGGTTTTTCAACCCGCTGTACATGAGCCATAATATTAATCATAACTTCATGGTACAGTAAAGCCCATGACAAATGATTATTCAGTGGACTAACAAAAAGACCATTCATAGTGAGAGAAAGGTAAGGGCATATATAGAGTAATTTATTTTTGTTTTGTTTGCAAAAGCGTCTGTCTAAATACATACATATACATATGCATATATGTGAATATACGTATGTCTGTGCACACCTGTATGTGTGTGCCCCCAGTTTTGCACACAAACATTAAATAGGTTCATTTTCCTTCAGGAGTAACATGAACAAGTATTATCTTATCTTGCTATTCTTCAAAGAGTATTATTTAGTATTACACTAGTTAACACAAAGCTTGAGATAATCTTTTTGAAACAGGGTTTTCTGGATGCATTAGTCATGTATCTTCCAGTGTTTGAAGCCTCTATGGTGCCTCTAAAAGGCTGGAGGTAATTTGTGTCTTCTTTCCACTACTAAGCTTTGTTCACACTCCTGTATTTGTAGGAAGGGTTTAACATAAAGCATGGTTCACTGGCTGCAATGTAGAAACACCACACTCATTTATTTACCTGGAGCACAGAACAGAACTTTTATATATTTTTTTCTGTCTCAAGAATTAAAATCAATAAACTTTTCGACATTTTCACTATTAATATGTTTATGCCAGCAAAACAAGCTGTGTCAAAAAATCAGATTTTCAAAGAAACCCCTCTGAGGGAAATCAGAGGCATTTTGCAATGCATTTTAAAGGGTGAGTGCATATTTTAGCCAGAGGGTTATTTTTGTAGGATACAGTGAAGTAAATACATCTTGTTTTGTTGATGTGATGTGGTGAGGATGTTCATATATAAGCAGTGAAATGTGACAAGCCCTGCCATAAAATGCTACGCACCAACATGTGTCACAAGATTCTTTTTCTGCACCACTGTATCCATCTCCTACTTGCAAGTGGCATTTGTCACCTTTGCCAGTGGGTGGATGCTCACTCAAGCTCTGGCCACGCAGGGAGCTCCATGGGGTGGCCCAGCCAGTGCCATGGAGGGGTTGGGGTTGAGTTGTGTGGAGATGGTGACAGTATCTGTAGCACACGTGTGTCACTGCATTAATAGACTCACATATACACCAAAGTACAACTGCTGCCTGCAGCAGCCCTCAGGCAAAAGCTCAAGAAGAGCGTGAGGGCCTTGAAGGTTAAGCTCAAGATCTGTCAGTCTGGGGTAAGAAGCAGACTGCAGAGCTAAAGGCCTTCCACTTGCAACACCTTTCCAGCTGACCTTGGACCCTCAGACTGAGAGCACACACCGATCATTAATCAGTGATCTGGGGGAAGAGAGGCTGTCTTTCCTATACCTCAAAAAACAGTAGCACAAAAAAAATAATGAGAGCAGATCTATGAAAGAGAGAGTCACTGTGGCTACCTAGCTGAGCATGTGCTCAGAGTGCAAAAAACTGACAAAATCTCTGGACAGAAATACTGTGGAATACCTAGAAGGTGCGGCATCATAAGGTTTATCTTTGCAGTACGACTTCTTTTGTCAAATCATGTTAAAAGACACCAAACCAAAGACCCACAAGGTAATTTAGATCTGTTGAAGGGAAGTGGTGGTTGCTGAGAAGCTCAACCTGGCTAGCTTCTCATAGCAAAGGGTAACAGGTGATTTGATCAGAGTGTGTAAAGATCTTTTTGGGCAGGAGATTACTTGAAGAACAAGGGTGTTTAACTTATGAATCAGCTAGAAAAGAGTCGACTTTCCACTACTTCAGATTTTGAAAAGACTGGATAGCTTTCTAGAGAAGATGCCAGAGTTCTTTTGAATGGTGTGGGTGTGATGTAAGAAATGTTTGATGAAATTTTATATTCTATGTCAATGAAGTAGTCAAAACTATGCACAGGTTCTTTTAGTACTGTTCCTGCTTCTGCCCATTAATACTGGCCAATTTGATACATGTTCTGTTTTAAAAGATACTGTGGTGCTCCCATAGTTGAACAGTTGCCTGTTTGGATCAGAGCTTGCCCACCGACCCTAAAATCTATGAACTGTGGTATAAATTAGTGAATTAAATAACAGTAATAACACCATCTACATCAGCCTAACAATGTCTTTGTTTTAGTTATTTCAAGAATGTAAGTGCCCCCTTGATCTACTCTTCAGGACACATAATAAAATATACACCTTTCTTAGAACAAAATATGAGTTTTAAAAGCTTAAAAAAATTTTAGTCTTTCCTGAAGATTTCCAATGAAGGATGATAAAAAATGAGAGTAAGTCAATCAGTGGTTGCAGAGAGCTACCACCACCAGAATGTCCCAGTACTTCTCTTGGCATTATTTTGGTCTTATCTGGTTTGAGCCTGAAGCTAGGCTGTCATGGCTTGCTGCAGCTTCTGGGAAAACACAGTCTCAGTGTTGCTGGGCTTTACTTTACAAGGCTATTGATTTAATTGCATTTAATGCTGTCAACTTAAACCGTTGGTTTTCTGATGCTTATTTTTTCTTATGTAAGACTGTCTATGGGAAGAGAATAAATAGCTGAAGTGGTGGAATATGCTGCTCTCACACTCCTCTTGTAACACTTTGAAGCAGCAAGAAGTCAGACTGTCTTCATCTAGCCAGATCTGATCTGAAACCTGAAATCACTAGGGGAAAAAAATTCTATTTTGGGGCTCAAACAGACCACCCCTTTTTCATATTCCCTGTCTTGGGAAGAAAAGTTTGGATATAATAGCTATGCTAACTATAATAACTGTATTAACGAATGTAATTAAAAAGACTCTAGATGATTAAACTATGATGCTCACAAACTTGGATCTAACTCAGCCCAAGTGACAGGTTGATCTACATTTTTTTTTTGTTTTCAAATATGCCGTATCTTTTGATGCTTATGGTACCCATAAAAAGTCTGATCTTTGGTTATATATGTCTTCAAATACATAACCATATAACTAAAACATATAACTAAATTTGTCTTGCTTCTTACTGCTTGTTTTATTCAAAATATTATGGAAAGTTTCATTGGGAATTAGATTTGGGTTGTAGAAAGCTACCTATACTTAAAAAAAAGAATAGGAAGGATTATGAATATCTATCAATCTATATAGTCTTAATTTGTGCCAGTGGATTTATCTTCAATAAACAAAAGAGTTTGCTGCAAGAATTTTATTTTCAAAGCAGTTTTAAATGTATCAGTTTAGGAGTGATCCCAGGAAGTGCTTCCTTAATATCTTCTCATGTTCATCTTAAGAACAAGAATCATCATTGAATGAAAATTCATTTAACAAAGAATAAAAATTTGAACCCAGTGAAATCATAGATAGTTTAGACACTGATTTTAGTGGAGTAAGCATCACTCTTGAGTTTTGGCTGTATTTTTGCACTATTTGAATGTCATAGGAGATGCTGAAGTTACACAAAGGGAAGAAGGATTACAACCATTCCCACATAACAGAGGGGGCAGAGAGAAAGTTCATCTGCATCCACCAGAGGAGAGAGATGTACTCTAAACTTCTTCTTTTGCTCCTATTTCATAGTGTCTTAAAATACATAAATATTTTTCAAATTCCTTGAGCAGGTGCAATTATAGATTCACACAATAACAGAATCTCAGGATTATTGAATTTATAAGGGACCTGTGGAGGTCACCTGATCCAGTCCTTAAGCAGGATCACCTAGAACCAGTTCCCCAAAACCATGCATTCAGCCTCTACTGGATTCACCAGTATTCTGCTTAGTTAGCAACCACTCTTGATTCAGAGGGAAAAAAATCCTCAACAACTTTAAAATGCAGAGGTGATCCAGTGCCTTTTCTCCTATGCACTCTACATTCAAACTTTGTTGTTTCCTTGAACTCATTTCAGATGCTCTTCCTCCTTTCACCATTGCAACGGATCTGCAGCTTCTGTTTCTGGCACTCAGATCTGGTACCAGAAAACCAGAATATCACCACAGTGGTAATAACAATAATAGCCAAAGTCCTACCCAGCCCTGCAACTGTTCTCTGGTATTACTTTTAACGTTGCCCATTTTAAGACGCCATGGTGTGTGTGTGCTCCAAAAAATGTGCATAAAAGTTAAAGAAAAGTGATACCTATTTTTTTGCTTCTCCACCATGAAACACTGTTAGTTTAGGCACAGAAGCAAAAACAGAAATGATTATGGGGAAGAGATATCACATGCAAGTAGGCTGATAATCCATATCCTGGTAAAATGAGAGTACCAAGGGTGTCCCCAGTTCCTCCTTCTATTAGAAGTAATGGCCTCTTGTAAACATTGTTCAGATAGCTTGATAATTGCAGCATGAAATAGAAAACAAACTACCATTGATAAGAGATATGATCCTGTTCCTGTTAACGACAGAAAACTGGCAGGATCAGACCCAAAAGAAATGGTAATACAAAGATTATATGTCTGATTTCAGTCACATAGAAGGATTATTGATTTATCCAAGGGTTACTGAAATAAAGATCTGGCTCATAGTCCAGGTGAGGATGGGAGGAAAGTGATTACTGCTTTATTACAGGCCCTCCCTGTAGATATGGGGTGTGGAAATAATCAGGGCTGATCTTACAGGGAGTGCAGCAGATGCACAGCATCTGGTCTCTGGTCTCCAAGGCTACATCTATACTAGTAAACTAAACAGGCTTAGGACATGTTTAAGCACCGCTCCATGAGATCTATACTGTTTAACCCTTACCCCTGTCTCTGGAGTTTGGCTCTTGCCAAACAGCTCTATGCAGGTGCACAGGTGAGCAACTGCTCCCCAAACACAGTGGGGACAAACCCCCTTTGTTCTAGGGGAGAAGAGGGTGAGACAGGAGCAGTGTGAGCTGAGCTGAGCAGTGCAGGGCTCGAGGTCAGAGGATGTGCTATCATTCATTCCATTTCTTTCAGTAGACATAGGCAAAGGTGTCTCCTCACAACTGCTTTCTGACCATGCTTAAGGTGTCTCTTCACTTTCTCACTTGTTATTGAAACAAAACACATAAGCAAAGTATTTTTCCAAAAGAAAAAAATACAAACAATTTCCCATTATCCTTCTAATATATGAAAGAAGACCAGTTTTCATCCCAGCTCTGGTCCCTATACATATAAGAAGTCTCTTGTCTACAGCTAAAGTCCTATGGTCACAAGGCAAAATTCATGCAAGTCTGGTCTTTAGCCAGCTGATGACAAATTTCCCTGCATCCAGTGCCTAACATGGGCTTGGCCACCATTTGTTCCCTGATACACAGTGCAGGGACAATATGAGTTTTCCACTGAAATGTATATCAAATTCTTGCTCTGAGTTCAATGAGCCGGACCTCACACCGGCCTCCTGGAATTCAAATTTATAACTCTGGGGGTGGGTGGGCTTAGCTTTTTATTATTACATAATAGAATTTGGTTTTGTTATATTTCACTGTAGCCTCCAAGCATCTCCCATGTTGAACAGACTAGTAAAAGGGAAGTCCCTGGTGGGTTTCTTAGATTTTTTGTCTCTTCTTCTTCTTGGGGTTAATTTAATCAATTTTTTAAAAGGGATAATTAGATTTCTAAAACTTTTTTACAGAGGCAAAAATTTAAACCTATTTCCACATTGAAGAAATTTGGAAGGTACCCAAGATTTCCTTTCAAAGTAACATCATCAAATAATTTTCTTGTGTGTCTGAGATTTAACATTTCAGATTCTGTCCCCTGCACCTTTTATTGTTCCTATTTACAGTGCACCTGAAACACATTGTGTAATTGGCAGAGAGCCCAGATTTTCCATTTAAGAACAGTTTGATGATTTCACTTTTTCTTTCTCTCTCTCTTTTCTTTTTTTTTTAAAACAGCAGGTGCTCTACATTGTAAACAATGCCAGTCGCCATAATATTATTAGCTTTTGCATTTTTATTACGTTTTTGCCTCCCTACATATTTTAAACTTCATTGCAAGGCATTTTTGGCACCAACTCAGAAAGCTTCTTATTTCATAAGGAAGATGGATACTAGTGAACATAGTGCTTTGTTGTCATTTATAATTAGAAAGTGTAAGATTTACTTAATCATTAAACCACCCAATATTTGCAGGTTTGTTTCTCATTTTCTGTGTGATACATCCACATCTGTCCCATGCAGCACATTAATTTCCTTTTCTGTAATATGGATTTTTCAAACATTTAACCCTTCTCTTTGTATGGCATCAAAGTAATCTTTTATAACATTGCTTTTCTCCTCCCTGTCACCTTGCCTAAGATCCTGTAAACCACATTTCAGATTTTTCACAGTTTGATGGGTCAATAGCCAGAACTGACATAGCCCAGTGGTTCTGCAATTACTCTTGTTGTGTACTGAGAGTTTATATTCCATTGGTTATTAAAAATGTGTGCAAACAAATGGAGTTGAAGAAAAACAAATCAGAAATCCATTTTAAAGAAATCTTGAAAAAAATCAGCGCAAGAAGGAGCAGATGAATACTCCAGAAATGCAAATAACACAAGGCAAGAATTTTCTTTGTGTACAGGTTTTTTTTTAAATGTGTGTGTTTACATGATTTCTAGATAGAGGACATATCATTTGAAAAGAGATTTAGGCAAATGTCGTATGCAATAAATATTTATTGTTAGAACTATTTGTGGTTTCAACGAGGTCTTCATTAGCAAACAAAGGGAAAAAAAATCAAGCTATTTTCATGTTTATACAGCAAGGATGTCTTTTGCTAAACTGCATTTTGAGCTACATTTTTTTTCCAGATCAATTCAATAAGAGAAAGCCCAACAGAGAACAGATGCAATATAAGAGCAATAAAGGGAAGTAAAAAAAATTAAAAATCCTTTGTTCTCCCTGCAGTACATCCGTAAATCTATTAGTGTTATTTTCCTTTCTTCTCTTTTTTGCATCCCAAGCCAGATCTCAAGTTCTCTGAAGCAATCCTTAATCAAGCTCCCCAAAGGCCTACGACTGCATGCAGCAATTTCTCCCCTGCTCTCAGCACAGATGTTTCGAGCACATTCCATTACACCTACATGCCATTACAGCTAATGGCTTATTCTGATGAAGAAAGCTGCTTTCTGCTCAGTGCAGCAAAGGGGAAAATAGCCTCCTGTACAGTTCGTACACTGCAACAATGAAATGTGGGGGCAGGTGGTACAACAGAACTCTCTAATGTTAATTACATACTGTATTACCCCCAAATTTGGCTGGTCATTAATTATGCTAATTTACCTTCCTGAAAATTAGCACCACTCATGTGAACATTTGAGCAGTTTTTAGCAAAATGAACTACGGCATAGTGGTTTGTAAACTTAAACCTTCTGAAACATCCAAATGCAGGATCACAGCGGCTGCCAGGGGTGGTGTGGAAGGGGGAACAGGGTGGCAGGAGGGACCCACCAGTGACAGTGACCCTGTGACACTCTACTCTGTGACCCTGAATGCACCATGTCTACCTGCTCCCTGCCTCAGTTTCTGTCTGTGGAAAATTACACCTGTCTCACACAGGCTAAATCTCCCCGTGTTTGAAGAGCAACATTTCATTCATGAGCACCTAAAGGACGATGATCTTTTCTGCTGCAGAACACTGAGCGTCAGATTCCTGGGAAAGCTGGAGGTGTCAGATAAATGATCAGAATGTTCTGCTCAGGCAAAGAATATTTATCCATTTTTAATTAAAAAAAGCCCTCAAACCAGTCAAAGTCTTCCTTTGGAATAAAGAGGGAAAATGAAACAGCTAAAGATTTCTGTGATTCTATAGTGAGTGTAGATAAACTAAATGTCCTACTAAAGAGGATGGTGTTGAAATTGCAAAGCTTAAAGAGAAAAAATTTCTTCTAACTGCTTAAACTGTCCAGGCAACTCTGTAATGATTTTTATATATATTTAGATTACATTAGGTCTCTACAAAGAGTGATATAGTAGCTTCAAGTGTGCCTATAGCTATAGATTGATGTTTTTTATTTAACTGTTCATAAAAAATTAATCCCTGTCTTCTTCCAACAAAACCTAAGATTTTACCATATTGATTATGGGCCTAACAAAGTAAGGTATCAGATTTAGATTCAATTTGTTTTCCTATGAATTAAATACATTAAATCACTTTTTACTCATGTTGAAATTGATTGAGTTTCAGAGTTAAACAAAATATCTTCTCTACATCGTGAACTGTCTCCATTTCTTCCTCAAGGCTGCTGTTTTCTTCTATCCATCTCCAAGAAGCCATCATCATATTAACATAGATGACAATCTGGCAAGGAGGTGCTGATCAAAGATAAATTTCACACTCGCACTTCGCATTTTCTAATTACACCATCTGTGTCAGACTCTTTCGTGGCAGTTCTGCCCAATCTGTCAAATGCTGCATGCCTATGGGAATGCAGAGGAGCTGAGAAAATCGCCTCCATTTCCCCCACCAGCCGATCCATCACCCCAATCGGAGCTGGGTGGATATATTAGTCTAATTGGTACTGGAATGAAGGTTCCAGACTGCATATGAGATGAGGTGTTTGGGGGATGCAAGACATGAGATTTACAATTTGAATCATATTACAAGGCTTGCCCCAGCTTGTTTCATAGCAAGCTGAGAGCAAGCCATGCATGCAATATCAGCATGTGAAGGTGGAAAAAAAAAGGAAGAAAGAAATGAGGAATATTTAAAAACAAACAATGAATGAGAAGGTGTCTCTTTCATTACTTTTGGCTTCTTCCAGACATACTAAATGTAAATGATTACCAATCAGTTCACATGAAATGAATTTATCCTCATATTACAATGTAAGAAAAATAAACATAAAGCATTATATGCCCTGAAAAACCAGAGATGGCTGGATGTATTCTAATCAAGTCCTGATCTGTTAAATCCAGCAGCTCTATCAAAATAGGGATGGCCCTTTTACGCTAAAAGTGTATTACTTCCTATCCATGAGACATGAGATTAAGTCACAGAAGGTGAAAAGTTGCAGTTTTTCTAGGAAGGCTGACATTTAAAATTATCTACTTTATGGGTCAACTTTTTTTCCTGGGAAATTAATCTCAACTTTGAACCTGTGTGTAAAATATTGCAGACTGCTATTGCTGGGTGCAATCAAATCTGCTGTAGTAACTCTGATTCCCTATGCAATCACATTTGAAAGTGAAAATGAGCTGCACTTCTGGGTGCATGAATAGTGGTGTGCTCCTTTACTCTGGGGTGTACAAAGCCCCAAAAAAAGAAAGTGTAAAAAATGTTGTGAGAAAAGAAAATCTGGTAGTGCAGTAATGCAGGCTGCATGCAGAAATTGTGAACCATATCTAGGATACATGTTCTTTCATGACATTTTAGTACTTTTGTACACATCCTATTGATTAAAAACTTCACACTTCTTTTTTGTCTAGACAAAACACACATTGTGAAGACATGCTCAAGTTCATCTCACACATCTGTGATGAAGTCTGGGTTTGAACTCAGGTTCCCATCCTTTCTGCGTGTTGCCTTCAGCATAAAACGGATCCAACTAGGTGTTATTTAATGCTTTTATATTTAAACGGAGAGAGAGCAAAAAATTATACACCAATTACTTTATTTTCAGATATGAATTTCTGTAGGACACAAGAAGCAAGATGCAAGCACATTATCAAACACATTTTTTTGTGCTCCTACCTTTGGTTTATTTAGTACAGCGCCAAAGGCGTCACTGATGCAAGAATGTTGTTGGTCTGCAGCCTCCGCAGAACAACGCTACCAGAGTGCGATACTTTTAACACCCTTTTCTGCATTCAGAGTGGGCTGAGGAAAGAGCTGTTCAAATATTCATAAAGGACAGAAGACAAATATTTGGCAACTCCCAACATTTCAGTGCTAAATCATTTAGTAAACACAGGCTAACAGCATTAACACAAGATCAGACAAAACTGCCCAGCACCACTCAGGGCTAGGTCAGCTGAAAGTAACCTTAATGCTGTAAATCAAGATTTTACTGCCACGTATTTGACTGAACTTGTGTCTTTACTTGAACTTTTGAATTTTTCCCTTTCAAAGAAATGTATAAGACAGCCTCAAGGTGGAATATGCCAGAATGACTCCACTTCAGAGGCACAATCAATGAACAGCAATTATCTCAGACATATTTGAGCTTTTTATAGACAAAGACCTTTGTCTGGGTGGGTGCTGTGTAACATAATGTGTCTGTACAGGCTACTTCTCTTTCCCCTGTGCATTTTTATTACACTGGCAATTTTTCCCCCCCAAATAGCTATGAACAGAATTTCAATTACACTTATTCATGAGTGTGCAATGCTCATCCCTGCTTCTGTGAGCCTTGTGTACAGGCTTTGAAGAGGAGACTGGGAGCCGCTGAGAGGCAGGCTGGTGTCTGTGCTGGGGATGGCATGGGGACCCACTGATGCTCTTGAATTAGAGAAGGGTCCTTGGCCTGCACAGACACACTTTGCAAGGGGCTCACAGCCAGTAAAGGCAGCCTCATGATGTGTTACACACCTCAAGGTCTCTGTGGGGGTGGTCCCAGGCTGCAGGGCAGGGTGGTCTTCACTGGGTGCCCACCATGGGACCCCATGCATGAGCCCTGCTAGGCAGATGACTAATGTGTTGAGGAGCAGCCATTCTCTGCCAGGTTGATAAGCTTCTTGTTCCTATTATGTGAAAAGGAAAGGTATATTTTACTATTACTGCACTAATAGTAAAAAAAAAAACCTAAGCGGGTAACCCAAAGCATCACAGTCAGAATTCAGCCTCTATTGCCCTGCATTACACTGTCACTACCCCTCTATGTATTCTCCAAAGCTCTCTGCGCAACCCTAGAACCACTAACTTACAGAATCACTAAGGGTAGAAAAGACCTCCGAGATCATTGAGCCCAGCATTTCACTGAACACCACCATGTCAACTAAATGGAAGTACTAAGTGCCACATCCAGCTATGTCTTGAACACTTACAGACATGGTGACCCCACCACTTCCCTGGGCAGTCCCTTCCAATGCTTAACAACCTTTTCAGTGAAGAAATTCCTCCTGATCAACCAGAATCTTCCCTGGCACAGCCTGAAATCACTTACTCTTGCCTTGTCTCTGGCTGTCTGGGAGAAGAGACCAACCCCCACCTGGCTACCACCTCCTTTCAGGCAGCTGAAGAGAGCAATAGTGTCTCCCCCTCCTCCCCACCCCTCAGCCCCCTTTTCTCCAGGCTAAACAACCTCCGCTGCCTCAGCCACTCTTCATAAGGCCTAGTCTCCAGACCCTTCCCCAGCTCCATTGCCCTTCTCTGGACACATTCCACCATCTCAATGTCCTTTTTGGGGTGAGGAGCCCAGAACTGAATACAGCACTCGATGCGCAGCCTCAACAGTGCTGAGTACTCACTGCCCTTGTCCTGCTGGCCACACTATTGCTGATACAAGCCAGGATGCCACTGGCCTTCTTGGCCACCTGGACACACTCCTGGCTTCTGTTCATCCAGTGTTGACCATCACCCCCAGGTATTTTTCCTCTGGGTCACCTTCCAGCTGCTCTGCCCCAAGCCTGTATTGCTGCTTGGAGTTGCTATGACCCAAGTACAGGACCTGGCCTTGTTGAACCTCAGTCCATCAATCCAGCCTCTCCAGATCCCTCTGCAGAGCCTTCCTACCCTCCATCAAGTCAACAGTTCTGACCAACTTAGTGTCACCAGCAAAGTCACGGAGGGTGAGTCCAGATCATCAATAAATATATTAAACAGAGCTGGCCCCCATATTGAGCCTTGGGGAGCACCACTGTGACTGGATGCCAACTGGATGTAGCACCACTTATCACCACCCTCTGACTCCAGCCATTCAGCCAGTTTTTAACCCAGAGTGCACCTGTCCAAGCCATGGGATGCCAATTTCTCCTTATAACACCCTGTCTTTCCCCAAGGCTGGCCGTATGTCTTGTGCTGTCACCCATCCCTGGCACTGGGCACACAGCACCTGTGGTCAGGCAGAAGAGGCATGGCCTGGGCTCACTCTGCATCCTTTCCTCTCTGCAAGGTCCTGCTCAAGTCTCGCTTCTTCCCTTGTCACCAAGTTCCAGAAAATACATGGGCGTTTCTTACCATTGAGATAGACGTTGTTATCTCAGGTTACAATTGGCCAGTGATTCAAAAATTACTGATGATGGGCAGGCAGACAAAGTCAGTGCAGTTGTGAAACGATGAGGAAAAAGCACCTACAGATAAAATCAGATAAAAAGCCCTCTTGCTGGAGAAGTGCATGACAGTATTGACAAGGTGAGAGTGTATCCGAGAAACTGGTAAGAATATAATCATCATAAACAGCCCCAGCTAAACACCGCGGGGTGAGCTGAGCCAGAGTGCATAAGTAAGGAGCAACTGTTTGTGAAGAGGGAGAAACTGTAACTGCCTTTTGTATGAAAGGTATCTGTGCAGCCAAGGACATATTGACGTGCCTGGAAAATCCCCCTTTTTTTCTGCAAGGAAGCCCAGGCACAAACTGTCTGCAGTAGGAACGCCAATGAACCTTCAGGCAAGTCTTTCAAAACTAAGCAAACACAAAGGAAGAGATTTGCTTGGCTGCTCTTTTTTTTTTTTTTTTTTTTTTTTTTCCCCTCCTTCTTTGCTGTTGCAAAGCCTGTACCTCTTTTTTTTAAAACAAAATCTGGAGGAAAGGCCCTGGTGTCATCAGAGTGCTGATACCCCATCACTGACATCCTTTCCCAAAGCCATGATGGTGGTATATGGGAGGTATCCTGATTTCCTGAAAATACATGATGTTCTTCTCCAGAGAAGGGAAAGCAGATTTATTCCTTCTGTGAACTTGGAACAATCTGCTCAGACAAGTGACAGAAAAAGCCATTTCTGCAGTTTTCTCGTGCTACCCAGGCTGGAGGCTCAGTCGCTCACGCATTTTCTAAAGGATCACTAGCAACCCTTCCCCTTCCAACTGCCCGAGCCCGGGGGAGTCCCTGGTTTTGCACAGGTGTCACTAAGGGCCATCTCTGGAGACAATGGTCAGCGAGGACACTGACCTTAAGAGGCCTTTGTTGTCGGTGATGATAACAGGTAAGAGAGAACAAGGACTTGCAATTAGAGAAATCACTCTATATTTGTAAACCAAACACACACGATATGAAAATCGCTGGCACAAGAGACTTGGCTCAGTTCTGTACAGCTCTTGCAGGCTCCTTTTAAAGCAGGGCTATGCTTTCAGCAGAGACAGACAGGTTTTTAGAGCTCATACAGCTTCAGCCAGTAAGTGTATGCATCATTGTGGCTGAATAAATAAATATCCTCTAAAGGAACCTGGTTCAGAAGAGTAAAATAATTAAGAAACATGGAAAACATTACCGCCCATATTCAATTAACAGCTGAAGTATTGTTAGAAAGATGGATCAATCTGGAATGATCTGACTAAAAGCAAAAGTTTAGATAACTTGTCTGATAATGGCATGTGCATATCCCATAAATGCCCAGCAATTCTATATCATTAAGCCTTCAAGGACAAGCCTGATTGATGGCAATGTACCTGCAGGAAACAGCTCAGATGGAAAAACTCCAATGTGTGCCAGCAAAGTAATTACCTGGGATGGTGACTATGCTGTGCGGTCAGATAGGAACAGGACAGATAATGCAGCGCTCTGAGCACTGCCTGGTTCCCTCTGCTGAGAGCAGCTCCATGCCCCAGCTACTGAGGCAGAGAGGGTTCTTTGCTCTCTCCTCCTCTTTACTGATTCTATGAGTCTACAAGGTCACTGTCTCTGGCTCATTTCAGTATATCTACACTACCTTTACGTGTCAAGGGAGTGCTGTGTCCATCTTTAGGCTTTGGGTAACACAATATAAACTGTTCCAAATACAAGCAAATTTAAGATGTGCCAGGAATTTGAAACTAAAGGGGTGCCATCTCTCATTTGTCGAAACATGCGAGTTGTTTAATAGTTAACATTCACCAGCAATGAATCTACCCTCCTTTTTTTTTTTTTTAAATCTCTATCTCCTGTTACCATTCCGTGCAAGGACTAAAAATAAGTATGTCACAATCATGTAACCCAATCCAAGTAATCAAGCACTCCTATTTCAGTAATGCTCTTTATGTATAAATATTTCAAGAATAAAGATTATTTTTGAGCTCTCGAGTGCTGAAATGTAATATTTGCTTACAAAAGTAATACTTGGGACAAGAATTCATCAAGGGAATCATTCTTCTCAGCTTCCTAACAAATGGAGGTTGTAGTTTCTTTGCCCTCATGAGAAGAATGCAGCATATGGGGAAGGGGGTAAGGGTATAAAAATGTAAAAGACCAACAGATTTATGTCTTGGTGGTGTCCCATTCCAAAACACACAACCTGAGCAGCTCTCACCAACTATCAGCTCAGGTCAGCTTAATTTCCAATAAAATACGTAAAAACAGGGGAACAAAGTATAAAGACCGATACAGGACTTACACTGAACTTTTGAGAGATCAGGGTTTTTTCTTTCAATCTTGCCTCTGTCCCTTGACTTACCAGAGTACTTCTGGATCCAAGGTTAGGTCAGACTTCCACCCCAAGTCTGAATATGGGTTTGGAAATCCAGAAAGGCTCATCCAGGCGTTCCCAGTACTACTGAGATTGTTTAAACCAAAGAAAGAAGACACCTCTGTTATGGTCCTTTGGCACAGGTGACCCCTGTTCCACAGGCTTCTAAATTTGGCTTAAGTTTGTCTGAGCTTCAAGGCAAAAGAAGGTCTTTTCCTGTCGTGCCTTTTGCATGCAGAATTAAAAATTAAAGGCCCTGCTCTTGATCTAAACAATTTTACTCTTTTTTAATTTGATTACCTCTTAGTCCTTTCACGATGTTTGCATTTAAATTGTTGACAAAAGTCCCCTCCTGTTGGTTTTACTGGAAGTGGGGTCTGTCCCAAGTACGACATCAATATACTTGCACTTTATGAGCTGCCTACCTGTCCTTTAAGCAAACTGTGATGGAAAGCAAAAGCTGACCACATTCAAAATGTTGATTTTGTGTCTTGAACCCATATCTAAAAAAATTAGCACACAGATTGAACAAGCAAATTAAGAACCAGTAACTTTAATTGTTATTATTTGCAGCATATGGAATATACTGATGTGAATATTTTGCTTCAGAAGATAATTTTGCAGGGAGAATCAGTTGTATATTTCTTAGCTATGTTCTTAATTGTGGCAAAACAAAGAAGTAGCAACACAATCTTAAGGTTGTTTCAAATTCAAACAACTGCGACAATTCTGTCCTGAGCCATCTGATATTCTACAACATTTACAGGTCACAAGTGACAGCCGGGGACTGCCACCCAAGGCTGACAAGAAAAGCTTAGATTCCATCTCTGACCTTGCTGGTCCATGTTGTTCCTACACGTGGTGACCTGGCCAGAAGTCTGGAATTTCAGGAATTATTTAATGAAGAGAAAGAGGGTTAGTTACCTTTTGCTTTCTAGGCATGACTTTCAAACACAGAGAGACAACACTGAAAGAGCCAGATGTCGTATGAAGAATTAATTGTGAATGTAAAAGAGATGGTGAGTGGGGCATACTATTTTGCATCAGATTTACAAAACTCGAGGTCAGTTCAGTGGTCCAAGATAATTCAACAAATATAGCATGCAGTAAAGAAGTATAAATTAACTTCTGCCTCCTTTAAAAGCCACACCAAAATTCCCAACCGTTTTTTGGGGCAGGATTGACTGAACCTGGTATCCATCATATCCCCAGACACCTCATGTAAGACTCTGTATACAAGTACTGAGTTGATTTCTGCTATGTTGTAGGTGCTCCCTGCTTCAGAAAATGTCCAAGCATTGTCTGAGTGAACATACAAAGTTTAGCTCACAACAGGTATGGTACTTTCCACTGAGGTGTATCAGGTTATCTTGAGTGTTAATGGCAGTATCTACTTAGTCACACTAGGAAAAGTGAGCAGTTGAAATACAGAGTGGTTTTGCAATTGAATTTTAAGGGAAAAAAGGTAGCAGAAACTTCACATATCTGTTTCAATGTTTTCATCTGTCAGCGTTTGTCATCCTAGTTCTTCACCTTTCATTTTCAGTGTGTGTAAAATAGAGTGTGTAAAAGAAAAGGCAGAATGTACTGCTCTGAATAGTACAGTATAAAATGAGTTTAAGGTGTTTTACTTTTCCTTTTTGCACCATCTGTATTTCTCGGATTCCTCTTCATTGGCTTGCCATTTGTTAAAGTAATTATGTTACTCTTATTTATTTTTTCATCAAGGATAAAAAGAAAATAATTCCAAATTCAGAAGCCATAAACTATTAGTGGACAGAAAAATACTGAAATTCACTGTGGATGCCTATACAGGATTTTTGGGTTTGTTTTACACTTAGAAGCGTGACAACCTCTCAGAAAATCTGGAAACATGGAAAGGTGATGGTGTCTTTTTTCCATGGCTGAAGGGAAATTATACAGCTACGTTTGATGGTCTTCTGGTAACATTTTTGATACTGACATTTGACTCTTCATTCCTGTGAGTTTACATTTTCCATGTTAAAGATTCTTAATCCTTCAAACCAATGGTGCAAGATATTATTAAATCAAAAGCAATAAGTTTTTCATAATGGAAAAGAATATCCAAGGAGGCATCTCATTTGTAGTATTTGAAGGAGAGGAGCCATCTCTTTAATGCCTTGACACTGATAAAATGGGGATAAACAAATTCCATGGAACAGTTTGCATGAGCAGTTACTCACATGCTTAGAAGTTTTTGGGATGGGCCTCTAGAATGTGACTGGATTTCACTGCACTAAAATAATCAGAAATCATAAAATCATAAAATATTCCAGTAATGATGTCAAGACAATGACCATTACACTTACAGTTTTTTCCATGTTATTCTCATTATTTTTCTTTGTGACAGATTTTATTAAGGCTATTTATTGTTAACACATGGTTTGTGTGTTATTAATATTGTGCATATATATGTATATGATTCTTGTGTTATTGCCCGACACAACTAAGATTTCAGTGGAAAGACAGACTTGGAATTTTAAATATTGAATTCCAGATGTCTTCTCAGCAGACCTTTTCTGCACAAAGATGCATTATGCATTTACAGTTTAGTACCTGGAGAGAAAAGAATTAATATAGGGGTTGCACATGTCCAGTTTCTATGTCAAGCTCAGCTGAGGAAATCAGTTCATACCACAGCTGGTCCAAAATCTATCACACTTTTACATTTTTGGCAGGATGTCACCTTAGGCACTGTAAATGGTGTATGTGTGCTATATAATTATATTGTCCATGGATTTATGCACCTGTGTTGAATATTTCATTACATTTTCTTGGCCTGCTTATTAGGACTACATTTTACATTTCTAATAATACGATTCAAATTCTACCAAATATGAAACACTGACTTTCAAGCAGAGCTAAATGAAGCTTAAGTAATTTAACATGAACCAATGAAAGACAAAAGAATTACTTCACTCGTAGGCAAGGTCACAAGGTTCCTCTTGCTGCTCTTCCACCAGCATTTTCTTTCTTTCTGTTTGTAGAAAAATTTGAACCAGAGAGATGTAATTTTAATCCATTTATTTGCTGACAATACAACAGAAAGCTCATCCCTCTTTTTGGAAATAAAGCGTTAATGGGACGTTTGCAGGAAATCACAATGAGCTTGGAATCTTTTGTGGAATCAAATCAGAGTTCATACAACAAATATCATGCGTATTTTGTTGTTTCTAAACATCAATTGGCCGTACAAAAAGTGTAATAGAAAAATTAAAAATTTGTGATTACAATGACACAGAGCGTGTGCCAACAACTCTGTGGATGGCTTTTTATCTCATTCCCTTAGTGAAAACAGTTAACTAGGCACTGGTGAGATATTCTGTAACTGCGCAACAAAAAGCTGGCACAACTGCCAAGTGTGGCATGCCAGATGTGTGAATACATTCTGGAGAGCAGTATCAGCAGCTCCAACAGAAAGCCATAGCCATTAATCTAGAGACCTCTGGGAGTTCAGGATCGTGCTGTAAAACCTAGACCCTGCCAAGACTGCATCAGATAAAGCCATCAATGCATTGTAAAAAAGACACAAAACCTATTTCATGGGCTGCACTGATCAAGCAATTACAATCATTGACTACATTAAGCAAAGAAACAGCGGGGTGCCCTATAAAATTGACTGCCAACTTGAATAATCAATAGACTCCATGTAGAGTAAATTAAATAACTGAAAAACTATTTGGAAAAGCTGAAGTTAAAAAGCCAATCTGTAATCCCTCATCCATGGAAAAACAATCCTGCATCCAAAAGATTCTTTTGCTTGCTTTCATTGTTGTCACTGGGAAATACAGTAACAGCAAACTAAAAAATTCTTTAACTCTCCCATTCACCAGTTAATAATTGTTCATTTAACCCAGGCATTCATAATCAATGTATGCATTAGTATCATACCTCCCAATCTGCCAGGCTTCAAACACAGTCCTAAATTGCAGGGCTAATACTCTGAACAAGGGAACCCAGAGAAATTGTATGTACTCTGGGAGGCTTAAAATAATACAGTTTCCCTATTACAAGGCATACTCAATTTGGCCTGACTTTCCTGATTATTTCCAATGTAAACCATTTATAGCAATAGCCATAATTTTGCAATTGATAGCAGAATGGGTTGGAAATGTTACAACAGAGTTGTTGGTTTTTTGTTTTTTGTTTTTTTTTTTTTTTAAACAAAAGATGCTGATTCATCAGAAACAAAGGTCAAGGAAACAGAATGCGTTGACTTAACAGCTTTTTTAGTCCAGGGGGGCGAATGACAGAGAGCTTCCCCTCCCTCTTCACTGTAAACATGTGCAGGTGGAAATAATGCGCTCCCCCATCACAGCTGCCCATCAAGTCAGCGGCTGGAGCCTGTGCTGACCTTACAGCATTTCTCCAGGAGAGAAATCTGAACCCGAGTGCTGAGCAAGGACCACCATCCTGGATTTTCTCCCTTCTGAAACTCAGATGCTTTTCTGAGAAATATTAACAGCTTTTGGGTTTTGAATGTAAAGAAGTCTAACAGATTCTGTTTTGCTTTGTTTTTCAAATTTTTTTTTCAAATTTGGACTAGATTTCGGGTTTGCCTAAACAGCTGTACAGGGGCAGCCTGCAGTGGTGCTGCAGAGTGATTTCTGTAGATCTGCAGCCCACCTGTAAACTGCTGGAACTGGAGAGGATCTGCCTCTTACTGTGGGCACTGCACTGTCCATGGAGCTAATCCAGGCAACGCTCTGGACAAAGACCCCTGACTGCAGTGCGTGCTTCTTTTGAGGCTGATGCTTCCACCAATGTAGCATTGGGACAGCCAGGAACATATTGCAAAAGCACACCCAAATTACTGTGCCCTAGCAGGTACCGTTCACGTTATCAGGACTTCCAGGGCACACACGCCTGTTCTTTGCCTGCAGGAGAGGAGCCAGACATTGGCACCTGAAGACTATCAGTGTCTGAGAGTGCTCATTACTTTGTGCCTCATTACCGAGTGGAACACCAACCTGAGCAAAAGCAGAGTGGCAGATTTTAACTGCTGTCCGAACTGGCCCAAGCACAGTTTCGCATTTTTTCCACAGGTTTGTCTGTATCACCTGAGTTTGGTTCAACGCTTGGCAAGAAATGTACTGCAGACAAGACATACCCCAAAAGAACAGCTCAACAGTATTAGACCACTCCATATGTCAGGAAGGAAGGACAGCTGTAAAATCTCAGTCCATGGTAAATATTCTGATTTTATATCTAAGAGAAAAGGAGTACTTTTTAATTATTGTAGCAAAACCAACAATTGCCCATTTTAAAAAAACTGTGCCTTTTCATGCCCATGTGAATTTTCTCAGTTTTCATTCCCTTGTTTTGAAAGAAAAGTCCTTTTTTGCAGTGAAAATATATTCTTGGAAAAAAAGCCTTCTGTTTTCATTCTACCAAACTAGGAAATATCAAAGGCAAAGCTGCAACATATTTTGCTTTTCAGAGAATCTGAAGAAATGTGATTTAGCAGTTTTTCCAGTGGTGCAAATATTTTTTACTCACCTCACACTAACATGTTTTTTTTGTATGTGGATAAATTAACACGTAAGCAAGGGTGTTAGGCTCTGTACCTATGGTAATAGAATGAGCTGGGTTCTTCACTGACAAATGTTTTCTTATTTTTTAGCTGAAACATAATGTAGAATTTTGGATTCTTTCAGTCAGGTCTGCAGATTAAAGGAAAACAGATGAAAAATTGAAATTAACTCTTCACTGTACACAGTTTTTTCACTGGGTTGAAAAAGTACTTCTAGAATTTATTCAGCACATAATCAGAATAAATCTTGGAGCTGTCATCATTACTGAAAAAGAGGTTTATAAGTTAAGGCATCTGGGAAATCTATAGGGCATTAATTTATTATTTGTGGGAGTTTTGTACAAGCATTTTTCTTTCTTGGTATACAATAAATAAGTTGACGATAAACAGATTGGGATAACATTACACTCTTTTTCACCCACTTAAAAAAACTGGGGACAAACCCTCTGAACATGTGCATTGTAAGTGAACTCACAGTAGCTGCATATCAAACAAAATGAAATATGATGAACTAAAAGTGATTATCCGTCACAATAACATTTTCTAACTTGTCTGCTGATTAGATGGTAATGCTGCCCATAAAAGCAAGGGAGGGGGGGAAGCACTGCAGAGAACCTGATAAAACATCCTACTGAAACCTATTGTATTTACTACTTATTAGATTCTAAACTCAAATAGATCTTGATTGTTGAGAGCTTGGGTATTTAAAAGCCTCAAGATCATCAATTACATTACTCATAATTTCCACATCTGCCTGTTCCTCAGCAATTCAGAAGGAGAGAGAGATAGCTGTTATAAGAGTCTTTCTGCAACTTGATTACTATGAGTCTGTTACAATGTGCTCTTGAAATGCCTTTAAGGATTTGAACTGAACTGTAATTTGCAGCTTTATGGAACTCCTACGTGGATCACTTTTTGGTGATAGTGAAAATCAAATGAGTGGAGATGGTCCAAATTACCTGGAAGAAAAGCAGGTTCTTATCCACTCAAAGGAATCCCTATAAGCCTGCCAAAAGCACAATAAATGCACTCTTCTTTCCTGCATTGTCTGGAACGTGAATATGTATTTCAAATTAAACAGAAACCCTGATTAGCATGGTTATTATGAAGCTAAACAGCAAGAAGGCTATGTTTGCAGAAGCCATTACAGGCTACAGGGAATGTTACTTCCCTATTGTGTCACTCTTCTTGAAATGAATACTTTTTTAACAAAACCTTTGCTTTTTCCAAAGCACCGACACCCTGATCCTACTTCCATTTAAAGTCAATGGAGGACTGCCCATTATCTCTTATGGGAGTTGGATCACACTAATGGAGTTTACTTTTCTCATTCACAAGCATCCAAATCCATGCCGAGTGAAGACAGTACAAGGTGTTCTTACATTGACATCTACCTGACTCTAAGGACAGAAATATGCTCTTCAGTAACTGCACCAGCTGCTCCTTCCTGTGCAGTAGAAAGAGGCAGGCATATGCAAAATGGATCAATCAAATAAAGCACTGCCATGGAAATAATGTGGAGGCACTCTTAGAGATTGCACAGAAATAAATACACAAAAGCATCTCCAGAAATTATTCTTGCAAAGGACAAGTGTAGAATATGCAGCTTCCTTAGTTGCCAGAGTTTCAACATAACTTGCTTCTCACAGAGAGAAAAATGTTCTCACTGCTGCTTCACAGAAGGTCTCTTTAGGGAAGTCCATAAAACTCTAGTAAATATCACTTTTTTGAAATTTACTTTAATTGTTTACAGAAGATAGTTAACTCCTAATGTGATCTTTAGGAAAGACAGAAGTCTTGTTTTAAAGTTTCCTTCCCTGTACCTATCCTTCATTAAACAGACTCCTGAGGATTTCCATGCAAAAGGCTAAATGTTGGAGTGAAGATTCCAAACTTCCAGAGTTGGGCAACTTGGAATCAGAAATGGGTTTCTCACAGAAGAAAGAATGAAAGAAAGTTAAGAAGGAAGGGCAAAGGAAAGCATGGGCACAATAGAGGAATTTATAAAGTCACAGAGTGTAAAGATGATGGAAGGGGCCATAGCAGGAGAAAGATGACAAGGAAATGCACACATTACTGAAGTAATAGAAAATACATCCAGGAAGAATAGCAGTTCTTAAGAAACGTTTTCACCATCCTTTGATAAATGCAAGCAAGAATGTTGGGGCCCAAAGAATGATAACTATCACACTCTATTTGAATTACTGTTCAAAAGTCCCCTTTGCAAACCAATATGCTGATGACATGAAGACTTAGCATTGCCTCATCCAAGGCACCTGCGGGAATGTACAATAGGGAAATGGCACTTCTCTCTAGGTTGTAGGACAGATTCTGCTTTCACCTCCTTGCACTAGACACATTTATGATTTATGCTGCTGGATATGAAAGGTGAGGCAGGCTTTCCTCCTGGAGAAATGTGACCGTTCAAACATAATGCAGGACTGCTCATCAGAGAAAGGTTTTGTGGTGCAATACATTCTCTGAAAGACTTTCTTGATGACCCACTGAACTCTTACCCCAGAACAAGTTTTGGTTGTAATAATTTGGGGTTTAATTATATTCCCATATAATTATAGGAGAAGACTGAGCCCTCCAATTTTATATGGTACAAAATGGCAGCATTTTGTCTCTTTCAATGCCATAAATGAGGTTGCTTCTTATGGTCATCTATGTGAATGTGATGTTCTACCTCTCAACGATTCCCCACTGGTCTGTGTACATAAATTGATTAAATGGTTGGTATTAACACCAGTACAACAACTTAGATCTTCTCAGGCAAAGTACAGCTAATGGGGAATGCTTTCTACTGTATACACCACCACCACAGCACTTTTGTGGACTTTTCCAAGTGCTATTTATAAATAACTGTATTTATATCCTGCTTCTTTCTGTGCACAGCTCTTGCTACAGATTTAGATATTGACTTTGGGAAGCCTAAAAGCATGGAAATGTGTTTCCCTTCTAACTATAGAAATTTTGGGAAGATGGAAAATAACAGCGCTGAATTGTACACTGAAGCTAAGTAATACATTCTCAAATAACTTAGAACATAAAAACCCCCCATTACCAAATGCATTTGCAAAGTAAATACAAAATGAGTATATTGCCAAAAATACTTTGGATTGGAGATGAAGCTGCTCTATGCATTAATGAGGCTGCATTACAAAACAGAGGGTATCTTAGAATGCTGAAAATGGAAATTACTAATATTTTTGTCTTATAAACAAAAACTGAAATAGATGTAAACAGATACTTTGAACAGGACTTATCTTTCTTCATCTCACTCACCTAAACATTAAGACACAAATTTAGGTTAGTTGTCTGGGGCACCTTTGTACTTTTTAGAGAAAAAGTATGCACCAGAAACAAAACCCAAAACCCATCACAGATGAATGAAATTAATCACCCCTCAAAGGTTTTTATTCTTTCCATTAATCACAGCAAATGCCCTGGACCAGACACCTAGTTTTCCAAAGCCTGCAGTTAGGTGCAGCTCTTGCTGCACAGAAGAAACTTGCATTCCTTGGTCTAGAGTAAAAATCGACTTTGAAATAAGCAGGATCATGCCTATGTATAGCTAAGATACTACAATTTAGTCTATTCAACATGACATTAAGGACCAATAATAAATATAGCCTATAATGTACAGATCCACGCAGAATGAGACATTTCAATAGCCCACCACTGTTCTAAATATACCCCATCTGAAATATTTGTGGGAGAACATTTTGAAGAATATAATTTTAAACTTTAAGGTTTATCTTCCCACTCTAAGAGAAAACACCACACTAAAATTATCTTTTAATTTTTGGATGTATATCTTGGTGTGTTAAAATTTAGATTTTCATCTAGTGTGATTTTTTGTTGTGAGTCAAAAATGTATGGTGGGCTGTTTTCCTGAACTTTTTCATGTTCATGTATTCTTGGATTCTTTATTATTTACACAAAATTTTAACAGTTCTGTCTATTCTTGCATATTTTATGTCATTAGTTGTTGTGATTCCTTAACAATGAGGACAAAACCTTCTCAGTCACTCAGTTTGCATGTTATAAATTCTTTTGTACTGCAAAGAATATGTAGATATAGACAGACCACAGGATTTCCTTACATTAACACTGACTGGAAAGAAAATACATCTTCTGAACAAGTATAACAAATTTCTTGCAGATCCAGAAATTCCTTATCACTCTTGCAACAGCACTACAAGGGAAAAGTTCCTGAGAAAGTGATTATTACAGGTATCAACAATAAAATAAAATCATATTTACACAAGGAAATATAAAAGACTTCAATCAGATGTTTGTAATTGCATGCTCAAAATGTACTCCTAGAAAATTCAAAATATCACACCAGGTATAAATATCCATGGCAGAAAAACCTTTGTTAATGTTACGTCAATAGGAAAATTAATCACTCAATTAAAAATAAACAATATTCACATAACCTAGAAGGCAATAACCAGTAGGAAAGTGTGTGATACAGTGCACAAGGAACTGTCCAAATGGATATTAAGAAAAAGTGGAAAGCTGCGTTTTGGAGCTAGGCTGCTAGATAGATGGACGTCAGCATGTGCTGTTATGGAATTAGTATGTTTTGTCATATTTTCTATCTGCCATGCTGACCAAATAATAAATCTGTCTGATGAATCTGGTCTAAATTGTTTCACTGATTAGAAAAAAGAGAGTTAGTTAGGGATCCTGGGGGTTAGTTGTCAGGATAGATTTTGGATCAATTCACATTCATGTCCAGGTAAATGCCTAAAGATGGATTAACGCAATACTGATAACGGGCAGTGACATAGACATAGCCTAGAAGAAAGAAACAAATAACATGGAAATAAAAACCCACTTTTTTTCATTCAGTCTCTTCAGCCTCCTTTTCAACTAACTGCACAATAGAGTCATTATCGCACTCTGTGTATGATCAAAGGGTGTTTTCTAAGCCTATCATTGTTTGAAAAACTTTGTTTGGAATCCGTGGCTTATGTAAAGATATCAGCTTCTTGCCCTCCAAATCTCTTGAGTGACAGTCAGAGAGATGCTGAGAAAGCTCCCCTGGGCCAAAACACAGCAGACTCCACGCCAGACCCCTCTGAACCTGACCCACAGCCTCTAGAGTTCAGGAATGTGCTGTACCCTTATGTGCTTAAAGTTGGTTAAACATCATTCACCCTAAAATGGAAGTATCTTTTGCAAAGAAGAATATGTCTCAATATCTGAATCTTTGTCAAAACTTTGGAAAAATGTTGTTATATATCCTCCTCTCTGCAGAGCTCAGATTCAAATAAGATCCTCTTTCTGAGTACATAACTGAGGCCTGTTATGCAAAGATGTTCAAAGCAAGGACAAAGCGTGGTGCCATCCCAGTAACTACGAAATTGCCACTGGAAGCTACTATTTCATAGCTGTTCCTACTGTCATAGAAACCAACAGAAATGGGGAAAGCAAGGAAATTTGCAGAAAGCCTTGTGTGTTATTTTGCTGGGTGAAACACTGCCAGATCTGTTTCTGTTTGGGGAAGTCGGCTACACTGCGTGAGCACACAGCCCTCTGCCACCAGCCTTGGGGGTCACGTTTCTAATGGGACTCAGCTACAGACCTCATAAAATCAAGTGTAAACAACTTCCTTCAGTACCATCTAAATCTTATGCTGAGATCAAGTAGCCAAATTAAGTATTCAGTAAGGTCTTGTGGTCAAAATATTAATTGAAATTTCAAGGATATTGTTTTTAAAAAAAGGAAGAGAATTAAATAGAGGATGAGATACTCATACAGCAACATTCAAAAGCATATCAATGTAAAGCGACATTAAAGAAGAATTTTTAATTGATAGGCACATAATCTCAGTGCTCTGAAGGAAATCAGTGCACCCAGCATGAAACATATGAGTTTTACAAACATAATTTCAATTTTTTTTATTACCTACGAGCATTAGGATATACTTCCTTGACTCTATAATAATTGCTTGCAGTTAATTACAAATGAAACAGAAGTGCTGGTAATATTAGACTTGCACCCTGCATAAAGCTAGAAATTACTGCTATTACTCTTATTTGCTAAGAATATTGGGTCATAGATGCTAATTAGCAGTTCACAGCCCCCTACAGGAAAAAACTCATTATTATGAAAATCTGTCTTGGTAGCCAAAGCCACCACTCATGTCACTGTGAACATTTTTGTCAGAGCAATTACAAGGTATGACAAAACTTAAGATTTACTTTTATATCAAGAAAATTATGAAGGTTAAAAATACAACATGCTAACCTAAAAATTACTTGCCATATCAAGAAAAGTGTTTCTGAACTATTTTGTCTCAGTAAAAGATGTCGTATATTGGGTAGAATGACAGCAAATTTTTCTGGAGTATGCACACAAACATAATCTCTTTCAAATGTATATAAAATGCAAGAAAAGCTTCTCCATTGCAAAATAAGAAAGCAAAGTGAAATGAGACTTAAGCAGCTAATGGAAATGAATTTTGCAAGGTCATACTCCTAGAGCAAAGAACATTATTAATCATCAGTAATTTGGGGGGAACATTCCATTTTTCTGTAAACAAGGACCTGATTCAGGGAAAAAAAAGTCTTGTTTACCCAAGTTTTCTACAGAGTTTGTTTGAAAAATAGAAGCAGAAAACATTGCTTTTGTGTGATTTATTAGATCTCTCTTTCCACAGCACACAAACCCAACTTTGAATGCTTGAGGGGAAGGTGAGTAAAAGAGCAGCTAATTGTAGTGCCAGGCTGAATTCTGCTTGTTAGCTGAAAAGGGAAAATGGAAATGCCACACTGGGATGAAGCTGTGGTTCAGGAGTGGCTCTAAGCCACATAAGGGTGAGGGGTCTGTTGTTGCTTCCCATTTCAGCAGTAAAACCACACAGTCAGCACAAAATGCCTGGGTTCCCATGTTGGCTACAACACAGGGAGGCATAACCAGCCCAGAGCAGCTCCTTAGCAGCCCCTCTGATGGCTGCAGAGTGACCTAAAACAGGAGTGCAGGTGAGAAGTCAAGCTCTCCACAGGTGCAGGTGGGAAAAAACCAATCTCAACTGTAAACTGCCTAAAAATACAAATTCATCCAAAGTTAGATACCCTCAACTACTTATTGCTACATTGCGTACAGGAGAATGAAGAAGGAAAAGAGGTAATTTGAATGACACCTAAATGCTGTTTTAAGATACAGATGAGGACCATAGGAATTTTGCTGTGTTTTAAGGAAAATTGGTTTCTCAAAATCTTACTTTACTTTGTCTACATTGGGCTGAATTTTTCTTTCAGCATCACTACCTGGATTTCCATCAGTGTAAAGGAGAATGGGACTTGACTACTAATGCAAGCACACTACTCACCTACTAATGAAAATGAGTTTTCCTTTCATCAGAAAGGATTACATTAGTTAAAATTAAATAGAACAACGCATTATTTGAAGACCTATAATAGCACCTAGAAAGAGAAAAAAAATCCTGCCTTAGAACTGGGAAATTAAATTCTCTGTGTAGAGAATTTGCTATCCATATATACTGGCCCCTTGCTAATCTCCTGAAACTCTGGTATGAAACCTGGAACTATGAATAAATCCAACAAAATTCCATCTTGCCCATATATTGCAGGCCTTGATTCAAAACAAGGAGATCTGTGTGAGCAAACAGAGATAGGGCTTGATGCATTTAGGAATGCACAAAAGAGTACACAAGGACTGCATTATAAAGAATTATATATGTTTTTTCAGAGATTTAAGGGAATGTAACTACCCTATAGTAGGTCTCGCCCAGGCCACCTGAAGCTGTCGTGCCCCACACGTTACCCTGTTCCAGCAGTGTGCTTTAGCTACAGCCTTCTGGACACACATTTGGTGCTATTACTTAGATAATGAGCATGACAATGAATAACAAGATTAATTGAGAGGGGTAGTTTAGCAGTTTTCTGGGAAACAATTGAACTCTAGAGACAAGTGCCACAAGAGACAATTTTTTACATTTCTGTATCAGAAGACCAGTCCTGTAATCTTCCCTTATGCAATCAGCCTTCATGTGGTTGAGGGGGAATTTGGCAAAATTAGGTCCTAAATTATTGCTAGTGGTGGGGCTTTTCTCTGACAGCCAAGGCCAAATGTCACTCGAACGCAGGCAATGCAAAACCAAGGCATGGCTCTAACCAGCAGCCACAACACTGAGCTCATGATGGTGTGTTGATCACAGCGTTGCAAAATGAGAAGGCAGTGGAAATCCTGTGTGTATTCAGTCATCTTATGGAAAGCCAAGCTTTTTCAGGAATCATTTGGGTGGACTCAGTGCTGGTGTTGGTTACTAACACCCAGTGGAGAGTTTTGGGGAGATCATCAGTGCCCACCCCTGCTATCCATGTTGACAAACACTGTTTGCTGAGAAGCACAGCTCTGCACGTGCCCTTGACTTGCACCAGGGAATGAATATGAGTGTAACTCCTCACTGTGTTTACAGCATACCATTCCTTGTTCTTCACATCCAGATAGTTCCCTGGGCTGGCCAGCTGAAGTGGATGATGTTAAGACAGTGTCTGTTCTTTCCTACAAGCTACCAGTGTCACAGCTTGATTCCAGAAACATGAACATTTATATTTCTACATTAAAATGGGAAAAAATGCACTGTTTAATATTGCATCTTAACAAAGTATAAACTAACAATGCATGATATGACACTGTGACACAGGTAGAAACAAAATATTGTCCAAAAATCTGTAACAAAATCCACCCTGATACAAATTGTTATTACTACAATAACAATCAAATTGGAATTGCTTTCAGACCTCTGGGCTAGGCCTCCTGTATATTATTCAGAGCATCTCTCTGCTGAATCCTCGAAAACATTCAACTAAGAATCAGTACTGCTCATTGTAAAGTAGAGCTATTAACATGTTTCTTGCTTTCACCTGTAGATCTCTTTATAAAGATATGTACATGTCATTATCACCTTTTTATAAATCCCATAGCTAAAATCAAGTTGCATTAGTATGCATGAGAACGTTTCTCGCCTAGTGCATGCAATATGGTTCTAATACATTGGAGACTAGAGCTCTGCTGATTTACCTCCCCCAAATTTCTTACAGATTCATCAATATTAGAGTTCTTAACTCAAGTTAATTGATTTTCATGTAACTCATGCTAGGTAAAAAATCTGTGAAGACTAGTGTAGGTACTTCACAAATGCTTGTTGCTTCATGAATTTATGTCATATTTCTATGTAATTATCTCAGACCTTCCCTTTGCTCTCAGATACACAGAACAGGTCACAGTAGAGGTTGTATGGACTTTTGGAGCTAAAGAATTTTGAAGGTCATCTGGAGAGAAGAAAATAAGGGGTTTATCTTCATTTTTTTCTGTGCATTTGTGTTCGTGATTATGACAAATGCACATAAAAGCCTTGAAAATTTTCCTAAGACAAAACACATCCTTAACAAATCAAGGGAATGGTGGTTCTTTACCCATTTTAAAGGGATTTAGTGTTAAAAATCCACGTCTTGTCTACCCTAGAGGACAGCATGTTAGCTGCAGAACTATTCAGGTAGTTACCTCCCAAGAGAATGAAGAAACCTGAGCAACTCAGAAACCAGATGTTTTTAGCTATATTGTCTAGATTCTTTACTTTCCTTAACACTCGTTTAACTCCAGTAACAAATGAACACTGAAGAGAAATGATGTCTTTGTTAAAGATTCAATACCCCTTGAGAGCTCCAAATAAGCATCTGAAATTCCCCAAGAAAGTTCTTCCACAAATAAAAGGTTAATTACATTTTAGTGGGTATCTCTGGGTGAAGGCTATTTTCCTGCCATGCATTTACAATAAGAGTAAATTGAAGGTTTTCAGAATTTCAGGGGTTTGACTGATGCATTCATTAATTCACCTTTTCAAACTGAAGAAGAATCAAGTTTTAAATATTTTATTAATCATTTGCATTTTTCCGGATGTCATTTTTCTATTGTTACTTTGTCTGATTGACTGGTTCCTGATGGCTTGAGATACCAAAGTCCTTTTTCATCCTGGTTACCAATGAGGTTTGAGTGCTCACACAGTTGGGATTAATTTCTTATTGCTTGTAAATTTTGAACTGTTTGGCCATTTTCAACCAAATTGGGTGGAGTTCTTTCTCAAACAAGTTGTTTTATAACAACTTAGCTTAACAATAGCTTCCAGAAAATTAGATGGCCAGGTAGGAAAGACTCGTTATTCATCACCCACTGCAGGAGGGGCTGCAGGATGAGCTCTTTCTTTTTCACACAGAGAATTCACACCAAGTTCATACAGAAAACACAGACAAGGATTTGCCAAAAGCGACACTTGATCAGACAGCAGAGACAAGTCTGAGGGGTGGACTCCTGTAGGAAACCGAGTGCTGCTAGCTCTGACACAGCAACCTGTTGGTTTTGGGAAAAGAATTCCCACATTACATGGGTAACAACACAGCAGTTTATATGCTCATCAGTGACACAGCTCAAACTTATTTAAAAGCTACTTCTCAGACAACACTCATGTAGTTCCCACCTTAGACTTCCCACGCAGAAACTCTGGCCAGAATTAAAGAGTATCAGCTGGTGTTTGCACAGAGTGTGAATTTCCCACTTTGTAACCCATGCTTGTGGGTGAAGGCTCCACTTTGACCTTGAATAATGCCAAGTACCCTCAGCTCTGCCACTGCTGGGGGTTTAGTTTGCAATCAGTCTCACGTGGGCTCTCCCTGTAGCCTGACAATCTTCAGTTTAACATATTGTTATGGTGACCCGGCAGCTCCCCTTCCAATCTGACCTGGTGATTGCTCTCACAGGTACAAAGCAGACGGAAAGAATTCATTTACTCCCCAGGAAAGGTCCAGCTTTGATACCTCCATGCAAGAACTTACTCCTGCTACCTCTGTCTATAGATAGGACCATGTCTGCCTCATTCAAACACTGAGAAGCAATAAAAGCACAGATCCTCACTTTCCAAACATTTCCTTTTATTTTTCTCCCAGAAATTGCCTCGGCTTCCAGAAAGATGAAGAATGCTTGTGTGCAGGGAGCTGCAGAAAAGCCACCCAGAAGGAGAAACCATTGCCCAGGAATGGTGCAGGTGACGAGTTTGAGCAAAGGAACAGAAGTAAAAGGGTGATGATAATCAGAAATATTGGAGTAGCATCAATACCTACAGGACTCAAAGCCCTGATTTTGTGGGAATGGTGCAAACTTTCAGGAGGAATAATCTCCACCCTCATTCATCTTCACTTAAATGAAAAAGATATTAATCAGGCAATAGTCATGACAACCTCTGTTCTGCACCAATTAATTGACTATTTTAATTGGGGTCCCAGCAATTTGACTGGAACACCTTCAAGGCTAGACCCAGAAACTCTCAGCTGGGAACATTCTGAGGAGACGCCCCTCAGACCACTCAGCATACATTTTCTCCCATTTTCCGAGCAAGTGGCTTGGAGGAGGTCCCATCCTTGTGCTGGCCCCTGAACAACTTACTAAGTATCAGGAGTAGGAGATCACAATAAAAATCACTTATTTTACAGATCACAGGCTGACTGAAAGAAATTCAACATAGCTTCAATGTGTGTTTTCAGAAAAACAGAGCAAGCCAAGTGATATCCTGTCCTGCACGGCAGGAGTGAAGCTGTGGTGGATCTCATCCAGCTGTGGTGGATCTCTCTGAGGGAAGAGATATGTTTCTTAAAAATAACTTATTTTGCTTAACTAAAAGCTGAGAATTGAGGGGAGGGGAGAGGGAAAGGGGGAAGAGGAGCTACTGGCTCTCCCTTTGATGATGTTAATAAGATCATGTTTTGATGTTGCATTTTGAAATAAGAGGATTCCCTTTTTAATTCTAAAAATGTGCCATAAAAATGCCACCACATAGCATTAACAAAGACTTTTACATCTGCTATTTCACAAGTGAAAATATTATCTATCTTCCACCACACTCTCACTGGTGTTATGCTGAAATTGAAATCTATGACTGTCTTCTACCAGCTTAAGCCCACATGCTTCACTTTCCTAAGGATCATGGAAAAAAAGAAACACACTAGTGTAAAATACTTTATCAGATGCTGACCTTCTGGCAGGAAGTCAGAAGCATCTTGTGGGAAAATGAATAACTCCTGGCTCTCAGTCTCATTTTTCCTGATGCTGTCCTACCTCCATGCTCTCGCTATGCTTTTATTTCATGCAGGACTTGCAGAGGATATCAGGCGTCCATTGCATTTATTCCCTTATGTTTTTACAGATACATGCATAAATACACATATATAAACCCTCAAATCTAATAATTAGTTCTCCTTATGGCAGCTTGAGCACTTGTTCCAATTCAGTCTGCTAAAATCATTAGAAAAGTCTCCCTGCCAAGTGAAGCCATGTTTAGTGAAAAACTTTTCCTAATATATCTAAAACAAAACTACACATAAAGTACTTAAGCCTGAATGAAGTCTCCAAACACTAAAAGAGAAGAATCATCCAGAAGAAAACAAGTCCTGGATTCTATTTTATCACAATATATCATTTTTCTCCTTGGTGTATGAAAGTCTCATCAGAGACTCAAATCAGATTTATAGGTTTCCCACAACTGTATAAACAAGTGAGCAGCACTAAAGCAGACTCTGTCTAGCTCAGGACAGCAATTACATTGCTATTTCTCTACAACCGTAGAGGAATAGGAGCTTAGTGTAAAGTCATTATCAGACACATATTACAAATTCAATGCATTGCACATAAAATATGTATGGTTTCTTCTTACTGTATATCATGTATCAAAATATAATGTGTTTCTGAGGCACAAATGAATTTAAAATGAAATATTTTATTGAAAAAACACACAGTTTTCCTGATATAGGTAAGTGGAATTCAAAATTGAAAATGTTTCACAACCATCCATTAAAGCATACTTTGAAACATTCTTAGAATCCAGATTTCCTGCCAGGGAAATGAAGTAGAGTTAAATATCTCAAGCAGGAAACTTGCCTGATAGACACTATCTACCAGTAAAAATTTTATGACATGAAAAGATGATCCTTTGCAAGGTAAACACTCACAACTTCAAGTGTTGAAGAGAGCACATAGTCTGAAAAAACCTGCAAGTTTGTTTTCTTCTTTTTAATGGAAATACAAGTCTGTAAGAGAGGATGATGGGAAGTGAAAAAGACAGACTTGGAAAAGTTTGATCAATATTTTGTGATTGTGAGGAGTTTTTTTGGTTTTTACTAAAATGAAATCTTTTGGAGGGCTGATCTGTTTTCATTTTGCTTCCTACTCTGGCAGAGTCCGGGAGTGGGGAGAGTCATTCATACTGTGTGCAGGATTAGCGGATGCCCACCTCATGCTACACCATCAGGGCAGAAATCACCCTGGAAGCTGGGCTGCAGGGAGCTGACAGAGCCATGAGTGAGCACAGGTAATGCGTCAGCTGCTCTATTTTATCCTGAGGGCTGCGCTGTCACTCATTATAAACAGATACAAGTGCTGCAAAGGAAGAACTGTGCCTCTCGTAAAGTCAGAATTCAAAATCTAAGCCAGAGAAGACAGAGAAGTTGCCCTAGGAAAGTCCTCATCCCAAAAGCAAACACAAATATCGTCTGAAAGATATTTCTTATGAGGGGGCTCTACCATGCATCTTTGTAGTGCAGGAGAAGCATGCAGAAAAGAATCAGAAACTACTCTGAGACAAGTAGAAACAGGAATAATTGAAGTGGCTACAAGTGAACAGTGGAAACTAGTAACAGAAAAGTGCATTTTTTCATATCTGCCTCTTCCAGTCACTGAATCACAGAGTATCTCAAGTTGGAAGGGACCCATGAGGATCATCGAGTCCAACTCCCTGCTCCTCACAGGATTACCTAAAGCTAAACCATATGGCTAAGACCATCATCCAGATGCTCTTTGAACTCTGAAAAAAGGTTGAATCATGCTTTATATCAGATATTTCTACCAAGTTCTTCCAAACGTGAAATGTTTACCGCAGCAATCCCACAGCTGCGCTCTCCCAGTCCACAGTGCAGGTGTATTTCTGGGGTTACCTGCAGGTCTGAGTTCCCCTCAGTGCTGTCTTAGATGGATAAGCACACAGCCTCTTACCTGCCCCTTCTTGGAGTGAACTCCTTGATGATGGAGCTGTAACTCAAGCACATTTGTCCTCTATCAGTTTGGGAAAGCCTTCGAGTATCATATTTTGTGAAATCCATCAGTCAATTTACCAGGACGTGCGTATGTCTGCATAAGGAAGAGTGCTGCCTAAGTGCAGAGAAAGTTAATTATGTACAGAATAATTAATAGCAATTTACTTAGTGCATTTATATACCTGCAAAAATAGAAATTGCATTTGAAGTGCTCCCATTGGTTTGAGAGAGTGCCTGCTTTAACCAGTGCTTTTCCTTTCCTGGGCTGTCAATCCAGGGAAGATTTTGCAGATGGGAATTTTCTCAGATTGAAAAATCATGGCCACTGTGCAATATCTGCCTACATTGACTTGTAGGTGAAGATTTATGAGTCAATTGTGTTTTAATAATAAACACATAGGTTTACGTTGCTTGACAGAAGTCAGACAGGCTTCTGGCTTCTGCATTGCAGGGAGCCCAGCAGTGTTTGCTCACCCAAACACTGAGCAAAAGTTTTCCTTGGCAAAAAGTAAGAAAACCCACATTTGCCTTGCCATCTCCAGTTCAAAAGTTAACAATTCATGTTTCTGAATGCTTTGTAACCCACTCTCCAGAACATATTTGGGAAACCTCAGATTGCCATTGTTCAGGGCCTTTGAAGGAATTATCAAACCCATTAGTATGGCAATAACTCAGAAAGAATCTGAGTTACAGCAAGGATATGAGGCCAGGCAAGAGCACAGCTCTCACAAGGGGCAAGAATCCTATCATTTTGTCATGGAGATTGGGACACATAGTTAAAAAAGAGAAGATAAAAATAGGAGTAAACATTTCCATAGGAAGGGACTCCTGTCATGCTGGAAATATATTTGAAGGGAGAAGTGAATGTACACCCATTTACAGTGCTGGCTGCTTGATTTTCTCTGCAGATCCACCTTAAAATGCAATTTTTTTTTTATTCCCTTAAAGCTGCACATCCCAGCTGGCATGTCCCAGTCCTATAAACGTCTCAATATAATACACCATCATTGTCTGATGTATGGGCTTCCATTTGGTGCACCATGTCCAAAGAATATTTCTTCATGCTTGAATGACTCATGTATGAGGAGATTAATCTCTCTGGGGGAGAAATTGGTGTCTCTCCTATAGACGCAAGTTGCTGTGTGCACATTAGCTGCCGATCTCACTTGTGTTCTTAATATTCAGCGTACAGCTTCTATCTGCCATAAAAATCCTTTTGTCTTTCCACAAATTGATGTCCTTTTCCAGCTATGCTGGCAAAACAAAATGGAAAATTTAAAATAAACTATTAAAATAGTACAGTGAATAACATACTCATTTTTAACTTGTAATCCTGTTTGCCTTTCTAGGTGCCAGGTAGTCTTACTCACACTTTTCTTTAGCCTGTAGCTCTTAGCAAGAGGATGCAAATAGCTGGCTTTATTAAGTGAAGAGGGCATCAGTTTTGATTTAGACCAACTTTCCAGATTCTCAAAGAGATAAGGTTTATGCCTATACCATTTTGATTGCTGGCAAGAAAATATTTAACAGGCAGCTTCTGTCTTTGAGAGGAATGAAAGCACAACATGCACGTATCACTCGATGTACATTATCACTTTCTTGTTGGCTAAGAACTAAACTTTATGTTCCAAATGTTTTCATCAATATGAAAACTTCATGTGAGGTTTCTTATTCCTTGTTTGTTTCAACCCCCACTTTTCTATCCAACGAGAAACAGTAGAAAGCAATAAATACATTAGCACTATAAGTAAATTTGCAGATACATTAACTCATACTGTAAACAGCAATTTTAAAGATCAAGCAAAGTGTTTCCCCCAAAAGGAGACCTTATCCAAGCAATTACATTTATATTCAGAGACTTAGTTTTATTCAGCTTTGTCTTTTATTGAAACCTATCAAAAACCTGAGGCTGACACAGCCGGTGCCAGAAAGCAATCTAGAGCTATTAATTAGTACACCCATGTTTTTGCCACAACAAATATTTTAATTTGTCCTCTAAACAGTGTTCATGATATCAGCCCTTTACTCCTGTTTTATTTTTGTCTGTGTGATATACATTACACATGAGAGAGTCCTACGTCCATATGTCCACAAACTGCAGTGGACATATGGCAGCATACAGAAAAGCGGTCTTTTACATTTTGCATACTATTATCATGGAGGCATTACAGCATCCCTTTATGTCATGTTGCTATTTAGTCAAGTTTGTGTCATGTATTTGAACCTCCTCAGCTGGCTTGATTTATTCTAATTGTAGGCATTGGGTTAGTCTATTTGTAACAAGCAGTTGCAGAAATTGCCCCAGTAATGACTCTTGAAACAAACGTAATTTATTTAGTTGACTACAAAGAAATGTTGGTTATACTTGCAGAAGAGAACAATAAAATGTTTTCTTTTTAGACATTTATTGAACGCTATTTGTCATTAGTTCTCTATCTAATGAAAGGATATATGACTGAAAAATTGCCAAAGACAATGGAAGAAACAGCCCACAGGAAGGATTTATGTTATATTTTGAATTCTAGAAAGTGGGGTAATCTCATAAAAAATCTATTGAAAAAATTGTGTCCATTAAAAAAGCAGGTTGGTTTGAAATGTTCAGCCTTTGCAATAAAAATGGCAGGCATTTCATATCAACAAGGTGTATTGTAGGAGGAGACAGATGAAGGTGCCCACTTTCAGACATTCAGATAAAAAGAAAAAATTCATTGGGAATAAGTTCTTCCCAGCCAGCTCAAAACAGACAGCATTGTTTGGAATAATACTAATAGATGTTGACAGGCCAAGCTCAGAGACACTTGTCTGAGCACAGGAGTTATTGGATGTGTATCCACAGAACCTCTTGTCCAGCCCCTGTGGTCTCACTTTCAGTACTTTCCATGCTTTTTTTTTTCTCAATTTTTTCCTCAAAATATTCTAAGAAAAAACAGTGATAAAGAAGTAAACCAGGAGAAGAGGTTATAGCTGCGCTGGACATATTTTCTAATCAGATAAGCTCTGAGAGCTCACCTCAGACCAGCTGTCTAAAGGTATGGCACATCCACTCCAGTCCACTGAATGGGCTCTCCTTCAGGCACCTTCCAAAGTCTACTCGATTTCAAGGAATCAGTTACTGCTGGAGGTGTCTGTGTCTCTCCAACATCTACGGAAATAGTATAAGTAGGAGACATTAGGTAGCCACATGGCTAACACTGTCATTTTACTTGGCTGATACTAGGGAAGAGTAACCACATTCTTAGGTTGAAGTTTCCTCCAGATAGAAAATATACTGCAGAAGAAAATGGAGCCTCTCATTTGCTGTAAAGCTTTCCATGAGTCCTTTTATCTAATGTTTCAAGGACTATAGGCCGTGCTGCCTTTCCATCCCTCTGAAATAGGTGCTCCTCTGTGGGATGTTCTGCACACACAGCTGATGACAGGTTCCACGTTGCTCCACAACGTCCTGGCTGCCAGCATTTCCCAGAGGCAGCACCAGCTGATAGTGCTCAGGGTTCATTGTTCCATGAGCTGGTTCTCCCACTCTCTGCCTGACATAATTTTGCCCTACAAAACTGAGCATGGTGAGAGAAAGGCAACAGATCCTTTGGGCACAAATAAGCAAAGTTAAGTATAAAGTTTGCTCCTGTAAGTCTAAACGAGCTTCTGACATCATGGCAGAGCTCCAACAGATGCTGGCAAGAGGGGACCCTTGTCTTGGTATTTGAATGATTTCTGTCAGATGCAAAAAGACATCTGCTTTCTTATAAATAATAGTAAAGCAGTATTTGGGCTCAAACATCACCAGTAATTTCTCTGTAAAGACTTACTTACACACACCCAACTGGGAGACAAAATCCGAAGGCTAAAACGCTTCTTCAGTTTTCCTGAGCAAAGCTAAGTCATCCTGCTATTTCTGGTGCTGCGAGAAGGAAGAGTAGCATCACCAAACACCTCCTTTCCAAGGTGGCGTGGGGGGAAAGGTCTGAGAGCCTTAATAGTGCTAGAGCCTTGTGCAGACAGACAGACTGACGACAGCTGTGCGCCTCCCACATTGCGGCTACCTACTTGTAGAAGGTATAACCAATCTGGTTTCCTCAGGCTAAGCAATAAAGGTTCTGAACATAAAGGTTAAGTAATAAATACAAAGCAGAGAGAAAGTATTCCCTCAATTCTTGAATAAAACATTCCAAGAGAGTGCAGCGCTAATGGATTTGAAAAAATAAGCACAAAGTAGCAATGTAGCACCATGTGTCCTCAAGTGCATACAACATCATGAACATTGACTGGTTTAAACTTTATGCAGCTTCACCCCACATATTTCAGATGAGAGAAGTAATGTACCCTTCAGTTCTGTGTTTCCTTGTATGCAGCAGGTACGAGTGGCTGCTCTTTTCCTTGCGTTCATTAAGCACCTTCCAAGCAGATGATAAGGACAGTTGCCAACTAAACTAAGTGTGGATTAAAACATGCTTTTCATGTGCCCAGCTACAATAGTTACTTACCAACAAGAATTCCTTTCCTTTCTCTCCCCAAACTGGTAGTGTAGGCAAAAATGTGAGTACTAAATTAATTTCCAATTTAAGTATAAAATCCCTTCCAGGATGCATTTCTTGGCTGGGATGAAGAGTGCAGCTCCCCCAGCTCTATTCAGTTCCACAGGGACTATTTTGGCCCAAAGGTTGTTCTTTACTTCTCCCAATCTCCAAGCCTATGGTAGGGGAGAAAAAAGGCATGACAACTAGAAGGTAGAGGGATGAGTGATCAGGAACAAACACAAGGGCTTGTTAACTTAGAGAACCAATTCAATATCTCTAGTCCTTAACAGACTGATCCCAGGATGTTGCTGTGCTGAATAATGTGCCTTATTCTTGGTGGACTGGACTTCATCTTGTTGGAATGTGGACTTACAGGCCCATTGAATTTGAAAACCACACAGTTCCACCTGTGCTATCAAAATTATATGCAGGCCCCCCAGGGAGGTCATCGCTCCCCTGGGTCTGATGTGACAACACATCTGAGGAACTGCCCCAGAGTACCTGTTTGGTTTCTGTAGTCAATCCACACACTTTAATTGAGAGAGATTGGACGTTTGTTTATATTTTAAAATCTAGCATGATTTTAGCTGGCTGCTTCTAAAATGTGAGAAATATCACAGTACAAAACAACCACAACAGAAAAAAGGACTCTAAGGCTAAGGACAAAATGGGAAGGTCGACTTAAATCTGATGTCCCTACTTTTAAAAAATAACTAAAAACTGGAAATTCCTTCCTGTAGCAGACTGAGCACAGCATATATGCCAGAAGGATCCTTAATGCTTTGGGAGTATGGGACAAAACAGGCTGTTTTATCTTCTGTCACTTCATAAAAGTGAATTTGTGCACAGTTGTAAATACAGCACATACAAATATGAAGAGCAACAAAAAACATGTTCTCAGGTCCAAGCTTATTCCTCTTTTTCCACAAGTCTACAGCTCCCACTTTAAGTTCCAAAAGACCTAAATCAGGAGCCTGGTTTGTTGCAGCTTTACCTGTACAAATAAGGAGGGAGGCAGAGGAGAGAGGCAGAAAAGGGAGACTTGGGGGAAGCAGGGTTAAGGGCTTGCTCATCACCAGTCATTCCTCATTGGCAGGTATTTAGATGACCTTTTATGAACTCCAGCTTAGACCAGTTTTCCTTAACTAGGTCTGTACCCATAGACCACACCCATTTAATCAAAATTATTAAAATGACCAAAGCTTCCAGTTTTCATCTCCTTTTCTGCCCATCACAAATCAGCAGAGCATTTCCTTGTCTTGGTTTCCTATGGGAGTTCCAGTTTCTGTAGTTTTGTATGTTATCTTCTCATCTTCAGCTGTCTCCTCTAGTATCTCTACCCACCCTTATCAGTGAGATTCCCTTTGCTGCGATGGGCACTGATGGGATGTATGGACAAACTCACTGCACACAGCAGGTGAGAGCAGATTGCTAACAGGCCTCCACAGCCTGGTTCTCATCCCCGTCCTGACCCCCAAGAAATGCCCAACACTCTGAAGCCCAAACGCCTCCAGCATGGACGGCAGGGCAATGCTTTCCCAGGCTCTGGAGAGAGTGCAGGGGGAAAGGCAGTGCTGCAGTGTAATCAGAGGGCAGCGACCTCACAGCTGCAAACTGTAACCTTTTAGAAAGTGTTTAATGCAGTCTTTATGGCAGCCATTATTTTTACAGTGTTTTCACTCGGAGAAAGAAAACAGAGTAAATGTTTACAACAGCTTAACTAAATAAGTTCAACAGGTGAGGTGTGGCCCTCACCTGTGCCAGTCCAGCCCACCCAGCAGCTCACAACCCTCAATGTCTGGAAATCAAAGGGGTGGTTGAAAATGGACCTTTACTCAGAAAGGAAAAAGTTTCTTTCCCTGCTTCAGTTTTTGTTTGTTTCTTTAAGTAACAGACTGTTTCAGAAAAATAAACACACAGAAGGGCTCAGGGCAAAGATACATTTTGTATACAGCTTTAATGAAAACATGTTTTTCTTGTTAACACCTTGTTATATCCTAAAATCACAATACAGAAAAAACTGTGAATAAGGCTGTGTGCATAGACATCTCAGATTTTTAATGAAATTCAGAAACCAGCATAGCTTCCCCACATGCTCTCCGCTACTGCGGCGTCAGCAGCTCTGGGTGTGCGTGACCCTGGGTGAGCGCTACCTGTGCGCTCTCCCTGCACACACTGTGCTGCAAGGACTGCTCAAGTACAGCTCTGCAGTGCTGAACTTCTCACCGGGCTGCAAAGTGCACGGGAATGAGATATAACTGTCACAGACACAGGCCCAGAGTATTATTTTTCATTAGAGCTCACTTTTGCAGTCTAACAGACAGTCTGCTTCCGTACAAGCCAAAAGCAATGGTCCATAGACCGGCCAAAATGTTAGAGGAATTACTCTGCACAGCCTCTCTGAGTTTGGGGTGGATTTTTGTTTCACCACATTATGATTAATACCTTGCCAAACACAGGCTATCAGAAGCTTTTATCTGAGCAGCTTCATAAGGCCCTTTAGTACTCCACATAGTGAGTTCCACCCAGGAGATAATATTTCCGTTTCAAAAGATGTTAGCAGCTTCTTTCCAAAAAAATTTCATAATTTCATTCCCTGCTGAAATACGTCAGCTGAAACCGCTGGGTTGCAGAAGTTAGATGGGATTCAGAAGACAACAGCTGCCACACAGAGCTGGAGAGAATATGCCTTTATTTTTTTTTTAAAGAAAAGGTAATACTTTTCTCTGATAATGACCCCAAAGTGACTCTGTTCCCTGGTAATGATCCAGAGCCCCATGTTTCTGCAATCTGCTGGGCTACCATGAAAGAGCGTCACATTGCTGTAATGAGTGATAGCAGTCAGAGAAAAGATCTTGGGACAATGCTTATGCTGGAAAGTGGGCACTGGTTGTTCTGCAGGTAATGAAATCTTAGTTGTAACAAGGAGACAAGAAAAGATGGTACTGGAAATTGCCAGTGTTTGAACTCTGAAACTCAGTGGGAGGGAAAAGAGATACAGTTTTTGTGAAATACCTTGTTCTCAGGAGATTCAGAGAAAAATCCATGCTTTGGGGCACCTGAATGCTCACTCAGATCAACTCTTAAAGAAAAAGCTTGAATTCCCTTATATATTCAGTGGCAAGAGGGGGCCTTAAAGCAGAATTTAGACCCACTTTATACCACATTATTAATATCAAGAAGTGAGAAAAGACCTTTACTGTTATTGCAAATCAGACTTTGAATCCCAACCGAGTACAAAAACTGAGGCTGCACTAGAATATCAAACCCAGACTTTGGTAAAGTTCTGAAATGAATCTCCCTTTAAAACTATTACTGAGTTTAGAAAATAGATCATTCATCTGATATGTGAGCTGCAATTCCCATTAGCTTTGGGGAAATTCTCCTATTGATCTGGACTCCTAGCACAAGTTAACTTCTGCATAACAATTACTGCCCTTGGAACATCGCTATTTTACTATTTGTAAGGACAAAAGAAAACTACTGCAGATTCTATAGGAATGAAGTTTTTTGTTTCTCAAAAGGATACAGGTCCATCAAACCTGAGAGAGAGAATAGCCTCCAGTGCAGATGGGTAGGTATGATATACCCACTCACTCCTGTTACTACTTCAGTGCAGCTACAGTAGCATTATTTTTAGCAGAGCAGGTGTAGAAAAGGGTGGTTTTGAAGGCAAGAAAACAAACAAAAAAAAAATGAATTATTTATGCAAGTTAAATCAAAATATGCCCTGTATAAATGGTTAATCAGGTTTTCACCAACTTCTCTCCATATGCTCTGCCTTGCTCAACAGCAGATTTCTAATGGAATCACTAAATATAGTTTAATAGCTTTGTATTATGCAATTCAACTTCTGCTTACAGAGTTTTTTCATTCAAAGCAGCTTCAGTAAAATAAACACTAAAGTCTCTCAGAGTTAATATTTAAAGAAAAGAAATAGTAAAAACTACTGAGGGATTTTCCTTCTGCAGCTTTTTTGTCACAGGCAAATGTTACAGGAGGCGAAGTCATGTGATACAGCCAAGTACAACAATGCATATTGGGGCAGATGAAGGCCTTTGTCACATTTGAGAAATACAAGTCGTATTTGTCAGACGACTTGCTGGGACAGCCAAAGGAAAGGTCATTGGCTCTTACTTCAGGATGCTAGAAAATATCAAAAGCTTCCACTGCTCTTTTCTCCATTTTTGAAAAGCATTCAATTGAATTTGGAGACAGTTTGGGACTTACTACCCCTGCCTTGCTCAGTTATCAGGTTTTACCCCACAGGGACATCTTTTTAGGAGTGCCTAAGAACTAAAAGCCAGGATCCTGGGTGGGCTGCCAATCACCACCAGCAACAGCAGCTCCTCAAGCAAATCAAAATACCTACAGAGCTCTTCTTCCTTTTCCAGCACACCAAAAGACTGATACACAAGTGCTCACTCCCCCTTTCCCAAACTTAGCAATTCAATACCCTCAGCTTTCCCTCAGCACTAGCCACTCTGTTTCTTGTCTTCCTTTTTATACAAAGCAGCTGGTCCCTGCAGATTAACAGAGCCCAGCTGGTCTGCAGCCGCTTAACCCCTTCTGAGCTGGTTCCTCAACCCCGCAAAAGAAAACAGGATTGTCCTGAGATTTCCAGGACTCTCCCAGGGCTTGCAATAGGAGCATCCCTACCAGCAGAGACAGTATAGGTTTTAATCTGGGGAAAAAAGCTTGCTGAAAAGACTTTTATTTAGTATAGTAAGCCTAAGTCTTTATAGAGCTTAGAGACAAGGATGTGAGAGAATTAAGTAGACTTGAAAACAATAATGTCATACACAAGTGTATTAAGGATTTATAGACATTATTTATAAGTTGTTGAGTTTGATGTGGAATGATCTCTGCCCTGTAACTACCTTAATTATTTTGTAAAATACTCTACTGGTATGCTGTCACTTTCTAAGCATGTTATGTAGTTGTTAAAAAGCATTTAGACAGAGCCCATATTCACAAAATTTTGTTCTTAAGGTTTGTGAAATCCTCAGTAACATGAGTTCAGTATTATATGGATATTTGTGATGGCTGAAATATTTATTACCTGCTGGAGAAAATCATAAAAATTAAACATGAGTAATTATGTTGAATATGTCTATATATGAATTTAGCTATATTTTTAGTAAGAATGTCTTTAAAAGTTTTACACCTTTTTTTTCACCAATCTAAACTTTTGAATACTCACTTGAAATTAGGAGTAAAAGCGTTTGAATAAGATGTATTTGAGGAGAGGCCTTCCCTTTTTCAAAATAAAGTGCTTTTAGATATCTTTAAGTGCCGAGCAATTACCAATACCTTGCAAAGATGAAAAGGGGATAATGGAGTTTAAAGAATTAAGATCTATGAACTTAAGAATTTACTATAATTATATCTCCAGTAACCTGTTGTCTCCCATTACTTCAGGTAGGTTTCAATTAATGAAGTAATTTCTCCATCACTGTATGCTTCAGCTCCTGTTCCCACCATAGAATTTCTTCTTTGGAAAGTTGTTGTACCCTTTCCTGGCAATTCTGGTGTGAGACTGCTTAATATTAGTTATATTGTCTTCCAAATGAACCATCTAAAGGACACTCAGGATTCATGTAATTTCAACTAGAGCTGCTCTCCATTTCCCCACATAGGCACCCAGACAAGTCTGGACACCACCACTCATCTTTCCAGACATTATGTAGCTCAATTGTGATGGAAACATTTCTCATGGCATCTATGTCTCCCTTCTCCAGCCATGGGAAGAACTGAGGCTGTCCAACAGAAAGAAGCAACTGCTCGCAGCTTAGCCCAACCATTAAGACTTCCTGAAAACATGAAGGTGTAGAGCAATAACCCACCCTTCTACCCCACCTCAAATACTCTTTCTCATCTTTGGCCACATTTTAGCAGCTCCTTTTTGTGGGACCCCATCAGGTTGTCTTGTATCCTCTGGACCACAAGGTTTCTTCTAAGCTTATATGAACCAGTATTTTTTCCATGTGAGATGAATTGCTTCTTTTTCCACACTTCATGATGTGCTTCTGACCCTGGAAAGCCCCAGAGCTACAAGAGATGGAGACAGCTGTTAGCCTAGCAGAAACTGCCAAGTTTGCAAAGACCTTGCAAGGGACCCAGAGTATCAGCAGAATTAAAGGGCCCTGGTGGAAGAGCAGACCTTACCTCTAGTCAGATCAAAAGCAGAGAAAAAGGGGATACAGGAAGGGAGAATGTTTAAAGTGAGAACAGCTAAAAAGTTTAGCTCTGAGCCAAGAAGTTCAGCTGGAGAGCTGCTTGTTTGTACAAGGGTGATAGCTGAGGTGGTCTAGGGCTGGACTAAAGCAAGCGTGAGGCAGAAAAGTATGGACCTGATCAGGTTGGGAAGGAAAGGGTTAAATATAGACATAAAAAGTGAGAAGGTAATACAGAACATAAACTTTAGAAGCTAAGACAAACGTTCTTAGAAACAGAGTATTATTTTAATTTTGTGTCCACTCCTTCCTGTGCTGCTTATAAGTACTAACTAACAGAGTAATACATGATGTTGCCCCAAGTTCAGGGACTGTGTTTTTGCATAAAACAGACTGGGTTTTTTTGGTGGAGAAAGGAGTGAAATTGAACATGAAGAGCTTCAAAAATCCTAGTCTGATTGTTCTGCTTCTGAGCAGGAAACCAAAATAATCCAGAGCCAGCGCAGTCTGCACTCATTGATGCCCTGTGAAACAACTGTTGCAAAGGAGGAGATGGTGGGTTTTAGTGTCTGAAAGACCCTGCCACTTGCTGAAAAGCCTAAAATTAAACTGCCCACCGCTTCCTACACCCGCTAATCAATCACCTCCTAGTCCCCAGTCATTTTTCATCCCATAATATTCAGATCAAAGCATTCTTACCATACCATCCCTTTCCAGAGTGTAATGTAAAAAGGTTAATAGTTGAAGGTCACCAGCCTTCGTCTCTCAGCACCTTGCCTGTGCCCTGCCCTGTACGGTGCAGCTGGCGTGGGGCTGGGGCGCAGCCTCCCCCTTGCCCGGCGAGCAGATGCGCCGAGCCCGCTGCCGCCATCGGGGTGCACCTGTTGGGCAGCCACCATCTGCTCGCCAAAATGGGAACGAGCCACACCCAGTGCCGGCTGGCCGGCTGGGGACAGCCTAATCTCCTCCTCACAGGCTTCAAACAGGCAGCCACAGCATGGGCCACACAAAGGTCGCCTGCATAAAGGCGCCATCCGGCTCGACTCAGCCTTGGGGGGCACCTAATCTCTGGCCGTGGCGGGGGGCTGCCGCCTGCGCTGACAAGAAAGGGCTCGCTAAATTAATCCGGAGGGCTATTACCTGACAAGAAAGCCTCCTGTAAACTGCCCCTTTTTTTTTTAAAGAAAGAAAGGTATTAAGTTAACATGTATACTAATATTAAGTAAATTAAGCCAAAGTGGTACTTTTTGAAGGCTATTTAGTGATGTGTAAGCATTGTAAAGACACTGCCAGTGCTGGTCCTTACTAATGGGGGTGACTTGTGAGCTGCACAGACTGAATGCCTGCTTTGGAAACTGGAGACTCCGTTCAGCACACGCCACAGTCGTTTCCTATAAAGAATTACCTGACTTGCTGGTGTGAGTCCCAGCAGCCGGTGTCAGCACTTCCCAAAAAATAGACTCTATCTGCAACCTGTCACCAAAGTGCTTAAAAACGCCTTTATTGTCAAATTTATAAGAAAGCAAGAAATATATGAAGCATGGACCAGGTTTCTGCAAAAAAACAGAGGTTATATCAGAAACTTCCCATTCCAATTTCTAAGTTTGCCACAATGTAATACTGCAGAAACTAGGACATATATGCATGACCTATTCAGGCTCTTTCAGTGTTCGTTTATTATGTATTTTCCAGCATTCCATTTAACAGTGAGGCAATAAAAAGGATGAAAAGACAACCTGCCAACACTGACCCGTGTCCTGAGCCCTTCATGTAGAGCACCCTTATTACCATTAGGCTGCAGTAGCAGTAGCATCAAATCTTGGCTTCTTTATGAAGCATGTGTGAGCTTTTTCTGAGTATTTTTCCCCATTAAACGTGAAAGTTGGTACCTTACTCTCTCTTAGAGAACCCCCTGGTTCCACAGTATTCTGGGACTTCATTCTCTAGTAGCTCAAACTCTCTGATGTTCCACACCGCTAATGCAGTGGCTCAGGCTATGCTGGACAGGATCGCTGGTCCAGACCTGCACAGGTGATGCTGGAAATTGAGGGCAAGGCTGGTTTTCACCCAATCTCCTTCCTTACAAGAGGTAAGAAAGCAAGATCCCCCTGTGTCTGAACCCTTGAGCACAGATACTTTGTTCCATGAGCACTCTGTACTGTTTGTTTGCTTTTTTGTCCACCTGTGTATTTATGCCCGAGGGCTACACAATGAGCTCTTGGAGACAGACTCATTTTTGTTATGGGTCACTGCACTACAATGGGACTCCAATTTTTTTTCCGGTCATCCCCATCAGGCACATTAATAGAAATACAGCAAAATAAAATAATAATAACAATATTTTAAGAGCTGCTCATCACTCTTAGACTATGAAGCCATAGAGAATTATTTTGTTAAGGTATATATTTAAGGAAAATACTGGAATGTTCATCACTTGAAATGTTTTAATTTAGAATTGATAAAGCAGAAGAAAATGGGATAATGATTTTACCTTTGGAGGGATTAGGACTTTTCTATCTTCAAATTTGCAGCAGCTATCTGAAGGCAAACATTGCATTGAATAGAAATATATTAAATTACTGTGAGCAATCCAAATTTTTTAAGAAAGTTAAATATTAAAATATATAAATAAATGACAAGTTTCCCTTTTAAAATATGCACAAGGTAATTCAGAGAAAATGTTAGAATAAGTCCGTCTGCTAAATTAGTTTCAAGATACTGGTGGGTACTTTTCCATTTACACTAATGATGAGAAATGTAAAAGGCCAGCTTCATACTTCAGGGTGTTCATTTCAAGAGGTTCCAAGAACACTTATGCTAAATGTGTCTGTCTACCTAATCAGCCAGTTTCTACTTTCCTTTAAAGACTGAAACACAATTACAGAGCCTGTAGTCCCAATCTTTTAATTTCTCCTGCCCCATACTAATATATATTTCAATGTAAGGAAAGCTGGAAGATGATAGAGTTGAATTAACACCTTTAAACTAAGCATATTGCATTCTCTTAAATCAATGGTTTCACTTGTGCCCTCAAGCAATATGTGATTTGTAAATTTGAGACATGCTACCTTTAGGCAGTAAGCAATCTCTTTAAAAACACTAAAGTAGGCAACATATGGCGGCACTGTGCAATATGAAATTGTTCTAAAGATACAAGTTTCCAGCCTCAGTGGTACAAGCCCAATTTTAAATAAAACATAGTATCATATGGTTCCTGCTTAAACACTGCAGTAAAAAAAAAAAAAAAAAAAAAAAAAAGCTGGCTATATGGTCATCCTCTAAACGACAGAGGGAAGAGTTTACACACGTACACTTGGAAACCCACTGTCTACAAACACGCCGTTACCCACTACCTTTCAATACTTGTAAATACTGAAATATGACAGCTTGTGTATTTGCAGAGCCTTATAAGCCCATGGATTTCTCTCTTCTTATTTTTATTTCTGGTTGAATCACACAAACAAAACCACGGGTATTTTTTGTTGTCGACTTATATGCGTGTCTCATAAAACACACATTCTATGTCCACATTTTTCTACTGCAGAGACCAGCTGGGTCACATTAGTCATGTCAAAGCATGTCAAGGACTATAACATGTAATTCAGTCCAATGTTACGGTGAAGGTGAATCTGTTCTATTACCCATGCAGAGAGGGGATAGTGGTATTTTAGGGGACATGACTTTTTACTTAAGTCTGCTCTTATTGACAAACGTACATATAAATTTCCAAAATACAGCATAGCTTTTTTCTCTGTTGGTCACAAGGATAGGAAAGAAATCAGAAGAGGGAAGCATATTTTATTGTTAGTCATCAATTATCTGATCTAGCAGCTTAACAATTGATTTGAAAAGGCATAGGACTAGACTTGGAAAAGAGAAATTATTACTGTGCTGGTATGTACATGGCCAGAGCCCAATTTCTATTCCAATTTTTGGCATTACAAAAACTACACAATTACTTTGGACTGTAATTTAACCTATCATATGCTGTACTTCAGTGTTCCTATCTGGAAAATGGAGAACTCTTCCTCAGGAATGATTTCCTTGTAAAATAGGGGTAAAGAAGTTTATATAAAGGCTTTCTACACTTCTGTCTTGTCTCTGTAGCCATTGTCTTTCCCACAGGTGGACTTCAAGAAGAGGAGTCTGAATGTTCTGGCCATTAACAGATCTGATCAGTTATTAATTATACAGGCCTCTTGCCTTGATTGGGCTGTGTCTCAGGCTCATGTTATCAATGGTGCCAGATTTTGTTAGTGGTTCTCAGCCATGACACTGGAAAGGAAAGTAGTGCTGTGCTCCTTTGGGAAGCATGGAATTGGGTTAATCAGGACCTCTTAGTGGATGTATCAGCTTATTCCTGTGGCAAACATATTCTTTACAGACAAATGACCTCTAGGCTAGTCCTTTGAAACTGGATATTTAAAGGTGTTTAGACATCTAATATTCATTGACATCAATGAATTTAGATACATTCCTTTAAAATTCTGACTCTTTTCCTTGTGACTATGAAACTGTTAGGGCATGGCTTGCTTTCGTCTGGTCTCCATCCCCATTTGATCACCTCCTTCAGGGATTCAACAATGACAAATCACAGATAAGAACAATGAAAAGTCACAGATGAAGTGTTTAGTTAATTCAGGGAAGTTTTCTTTTTCTCCTGTTGGAAGCTCTGAATCCCGCTGCACTGGGTGTTTTTCAGTGCCCCCAAGACAGCAGAATGTCACTGAAAATTGGCATGCCTCTTCTGTTGCAAGAGGAACTCCTCAGGGCAGACCAGTGATGTAGTGGCTTCATCTTGTCTAGAGCATTGTACCACTTAGAATATTTAGAGCAATTACACCAGTTCTGAGGTTGATATGCAACCTGGAAATAAAATAAATATATTGGTTTTATCTAACTTTCTTTTCTTGGGCACCATCTACATTCGAATCACCTTGAGGCATGCCTTGATGGGTACTGCAACCCCTTCCTTTCTGGATTCCAAGTCAAGTATGAAAAGCAAAGCTACCTTTTCTGTGACAGGCTTATATGTGGGTCCTTCCTCTGTGCATCTTCCCTATTTTGAAAATTTCCACGAGATATATTTGAGTTAGTGTGTTCTGCAAGGGCTAATTTTATTACAAGTGTTCTTACCCAACATTTTTCATCTGCTGCTTCTACCAACTTTTTGCATGTCAGTTGTTGCATTAATATGTTGTGTAATCATTGCATTTGTGACTTCTAACTGGATTTTTTGGAAAGACAGATGGACTCCTTTTGCACAACAAGGTATAGCTGTGCTGAAGTGTAATGAGCTGGGAGCTGTTACAGGAGATATTGATCTTACTCCAGCTTTTTACTTGTTATGGCACTAATTGTCTCAGGGTTGTTTACCTGATAAACAGAAGAATGAGATTACACATGTGGACTGTAGTCAAAGTAATGATGCCAGGTAAATATTTTGTCATTACTATTAATAATGGCAATTATGGAGTTCCCTTTACTTCAGCAAAAGCAAACATATGTAAGACCTTACAAAAGACACATTTGCAACTTGAAAAATTCAAGACTAAGAGCAAGTTAGACCTCATATTGCAGAGGAGCCAGGAAACAACAACATGATGTGACTTTTTTCCATGATTTTCTATCAACATTGAAATGCATCTCTTCATGGGATGCATTAAATTGCTATATAGTTGAACAAGCAGACGAATACAAGGTAATTAAAGGAGCTACATTATGATCCTTATTAAAACTGGATAGCTTCTTATTGTGCTTTGGTTTCTGATTTTTCTTTCCAAACAATGCCTTTTTATTGAATAAAATACTGGTAGCATAAAAATGCTCAGTGATAAAAGATAATCAAACTTCAGTTTTAGTTTACAGGGCCCTTTTGGCAAGAATTGAAATCCAAAAGGAGTTTTAGCTACCTAGCAAAGCTTGGACCGTAACTCAGTTTATTTTTAAATTAATTAGAGATTCATTCCACACTGCCAATCTAGTATTTGGGTACATGTCCTTGGAAAAGCTCCAAAAAAGTGACACTCAGTTACCACGGTTACACCCACAAGTGTATCAAGTCTACCTGGAAATGATCAACCACAAGCTTAACTGGTCCCCTGCGCATACAAATGCTGTGACCTGTCTGACCTGACAATGCATTATGATGATGTACAAAAACTATGTTTGCTGTGAATAAAATGAGATGAAAGAATGGATGCAGGGTTGTAAAAATCCTGGTAGTACGGTCAGACAGGGGACATTGTGACAGTCCTCCTCTTGCTCCTGTCCCCTTCTGCTCCCACCCATCAAAACCGGGTAGGACACTTTAGCTATTGGATCGTGCTGTCAGGATAAGTGAGATATTTGATTAGATTCTCAAAACTTCAGAGCAGGTTATATACTCCACTTATATTTTCACAATATGATCAGGTAATATTTTGGTATTCCTTGGCAGCAGATAAGACCCAGGTGAGACATGGCAATTTTGATTATATTTTTATCAGAATGTTGGGACTGTTCAAATGGGAAAATCAAACAAAACAGAGATGTTTGTAACATTGCAATAAATATATATGAAATTTGCATGTACTTTTATTCAGAAGTAGCTTTAACAGAAATACTTTCCAGTACAGAAAATATTCCTATTCCTGTTCAGAACTGCCCCAAACATCAAGGTAAGCATATCTCTGTTTGGAGAATACACTGCAAAGAGTAGGTGACAGATTTGGCAAGTCTCTCTTTTTTGTCTCTGCCTAATGCAAACAGGATTCCACATGTGATCTTTTTTTCAGACCTCTCATAAATACAAAGCAGAGGAAATGTTCTCATGAACCCCTGCAAAGAGAAGTCATCAAACTTCACCTCTGAGTTGTAAAACAGTATCATATGCTTCAGGTCCTATGATATAATCCCACTTGCAAATGTCCTTGTGCTGTCTGGGATTCGTAAATCAGACTGCAGAACAATAGAAATTTGATGTAGAAGGAGCCTGATAAACTGTCCTGTTCACCTCATTTCCACTGCCGCATGTTTCAGGCAGTTTTGTCAGCCCTCGTTTGAAAAGGGCTAAAAGTGAGGCTTTCACAATATCCCTTACAATTTTATTCCATACTTTAATACATCTCATTGTCTGGGAATTTCCTCCTCTCGTACAGCTTGAAGTTTGTCTGCTTTAATTTCAGCCAGTCATTTCTTGCAATATCCCCTCTGTGCTAAGCATAAATATTTAATATTTCACTTGAGGTTTGAATCGTTTCAACAATAGTCAAAAGGAATTGAGCATTTGCATGAATAACAGAAATATCTAGCATCATTATACCTAAAAATAGTGTGGATTTTAGAAAGGAGATAAAGGCTATGTTTGAGAATTTTGACCACCTTTTTACTACTAGAAATTATAAAATTACTTTCTTGAGTGCAGAGTTCATCTTGTTTGATGCTCTGATCTTCTGTAGGTCTCCCTGTTCCCAGCACCTGCTACAGGCCACCCTTGGAGATGGAGTGCTTCGAGTATTCTGTGAATTTGGAGTTCACAAGAACTTCGAAGCCTGCTACTGTCTGATAATTCCCTCATTCTTTAGACAGGGAAATGTGAATTTCACAGCAATAGGAAACACAGTTCTTAAAAGTTTTTCAGTGATCACCAGTAACCCTTATTTGTTGTGTCTGGATTCATGGAGAATAAAGGAGGGAAAAGCTTTTAAACATAATTCTACCTTTCTTTAATAATTTTCTCTACTTAAAGCACGAAAATTTTCTACTATTTGTATCTGCAAAGGTCTACATTAACTTGTCAGTGCCAGCTGAAGCCAGAATCATGACATGTGCTTGCTCACTACTCTGAGTGCTAGAAACTTGTGGTGTCTTTCCACACTTGAAATTCTTCCCCACTCTCCACAGTCCCTAATAATATCCTGGACATGTACCTTCATCTTTATTCATGAGAATGCAGATGCAGCCAAATTAGTGGCAGCAAAGCACATTTTACACTGTAGAAAATACAATCTGTCTTCTTTTTGATTTTTTTTAATAAAAAAAAAAGTTCTATTTAAAAAAAAATCAGACAGTAAGATTTAAATTCAGCACCACCCGTTGCAAGAGTCTGTTTAAAAATGCACAGCTGGCTTGATGATGAGTGACAAATCAAAAGTCAGAGTGAAACTTCCCAATCATCTGAGCCCTTGCCACCCGATTAGCAGAAGAAAAACAGGGCAGATGGAGGGAGACGCAGCAGTTCGGAGGGAACAGATGGCCACTACGAACTTGATATATGAAATTAATAACACTTTCTCAAATACAATTAGTAGCAGGAATACATTACCTGAATTTTCATAACTCTGAGCAAGCTGACATTAAATGAGGTTTTTCAGATTAACAGTCAATATAACATTGATATTTGGAGAGAAATAAAAAATTATATGGAAAGTAATAAGGACCTTTCTGCTTTTTGCGCTATAACTGATTATGAGTGCCCAGCTGTACAAAGCCTGCATGATTCTATAGTTTGAAACTCCCCAGATATGTGCTTTCATGATTAACTCATTTATTTCTTAAACCAAAGACAGGCAACATGAGGTTTCACACAGATTCTGACTGTGTCGTGAGAATCTGTCTTATGATGAAGGTTTCTTCGGTCCTTGCAGCAAAGGGCTAATAAAATTCTGAAATAAAATTTTCAGAAGATAAGATTGGAAACCTAAACCAGGGTGTCTTACCATGGTATGTTTCAACACCTTCTGAAAATCAGGCCCATTTAATTTGTCTTTAATTGGGCATCCAACACAATTAGTCTGCTTTGAGAATGCAGATTCTTGCCTTTATAGATAGCCTGTACAGAAGGGACGGGATTCAGAGCAAGAACAAGGGAAAACATGTAATGCATTTCAAGGGCTGGCTCAAGGCTTGAGAAGAAACAGAATTACAGCACCACGTATAAGCCAGCTCCACGGATTGCACGGACACACGTCTTGGGGGGGGGGGGTGTGACAAGGATCCTGCTTGGTTCCCTACGAGTCCTGGCATACCTAGGAGGATGATTAAGTAGGTGTTTCTTTAATCATATGTACTGACACTTTTTCATAAACCAGAGGTGGTAGAATCAGCTGAGAGGTCATTTTCTCAGCTTAGAAAAAAGTGTTACGAAACGAATTAATAAAAACAAATGCTGGCACTCTCCTAAGGAAACAGAAGGAAAAATTACTGCTTTCAACTTAAACCTGGCTTTTCTAGAGTGTGAGCATACGTGTGCATACACACCAAAGAAAGCCTTTTATTTTTCCTAGCATGCAATTTTTTACTGCAATGCAACAATTGTCCCCAGAGAACCTTAAATTTGGTGTTGAATCCTTCTGCCATTCATACTGGCATTTCAAGATAAAATTCAGATGTACAAAAAGGACATTCTTGAAAAGTCAAGACAGGATTGGAAGTGCAAGAGATGGGATTGAAAGTGCATGAGTTACTGTATAAACATTTTCCTGAAATGGTCTGAAAGAAACAATGGCATTTTTAGTCTACAGGAATTAAATAGCTTTTTTCTGCATAGAACTGTCTTGAAAGTTCTAAGCGAACATTTTAATCCCTTGCTACCTGATACCTGGGATGATAAAGAAATGTAGTTGAGTTTCTTCCTTTCACTGTCACACAATTATCACTTTTTTCTCCCTTTCCTCTCTGTTGTTATTTTCTTCATTGTTGCTCCCCAGCCATAGTCGACAGATGCAAATGTAATTTGTTTATGAATCACAGCACATATTTATGTGAATATACCATATGAATATGCTTGCAGTATGATTTCAGCTGGGTGAATACTGCAAAAGATGATTTGCAAACACTGCTATGAATAAAGGGCATGATACAAAGCTCATTGCAATCCATGGGATGACTCCTGTTGGCTTCCAGGAGTCTGGCTCAAGCTCTAAGCCAAGACTTTCCATTCAAAGGAATACTTGCTTGCTGATTGTCTGTTGTTCATGTTTATCCAGGCAGAGCTTTGTTTGTGCAAATACTGGGACGAAGCTTCTACTCAGGGTAACGCACATTTCTGCACAAATACATGAATTTTCTCTGTGACTACATATGGTCATATGGAAGTGTTATCAACACAAGAATCTATGAGTAATCATTTTTAATAATGATTTCAGTGAACTATGGAGAGTTCAGGAGTCATAGACACATGCATTTTATCTAGTTTTTCAAACAAAGATTTTTCTGTCCCAAACAGAGTCCAAGATTAGACCACAGTAATACTGTGTCTGTGGCAAACAGGTAGAGCTTGGCTTCATGATGCCTGAAAGCAATAGCATATTCGTCACTGGCTTCAACAAAGGCAGGTTCAAGATTACTCTCAGCACTGTAACTTTAAAAATGCTTTAAAAAGAAATGAACTTGAGCTTTAGGTTTCAGAGTTTTTAGGTATTTCCTTATTACTTTAAATGCAAGGTGTCATTTCAATGGATGTTAAACTCACACAACCTTATAGAACTGGGTTTGGGTCACTGCCAAAGGGCATAGCTGTTATTGTTCAGTTTTGTATTCATGGACAATGTCTATTGTCTTTACTCAGATAAGCAGGTTTTGGCCAGAAGTACCATTTCTCACACCAGACACAAAACAACATGATTGGCATCACACTCTAATGAACAGTAATGAGAAAAAGTGTTCCAACAACAGAATGAAAATGCCTTTTAGTGCAAATGTTAAAGCATCTCTTTTTTTATTTCCACTGCCAACATTTAAGTTGCAGAATTTGGTAATGTTTATTCTTCAATTCTAGAAACTCTTTACAACTGCTTTCAGTCTTGTCTTTTTCACTTTCTTACATGGCAGAAAATACCTTCAGATGACGATACAAACTGGCACCAAACAAAATCTTTCTATGTATTTAAACTTTTGCTGTTCACTTGACTCAGTGACCCAGCAGTATTGTCCAGAATTGCATTAACCAGTTCCAGGCAGTGGAGACAAAAAATCCTTTCATTCATCAACAGATAAGGAGTTTTGACAACTATCCCTTGGGAGCAAGAGAGGAGAAAAAAAAAAAAAAAAAGCAAGAAGAGATTACAATGTCATAATGTAAAAAGCACAGTCAAAGAGCCAAAGAAAGACTGAAGGAAGCTGTAGGGCTGCCTGGGCAGACAGGGAGACTGCTATCAGAATTGAACAAGAGAAAATCCAGACCCCCCTTCCACTCCTCTACCTGTTTCTTCTCAATGTCACTATCAGTGCACACAGTGATATAAAACAGGTCCAACAAGTATTCCAGTAACTCCTCAGGACCACCAGGGCAAAACCAAAAACATTCAGGGCTTGACACTTAACCAAGGCAACATGCCAAGCTTATCACATGTGAAAAAGCCTTGTAGAGGAAAATAATCATCTTCATGTTCACAGGGTCTGGGTGTTAACTCTCCAAAGACTCTCCTATATTTTCCACTCCTTTGACTATTGCAGCTGAGGGGGTTATTTGCATGGAAATTCAAACCTCTGAACAGATTTTTGTTAACTACAGAGCATGGGAAGGAGCCAGAGATTTCTCTTTTGTATCTTAGTACTGATTATAAACAGGGCACTTGTTACTGCCGAGGTTTGCATAGCAAGACGGCCCAAAGGATGGTCAACTTTCTGCGTGAACCAGAAACCACTTGAGGAGCTGAGTAGGGGATAGCTCTTCCACTTTCTCACCGCCTTCAGAGTTTCAATGCTTTTTTTCCTTTTTGCAGTGGAACATGGTGAGGGAAAATAAATTTTTCAATAGCATAAAAATGGCTTGTATCAACAAATTCTAGTGACCCCAAACCAGAACCGGGCCCCTGGCCAGCTGACTGCCATTTGCTTCATGTCTTTCTTCACCTCTTATGCCTGGAGCCTCTGAGTCCAATTCCAACACATTTGGTAGTGACACTTCACTGAAAATGTTCTTTTTGGCTCCTACCTGAGGGGACGTAAAGGACTGGTTTCCCACTAGCTGTGAACAAGGAAGACCTAAATTCAAATTCCTGTTCTGCCAGATTCAGAGTATGAAAGACGAGATATTACCCCGCTGAGACATTACTAGGACTTTCCTTTGTTCTCCTCTCCCCAAATCACCCAGAGCTCTGTTGTAGCTCAGCATTGCTCCACTGGTTACTGCTCATGATGAAAGAATAAAGCTTCTTGACAATGCTTTTATAGGAATAAATCAGGGCATACTTTTAGTTTAGCATGTGATATTATCTGAAGGTAGGATGCAGTTCATTTGCACCTGAAGATGCATGATCCTGTGCAATGCTGAAGGCCTCAGATCCTCAGCTCTTAATCACAAGTAAGTGTTAGGCATTAATCAGTGCTAATTACAAATATCATATTCATACACATGTAGCCATTCAAAAAAGTATCACTAATTTTAATTGGTTGCTTCCAAACAAATTAAAATTGTCTTCTTTTCTTTCATTGAACACTACTTTATTTCTCCTCATTAGATTCCTGCCACCTGTATCTTAAGTTTCCCTCCAATGTAATTCATAATTCCCCTTGCATTAACTTTCTTTTGAGTGAGGACTTGAATCTCTGAAATGCTGTGTATGTGCTGAGCACTTGCTGAATACTCAGCTCTCCACAACCCAGTGATGCTCAGCTTCACAGAGTATCGAAAATTGTGGTATTTGGGAAATCATTATAATTAGGGAGAAAACTCAGAAATACTGTTTGAGACACAATTTTTTACCCTTCTATCTGCATTGTGGCTGGGCAAGTGAAAGAGGTGAAGACAGGCATAGTGTTTGCATATTTTAAGAAAAACTTCCTGAGACTTCTTTCTGAGGGGATATGGGAGTTGCATACATTACTTCTACCTGATGCTGGAGGGACATTGAAATATTCATTTAATCAGCATCTAACATCAGTGGATTTGAGAGCATAAAATTTAATTTCTCTCTGGAATCAAATGGAATGACACTGACAACTACAAATAAAAGAGATACAGATTCACAAGCTGCCCTGCTAAAAACATCAATTGCTTCAAAGCAATTCTTGGTATTGTCAGTCAAAAATAAATAAATTAAAAGAGAAAGCCTACACTCTTTTTAATGAGTATGTTTATGACCAATGGGAACATCAACAAGCATCTGTTGATGAGAACCTAGCAGAATTAGTGCTGAAGGAACATGACTTGGTTTACTACATGTAAGATCTCTATTACATCCGTGACATGCATTTATGAAATGATATTTTTCCTGCAGGTAAAGAAAACATTAGTTAGGAAACACTTACTTTGACTGTTATTTTTCTTACCAATCTATTAGAGAGGCTGCAAATGCTGAGGGCACTGTGATGGCTCTGTAGAGATCATCTTGGCCTCTTACCCACATCACGTAGCCTCTAAGCTAAAGTGCCACAGCTGGAGACTGGAAATAGCTGTATTTTTCACATGTCTAACACCATGGGTTTGCAATGATATATTATGCAGATAAATAAACACTATGGTCCTTACAGGTAAGCCAACAAACCGAATGAAACTGATGATTCTGTAGGTAAGAAGCAAAAGGCATTAAATCCTTATTGTTTCCTTCTGACTGGTGTCCTTTCTGCCTAATTTCTCTTTCTGGGGTTTCCATGGATGGCAAGTTACCGACTCACAGAGTGCTTCTTTTCCTGGAGCTAGTCTAAGGATTTCTCTTCTGACCTTACGCTTTCTCTCCTTGCCACTCAGAAGATCTTGCTTTCCTGTGTTCCAGTTTTCTGGCCCATCTGCTGCCCTCCCACACATGGCAGAGGGCAACAGATGGGTGATAATCATGCGGAAAAAGGCAAATGGAGGCCATGCGGAGGGGAAATGCAGCTCTGTGGCATCGTGCCCTGGCAGCACAAAGCCACCACTAGTCATCCACTGCACACACACCGTGAATCCGTCAGTGACAAGTAAGGCGTGTGGCTGGTTGGAATAGGAGCAGTTTGGGACACTGCCAGTGCTGGGTGGCTGGTTTCCACTGGTAAACATTGTCACTTATGGTACAGCACTTCTCGGGAGTAAGTGAGGCACACCTTGCCCACCTCTTCAAGAAAGGCTCATCTCCATTTTTGATATGAGGGCAGAGATGATATTGCATGGGGTCTCATTTAGGGTTCCTTTAGAATGCAGACATAAAGCTAAGTTGTGGGGTAAGGCCAGTGAGCTCTGATGGTGGATGGAAGGAGGCATGCACATAGCAATAACCAATGTTTGCTCAGGTTTGGATCCATGGCAGCTCATCTGTGCCTGACAACAGCTTGATAGGACGTGTAAAGTCACCGGCAGGAGGTGACAGAAGAAATGGACTTGGCAATGTCAGACAGCCACAGGATGACTATGAGCTATCAATATGATTCTGAAGAAAAACAACAACATGAAAAAGAGGCAAATATGGTATGAGGGCATTATCACATTTAAAACAGCAGAAATTATATCTCTCTGCTATGTTGGTGCATGGCTACCTCAAGAAGGCAAATAAGAGGAGTACAAAGACTTGATTATATGGTCCATTGGTGTATTGCAGCACAAAGACCATGGACTTGATAACCTTAAGGTTTCTTTCCAGTGCAACACATCTCTAGGAAATACATGCTAAATCTCATTAGTGAAGAGTACCTTTCCCAAATAAATGAAGGATATCTAAGGTACAGCTCTGTTAATCAAACAAGCAGTCTTAAACTTTTAAAAATGTTGTAATTGCTTACAGACCTGAACAACCTTACAATAGATAGAATAGGTTGAACCTTAATATTGCACACAAATTTCTTTAAAAAGTGTAACTTTTCTACTATGGTATGAAATGGTATGTAATTGTGACCAGTGACAGGACTCGAGGAAATGGCCTGAAGTTGTACCAGGGGACGTTAAGCTGGATGTTAGAAGAAGGTTCTTCACACAGAGGGTGGTTGGGCACTGGAACAGGCTCCCCAGGGAAGGGACCAGAGCACCAAGCCCAACAGAGTTCAAGAAACATTTGGACAATGCTCTTGGGCATGTGGTGTGGCTCTTGGGGATGGTGCTGTGCAGGGCCAGGAGTTGGACTGGATGATCCTTGTGGGTCCCTTCCAGCTCAGCTTATTCTGTGGTTCTGTGTTATCCCATGTGTTAGCTAGCAAGCTGGAACACAATATACAGATGGGGTAAATATGCTGAACAGTTGTGCATGTTGTATTACCTTATGTTTGAGAAGCCAAATGAACAGAGAAGTTCTGATCTGCTCCCTTCCAGCAGTGAAACACTCACGGAATAATGCCAATACTGTTAGATCAGATAGGCAATATCATCTGGAAAATTGCAAATAAAAACTCTTGTACTGTTCAGACAGTACACACAACCTTCAAAACTTTTCTTGTTCTTAAAAAGTATTTTTACTATTAATTTCCTATACTATAGAAAAGAACTTGTTCATATTTCCACCATATTTTCTTCCATATATATACACTGTATTTGAAGAGTTTATTTTTCCATTGCTTCTTCCCTCATACTTTCACATCTTTTATCTTTCCGTTACCAATCTTTTAATACCAGTATTTGAACAATAAAGAAGATATTTCAAAAGGATTTTAGGAAAACGACTTAATGCTTTCCAAGGCCTTGGATCTACAACACATAAGTAATACTATGGTTCCCAGATAATTTCTACCTACAGTGAGATGCTCTGAAGTGATGCAATAAAAAATGAATAAAATAACACAATGGAAGGAAAATACAAATATACATTAATGGCAATTGATCATGTGATTTGTTAAGAGATAATTATGAGCTAGCCTGAAAGATCTGCTTGGTCTGTAAGACCATTTCATAATAACCAGTACCAATAGGATTTTACCGCTGCCCTGCACAGAATTAAGGCAAGGACAAGCAGTACCAATCTATAATGGTTTTGGAGGGTTGACAAGGTAAAACAAATTTTATTTTTGCTATCCAGTTTCTTTAAAATTTATTTTTGCTACCCAGAAATTGACAGTCATTTCTTGTCCAAAAAGTAAACCCTTTGCATTCCATATTATTTTCCAAGAATAACAGCTTTAGATGTTTAGTTTGGCTAAATTAGAGAAGTTGACCACCTGTTTGTAGAAAAACAAGACATTCTTGCAGATGGAAGTTCTGAGCTATGATGAGGAATTCTAAAAGAAATCTTGTTGGGTGCAGAGAGTGAAGTAGGCAAAATACAGACACAAAAAAATTCTTTGTGGACATTTTTGAGTGCAGGGTAGATGAAACAGAATAAAAGTCTATAAATGTACTCATCAACAGTTTCATAATAAACAGCGAAAGCATCATATCTTGAATTCTGCAGAAATGTACAGGACAGTATTGATTACTGTAAAAGCAACAGCCTTGTGCTTAGCAAAGAGATGGATGAGGTTCTTTATATGCTCTTGAAGATGAGTGTCCCATAAAACTGGAAATTTGCAGTGGGTATATGGTTGTCCTTATATACAAAATGGTCTTTCAGCAAATGAATTATGATCTGTCAAAATGACTCATAGGGACTTTGCCACAGTGCAGTGTATTTGAGAAAATTGCTACCATAGAGTAAATATTTTTTATGTTGATTAACAGTAACACAGATGGCCTCTGACTTTGCAAATTTAATGGAAATCTCTGGGTTAATGCATGAAACTAATCCTCCCTTGGTCTTTCCTTGTTTTAGTTTCTCATACATGCACAAATGCATACCAAGTTTATACAAAAAAGCCTACTTATGGTGATCCTAATGAGAAACATCAAGCAAATCAACATACCTGCATGACACACGTACCAAAGAAAAGTACAGAGGTTTTAGGAGACTCATTCCTTCCAAAAAAACAAATCTAAACGAACTGCATTGCCTTATCACAATTAAAAGTCTGTCTTATTACTATTAAAAGTTGTGTATTATAATTAAAAAAAGCAAATGAATGAAAGAGACACTGGGGGGAAGATTGATTCCCAAATATTCTTGAGCTCTATAACCTGGCACCTGAGAGGAGAGAAAGGCCCTTGCTTTCGTGTGTGGCCTTAGCGTCTCTGCTCATAGAAAGATTTTACTTGAAGTCTTGCAAGGTCAAACTCCTTTTGCAGGTGTCTGGGTCCTCTTTCTGTCAGCCAGGCTGGAAATGTCATACTTTATGTGATGATTTTTCGTGGTTTTCTTTCCTGCACTGCCCTTTTGTTTACACTCCTGTGCAAATGGCCAGGTTGGACAGGGCTCCTGCAACTGCTCTTTCCCACCGTTGTAGCTGCCCAATTCATCAGCTTGAAGTGTACACATTCTGCCATAAAGGGGCCTTAATCCCACAGAGGATCATTCTCGAGTCCTCAAACACTTTAGTTGCAAACAGTGTTGGGAGATGCAGCTGTAGGTAGTGGCTCTGCCGTTTTGGGCAGGGATATAAGATATTATTCTGCTTGACAAGGATTTCCTGGGCAGGAGGGGTGGATGGTGTGTGTCATTTCCAGCCCTGATTTCTCTGATCCCTTAATGCTGTCCAAGTTCATTAAAACACCTGAAGAAAATTAGGTACTTCCAGAGGCAATATAAAAAGGAATCTACCTGCTGAAGCCAGTGAGAACATAGAGCAGGTGAGTGCTTACAAAAGCAAAAAGAAATCTTACAAAAGGCAAAACAAATTACAAATAAATATATGGTTAGAGGAATAAAACAGCACACCTCTTTTCTGAGACACCAGGCTAGAATACAACTCTCGCAGCAGGTTTTAGCCTGGTGGGCATTAATCAAAGTGCTTCCTATTTCTTCTCTTTTCTTACTCCTGCTCCACCTCCCCACACTTTTATTTTCCTTAGAACAATTCTATAATAGCCACTTACTTTAACTTCCAGAAAAAGGGTTTATACAGCGCAGGGAAATTTGATTTGCAAATTCAATCAATTCTATATCCAGGAGAAATAGATAATAATGATTGTAGAACCAACAGATACCATTGACTTATTGAAATTAATCCATTCTAATAATGCTGATCTCTTCCCAGACCAAAGGAAAGGTTGGATAATTACATTTTTACCATTCATACAATTACATTTTGTTTGCAAGTTTCTTGAGGTTCAGTTTGCAAAGGCTTTAGAGGTAGTTTTGTGTGCCTTACTTGCCCACTCCTTCTGAGACAATATTAAGAAAATTTTTGTTGACTTTTATGGAATTTTCATGCAGAAGTTCCAGGAATGCTCTATGCATTTGGTATGCCTAAACTCTATAAACCTCGTCTTTGATGGTGGAGCAGACTCAAGGTCTTTAAACATTGGCATGGCAGAAACTTGAGAATGGTCAGGATACTCCTGTCACAGGAAGAATGGTCCAAAGAAGAACTGGAATGGAGACCAACATCGGAGAGTTGGGCTGCCTGGTCCTTTCTGCTGCTGAGGTCACAGCAGGGGCAGCTGATGACTCCACAAGGAGCCAGAACTGGAGGCACCCCAACTCTTCCTTCTCTGGCAACAGCAGCAAACCTGACTGTGAACTTGGCTATGGAACAGTTAAAGATAGATTACTCTCCTGAATAGGAATGTTCTGGGCATTCTTCTGAATCCACAATGTCATGAAAACCCACTGGCAGAAACCTAATTTGGAGCTCTAAGGTTTGAACTATGAATGAAAAGTTATACATGAAAGCACATACTAAATAAAATTAAAAAAAACCAGTAGCACTGTCCTATAAATAGTGCTTGGCAAACAAAGAGTACAAATTATTATGATATAGTAGTCTCCATTTGTCTGGAGATATCACTTCTACTCCTAGTTTTTATGGTTTACATGTTCTTAGAAACATATATATTTAGTTCCATCTGAGAAAATAAGTGACACTTGAAATAGAGGAAGAGCATAAATAGCCTAACTGGATTTACTGGAGTGGGATATTACTCTAGTAGGACCACTACAGAGCAAAACCTTGCCTTTCAAGTGTAAACTCAAGTTCTCTGAATGTATCTTCACAACCCCAAGCTCTGAATCTGTTTCAGTGATTTTCCTTCTGCGTCAAACCCGTAACAATTTTCCAGATGCATTTCAAATGTGAATGAAATCTCCTAGAAACATGTTTAATAAAACCTGATGGTACCTTTATGATTCTCTTAATTGATAGGAAAAGCCTTATTTCTGCTGAATCTCACTCCTTCCGCAATCTTGAACCCCAGCCCAGTTTCTAGGTAAGTCAGACTCAGCACTTTTTCCTGTTTTGATCATAGTGGCACAAAAGAGCCAGCAAACTGCCCAGGAAATCCTACTGTTGAACAGAGAGGTAGACTATGAAGGATCATAAAAGGATCTCAAACCCCTTGTCATTAGAAGATTTAACTCTTGCCGAAGTGTCTCTAAGGTGCTGGTTTGATCCATGATCCATGCACTCAGTTACATCCTCACCAGAGCATGGATGATTTGTACACACAACTCCCACTTCTGCTCATAGGAGAAATCACATCACCTCTCTCAGACATATAAAAATCAAGGCAGTGTACTCCACATCTTCCCTTCCAAGAACAGAAGACAATATTCACCTGTGTACACAGGGTTATCCGGTTATTTATGCAGATATGTACATACACAGGTATGTATCCGGTTATTTAGGTGCTTTTCTGCCTTTCCAGATACAAAACCAGAGCTGATGAAGTACAGTGTACTCCAGAATTTTTTTCTTTTTCCCTTTAGTCCATTCCTCTTTTAAACTTACAAAATAAAAAATAATTATCCCAGGAGAATGTTATATCTGTGTAATTTTTTCCACTGTATCGATAATTACTGTATTTCACATGCCCCTTTTAATTACATAATGTCTGAGATTAAAATTCAACAGCCTCTCTCAAAGAGAAAGTGCTTTAATATCTGAAGTGCTGCTCCTGTAAATTGGCATCTGAAAGATAGGCTAAAAAAGGGGCATAAATACGCACATTCCCATCCTTCCTAACTGACTGCAATACCAATGAGCTGCACCGACTTTACACAGACCTCCCACATTCTTGATAGGATGTTTTCTAGCAGAGTGATCCACAAATATTATCATTCAATGACAATACAGTTTTATCAAGGTACGTCTCAATCCACAGGATACAAGCCCCACACAACAGACGGAAAATTTGGCGCAGTGATGCGCACACTGCGTGTGTTACTTACTGGTTATTGCAGTGGTCATACCGAGTCCCGTATGGCGTTACATTAACGAATGGCATGCAAGCACCTTCTGTTGAAACATCTGCGACAGGGAAATTTCAGGCATTTTTCCAAATATTTTTTTGTGCTCTCCACCAAATTTTCATTAGGGCTATAAAACCTGGCAGGCAGCATTGTTGTGTATGATTTTTTAATAAACTGGGACATGCCTTTGTTAGAGGAGTGAAGAAAAGGGCTCTTTAGAGACTTCTTCCTATTACAAAAAGTTCAGAAAACATATGACAGCTCACCAGTGTCTCCCAACTTTTCTTTTCTGTCTCCTCTAAGATTAAGATTTCCTGCTTTTTTAGATGTATACAAAGATTTACAGGTTTTGAAATGAAACCAAAAATGTAGATTTTTTATTTAATCTATCAGATTAAATGATTCCAACAGTGGCATTACTTGAGAATGTGTTCAAAGAAAGAGCACATAGCTAACATAGATTTTTAGCATCTTTTTGATGCCTGCTGCCAGGAATCTCACAAAGGATTTTCACTAACTTAACAGACAAGGTCCCTCAGAAAAAAAAAAAAAAGAAGAAAGGAAAGCAAATGGGCACGTGCAGATCAGATCTCGTACACAATGCAAGCTTAGAACATAGCCTTGCTCCTTTTTCTTTCTCTTTTCCAGAAACATGCCATTGCCTCCTCTGTCTTCTCTGCTCCCCTGCAAGACAACAGCCACCAGGCACAAATTGAAGTTCCATTTTGCAATTCTCTCTGCCACACTATGAACACTAATGCAGAACAAACATTCTTGGCAGTAAATATGTACATTATCATTATGTAAATAGGTACGTTATCATTATAGCAAAATGATGATGTTCTTTACTAAGTCTATATTCCCTTTCCAAGAATATTATGTAGTTTGAAGTATAATTTCCATTATGCCACTGGGGCTAGAAAAACATTGCAGTTCAACAATAATTAGTATACTGTATATAACAAAATGTTTACCATGGATAAAGATGATGTGCAATCCTAAATCTTTTTGGACAAACAAACAAATGCAGTTTTACATGGTAGTGTTCAGCCTGAGTAACCAACAGAAGCAGTTTCAGACTAATATCCATTCCCATACCCAAGGTGAGCATCATATTGATATTTTATACCAACAATACCATGAGCTACAATAACATTTTAAATAGTATGAGGGGAATGATCTACTGTTAGCATGAAGGTGACTTCATTTCTGAACCTTAAATGAACTAGAAATGACTGCATGTCACAGGCTGCTGGCATTGTTAACAGTGTTTACATGAAGTCCATTGCTCAAGCACAGGTAAGTATTTCAGCACTGCAAAACCTAAATCCTTAGGTTTTAATAATTCAAAAAGTTCTCGTGATCAAAGAGCAAGGCAAGGCCAACTCCTAAGTCAAGCAGCTGTAAGCTGCTTGTACATACCGACATACCCCACGCTATTACCTGAGAATTCGAGATATGTGTGTCCTAGACTGAGGTAAAAGAAGTGCTGACTACTTATAGAAAAAACAGAATTGCTGGCATAAGTAAAATTGGATGAAAGTGTTAATATTTTCACAGCTTCTTTTGAGGTGAGTAAATGTAAATACTTGTCTCTCATTTTCTCTGAAAAAGTGGATTAGTTATTTAGAAGTATGTAAATGCATTCAAAATGTCTTTAGTTTCTTCATTTTCCTTTGAATGCTGCTTTGAACTGAAAAATCAATTTTCAGAAAGGAAGATATGCCAATTAGAATTAAAAAAAAAAAAAAGAAAAAAGAAAAAAGGAATCTAATTTATAAATTATAAAATATACAATGGCCACATTCTCACTGCTCTGCTGCCCACTTCTATCACAGGATCACCTACCACATTAGAATTGTGAAAATATTATATGAAAATACGCATATGACTCTCAGCATTCTTCATTGTACACTAGCTCCCTTCAGATAGCTTTTTCTGGGAAAAATGAAATAAGAGATATTAAATAAATAATCTCACAGAGATTGTTCGTGGTGATTTCTCTTTTCCCAAAGCCAATAATTAGACAATTGTTTTGCATCTTCCGGCAAATATTGCGTGACACCGCTTTTTCTCTGGCATTTCTATTCCCTTGTTACTTCAAAGCTTCTGACACACTTGGGTTCACCACACATGTGTGTAAAGTGTTTCTGCACAGGGTGCAACCACACGTGTGTCACTGAGTCAGTGGTTTTCCTCTCTGACATCTGAGAACAGCTGCTGCTGTTGGGCTGCCCTGTGTCCCCAGCCAGGCAGGACCAGCACATGTCCTGGCCAGCCCACTGCATCAACAGCTCCCAGACAGGTCCTGCCTGCAAAGCCAAACCAATTGAGAGGAAGGAGCACCAGCAGCAGCAGGGAAGAATTTCCCGTATCCCTTGGATGTTTGTTTCAATTTTGTTTCAAACTGATCATACCATGGGAAAAGTCTAATTCCTTACTGATCCCCTGCAAACTTCAGCCTCCTCAGCAAAGTGTGTTACAAAATGAGACTGTGGCTGTTACAGAAAACGTATTTCCCAGTCTTTTAGACCTGTTGTTTAGTAGCACCACCGGATTCCCCTCATTCTTCTATTCTGAGAAAAAGTGAACATTCTGTTTACCCTCTCTGAAACATCCATGACTTCATGTACCTCTTTCATATCCTTTGAACATTTTTTTTAAAGATGAAAAGTTCTACTCTGTTCAGTCTCCTTGCATACAAAAGCCATACCATACCTATGGATATCTGGTACCCTTGTCTAGGATACCGTTCCTAGTTCTACCACATTTTCTGCACACAATATAAGACATAATATACTGCTGATTTATAAGATAATGCAGCGATATTGTCAGTCATTTTCCACTACAAGTGGAATAGAAAACGCAGTTTCATGTAGGCAGTCACAGCTTGAACTATGCAAATAATTGACTGGGAAAGTTGCTGGTCAAGTGCAAACAAGTAATCCAAATGAAAAAATTCATTTCAAGTCAAGGGGAGGAAAAAACACCAAAAATAACTTATTTCTGAAAAGCAAACAAACTAGTTCTAAAACCCCCTATTATTTCCAGATGAAATAAAAAACTTTTTATTTATTCTAAGGACTTCGGCAATTTCTAAAGAAAACTTTTGGAAAGATTACCCCTAAAAGCTTACTTTTTTTTTTAAATTTAAGGCAAAACAGGTGACTGGAGTGAATAATGAAAAGAAGGAGCAATATGAGCAAATGGATATAAGCAGGACCTTACAAACCAGACCCAAAAGCTCTAGGTTTTCTTCTCTAATCTAAGCACCACTATCAATACATTTGTTATTGCTTTGATACAACCAGCTAGGACATGCACCTGGCAGATTTCCACTGACATTTAGCATTAAGAGTCTAGGTCAGTAAAGCCAGCATTGGGCTGCTCACACTATATTGTGCTGTTTGGAGCTCAGGCCACTTCCCATGCCTGTATGACTTAAATGCAGCACTTGGGCAAAATCATCAAACACAATGTCATCCACAAACACAACAGTATCTGGGGGTCAAGTCTTTCCAAGACAAAGAACAAGCAGAGGAGGTACCATGGTGGACTCCAAAAAAAGCAAACAGAATGCAAGGAAGGGATCAGTTACTCAGGTGTTGCTGCAAGATGGACAGGAACTGTCTAAGGGTCGAAGATTCTCACCTCTTCCATGTGAAAAATGCAGCTGCCATAAGAGATTGACATGGAAGTTTCATGTAGGTAGATGCATCCTGTAGCTGTCTAATGGAACAATGATACAATATAGCCCCAGCCAAAACTGAAACAAAGCTTTTAATAGTGGGAACAATTAATTCTCAAAAAAATATGCCCATGGAACAAGAGGGCATTGCCATAATTCTGAAGTTTTAAACTTTCTGGAGTTAGCACCGCTGTTTCTCCACCTGGTGATATTTCCTCAAGCTCATGCTTGGCAAAGGTTTCTCTCCTCTCTTCAGTTCTCAGATAGGTCAAGAATTCTGTTGAAGAAAGGATTTTAGGATCTGAGAAGATTTTGCAGCTGAAGAATCTGACATGTTCCAGCCAGTAGTGGGAAGGAAGATGGTGGGTGTTTTTCTGCTTTTCATGGACCTTGATTACTTGCCCTGGGTCCAACAGAAGCTGCTATAACACCAACTTTCCAAAAGCTGGTGACACGTCAAAGAGGAGAAGAGTCATGGTGGGGCTGTGCTTTGTTAGAAGTCAGATATCTGGGTTACAATACACTGTTAACTTTTTGGAAGAACAGCACATAAAATGTTGCAGTGTAGTCAAGGGGATCTCTTGATATGTATTTTGCATGCCACTTTCTGAAAAGAAGAAAATATGCATTCCTCTCCCACTGAATACAGGCAGCCCTGCAGATTGATTTTGGTCCATGCCATGAGGTTAATGCACAGCTTGATCTGCACTGACATGAAAATACCATCTGCATAACCCCGGCTTGCCTTGCTGGGAGAAGAGAAGACACAGGACTCAGCAGCTGGTCTCAGCTACTCTGGGAAAATGTTCATCTCCAGACCAAGTTTGGATCCAGCCATATCTGGCAAAAGTATCATAACTATATCACATGCATACTCCAGAGAAATCTTAGGAAGCTTAATGGAAGTTCAGTTCATATGTTGAGGCTGTTACATGAAAAGCATCAGGAAAAGCATAAACTGTTCCTATTCCAAAATTGTACAGGAAAGTAAGTATATCGTATAATAACTTCACAGGACTGTCACGAGTTACTCAAATATTCGTAACTTGACATACATAATTCAAAAGAAGAAATTTTCTTTCTCTGTGGTTAATATCAAAGTAGAAGTTTTCACCCCTGAGCTGTGCAACAGAAAGCTGACTTCCTTTCTGGTAAGCAGGACATAATACTGAATCTTGCCATAAGCATGCAAGCACAATAATCTGTTTTGTGCATTACACAAAGGAAGGACTACACTCAATCTCCTGAACTTTCTGACAGCAAGAGTGCAAGTTTGAAACTATGTTTGTCCCAACAGAAAAAAAACTTCCTGTATCAGGTCCTTTCCTATTACACCAAAGGAAAAGCATTTTGTTTATTTGTTTGTGTGAGGGTTTTGTTGCCATTGTCTTTTGGGGTTTAGGGCTTTTTTTCCCTTAAATATAAGTGTGCACTCTGTTTATTTAACAGTTAACTGGGCTTAGTAAATTGATGTATTGTTTCCTAATGTAACAGATTTTTTAAAATACCAAATCTACAATCAGTTTAGTGTATTGTTCCACCAGGACTGCTTTCACTGGAGGGGAATAAAGGTAATTATAAAGCCACAGGGCCACATCCACCTCAGCTAAAATCAATGTATGACTGCTCTTCTGTGCTCAGGGGTGATCCACACTCCCTACACTGCATGGCAACCCTGCTGAAATTGAAGAGCAGGGGTAGAGCTGTCAGAGAGCCCTTGCCCAAAAGCATCCCTTCGGCTTCAGGGCTCCCTGCTCCTCGAGGTGCCCAGTGGCTGGGCGGCTGTTGGGGCGATTTGCCCGGCAGGGCTGGCTCTGCCTCCTGGCCCTGCCTCCTGGCCCTGCACACATGCAGCTGCAGGGAGATTGCGAGGTGACATGGTCAGCCTGATGAAGCACACAAAAGCTTTTGGCACTGCATATCTGCAATATCATGGACAGTCAAGGAGGCGCCTGTTATAAAAATACACAGTGAAACACAACTGGAGGACTGCTCTTTCTCAAAGGCTAACGTAATGCATTCCTTCTGTTTAGGCTCATTTTCCAGCCTTTCACATTCTTTGTGAACAAGAGTTATAAAACAAGCCTGATGCAGTCCAATTATTTTTACTTTGAAGGCCATTAATCAAGATTGACTAAGAAAATGAAGACAGCTAAGCAAAATTTCATATGTGACTAGAGTGAGATTAAAATAAAACCAGATGGGGATGGACAGAGACGTTAAGCTGCTTTCTCTCCCCCTTCCCTCCCCTTTTTTTTTCTTTTTTTGACTCATGTAATAAATGTCTTTTACAAATTACAGCACTCTTATTTTCTTACAGTAAATCAAATTGGGTCATAATGTACAAGTGGTCTCATTGCTGAAATGTCAAAAATAGAACCCGCCTTGTTCTTCCAAAGCAATTCCTCAAATCTAAACCAGCAGTGTGGCCTGACAGTCTATAAACCATCTACCTGGATGCAGATCCCTTTTAAGGTAACCGTCTGTAGCTGATAGGAGCATTTCACAAGCATCCAAGCAGAGATCTATAGCATGCAGTCTTTTGCAGGGGTCTGAATCTGAAGATCTTACATACATTGCATTTCTACAAATTTCAGGGAGTTTTTGGAACAGGAACTTTTTTTCTAACAATCAAACAACTTTGAGTTAATGCCAACAAGTGGACCTATAAAAATTCTGATAAAGCTTGAATAATTTTCACAAAACCCTTTTTTAATTGATTAGATGAAAGCCACTGTACACACTGAGGAGCTTCTTTAGAGCTTTCAGGACACACCAAGGAAAACTCTAATCAGAAGGACAGGTAAAGATCCAGAATGATGGCCATGCATCATAAGGATTTTTTTTTAAATAAAATGACTACTACAAATTATCTTAGGTAAGAAGATGAAACAATCACGTATATATTATGGCCCTTTCATGAAGTAAATTATTGGATGAAAAGAATGGAAAATTTTTCAAAATATTTTTAGAGTCACAGTTTAAAATAAGTCCTGCTTTGGAACCAGATTTTGAAGATATATGTACTGGTAAGTAAACTCACTTATAGCAGTCCTGACCTATCCAGAAGTATATTTGATTAAACACAACTATCTCACTGCCAAGGGAAAAAATAATCAACCCACCCAACAAAAAACCCAAATGAGTAGCTAATCAGTATCTCATACGGAGGGTCCAAGACATCCTAATCTTGCAGAATGGTTAGCTGGTACAGTCCATTGAGGCTGCGTCCCCAAATTCTACCATGCTTGAAATGTTAATTTGGTCTGAGATCAGACCCTATCCCTATGAGAACATCTTGTTTTAAAGAAGGGAAGATCACACACACATAACTTGAAATTTTGTAAGTCCTATGAATGTGTATTTCTTCCCCAGACTCTTTCATGCATCACCTGTCCTAATTCATTTAAACCCATAGCTTTCTTCTACCCATTGACTATAATGTTGCAGAAATAAGCCTGGAAGGCATCTCAAGGGACCATTTAGGCCATCCCCTCCACCAAGTCAGGATCAGCTGTTCCTAAATTATTCTTGACAGACATTTGTCCAACCTGTTTATCAGCCTTCATACAGTGAAGTTTGTACAGGCTTCCTACCCAATCAATTCTGATACTATCACAGAAAACATTTCCTAGTGTCTACCCTTAATCTCTTTTCCTGAAAGTTAAGCCCACTACTTCTTTTGGATATTCACAACAGTTTATTACTTCCCTCTTTGCAGCTACCTTTTAAACGTTTGAAGACTTATCATACATCCCTTCAGTTTGCCTCTTTCTAGACTAAACAACCTCACTGCCTTGAGTCTTTCCTTACAGTTCATGTTTTCCAGACCCTCAATCACTCTTGCTCATCTCCTTGGACTCTTTCCAACTGATTCACATCTTTCTTGAAATGCAGTGCCCCGAACTAGACCCAGCACTCCAGCTGAGGTGAGAAAGCAGAAAGACTATTTCATGTTCATTACATATGCCAAAATTATTTATACAACCCAGTATGATGTTTGGGGCTTTGGTAACAGCCTGACCTTCCTCAATCATGTTCCTTTTGTGCTTGCTCTGGCCCCCAGCTCCTTCACTGAAGAAAAACTAATTTTTCATCCACTTCATCCCCTTGCAGCCCCCAACTAAACCCAAGCACACTGCCTGCTCTTCCACACTGGTTTTCACCCTCTTCACTTTAGAACATTGCCCCAGGTTTTCAAGATCAATTTCATCCTCCAAAGGCTTTGCAGTCCCTCCTGACTTGGTATCATGTGCAGCCTACTATCTGGGATCTTAATTAAACTAAATAATAGAACTGTGCCCAAGAAAAAGCTTGAAGAACCCACCGTTCTCATCAGAGAGTGAACCAGTGATAACTACTTTTTGTGTACAGTTTCCCATGCAATTACATTCTGACAATGTGTCCTTCACGTATATTTATTGAACATCAAGTGAAACAGTGTAAAAAATCTTAATAAAGTCAAGATTCATGACACCTACTTCTTTGCTTTATCCCGAAGTCCTATTAACCTTAATTACTTCTGTAATATTATCTGGCATATTTTGTTTCCTTCCACTTGGTAATTTATTGCTCTGCTATCTTGTAGATGCTTACAGGAGTCTTGTTAGATGTTCGCATTTTTTTCTGCAGAGGAAATGATTCTTACTGACTTTTAATTCTGTTAGTCCAACTTTCTTTATTATTGTTTTTATTTTCCTTTCTTCTTTTTTTTTTGTTTTGTTTTAAGAAAATGATGAAGTTCATGTTTCTAGGAGTAGCAGAATATTTTAAAGTAACAGTCTGCTCCATATAGTCTTGAAGACGGTATTCTCTTTGTGTTATATCTTCTGTTCCTGCTTGGGTCTCCTGTCACAACTTATTTGTTTATCTCTTTCCTCACAGTGCTTGCTCTATCCCAGCCTATTTTCTCCTTCATTTCTTTCTTGCTGTCCCTTTTCTGACTGATAAATGGAAAAGTAGCTCAACAACATTCAAGTGCAATTTAAGCTTTTGAACCCAAGGTATTTGAGGTGCTTTAGTATAAAGGTTAATTCACCTAATTCCTGCTTTTCACATTCAAATATCCTTATGAACAGTAGATCACACAGTTGTCTCTCAGGGGAAAGCTGCTTAGGAGCATAAAAAAGCTGTGCACTCTGCCTTGTCTTTTCTCAGATCAAAGAGATTTGAGTGGTGCTGATAGTAGCTTTCAAGAGATGTTTCTAGTGGCAAAATTCAGTAGCTGTTTTCCCAGATGCTTGTTTATCTCTCTCACATTCCCTTTCCTTAATTTAGCTAAATGTATACCTAGGTCAACCTTCCATTGTCTATTGCCCTTGATAATGCCTTTACTTGCCTCATTTCCCATGTCTCACTTGCAGAGGAATAAAAACGTAGATGTATTATTATTACAGTGTACAGAGTGGGATGAAAGAAAAAACAGAGACCTGTTTTGACCTCTGCAAAGCCGTAGTGTTTTGGAACGACAGTGTTTTTGGCATTGGATTTTAGATGGTGTCCATCCTGAAAAAGCAAAGCAAGTAAAATAAAATTTTGAAATGATAAGACAAACTACAACTTAAATTTTCTCATTTGCTTGAAGGTACTTTGAACTAATACTATTCTTCTGAGCCTGTGACTCTGTATCCCATTATATCCATTTTATACAGGGCTTTCTGAGAAGCTGAGACTTTCCTGAAACAATAGAAGCAGAAGATGTCTGAATCAGCTGCAAAGAAAGCACGCAGCCTGCCTGGCTTCTGCTTAGCTCCCCGCACAGCACAAGCAGACGCCAAGATCTGGTTCTTCAGCTATGCCAGTTACCCACCACCTTCCCAATCTCTGCTCCCTGTCTGTCCTTTCAGCTCTCTCTGACGCTGTCAGACACAAACTACCTTTTTTTCTCTCCTAAATGCCTTGATAAATAAAGCAGCAAATACAGCCTCTCACTGAAGGAAGGTGTTTATCTATTTTCGTAAATAACAGCTGTGTGGGGTTGGTGAATGTTCATTTATCATTTCAACGTATTCCTATGGAAAGCTGCAACTATTCATTAGAAAAACCAAACAACACTAGCATTATTAATCTGGTCTCTTGCTATGCTGGTCTGCTATGGACTCTATTTTATGCTACTTCAAATCCAGTAGATCCCTTCTGTCCCCACTTCTGTGGAACCAGCTCAACTACAGAATTCCGCAAGCATCACTTGAACACTGCTGTAGTACCTCACTGCTTTTGGGACATCAAAGTGGGACAAACTTCATTTTCCAGGCAACTATCTTCAGCTTCAGCCCAGATACTTCAGGATCCAGCTATCACATACCTTTCAAAACAGGAGAAAGATTAATCCATGTTCTTACATTCTTCATGAAAGTTCAGCATCTCTCCCCTGTTGCACCTGACCTTAGGTTATCAGAGCACTGCACAGGAGGTGCACTGCCGTGCCCTGCTAAAAACATTGGTGGTCTGAGACTTTCCAGGTGCCTTCCAGAACTCAACCTTTTCCCTAGACAGCAACACCTGCTTGTGAACTCTGCTTCCCTGCTCAGGTGTTTTCTTTGTCACATGTACCATTAATGATCTGCAGATGGGCTGAACTGCTGGCTAGTTCATTGCTCCAAGGCGTGACTCAGGGAGGAAAGACTTAACCCAGATGGGATTTAACCCACAGCATTGCACAGGCTGTCCATTTGAAATTATCACCCACTAGCAGAGAGTGAAAAAATGTTTTCCACAGTGCGTGGAGAGACATTGACACTGCAACACAGTGGCAAACAATGAAGAAAATAATCTGCATTCGTTAGTATTCACTGACAATTTATGACAGAACAGACAGAGCCTCCTGATCCTGCTCTTTTGCATGGTGGTGGCTAAAGATATTCTGCCTACTCACCAGACACGTTTTATAACCCAAGCAGTGCAACTCAGTGAGGTGTTTCAGCCAATGTTAATGAAGTGGAATTTATGGCAAAGGTTGAAAGACAGAATAACAAAGCAGGTAATTTGCTCTAAGAAGTGTGGCATTTGTGGTCTGTTTCCATTCCCAGAGGCAAGGTGAGGAAGGATAACCTAACGGGTAACACATAAGAGTCTCAAGACTTGAGCTTGATTCAAAGTGGTGTTTTAAACTTCTTGAGTAAGCCACATGTTTGTGCTTCCTTGTCTCAGTGAGCAGCTGTAGATTAAGATCACGCACGGTGGCAATGAGCAGTGCGGAAAATCCTGACATGGAAAAACACCTCAAGAGGAAGCTGTGAAGTTATTTCCTGGCAGTTTGGGACTGGACGGAACATAAGCCTGTATTTAATCTGAAGTGCTTGCATCAGACAGCTATGGGAGCTTTTCAAATACCCTTTGTTGACCCCAAGTTACAACTTGTTTAGGGCACTCAGGAAACCAGGAAAACTTTCAAACCATAGGGTACTGTTAACTCCTATATAGAGGCTAAAACACTGAGACAGTGTTTCAACAGTATCCATCTATGTCTACTTGTCTACAGGATAGAAATCTGTCCTTAAACTTGTCCTACTCTGTTTCTCACCAGCCTTCCACCTCACATCCTCTCCGGGAAAGCCCTGGACTTTATAAAGAAAAGGGCTCTGATACCTGTGGTATCATCTGTTCCAAAGACCACATCATAACGATGTCTTAACCCACACTTCCAGGGTTTCTTGAGAGCAGAGAAGGTAAGATGAACTTGGTGGTTTCCTAGGGGGACACATCTAGTAGCCAGGCAGTCCTATCATCAATTTCCATTCAGGAATCCAGTCAGGAGCCCTTTCAGTACATGATATAATAACATCACACCATTTTTATATAGTCATATTACAATTTTTAAAGCACTTCTAAGAAGTATATTTAAATTGTATTTTATCTGCTACTGTTTAAGGCTACCTCAAAACTTCAACTATACCATCAGGCAATAGCTGTGCTCCTGAGGCACATTTTGATGGCCACCCATACAGAACAGTCATCTCTATTTGCTCCAGATTAGTAACAGCAAATGCAGAACAATTTCTGGAACTCTTCTAGTTCTGAATCAACCTTGGCCCCTTGTATTGTGTCAAACATGTATTTGCTGAACTTAGTGCCTTATTTCTTTCATCACCAATACTGATACCATTGTTTATGATTATGGCTATTATATTTACCAGATGTCAATGAAGAAATGCATTCATCTCAGTGTATAGATTTGTAGTGAAGACCTTATTGCAAAGAAAAATGAGGGTTTTTTTTTTCTCCATTCACTACCTATTTGGAATAAACTCTGAGGAATTAATTCTGTTCTTTTCTGGATGGATGAATTCACATAAAGAAAGAGAAAAAAGAAATATTATCTCTTGTAGGGAGGTAATGTTTCACTTTAGGATAGCAGATAAAAAGGATTATGGAATTTTAGAAATAATTTCTTTCTTCCCTCCTGGGCTACCCTTGTTTTGCCTATGGTATCATTCCTAGAATATCTAGGCTGCATGCAGGGTTGAAGAGTAATTTTCTGTCATTACAGTCACACAAAGTAATATATGCATATGCAGTTCTAGTTGGGAAGGGTAGGGTCAGATCCTTACCTGGCTACTTTAAATGTTTTTGCCATATGATCTCTCATGCCAAAGAAATCATACAGGAATCTTTTTCATGCTGTAGAAGACAATGACCAATCCTACACTAAATTCATTATTTTCAGTAATTGGGCATAATGATGAATTCTTCAGAGCAGGCAGCTCACTTCCAGTGTCTTTGTGCATGCAGAATTCAGTTGTTGTTCAAATATCTCTGACCTACAGCATGAACATACAGCAAAGAAGACACTCCAAAGACCTAGCTGTCTGCCCTTATTTTCTCAAATCTTACTGTTTTACTGAATTCACTCTCTCTGGCATGTCCACACTCGTCTTTCACATATTTCATTGACTTGTTTGGGTTTTTTTCCCACATATAACAAAATTACAATATTTATTTATTTGAAAGCCAAATATACAGAAGTCACAGTTTAAAAAGTTGGATACAGTACAGGGCTGGCATAAGCACATTTTGCCCACCAGTGTGCTAGGGGCATGCCAGCTTCTCTGAGTAGAGGCACAGGGACAGACGAGTGGATGTTAACATCTGATGGCCTGTGGTTCCTCAGCCTGAAACATACAGTCAAATGTTGGCTACAGCTCCACTTACAGGGAGGAAACCTCAGAAAGATCTGTAGTATGGTGTGAACTCATGCCTCTGGTCTAGGATACAGTAGTTAAGGCAGTTCACTAACACCCCATACACACAAGAGTATAAATTAGTATTTTCAGTCTGAGGAAACAACACTCTTGAATTAAGAGTGATCATCTTGATCATCACCACCCTAGGAGAACTTTCTCTCCATTAGACTGTTTTAGAGTAAGAAATTAACCTCGGAGAATAAAATGAAAAAATGAACTGCATATGAATATATCAAAAGAACAAGGAAAAGAGCAAACATCTGGAAAAAATCAAGTTCACTCCTGCTTAGATTATTCCAAAACAAGATTCTTAAAAGTTTTATTGGGCACCTGAGAAATGTCTCACAGTCAGGTTTTTCACCTGGTGGAAAATGTTGGAGGTGCCAGTTGCACAACAGCCATCAAATCTATCACACCTACTTATTTTCTTGTTCTGTAGGCAAGCAGTGGACTGATATTTCTAGAGGCCTCTCATATTTGCTATAATTTTCATCATGTTCTCGGCTTCATGGCCCCACATTTTCATCAGGCCCTATTTTATGTCTGCAGTACTGACACTAGCGAAGTTGTCTATGTGAGGCAAATTATGGACCATCCAGGTACCTGAGCAGATCAGGCAGCCGTGTTCTAACTCTGTGCTTCAGCAGGACTTCCGATACTGGAGAGCTCAGTAACATACACTGGCTGCCTAACAATTTCTAGGCAGAGATGTAGATGCCAGAATTTTAAAATACTGTGCCTGAGAAACTACAGTGATTCTGGTTGCTAGTGAATCCACTTTATTTCTGTCAGATCTGCAGAGATTGAGCATGTTTGCCTTAGCTTAGAAAGCTGCACTCCCTGCAGTCCACTCCGCTCTGCCCCCCAGCCCCCAGCCAGCAATTTCCTTCCTGGGCAGGAAATTTGGTGCAAAAGTGCTCAACAGCCTTATCAGTTTACCAGCAGCTCACCCCCTTTAGCACACACTGTCCTGACCAAAGACGTCTTCACAGTTACCGGAGCCTGGCTTGCAGAGTCAGTCTCCTCATTTTGCACTAGTTTCTGCTGGGCATCAAGGTGGTTTTGTTTTACAATTCAGCTGAGACACTTGAAGGCGGACATAAAGAACGGTTTTAAGACAAGCATTCTGGCTTGGCAGCCTCTATTCCCACTGAAGCAAAAGTGAGTTTTACAGATTTCACTGAAGACACAGCTACACCAAGAACAAATATGTCCAAGCACCTCACTCCAGCTGTCTTGTCTTGTAGGTGAATGTTCTTGCCTTTAAAGAATATGCTTAAGGGGACTAAGTATATATGTAGCGGGATTATCTCCTGTGACATCTGTGACATCTAAGATGAATGGATAGTGGATACTTAAATTGAAATTCAAGAAAGCATTGAATGAGTCAGAGCAATTAATTCAAGGTCTGCCAGACCAGTTAGCCTATGACCCCTTAAACACTCAAAGAGAGGTAGACACAACATTTGAGTTAAATAATTATAATGGCACTCTTACTATTTCCATTGATTCTAGAGGGAACCAGGATCTGTTAGTCTAGGGAAGAAATCTAAATCAATCATTGTCCTCTAGAACAGAGACACTGATGTATACAATCCCAAAAGATTCCTTCATCAGCTTGAAAAGTATGTGGATCAAGTTCTCACCTCCTTTACACCCTTGGCAGACATGCTGGGTCCCGTGAGATTTTTCAGCTATAATAGAAAAGAATTTAAAACATTGAGTCATAAAGACCACATCTGCATGTCTTTCCTCCTGCATTCTCCCTCTTCCGCCTTTTTCTTGCATTTTGCTTTGAGATGCTTTGAATATACACACATGAAAATTGCATGGGGCTTGTTGTGCTCATCTAATTAATGTTAGCATTGCAAATTTAAAAAAATAAAATAAAAAATGTACACTTTTGTGTTGTACCAGGAAATCACTTTCCCTTTCCTATACATTTTCATTTTTTGTTTGTTAGTTTTTTTGTAGATTGGATTTTTTTTTTTTTTTTTTTTTTTTTTTTTTTGTCTCCAGGAGAGCATGTCCTATATACAAATTGGTACAACAAACCCAAGCAGATCCACAGGCAATCATTTAAGGGAAAATGTTTGCCTTATACATATTCAATGACAAACCAAAATGTTCCTGTATAACAGCTACATAATATATATTTCAATAAATTATTTAAGTGTGTATTTATGTAGAGGATCTGAACAGCACTAAGAGTACCTTTCTGATGCATGGATGGGTGTTCTAGCCTGGAAAAGAAAACAAAACTGATTTTGCTAAGTAATATTCTAGTAGGCAGAGGCTGCAAGTTTCATCACTCCGCACCCTCTCCCAAGGACAGTTAGCTTCAAAGCTCCTGAAGGATTGACGGTGCCCTGTGTGCAGCCAGGCCACTCCTTGCAGAGCAGTCTGTATTTGTACTTCCATTTCCCCCTCTCTTTGTGCCAGGGTATCTGTCTGCATCTTCCTTGCCCAACTGCCTGCAGCACTGTGCCTTCTCCTCACACTCGACGGTACACTAGTGTTCCCTTCCACTCGTGTGCCCCAGCTCTCCCCATTATCACTACTGATTATTTTTCTGAGAATTAAACCATTCTGCATGTCAACACATTCCATAGGGAGGATGGCACAGATATGATACAGATTACAGAAGAGCTATCCAAGCGGAGTGCTGGATCTTGCAGCTGACAACACTTAAATAATAATTAATAAGCCATGCATCTTTTAACTACATCCCTTCCATGATCTGTCCCAGTCTCATATTCTTCTGACATCAGATGAACAAGACAGGCTTTACAATTTAACTTTGCTTTTTCAACTTTTTTTTTAACATACAAATCCATGACACAGATTTTGCTTCTTTCTGCCAGTCCCTTCTCCATTATTCAACATTAGTTAGAGAGATAAGACTTGTTAACTTAAATGTGTGCAGAGTAGAATATTTAGATTGATGTATAGAGATGTTGCTCATAAAAGTATGCACAAGGCCTTGACAAAATCATGCAACCTGTTTTCTCCAGGCAGTTACAATATTTTCCAATTTAGCCAATGACTAGACTTATCCCCTATTTTATTCATGAAAACAGTGTCAAAATGCGAAATAAGGGCATTCTGCTTCCTCCCCTAATTTGAAATATCATCTTGAATTGGAAATGAAACAGTTTTTAAAAAAACCTTACATGCCTCAAACTCATGATTTTTTTTTTTTTTTTTATGCCGAGACATTTAATTCCCTCCCCTCTTTCAAACTGTGATTTTTTAGACAAGTGAGGTTTTTTCCAAATGCCCTCAACTCCCATGAAATAGTTCCAAGGCATCCTCTCCAGTTATGTCAATCAGTTTCAGGCAGTCTGCAAAGAGACATGACATTTCATAACAATGACATACCAGCCTGGGAAATGAGTGGTGGGAAATAAGTGGTTTGCTTTAAATAATCTCATTCATCTACACAAATTCATATATATATATATATAAAAATAATGGGTTTTTTCTTCATCTTAACCTAATTAAATGCAAAAAATATTAAAAAGTGAATTAAAAATTGAAAGGCTTGCTACCTGGGAAAAGATTCAGGTTTCACAAGTAATGAGTGGGAAGAAAAAAATGTCTGATTTCTCTGCTGCTCATGGGTATTTTGATTGAATTTAACACATCTCAAGCTGCCAAAAGCCAATGCTACTCATATGAAGCAGTACTGCTTCTCCAATTAAAAAGTGGAAGCACAGCTGCTTCCAGGCAAGTGGAAAGGAAAGTTGGATTGAGTGGCAGCAAAAGAAGAGGAAAAAAAAAATACATGTGCTAATTTCTTTATAAGAAGTTTATTATTTGGTTGTTTTTGCAAGCAGTTGGCTGCTGTAAGAAGCCAGGGCACATGTGGAATGGTTGTTATCATGTATTACCAAAAGACACACAGGAACGTAAATTCCTTCCCTGACTGCACCTTGTTTTCTATTTAACATTTTTACCAGCCTTGTTCCCTCTCTCTTTCCCTTTCCTGCTGGGAAAAAACTGTATACATTGGACCCTTGTAGTTCACTTCTCAAGAATGAAAAGATTAACAGAAATTTCTTTTTGAGATACCTCAGGAGTAAGCCATGTATATGTGATGTGCATTCTCCCATGCTGTTCAATCAAATATAGATATTTTAAAAGGCCAGAATCCAGTTCAGCTGGAGTACTGGTGTTTTCTCATCCTTGCTGTTGAACTAATGTGCAGACTTGGTCTAACACTAGATCATCTGCCGATATTGTGCTGCATATTTTACACAACTAGAACTGTGAAAAGCAGTAAAACTGTCTTCATTGCATGGTAGTGCACAGACATGCCTAACATCCAATATCCGTCACATGCAAATATTACTGTTATAACATTATCATTCCAATAAAAGAGCATAAAAAGTAACCAGCTATCACACTCTTGTCCCTTTTTCTTCAGGCTTGTGTCTTTATGCAACACAAATAATTACTTAAATAAATACGGCAGCTCAAGAAGGAAATCTGCAACCAATTTAAAATGGGTACAGACAAAAAAAGTGAGTCATTCTCAGATTCTAGGATATGTTAGAATTTGAAAAGCACAAATTGCACTGAACTTTCCCAAATATCCATAAATCATTATTGGATCAGATTCTAGGTCAAAGCACACCTTTTGAAAGTATTTGGAAACCAGATAAAAGTTTGAGTGCAGCTTAAGAGCTGAGAAATCCTCAGGTAACTGTGAGCATAATAATATATTAACTAAGCCAAGTTAGACATGCACTTTCTTCATCAAATGTGAAACCGTTTGAGGAGGCTTAAAATTATCCCTGTAACTTTGCACTCCGTGTGGCTTGTGTACATAAACATAGTTTATTCATCTCTCCTGACTTGTAGGTACTTGTGCTGTGATAACAACTCTGTTTTCCAAAGCTGATTTTTAAACTATGCATATAAATACGAAAATAGACCAAAGAACAAGACCTATACAAGATAATTTCTGCTGGTGGAAGATGACTCAAGTATTGTCCCACCCTACACAGGTTCAAGGTCCAAGAAAGCAGGCAATATATGTACTTCCCCTAAATGAGCTGTCAGATGGACTGAACTTTCAAAACTGCTTAAATCACACAGGAACTTACACTGCATTTTAAAAATGTGGTATTACTGTCCACGATACAGGGTTTTCTAAGGGAATTTGGCATTTAACATTGTAGGTAGATGTCAAGGAGGATTTTCAGAAATGCCCAAACCCCACTTAAATCAATGAGACTGAAGTCAGTCCCACTGAAATCAATACCCAGTCAATACTCAAATGTGATTTCACTGTGACAGGCAACCTTTCCAATGGCTAAATGCAATAGGGTTGAACCCTGTGCCAAGTCTCTTATGCCAATGACTGTTAAATAAAATAATACAGAGTATTTAAAAAAGTTCACTGCTCTCTCCCTTTCAGACATACTTGGAATATTCTGCTTTCATGCACTGAGAATAAAGAAAGTATTGGACAGCTTAATGCTAGGTACATGGCTAACGCAGATCATACTGCTGCCATGTCAAATAGTTATTATTAATAAATTATTTGTTCTTTAAGTTAAAACCTGGACCAAATAACAACACAGCTGTCTTATCTGGAGGAGTAAATTGGCAACTCAAGCTTTGTGGCACTTTACCGTAAGGAAAATCAACAACAAAAGGTTTCTGCATAAGGCCTTATAAGGTCAAAAGAGTGAAAATGTCATTGCTATTTTCATTCTCTTTTGTTAATTAGAGACATATCACCATAAAAAAAGCTTCATTAAAAAACCAAACAAACAACCACACACTGAGCAAAAAACCTCTAGCAGTATTTCTGGGTTTACTTTAATTCTATTTCCACTTTGAAAAGCAGATGAAAAAAGCAAGAACATGCTAACTGCACTGAACTAATTTATTGATAAGCAATATACTCACTTTAAGAAGAGACTGGAGTTATTTCTAATTTTAAATGTCATTCTGAAAAATATTCTGATTAAAAAAAAAGATAATTCAACTTACCAAACCCCCCCCCCCCCCCCCCCCATTTTATGGGTTTGGCTAGTATTTTGAAATAACTAGGTTTTTCAGTTCACCTCCCCCAATATATGGCAATGTTATTTTATTAGTAATAGGTTTTACTGATACAATTATTTTTATTTGCTGAAATGCCTAAGGTTTGCTTTGATTTTATCTAAACCAAAGTTCTGCCCCTAAATTTTCAAATCTCTTATCAAACTAAAAAAAAAAAGAAAAAAAGCTTGAAACCCCAAAACATTACTTATCACTAGCTAGTAATTCACAGGTATGAACAAATTTTTCAAAAATATTTGTAAACTATGAAAAGCATTGTTCCCAAATTTGAAGGCTTCATTCTTAAGACATCCTGTAGAAATGCTGTGTTGACAATACTTTATCTGAAGCAAACTCTTACCAGTAAATTTTCCAAAAGTACCTCGGTGGAGTGATGCCCAAACTTTTAAACAGCAGGTCCTACGCTTCCACTCAGTTTGTGGACAGTCATTTTCAGATAGAGAATTTTTACCAACTTGAAAGCTGACTTTTGCATATATATATTGTATCTCTTGAACTGTCAACAGGACTTACTAGAATCCTGACAGAGCCAAATGCAAACCTGGCTTAAGACCCACTCTCAGGAAATAAAAAGATTTGCTGGTGAAGCTCCTTCTCCTTAGAGATCCTTCCGGTACAGATGCAATGCTTATCGACAGGAATGCCTCACCCGTCCCTTGGATAAAACAAACTCTGCTGGCAGGAGGATTTGATGTTTCAACTAAGAGTATGTTAGGGAATCTGTCTGAGTAAAAGTGTCATAAAAAATAAATTACACTAGCAGCTCACACAACTGTATTAACAGAAGTTGTTAAGAGAAGATCTGGCTTGTGCAGAGCAGAGGATCATTCGGGGAGGGGCAGGGAAGGCTTTTGAGATAACTTCAGGTGAAACTAAGCAGACTTCAAGAGCTGTGACCTGGTGCTAGGCAGAGCTGCGTGTTTTTTCTCTGTGAAGCGAGGAGCACTAAGGCTTCGTGCAACTTCATTAGTGCCGGGATTACTATCTGACCTTGCTTGCCAATCTGAAAGCAGACTCAGATCCTCACTGTTCATCATTACAGGCAAGGTGTTACCAGATTTAAATAGGTACCCTCAAAGGAAAAGAAGATCAGTACATCAAAGCATTATCTCTAGTTTATTTAATGTGGAATGGCCAAATGGCAGGCCTTTTTCAAGTTTGAGGCCAGAACTGTAAGCAATTATATCTGTACCATTGTAACTGATACAGGCAAGCCTATATACTTACCAGGATCTCTTTCATCCTGTTTAGTTTATATGGCATTATCACCCCTAGGAGCTCACATTGCTTTCACAGTTTTCTAATGTTTTATAGACATATTTGGTCTCTAGGGATGAAACGAGGTACAGAAAAATAATAGTCAGTCCCATCTAGATATGGTTATCTGCCTTTATCTGCTGCTTTAGCACTACTGTGAAATACAGGCTATTTTTACAGCTTAAGAAAATATCTGTATCAAAGCAACACGACAGTAAAGCAGCAAAAATACCGCATAATTCCAAAGTCCTGCTAAGCCAGATCTGAGAAGGATACACTAAAACAGAGTGAAAGAGAACACAAGTAAAGATCTTCTCTGCGGTGTCTGACTGAATTTATTGTTGTCCCATGGCTCAGGAGGCCTGCAGAAAGCTAATATTCTTCAATCTCCATTCAAGCTAGCTCTGCAGCCAAATCTGAGTATTTCGCTTCCTTTCACTGGCCACCCGAAATGCTATTAGCTTTCACTAAAAAAGGGGGCAGCTGTGGTGCCTCCTTCCCCAAGCTGTGTCCTTCACACAGTGTGAAACACAGTCTCTCCTTGCAGCTGCTCTGCCCTTGTATTTCCCTTCCTTTCCATCCTCCTCGTGAGGAAGGCTAAATGCTTTCTCTTCAGGAGTACTTCAAGGGAGTTTAGCAAACCAGGCTTGTGACACGCAGGACAGAGTGGCACACAGCCCCAGGGAAGGGCACTCAGAGAGTGAGGAACCCTGGACATTGGTGAAGAACTCTGTTTTTCCACATCTTTTAATAGCATTTCAGGCATGACCGATGCTGTCTAATACCCAAACAAAACTTTCTCGAGTAACTTTTCCTATATGGAAAATGTTCAGGGGAGGAAAAGACAGAAGATGAAGCGTCTCCTATGGTGAGTGATGTGTCATCACCAAGTGACAGCTCTGTTTCAGCTTTTATCCAGCATCCTAGAGCTTTTGCCTGAGGACTTTCAGTTGAGGGCTTTTTTCCATGAAAGTGAGAAGCAATTTGTTCATAGGAGAAATGGCAGTGAACAGGCAACACTATTCAATATTTCAAGAATGTCCCCCTCTCTGTTTTCACAAGACTGGATCTGACCCCAGTGACACCCATTACAGAGACTTCATCTGCCAGAATGGCTTTGGACTGTGGATGCCTTTGCCTTTTACATACAGATGAATGTGTAAATGTGTTCTTCTACTCAGGTGTGTATCTTTTGCCTGTGGTAGGTTCTGCTGTGGGACAAAGCTGCTTATAGCTCTCTGTTCAACTTAGCCTGTCCTCAACTGAGTTTAGCGGGATGTTTGATTTTCTTTCTCCTTTGCCTAACTTCTCAGTAGGAGTTGTGGTTTCAGGATACGAATCCAGGAGGCTGAAGGTCTATCTGGAGGATGTAAACTTGCTGTAAACTAGGAATTAGCAAATGTAAAAACCTAGGTGGATCAGCACAGAGATATATATGGACTATTTTGTAAAGAAAAGTATTGCGCCATCAAGTAAAGCAACTGGAAAAAAAACCCTTCTGTGGTATGGCTTGAAAAGCTTTTCAGTCTTGAAAAGAGAATTATTATCATTAAAAAGAAGAAGGTATATGTTTTTTTCAGTTTAGAGGTAATGAGTGTGCTCTGCAGAAATACTGGTGCAAGACCTGTAACGATTTAAAAGTGTTCTCAAGAGCATTTCTCATAAGGGATGTGTCTCCCACATATTGTATGTAGCAGACTGATTGGCATGGGCTATGGAATTAATGACCATATGAGTTGTAACAGAAGCCAGCACTTCTGCAGCACAGCTTAACCCTCTGATTTCTTCAGACAGGAGAAATTAATCTTGTTACACACCTCTACATGGGAAAATTCATCTCTCAGTCACATTATTTTTAATGTGATAGTAAATGGAGTCACACCAACTTAGACTGATTCAGAAAGCACTGGATGGGAGGTGGGAAACAGGAAGTTTTTTCAACAATGAAAAAAAGAACTAGTATTTTACAGGCCTAAAAGCCTGTATTCTTTTTCTTCTGCAATGGTTTAATACCATTAACAGATAAGCACTGAAAGTTCAAAACGTCCTTCTTGTGGCCAAATCCTGAGGCATCTAAGGCAAAGTGGCAAAATTGATACTCAAATAGGATGGAGAAAATGGATTTTCCAGGAACCTAAGCGAGCCACAACACATGGGTGTCCACTTCAAGAACCAGTCTCTTAGGGATTGCAGAACTTACTGCACAAAAACCTGTCTCTTATAAAGACTAGTTCAGTGCATGGACAACAAAGTGGCATGTGGCTCTTCTATGCTGCATTTTACATTAACTGTTTTTTAATTTTACTCATTACATCTCACCACCTAAAACAAGTTAGTGGCACACCAGTGTTGAATGGTAGTCTCCTGCTATCCCTTACCTTCCCTCATCTTCTCTCCTCTCCTTTTTCTTGCAGAAGCTCTGAAATTAAGCCCTGTCCTGGGTCAGGTAAGTTCCCTGGCAAGACAGCTAAGGTGACCAAAAAAAGTGACAATTTTCCTGCCAGCTTCACAAGCTGAACCACTGAAAGCCCTGATGAGCACCAGACATGGCTCAAGGAAAGAAGAGGTAGAGCCTGACCGAGAGAGGAGCAAGCAGAAAGAAGGACCTCCCTCTCGGCAGCAGTGAGTTTTTAAACTACCCCAGCTTCACCCTCAGAGAAAGGAATGTGAAAAGGGGCAAAGTAAACAAAACAGCAGCAAGGTTGTAAAGGTGCTGGTGGAACATGCTGACAGGGGAAGACAGACCTGGCTGGGTTATGATGACCTGTTGTTTTTCACCCTGACTCTTGCACTTGGATGGAGAAAGAGCTGCTGAGCGCTGCAGCCTCAGAGGCAGCTGAAGGAGGAGGGGAGGGAGAGAGGAGGAAGCAGGAGGGTCTACTCTGGCAACACTGATTCTGGATAATTTCTCATATCCTTTGATAGGGAAAATAGCCTCTCTAGGGAAAAACAGAGCTTTTGATATTCGATGAAAGTTCTCATGAATATTTTGATATTTCAACCTACCAGTGACTCCTATGGACAGGAAATGTCATATGCGAAGCAGAATAAAGCAACTTTTAGAGCAATCGTCATCATATTTCAAGCACTCCTAGCTAACAGGATTCTCAAGTTACTAAAAACTTTCCTCTGGCTAATATAGAGCCTATTAGTGAAGTATTATATTATTTGTCAAGAATGCTTTATAACACTGCCCATGCTTGCCTACATGAACTGGAAAACTACAGTCAGCAGTTTGCTAGGAAGATTCACATTTAAACACTGTTCTCTTGCTTGCAGCCTGGGACAACGGTTAAATAAAGTCTTGCAAAGGAAGACACAGACAACCAACCATTCGGAACCTGAGCATGGCTTGGTGAGGTACCAAGATGGTTTGTATTGCTGCTTCTAGTGACAGTACTACATAGAAGCACTTGCAGCATTCTCCTCTGGAGTATCTTCACTCTCCGTCTACTTCCCCTTCATGCCCATCTGTTGTTCTGCAATCTGATGTGTAATACAGTACCAGAATTGAAGGCATGACCAATATCCAGAATATAAATATTTATTTTTCAATCCAGCCAACTCCCACTCTAAGCATGTACACATTTATTAAGCTTGATCTTCCTCTCTCTGCACTGCTGTTTGAAAGAATGCAACTATGGATATGTTTTTGTTTTGCATGTTGCCTCTCAGCTTTTGCTTAGACATAAAAGGTATTGTGTAGCAAATATTGCACAGCAGATCATCTTTTGCTAGTGCAACTGCAAACCCAAAATATACAACACAGGAGAAATACAAGGTTATAGACTCTTTTAAAGCTTTTCAGAATGTTCATAAGACTTTCAGCAGAGAATAAGCATAACTGATCAAATTGCTTGAGCACTGTCACTGAGCATTATGGCACATGACTTTTGGTTGTCTTGTTGTCTAGTAGAAAGTATCCAATCTGGTCTGGAAAGAAAAAAACATGGAAAAGAATGAGGGTAACCAAGGTTCAGCCCATTATCCCCTTAAAGGACTGTGGTCAGACAAGAAAGAGTATGCTACTCCAGGATTTTTTCAGGAGTGACCAGTTCAGAGAACACTTTTTCTGAAACAGAAGAGGGGAAAATGAAAATGTCATTTCATCAGACTGATTATACCACTCAACTGCAAGAAGGACAACTGTGATACAGTCCCTGCTCTGATTAGTGTTAAAATTGTAATGGATCTTAAGTAATTATTAAGGAATTATCATAAGGGAGTATAATTAATACCTATTATTTGTAGTAGGCATCATGCATGTGGGTGCATTTGGGAAGATGAAATCATCGTCAGAGATAAGATTGAGATTTTGTCCTCTAAATATTCAAACTAATCATTAAACTCTTTCAAATTCAGGTGTCACGTCTGACTTTAGTCTGTTTCTGGGGGCGTATAGAACATATAGAACACATACAAAGGAGAAGTTTTCCTGAGGACCATCAGTGCCTCAACGCGGCCTTGTCTGACCCATCCAGAGATGATGAAGGCACCCATCGTGTGCCCTGCATGGTGAGGATGGTGGGAGCTGGCTGGGCCGAGCGCCTCTTGGCTGAAGCACAGAAGGCAGTGCAAGACCAGCCTTGCAGGAAGTGGGATGGAGGTGTGGTGGCTTAACACCAGCAGGAATTTAGCCTCCAAACAAGCTGCTCCCCCTCTCCCCACCCTTTTGGTATGGAAGGGACAAAAGCAGAGACTATGGGTTGAGATAATTTACTGAACGCAAAGAGCAATGGAATAAGAAAGTCACAGCAACAAAAGCAATATTAATAGCAAAAGTATACAAAAAGAGGTGGTGTTTTATCCATGAAAGGGGTGTTCACCACCAGCAACAAAAAGATGATGATGGACACTCCCTGTAGATCTCATCCTGTTGGCTTCCCCAGACAAGGCACAATGGCAACCACTCCTGCTCACCGCGGCACATGGCCATCAGGAGCCAAGGCAAGGTGGGGAGGGTGCTCCCACAGCTAGCGTTCTGCCCCTGCCAGCCCAAAACAGCGAAAAGCAATGGTTAACGCCCCAAGAGCTGCATCTCCCAAACTGGGCTGTGTTGCCACTCTGCTGTGCTCAGTTTTGCGCAGGTGCCTGTGCTGTGGTTTCTACTGCTCTGCCATGCTGGACGTCAGTCCCAAAGGCCGCTGCACCTTTCCTACTGCTCCACTGCTCTCCTTTTGGCTCGGCTTGGCTGGGCTGGACTCAGGTCAGCTCCTGCGGGCCAGGCTCCCTTCAGCTGGACTGGGGGTCACCCCCACCATTCCATTTCCTGACGGCGCTGTCATTAGTTTACGTTTCACCGCTCTCCTTTCAGCACCACGTCCCCTAACCGCGTTACGGAGAAAAGCACAGAGGGACCTGCAGGGCAGCAGAGGGACATGGTCCACAGGGGCGAACCCCGACACACTGAGGGCTGGACAAGAAAAGAGGCGGAATGGCGCCCACTTCGGGGACGCACTCATTGCCTTCCCAAAGCCACGCCCCCAGCAATGACGTGTGGTATAGACTCATGCTGAGCCACGCCCACACCACATAAGCTCCACCCCCCACAGCCATGACAGTGACCTGCAGTGTGGGGTGGGGACAATTGGGGCCCAATTTAGGCTCGAAACAGCTGAGCCCTTCGCACCTGAACAGGACCAACTGAACTGACTGAGCATCTGAACAGGACCAACATGGGCAAAAACACTCCCAGAGGTGGCTGAACCAGTTTGTTCTCCAGCACTAACCTGATCCATGGGACACTCCAACAAAAACTAGAATGTCTGTTTTTTCTTTAGTATGAGGCCTTTTTTGCAGCAATTCACAATAAAAAAATTGATGGTGATTTGCTTTTGATTAAACACTACAACATGAAAAAAAACATTGATGGAGCTCATAAAGCTCCAGTATTACAGGGAAAATAACTTCACCTATTCTCAGCTTTTGATTGCGAGAATCATATGAAAGGGTTACTGGAAATACAGGAGCTACAGTGGTGAGTGCTATTGAATTGTAAAATTATTTTGTCTTTTCAAGTCTGATAAAACCTGTGGCTTCATTCAGAGTTTTGGTTTTGGCTCCCTTGCATGCGTCAAGCGCTACTTCAGGGGACACAAGACACTTTCCCATGGGCCAGGTGTATCTCAGGGGTCTCTGAGGAGCACCAAAGGTGACTGCAATTCAGCACAAAGTTTCAGCTTGAAAACAAAAAATTTTTTTTCAGTTTGGTCCCTTTTCCTGACGCAGCTTTCTTTTCATCCTTATATTTATCACAAATCCACAAAAAAACCCCACACATTTCTGAAAGCAGTAGAGTGCTTAGTTTTCCATTTAAATTTTGATAATACAATTGCCCAAGTATTGTGAATGGCCAGCTCCTTCTTTTTCACATGGTTGTGAATCAAGGATGTTCTTTTCAAGTAGCATGGAAACAGATATCAGTAAAGCAATCTGAACATATTAAAGGCTAAATTTTATTTTTTCAAATATTGCCTCTTTTCTCTATATCCAGCTTTTGGCAGACTGAAAGATTCAAAAACAAACACATATCTAGAAAAGCCAAGTTATTTTAAAGCTTGAGAATTATTATTTTTTCATGTCTCCCCAGGTGCCTGGATTGAGCAGAGGTTTAGATTTTGCCTCAGAAGTGTTGTAAAAAGTTAATTTAAGTGAACTGTTATATTCATGAACAAAGGGACTTTTTACAGTCAGTGACGGGGGTCATTAATTGGACATCTCATTCATCACAGACCCTTACCATCAAAAACAAAGAACAAGAACAAAAACAGGACCTTGGCTTTGTAAAAAAAAAAAAAAAAAAAAAAGTTTAAGGAATCTGCGTTTAATCAAAACATGCAAAACAATCTCCAGATACTGTCTGGCAACAAATTTAGGATTTGCAGAGCTGAAGTGTTCATTTGCTTGGCTATAAATATTATGTTGATGAAAGACAGTCCTAACGCTGTCTTCCACCACTTCACTTCTGATAGGGAAGTTAAGATTTTATGTGTTTGCTTAGAAACCCATTAGATCTAACCTTTCCAGGAGAATTACAAACGGGAATGATAAATGACCCTGTATCAGTTGAGGGGAGGGAGAGGTTTCATCTGAGGTACTGCAGGGGTAAGTACTCAGTCTAGCCATATTTGATGTTATCATTCATGATGTTGCATATAAATTAAAATCAAAGATTATACTAAGGTGGGAGGAACTGCTAATGTTACAGAGAAAAAAAATATTTATTATGACATCAAGTGGTTAGGAAGAGGAGCGAGAAAATAAGATTAAGAGTGGAAAAATGCAAGCTATACCTGTGAGAAAACACTCCACAGAGAGATTTAGTAGAAGAAAAAAAGCAATAATGCAAGGCCTGAAGTTGAGCAGAATATTAGACATACACTTGCAACAAAGAAAGATGACAACAACAAAAGCCAAATGAGCTGTTATGCTTTCACAGGCCTTAGCTCACAACTGTGGAATTAGTAAACCTTTTCCATATGAATTGGCAGCAAAAAGACATTTAGAGAAAGGAGATGATCTGTGAAGTGTGTGAGCAGAGTTTTGTGTAACCAAGTCAGAGGTTGCTGACTCTTGCTGACTATTAGGTTCTGCAGCATCTTGGCAAAAAGATTTTCGGCTACCTATGCAAGCCTTGCCTCAGATCCTGCTACAAGCACAAATGTGAAGTCTGCAGAAGGAACCAAGAATCTGGGATTAAATTTTTGCACAATGGCCTCTCCACTTCACTGCAGAATTTAACCCTCAGTAAACACAGAAGAGAAAAATACTGAGCTGCGTACAAGTAAAAATGTCACAGATACAGAGTGTTCTGTGGACTTAGCACTGCATGGGCTGTGCTAATTACTAATTTTAATCTGAGCATCTCTATTGGGCTAAAACAATAGCCTTGCAGTTGAACACTGTCAAACTGCAGTATTTGGTGGTGGAGTTTGAATATTATTTTGAATGGAACTTCTTGGAAAAATATGGAACAATACAATAAAACTTTTTACAGCATTTTATTATATAAACATAACACCTTCTGAAAGAAATATCACACAACAGAGATCAGTAAATGATAAAAAAAGCTCAGGAATTGGAGAAAAATCTGGAAAAAAATTGGGTGCAAACCATCTTTTAATTGGTGACACCAAATGTATAAACATCACTATTGCAAATATATTTGTTAAAATCTGTGTATTTGCAGAGCAGAATATTTAGAATACACACAACATTTTAACCTCCTTAGAATTAGTGGCTCCTATTAAAAAAAAAACAGAACTGCACACAAAGAATAATTTTTCTTTACTCAAATATAAACTTTCACACTTTGTCTAAAATTTTCCACACATAAACTCCTGGTCATGTTTTACACCATGTTACCTGTTTAATAACAGCTCACAATCAACCTGGAAGAATAACACAAATTTATCAGGAACTGGGCTCAGCTCTGAAAGATTATCAGAGAACACTGTAAAAATGCCACTGTTTGCAAGAGACCACTAGGAACAGTACCTTATGCCCTGTAAAGCAGCCAGGGCAGTTTTATTAAGGTCAGATGCCATTTGAAGACAGAAACATGAAGAAACATATTAAAATAGGCTTTTATAAAATGGTCCTGTTGTGAAAACCCCTTAGGGACATAAGTGCATGCATACATTTGTTACTTGGTTTTGTTTCCATTACTTCATGTACAGTCATCCCAGTCTACCTGTCAAAAAGTTTTCTTTCTTATCACTGCTGTCCCAAGACTTTACTGTACCTGGTATGGAAGTCTGTGTTCCATACAGCATGAAAATAAATTAAGCTTTTGTCAACCTCAATAGTAAAAAAAAAACAACCAACAAAACAAGATCAAAGAACAAAGAGTTAAAATACAGATTTAAAAAAAAAAAAAAAGTGCAGAATGCATTCTTTTATAATTAATTCAATTTTAGGGCGTTAAGACAGGAATGTATTTAAATTGCTGTGCCTTACAGCAATTACACCCAGCAGTCCATTGTAGTCTCCAAGGAACTAAGAGTGCAAAACCAGGGGGCCAAGTTTTAAAGCAGCAGGACCAGGAAGGGGGAAGAAGCGCAGAGCACTGCATCGGCACAATTCTGTTTCCAAGCTCCTTTCTCAAGGAAACAGCTATTGATTCTGCAGTCAGAGGCAGCCTTGTGGGAGGTAAACAATCCTACTTGTGAAGTTTTGAGTCAGACTTTCCCCTTTTTTTAGGTACATTGAGAAGCACATTTTAAACCTGATTTAAAAACATGCTTGTAAATGAAAATGTGAGGACAAAAACCATTCTATAAGGTGTTTTCCTACCTAAAACCTATACTTATGACTTAGCCATTGTCCAAAGAATTGCAATAATTGTGCCATTTTTTACATTCCTTAAATTAAGATACCAAGTTATTCCTTAAAATTTCCTTGACTATGCCAAGGAGTTCTGGATTCTTAAGAATTAGTGCAGTATAGAACTACTCCAGCTACCGGACTAATTTGCACTGATTTTCTGCATTTTCAAGTTTCTTCTTTGAAGTAGTCAAAAATCCTGAAGTGACATATCCAGCATGAATCTCAGTATTGCCATCAATGTGTTAACATTGTCTCTAAGGTCATATACCCCAAAGTGGCTTTACATCGTGTTGTTATTTCATGTAGATATGGCTGTTTATGCTAATATCCCCTCCATCTTTCCTGGTCTAAGAGGACATGTTTCCAGCAGGAAATCCTATTTTAAGATTGGTTTCTTTGTTCCTAGAATCATGACCTGACATTCAGCTGTGTTACAATGAGCTCATTTTCCCAAGCAAGTCAACCTAGCATATCTTATCAGTCCCTGTCGTTACTGTCTATTTGCCTTTTACTTTTTAATCATTTGCTAATGTTCCCAGCAATGATTTTATACTGTTTTTCCTACCATCACCAAGGACAGTGTATGTAGACAGAGAATAGATCCCAGAGGGACCCACTAGAAACCTGCTGTCGGACAATGATTTCAGTTTAAAATTGCCTTTTACATTCTGTTGGTATCTAGGCTTAACCTGTACAATATTTGCTGTCTGTATTGCACATACTGTATTATACCAAAATATTATGGGAGACTAGATTCTTTGTGGTTATTTGTTATTTCAGCATACTTTTCTTATCAATCCAATTTGTGAATTTAACAATCCAATTTTTGACAGAGCTGTTTTCACGCAAATCTTGCTGAATGTCATTAATAATTACAGTATTTTTTTTTTGTTTTTTTTTCATCTGGATTGCCTGGATCAACATTTTCCAGGTCATGCTATTTACCTTTTTGACAGTAAATGAAAAACAAATTAAAAAATTAAATATGCAAGCAGAGCAAGATACTAGATAAAGAAAATGTATGAATTTACATTGAGAACTTTTTTGAAATTATCATTATAATGAGATGTTCAATTTCATTAACTGGCAAGACTTTATCATATTATTTTAGTACTATAGTATTTTATTTAGAAGTAAAAATAAGATTTATATTTTCATTTCGTTCTTTTGTTGCTGCTGGGAAGAATTTAATATGTGTGTACATATATTATTTAAGTAAAGTACATATATTATTTAAGTAGAATTAGAACATAGCACACATTCAACATCCATGTTCTTTAAATATATTTATTCTATTGGAAGATAGAGGCTGACAGTATTTGCCAGATGACAATCTTTACACATGATTTGTTCATGTTACTTTGGACAGGACTTAGAATTCAACTACAGTACACAAAACAGCATTCAAAATATCTTTATTTTTATTAAGTATTACTATTTGCCTGTGCTGGGCACCATAAGAGAAGAAAGAAATTCTTAGGAGCATTTTTTTTCTCATCTTAAAATACATCTGATTTAGGATGTGTTGTTTGTGATTAATAAGTCTACAGCATCGAGAAATTTCTTTACGCTTCATCACCTAAGCAGGACTGTCATCTTTGACTCCTTTTGGTTCTCTGTGGTCTTGAGATGGTTGCAAATCCCTCAAGAGTGTCATAACTCTGAACTGTAAGTATTTGATGATTTCGTAGGAAATGGTCATATGTACAGAGTGATTTACAGCAGCACTGTTGTAAGAATCCAGCTGACTGAATAACAGTAAATATATCCTGTCAAGGAATTATTATAAGGAAAAGTTTATACATAGTGAACAGAACATATGAATAGGACAACTTTTAAACAGTACTATTGAAAATATATTTTAAAAGATATTCAAAATGAAATACTTTTAAATAATTGTAAAATGGAAATTAGCATTTTTTCATTTCATCTCAAGAAATTCTAAAAGCAAAGTTTGTATGAATATGAAGTTGGCTGTCAGTACTGGCTTTATGCTACACACTGTTACAATGTAAGAAAACCTACCATCACTTCTTTGGGTTAGTCACTGAGTTTTCTTACTGTTTTAAAACACAATTGAGAAAAAAAGCTACAAACCTTACTGAAGCTTTTAGTATTGTCTTCAATACGCTCCAGAAGCAAACTTGGTTGGCCTTCATATTAAGACTTGGTTTCTTTTTACTCCATTATTTTCAGTCAAATTTCTGATCTCTGCAGATTCAGTTGCAGGGTCCCAGGTAGGAGTGTTTTCACTGAAGCTACAAGTCACGAATTTCACTTTGGTGCAGGACGGAAGAGAGCTCTCCTTGGGGCAGGAAACTCACCCATGCTTCTTTTGGCACTGCAAGAGACTCAGAAAAAAAGTTTCACATAAAGTTTACATGAAAATCCACAGACAACAGAAATACATTGATGGTATTTTGGGCTAAAGCAAGTGGTTCCACTGCTGTATTTAGCATCTTATAGGACATTGTTGAACCTTAAACATGAGTATTAAACATCCTTGCAGTTCCAAGAATTCTTCCAAGTTTGTTTCAGAAATTTGCATTTTTTAAATTCAGTCTATCACAATTCTGTCACAAGCCACAAGCTGGGACAGAATAACAGAAGTTTTTAAAGGTGAACTACTTTTAACAGGATTTGTGTGCCCAAAGAGTTTGGAAATCTTAGTCAGTATTCTTTGCATTAGGAGCAAATGGTCTTAGTATTTTGGGAAAAAGAGAGACTTGCTCAAATGTTTATTGCCAGTAGGCATTCAGAGAGCACACGAGAGTTTGCAATATCATAAACAGTTGAAAAAAAAAGACACCAATCAGTCCATCAAACTTTATGTCTTAGTATCTTCTTAAAGGCTTTGTAGTATGATGTAGATTCAAATACAGAATGCAAAGATGTTATATCCTAGAAAGTTTATTCCCAAGTCAGAAGTCAAAAATGTTTATAATGTCAGTGGGCATTGAAGAAAGATGAATACAATCAAAAGCTCCAGAGTTGTTTCCCTGTTATTATTTTTATTATTAATACTGTATCTAAAGCAAAGACTGTAGAAAAGTGCAAGGAAAACAAAAGTACTTACCAGCTGTCAGATCATTTTGGAAGCTGATCAGACATTTCCAGTTTTGCTGTGTCTTTTTTTTCGCCTTTCCTTTCAACATAAAACTTTGCAATTGTAAAGAATGAAGTGAAGGGAAGATAATCCCAGCCACCCAGAAACATGTCCCAGATCACATAGAAGATCATGGAAGGAGAGAGGGTGAAGTATACCTCTGAGATATATGGTTTGTGCCTTCAAAAGCAGCACTAAAAAGCAGAAGCCCTTGTAGAACTCATGAACAATGAAATTATGACAATCCAACTTGCACTTTCTCTACATATTCAGATACTACTTAGAGGCACACCAGCATCTACTTCATCTGCCAGCTGAAGTGTGTCATGTTACATAGCAATTACAGCTCTATATATAAATTAATTTCAAGGTCTCTTGATTTGGACAATTTGCAAATAGATATCCAGTAGCAGCTGAGTTACACAAGAATGTCAAGGCTTCACATCATAATTATTATACTTTCAGTGTCCAAACAAGCCAGGTGCCTCTTTAGAAGAAATAGGCATAAAACCTAGGCCCGACAGACATGGGAGATTTGGGAAACAGAGAAAACATACCAACATTTTGTCTTGGTTTTGATGACTTTATCACCAATATTATCTGTTTGTTTCACACGGAGCTTTATCAGTACCAGCTCTGGTGTGACCTCTCAGGATGATGACTCAAGGAAGCCATGAGGGTCTCAGGTTCCCCTGCACTTCCTGGGGCTGGTGGCTTCCCACCCATTCCAGGAGAAGGCCATCTACCTCTCATCTCCTGCGTCCATCCAAGGTAAAATGCTTCACTCCCTGCTGGTGACACAATTTCATTTCACATTCATTGTTTCAGTGGGAAATAAAGATAGTTGCTATGGCAAGTGCCCTTTTCTGAGTGCAGCTGTCTCACAGGGTTCTTGTCTCTCTCTGTCCACATTGTTGTTTGAAACTGTCTTCACAGTGGGGACAGACAGAGGTGAGAAACCACTGCCACCAACAGAAGTATTTGACTAAGTCACAAGCTCATGTTTACACAAGGCTTTGCTTGAAGGGATCTGCATGGATCAGTCCTTCAGCAAACTCAGGAAGGAAAACTACTTAATTCAAACTTTGTGGCAGGAATTAGCCCATCAGCTTCTCAACCATCTCTAACTAGGTGCCAAGGATCACTCTAAAGGAGTTGTAAGGGCAAAAATTGCATAGGGTGCAGTGCAGAGGACAGATCAGCTTTTGCATTTGGAGAGTTTGTGCTTTCATAGCTGTGAGCAAATCTTTCAATCTCTGTATTTTTATTCTTAATTCTAGAAAATTTCTTTTTCTGTTCAGACTGGTTTTCAGGGAGACAGTGTCTCTCTGTCAGCAAGTACAGCATTGTCACTGATTACAATCTAAGCAAAAATTGGCATTGGCTAGAATTTCACCTCCAGGTCTGTACAGTCATTTGAGAACAGACCTGTAAGACATTTATGTTGTGTTAATAAATACCAAAACATGTGGAAATTTAAAAAGCAGATTTGATAAAATATGAAAGAATAATCTGTACTTGCTAAAATATGTACAATCTTTTTCTCTAACTTATTTTCTTTCTCTGTTTAGCACTTTGTGATGAAATATATTGTAAACAAATCAACATTATTATTCCATTCACATTTTTTAAGTGTTAACAAACTTTTTATATTTTGCAAATCAACAAAACCAAACTGACTTATAAAATCTTTCAGATTAAAAGATAAGGACTCTCAGCCTCACAAAAACATTTGGTCGGTTGATCTAGCATTAACAATTATGTTTAGGAAACAATTTAACAGCTACAAAACACAACCTTGTAAGCTTTAAGCATAAGGGTTACATATTTCTACTATAATTAATTTCCAAATAAAATATTGCATTGTTTGTACATAATAAAAATAAATAATAAATTGTATTCTTTAACAAAATAAGGTATCACAAATACTGGGGGGAGAAGGAGAGTTCAGGGTTAATCCACAAAATTAAGGCTGAGAACTTTCTGACAATAAAACCAACTGCAAAGTTACTTAATTGGAATAGCAGTTTGAGAAGGAATCACTTGTATTATTCATTTTTGTATTATAAAATATAAATATTACTGGACAACAGCAAATTTTAAACAATTGCATTTGAGTTGGGGCCAAGGGCTCCAAAAGTCTACTTTAGGAAGAAAGACGAATTTGCTATTGTCCCCAGTGTTCCTTCCTTCCCCCTGACAAAAGCCTGAAATAAAGCACCCCCCCCCCCACACACACAAAGCTAAAAAAAAATTAAAATCTAATTAAGTTCAAGAGAATTGATTCAGATAAAATGACTGCAGCCTTTAAAATGAAAAATGTAGCAAATCAGCCCTTGCATTTTCTTTTACGTAGTCGAGCACCTTTCCTAGGATATGAAGTTATGCTGATGGCTCTAATTTCCCAGGGAAAACCCTGGCCCTATTCCATCCCCTGGAAGACATTCATCCTCCACAAATTCTCAGCCATCATCTCCAATGGCTCAGCCATTGCTTTGGACAACAATCTAAGCACTGCTGACTGGATTCCTTCAAACTCAAAAGAGTGCAGGAATCATAGTTGTACTCTACAGTTTTCCTACAGAAGTGATAGAAAGTTAAAAAAAAAAGAGCTGGACAAAATGTTTTATGAGGTAAATATTCTAAGGCTTCGTAGGGTTCAGTTAAAGCAAAAGTTGTGTCCCAAAATGTATGGAAATATAGAAATAAAGGAGTTTTCAAAAATGTGTTTCACCTCCTAAAATACATATGATAATTAATTTTTCATTATAGCAAGGAATAGAAAAAGAAAATCAGGAAAGTAGGTAACATCAAATTACAATGATGTAAAGGCAAATTGCTAAGTGTAGTAGGTTTTCCAGGATTTAGCTTGCAAGACTTTCAAATTGCTGTGTGTTTGCACATCCTGTCTGTGAAAATTGTCATAGTTGGCCATTCTATGTTGAGAATGAGTAATCTCCATACCGATGATTTTTATTTAAACTCAGGAAAGTGTTGCTTTGGCTTCTTTAATCAACCAGAAATCCCTAACACCAACTATGGCATGTCCAGTTTCACAGGATACCATGTGGAGCCTGATCCAATCAACAGCCCTTGCCTTACACAATATAAAAAAGTAGGATCTTCATGCCTTGCATTGTATCCTTGCATTGTAAGAGTTTCATACCTTTATGGAATCCCATCTCACCTACTGCATGTGGCAGAACTTCACCTTTAGGCTGGGTTCAAATCTTCCCTTTTGTGCATTTCTATGCGAGCTATGTTTTATGTTGAGAAAATATTTGTGGAAAGCAAAAAAAAGGAGGAGTGTTGTGAGTTTAAATATAGACTTGTGACAACGTTTGCACTCAGCAGTGTGGGAAAGCTGTCTCCAGTATTCATACAGCATGCCAAAACAGCTATCATGCATGTTTTTTTAAAAATCCCAACCAAAACCTCTTGAATTGGCTAGCCTGTGACAGTGGCAATACCATGCCATCTGTGCATAGGCAGAGACAAGTATATTTGACCACTGCAAGGATTCCTTGTCTGTGTTGTAATGTTTTCTATATGCTCCTGGAGATGTGTATATGATCCATGTGGGACCTTAGCACAGCTACAGGAGATATCTCCGTATATCTGTCTCATTCACAAAGCGGTTTTAAACACAGTGGCCCACTTGTACCTCCCACAATTAAATTATCTTTGTTAAGTATTTACGAAACATGTAAATTCAGAGAAAATCCAATAAAAAAACCCAAGCCCTACAGGCAATTCTCCATCTTTCCACTGGTTCATAAATAAGTTTAGAGCAGCAGCTCCCAAGCTATAGTCCACAGTCAGTCAGTGATCTGGTGATCTTGTCCACAGAGTGATGCCAATTTTGTCCTATCTTTAAGTAAGTAATGATGATAAGGGTGCATGACAATTTGTGGAAAAGATGTGATCTTGGCATGGGTCTGGGATCACCTCTGCCCCTGCTCCCTGACAAGAACAGTCCCCTTGTCTGTGCTGATAGATGACTCTAAGGAACTCACACCAGAACACAATGCTGGGTTTCATCCCAGGAAGATGTTACCCAGAGACCTGAGGGATGTGCCTCCTCCAAATTTGGCTGGCACTTGCATGCCTGTACACTCTGGCTGAACTGCAAATGGAAATGCCTTGATGGAACACACTGACAGGGAAAGCCAGCAGCAGTGGTTTGACCTGCCTCACTCAGAACATAAAAATTCATAATCATCCCAGAGCATGTGGAATCCAACAAATTATCTCCAGAGTTAAAATGTCTAAGAAAGCGTTATGGACGTCACAAACAAATTAACAGACATAATCAACCAGATCATCAGCTGGTAGAAGTTGGCAGAAATTCACTGTAGCAACATAAGTATTGTAAAACTAACCTGAATTACACCAGATGAAAGACTTAGTTTATTTTTTCTGCCATTGTGAACATGGAATAACCTGTGTAATTAAGCCTTTCTTGGTCTGGGTTTTGGATTTTTTTTTTTTACTTTTGGTTTTTGTACGAATCCTGTCTTTATATACACATACATGCAGCTAAATTAAAGGGTCAACTCTCTATTGCATCTGCTCTACAGCAAACCATTTGTTGCTCTTTAAATGACAGCTGCTTGGCCCAGGAACACACTTGGCTGCCACTGAGCAACACCCATGTGTGCTGCTGGCACAGCAGCTCAACCCCAGCCCCGCGCTGCCCGCCCGCTCCCGGCCAGCTGTGCCCTGGCCAGCTGTGCCCTGGCCAGCTGTGCCCTGCCCCGGCACCTCGCCTGCCCTGCTCCAGACACAGTGCTCAGGTGTCACTGCAGAGCTCCCCTCAACAGGAAACATTTCCCCCTGCTGTTCATATTTTCCATGTTATTACGGCAAGGACAGGAGGTCCTGGCCTACAACCATGCTTATGTTCCAAAATAAGAATAGCATAAGAGTCACCTTAACATGTCTAGGACTAGTTCATAATTTCAGATTTAGGAAACTCTAAAAGCTCTACAGAACTGTAGGAATAGTGCCCACAATAGGGGGCTTATCAAATTTCTGCATTAGGAGCTTGCCATTAAGTTCTATTAATTAAAATTATCTGCTCTCACCCTCTTGAATTAATAAAATGTGGCTGGCATTCACTGCAGTATTACAGGCCATGGCTGTTCTGAAAATACAGTTGCTAGGATACCTTCATAATTTTGTCCTCATGTTATACTGGTCTTTCAATTAATGAGGAAACATTCAAGCTACTTCTCAGCACTTCTTTGCACGTGTTTGACCTGTGCCTTCACCCATCTTGTGTGACACTCCCCTGTGTGTTTGCCTTCCAACCCCAGTGTGGGAAACAACCGAGTGACCACAGCCATTTGCAAACTGCAGTAATGGTGCAACTCTTCCACTTGGCCTTTTCATGTCTTTGTTAATATGAGGACAGAAAACCAGATGTCTTTGCATCCAGTAATTCTTCACTGAATGAATCTGAGAAAATAACGCTTTTTCAGGGGCAATTTTGCAAACCTATGCTATCCATTATCCATTTAAAACTTTTTATAGCACAACCTCAGCAGTATAATGTCTATTAAAGAATGAGATCCTGCAAAATTATATATTTCTCAAGGCAGTTATCTAATAAAATACATGAGGTATTCTCATTAGGTAGGAGGAGGCAGCCAAGGCTCTGGAAATACTCAGTCCCAGGACTGAATTTGTTTGAAAGTCTGATGCAATCTGATAGACTACAATGGAAACTCACCTAGGATACACATGCTAAGCATTATCCTCTGCAGGAACACAGACCTTGCGCAACACAAAAAAACCTGATACTGTCTAAATGGAAATAAAGTAGGAAGCAGGCATTATACAGACCTTTTGTATACTGAATTTCACAAGCAAAGCAGAGTGTGCACCCTTCATGTCATTCCCAGAGTAAGACTGGATATTCAGAAAATACTCTGGTCAAATATTTAGCAAACACTGAGAGACAGAGAATAAACAAAAGCCATATCTGCATTTCAAACTCTTTTTAACAATCAGACCAAATCTGATGTGATGATCAAGTGAACAAACAGAGCAGCTACTGACACTTTCAGACAGATCACCACATCTAAACAGCTGATCTATAAATAGTCTGCTCACAGTATTGCAGCACATGCTGACCACACAGATGTGATCCTGCAAAGCAAGTACCAGAGATTGTACACAGCTGTTTTCACTTGGTTAAAGCCTGTGTGGTCTTTTCTCCAGTACAAAGAAATACTCTCAATTTTTAAAAAGAAAGTTACAACTTCTACTGCGTGGACTAATAGATTTTTTTATATCAAATAAATTAATTTTGTCCTGGAAATTATCAGTGGCTCAATAAGCAAATAAAGGCTCTCAAAGAAACAAGTGAAGTAGTTTGCATAAAACATTAGGAAAATATTCCCAAAGCACTCCAGAAATTTCACAAGTTATTAATAATTTGACATTATTATGTATGATTTGTTGAACACACAAGCATGCTTGAGCAGACAGAAGGAACACCTACGACTGCCCGAGAGGCACTTGCTTTATCCAGGAGCCTGACTTTTCAGGGTGCTTTGTGTAAAGAAGTACTGAATTTTCTTGGCTCTCACTGAAACCCTTAGGAGCTGAGGAGGCTCAGAGCTTGCAGAAGATGTACAGAGCATTGCAGAAGATGCTCAGCACTTAAGAGCTCTGGGAACTGTGGACCAAACTTTGGGTGATGCCATTTTCTCCTTGGGAGCCTTGAGAAAAATGGTTTTGCTTTTCCCATGCTGTCCAGGAGCAGCTTTAACATTCTTCTGTGCCCAAAACCGGAACCCGACCGGAAGAATCCCATGAGCCCCTCTGGGCTCAGGGCTCCCACGGCAAAGTCATCAGCCAGTGTTGTGCAGTGCTCTGCTCCTTCCTGCTGAGCCCCAGCCCATGAGCTTGATCTCTTGTGAGCTGCTTCTGAGGAGCTCCACAGCTTGTGTCAGTGTCCTGCGCATGAACGTGCTGAGGACCAGGCAGGTGGACTGGTCATGGAGAATCCTGATGGAGGTGGCTTCCCTCCCAAGGCACGGCAGAGAAAAGCGCAGCCTGTCTGAGCTGTCCCAGCCCACAGCTCTGTTCCTCTCTACGGTGGCTCAGTCTGAGCCTTCGCTGCAGGCAACAGCAGCTCACGGACTCAGTTTACATGAACAGGTAACAATACTGGGGAAGACAAAATAGTGCTTTGATCTACATGATAAAAACTCTGTTTGTTAGCAATTGGCACATCTGTTTATCTCTGAAATGATGAAATCTTCATCATCAAGGAGAAAAATATATATGCGATCTCTGATTTCAGTTCCTGCAATGTAAATGAGTTGCACACATATTTTGCTTTCTTCACAAGATTCCACGTCTTCTTGTTCTATTTGTTCTCTTTATTCTATTTGTATTAGGACATTGCCTTTCCTTGTTCTGTTCTCCACCCTCCTGTTATAATCAACTCCTCTGCCCTTTGTTTATGTCATGCCTATTCTTCTTTCATTAGACCTTAATTATAGTCTGTGACTATAACTTTCTGCCTTTGGCTGTTTACAGAATTGGTTTTCTGCCTCTCTCTCATACACACACTTCACTCCTATTCTCCTTTAGATCTCAACTTCTATACGGTCATCACCTTTTGAAAGCGCAAAGCAAGACAATTAGTCATTGTAACAAGTTTTCCAAGGCTGGAAGGTCACATTACAACTCTTAAACTTCAGTGGTTTAGATGTTTGGAGATGCAATGTGAAAAATGTCTTTGATCTTTTTATTGCCTTCGTAAACTTTTTATGGGGCAATCCATTTACCTAGTCCATTAGAGAGCTCAATAAAATATTCTGTGCACAAAAATACTGCACTTCATGAATTACATTATATATATATCTTTGCTCTGTAAAATTTACACTTCTGTGCAAAAGTCTAAAATATTTTATGAATAGGAGTTGTTTTACCCTCAAAGCCCACCATTGCAGAAAATTAGTTGCTTCCTTATTTTCTCATTACTTTTAATCTGTAGTATTAAGCATCTGTTTTGAAAGTCATGCCTCCCACTTATAAAAATGAAGCCTTAGACCTGGCAAATGTGCAGCTGATGGAACTGCAAGTGTAAGTTAGGTGCTTGTTCATGGAGCCAACCAGATACATATATTTCTGGTCAGTTGTTACCCCCTTTCTATGCCAAATTAACCCCACTAAGGTGCTTCAGTTTGCACACACTCCATTCTAAAAGACTAGACTTCAAAGATTAATGCAAACTCAAAACACAAACCAAAGCTGGAGCTGGAGTCACCACTTCGGTCTCCTCATTGCCAGACCCAATATATACATTAAAGCATAAATATATACATGATACTGGCAGTGTCATCTTCTCTCACATCCAAAATGATCTGCTTTTGACTTCTAGACAGCAGAAAAAAAATTGCTGGCAATTACAAAACCATGGACCCTGTTGATGATAGCCCCTTTGAACTAGCTCAGCTCCTTCTGTCTGTGCCACTTCAGCCGCATGAAGCATTCACAAAGGCAGCTTCTCTGCTCACAGAAGGTTCCTCTCCCAGACTGACTAGCGTCTTCCCACAGTCAATGTAAGAAGCACGAACAAGGGCAGAAACTGCATCCTGTCTTCTCAGAATGTATGAAAAGTTGGGTTTCGCTCCTCAGATGATCCGTAGGACTAATCAAGGATCCTAGGACTGGAAGCAGCAGAGTGAGGCCAATGTGGAAGAAAATTTGCCATTCCTGCCACTAGGATGAACAAGGGAAAGGTAGGGCTATGGACTGATATTAGCAGGAGAATCCACTTGACTCCAGCAGTCATCAGAGCCCCACACATCCAGGCACTTTTCCTGGTGGCAGCACCCATGGCAGGTCTAGAAGCGAAGTCAGGAAGGTCGTGGCTATTTTACTGCTTCAGCAATCATTTACTGTAGGCAGTTGCCTACTGTGTTTCTTTGGCAAGTTTGATGTGAACAGAAGGTGGATACAGCCTCAGACAGACATCTGCTGACATCTTTAGAAGCCAGTGCACATTTGAGTAACAGTATGCTTTAAAGAATTGTTGAGGTGGCAGAAAGTTATCGCTGTCCTTGTTGTGTACCAAGGTTCATTTGTCCCAGCCTAAGAACACAAATTTTCTTTTTTCTTTCCCATTCTCAGCCACTGAGTTGACTGAATACGTCTCTCCCTTTCCTCCCTGTCTCTCATTTTTGCCTTCGCTTTACCACTGTGCCACCACTCCATCACAGGTCTATTCTCTTCTCCACCTCGACTTATTTGCTCTACAGATGGACCTCCATGTAAGCTCCCTACTTCTGGTCACTGTCCCCCACTGCCCTGTGAGCTCACTCATCCACTCTATCTTCTCCACAGTATTTCAGTCCTCCCAGATTAGAGTCATGGAGCCTTCCCAGCCCATTCTGCCATTCTCTTAGCCCATGGGATACATCCCCTTTCTTCTTTCTTCCCCTGCTACTCAGCATTTGACCTGCATTACAGAGGCATATTGGCTGCAAGAGGAAACATGGTCCCACCAGCAATCATTAAATTGGCTGGCGGAGGGGATGAACTGCAATTTCCTCATATGCACAACAAATTTTAAGAGGCAAAGGTCCTATGGAAAACATGATGTCTCAGAGGGTCGCAGCAATTCACAGTGTTGGTGACTTTGATACACGTGAAACTTTTCCAGTATCACAAACCTTTACAAAAACAAATTTACTAAACAAACAAAAGGAAATAACAGCAGCCTAAAAAAAATTAAAATGTGTCTATTAAGTAATGTAATCTAACAGGTATACCAGCACCAGTGACCTAACTGCGTCTTAAACCATGAAGATGCCGTGGTCCTGGAGAAATAAACAATTTCCCAGTAAGAGCAAGCAGCAGCATGAGGCCATTAACTGAAAGCCTAGCTGTGGATCTGCAGTACACACTGTAATCCCACTAGGCATGATGTAAAATTATTTTTATAAAGTCAGAAAAGGATTTAAAAAGCTTAGAACCACAAGATATAAATATAAAATTATAAATTATAAAATTATAGACTGTAAAATTTTACAGTCCTTCAGATACTACATAAATGCAATATTAAGACCTTTGAACCTACTCTCTGCATTGCACTGTCAATGTTGGAATGGATGAACTCATTGGTTTCAATGCTTAAATTCATGTTGTCTAAAAACAGAAAATAAAGCTCAGATTTAATCCAAGGAGATCATTCTTTGTAGCTGTAAGTACCACACTTGAGAGCATGTATACTAGCTTTATCTCCAGTCCCCTTCAGAGGCAATATCCCTATAAAGGAATTATTTACACTCAGCAGTAACATCAACATTTTAATTAATATAGAATGAGTCTGATCTCTGTTAATCCCTGATAGGATCTGGTCAGGTGAAAGATCTGGAAAAATGTACCAGTGTATATCAAATCGGTTAAAGTGATTTTTGGCTGCACTTTCCCCTCCAGCTCTGCCCACAAATAACAAATTGTTATTTGTTAGATCTTTGGAGAAAATTTCAAGTGCTTCAAGTGGCATTGCTAACATGTTAAAACAGCTAAACAAGTCAACAAACCTTAATCTACGTCTGTATCTGATATAGCAAGAGAAGTAGAGGGTTATATCTTGATTTCTTTTCCCTTAAATCAAAAGCTAGACAAGTCAGAGTGGAAAAAAACTTCCGTGTGGAGTACCTGCAGTACCATGGCATGAGGTGAGTTATAAACACAGTTCCCACATCACACTGCAAGAGCAATAGAGGGAAACTCATGATTTTGTGCATGTTATGTTTTAAACCAATATTTTTTCCAAACTTAATGCCAATGCAAGCTTTACTCATTCTGGAAGTCTGCTTAGATTTGCAGAAGTCATTCTTGATTCTGAATTCCATACACTAAAATTTATTTTCTTTTTGTGCCTTGATATAGAATCATAGACTTATTAGGGATAGAAAAGACCTCTAAGATCATCAAGGCCAATTGTTAACCTAACATCACTCTGTTCACTGCTAAACCACATCCTCAAGTGCCATATCCACAGCCCTTTTGAACATTTCCGGGAATGGTGAATCCACTGCTTCCCTCGGAAGCCTGTTTCAGTATCGGCCTACCTTTTCAGCGAAGAAGTTAATCTAAACCTCCTCTAGTGCAACTTGGGGCCATGTGATCTCATCCTATTGCTTTTTACCTGGGAGAAAATGCTGACCCATGCCTGGCTGCAGCCTCCTTTCAGGTAGTCAAAGAGGCTGATAAGGTCTCCCCTGAGCCTCCTTTTCTCCAGGCTAAACACCCCCAGCTCCCTCAGCCACTCCTCCCAGGACTTGTGCTCCAGACCCTTCCCCAGCTCCATTGTCCTTCTCTGGACACACTCCAGCACCTCAATGTCCTTCCTGAACTGAGGGCCCAGAACTGCACACAGCACTCGAGGTGTGGCCACACTAGTGCTGAGCACAGGGGACAATCACTGCCCTTGTCCTGCTGGCCACACCATTGCTGATCCAGGCCAGGATGCCATTGGCCTTCCAGGCCACCTGGGCACACACTGGCTCGTGCTCAGCTGCTGTCCACCCCTGAAGAGACTGCTGAAGAGACCCCCCAAGGCCTCTTCTTCCGGGCAGCTTTCCATCCTCTCATTCCCAAACCTGTAGCACTGCAGGAGGTTCTTGTGACCCAAGTGCAGGACTCAGCACTTCACCTTGTTGAACCGCATACAACTGTCACATGTGACAACTGGCCATTGTCACACCCTGTCCTGATGCCTCCACCCTGCAGAACCTTCCTACCCTCCAGCAGAGCAAGACTTCTGCCCACCTTGGTGTCATCTGTGAACTTACTGGAGATAAAGCACATTTTTTTCAGTTTTATTTTGTCTGCATATCTATCTAGAGCACTGGAAAGATGCATAATATCCATCTCTCGCAATCAGGACTTTGGACACTAAATTCTTGCTCAGTACAATGTTCCATGTCATTCAGTCCATGAAATCTGACCATGAGTTAACTCTGAAGTGCAGACATATGTCAGTGATGGCATGAGTACAGGCAATTGATGCATGATCTAGCCTATATCCTGGTCATGATCAAATTCTCCACCATAGCCTTGAACACAGCCTCTCCCCACCACTACTCTTTCCCCAGAAATGAGTTTTAGCCCTGGTCTTACATCTTTTATCACCTGGACAAAGTGTAGAGATGATGGCTCCCCTGTTAGCATTTTGCTGGAGACAAAGAACAAGTTCTTTAACTCCTCCACAATTTGGAGACCACGATTTTGTGGTAAGGACTTCGGAGTCTTACCCCAGTAGTGTTGTAAAAATGTGAGGGAATTTGCTTTCTAAAATCACAACACGTCCTCTATCCAGCTCCACTCTCACGAGTTTCTCCCTCCTGCGTCCCCCACATCAAGCCCCTTTCTTGAGACACTGCTCAGTCCTAATCCTGATGGAGTTTTCTTTCTCCACATCATCTTTCCAGTGCCAACTCCCTGTACATGGCATATCGAAACACCAAGATATAAAAATGAGAATATCTGTACAGGCTTATGCCACCCTTTTCCCATTCATTTTCAGCCTCTTGCTGAACTAAAGGTACCCTTTATATCATCCAGGAGACATGCCACTGAGTCATCTATCCCACTGTATGACCCCCCTGGCAGTCATTCACTTCATGTGAAGAGGAACTCTATGCAGGGCAAAATGAATCTTAGTCCCACTCTCATAAAGATCCAGCACATACTGGGACATGGTGTGCATGTATTTATTGATACAGTAATCACAGCGAGTCACATTCTCTTTCTGTGTATTTAATGGAGACATTATTATTCTGCCCCCTTTGCCTCATTATAATAAAATCTTACCTTGGATTTAATAACTAAAATAAATCTGCTTGAGTCAGGCCAAGAGCTAAGTTAGTATTCTTCCTAAGGACCATCTTAGCTATGCAATGGAGAGATGACACTCTACATCAGCCAGCATATGATAACCTATCTTTAATTTCTCTCTGCTCTGGTGCTATTATCTCTCCTCTGCCACAGCTGCATGCTACTATTGTCAGTGGTAAAGACAAGACATCTCTAATTAGAGGGCAGGATAAATTGCTTTTATCTACTTTTAACATGCTTTTACATGGCACCTGGTACACAAGTCTTAGCTAGGCAACGATAATTTGAAAAGCAAATCACTGCTTGGAGAAATATGATACATTTTTAAAAGAAAATTAAATGTATAGAAGAGCAGAATCAACATATTGGAGATTGCTGAGCTTTAAAGCTGTCAGAAGTCTTGTATTCTTATGTTTTATATTGAGTTAAAATAAGCAATCACAGTCTATATACCCAGCAGTTTCTCTCCCTCTGTCTTTCTGGATGATCCAAAGAGCAAGCTGTGATTTTGGAACTATACATGCAACACAGCAAAGGCACCCTTGCCATACAGCAACTGTGTCTTCTCTGATGGTAAGTCCAACTGAGCAGTTTTAAAACATGCTCTACAGGATCAGCATTGACTCATGCAGAATCATGTCTGGAATAAACCCATCCTGTACAGTAGAAGTCCACATTAGTGTTTTATATCATATTTAACAAAAATGAAATGTAAAAAAATACAAATATGCAAAGAGAAACATTTATCTCCGGAGAACACAACTTATTAACAAATGATTAATCTGTTCTAATGAGTGTCCTGTTAGAGGAAAAAAAAATTAGCTACAAAGGTCCAAAAATTACTGATCTTTTGGTAGCAGCAACTATCAAATATCAGTCAAAAATTTCAGCTGTCTGTTACATCTCTGAGTTCAGTTCACATAGCTGGGAGTGCATGACTGCTGTACTAAAACCACTCTGTTCAATCCCTTTGCTCATCATCAGAAAGTATCAAGTGCTCTTCCATGAAAGGCATTGCTACAGAGACATATATTCTTTATAATGCACTGTCAGTTGGCTTCATCTGCACTAGCAGAGTCAGGCAGAACTCATACTTCTAACACATCCTCCAGGCTTTTGATTACACTTCCTTAAAAATCTGTTGAGCTTGTCTGATTGTTAGGAGCTTTCTGAGATGTAAAACCTCATAGATCCAAATGGTGACTGGGCCAAATTATTTTATTTGCTATTTACTGCAACTTAGCAGTTTGGAAAGTCTATAGAAACATCCAAGAGTGACAGCTTGCACAGAAAAGCTCAGTAGAGCTTCTGCTGTTAGTTTAATGAAAGGGAAATCTCTTTGCCTCCAGACTATGATTTCTGGCCCAATTTTCTCCTGTGGTGGTGTGCTCATTACTAAACACACTCACAGAACTGTAGTCTGCAGCTTATACCAGTTGCTGTCCGTCAGAATTCCAAGTACAGAACTGATAAAACAGGGTCAGGGAAAGCATCCCAGGCTGGTATAGGGCTGTAGTCACATCACATGAGTTTCCATCTAATGATAAATTTATAAAGGATCTTGCTTTCCCTAGCTCATTCGCATGAAATGTTCTGCCAAGAGAAACCACTTGCTCCCTGCGTGCTTTAATGTCCAGCTAGGTAGCCTTTTCTTCAAGCCCTTTTCTTCTTTCTTTCTGGGTCAGAAAGAAAGTAAGAAAAGCAGTTTCACCAGGGCATAATATTAATTTCTCAAAGCCTCCACAACCTGCAAAAGAGATGGTGTGCCTGTGGAGCCACTGAGCAGAGCAGCAGAGGTGCATCGGGGGCATCAAATGGGCAATGGGAGAGGCAGCGCCACAGTGGTGGTGGCCTGGGGTAGTAAGGAAAACTCTGCAGGGAGGTTGAGTCCCTATTAATAACCTTGCTGCTACTTAGGGAAACACCACAAACTTTGGGAAACCAACCTTTATTTCATCTTTAAAAAGGAGGAATAAAGTTCAAGAACATATCGAGGAAAAATTGCCTCAGTCAAAATTGCCTCAAATGCTTGACAGGGATATTTTAGCAAATACAGCACAAAATTATCAGGTATAGGCGGCAAGATACTTATAACAATGTTTGATGACTTACAAATCACAAAGTTGAAAAAATGAAAATGCAATTTAATTGCCTGTTTCTAATACAAGCAAAATATTTTAAAAACAAGTTGAATATCATAATATTGCCTAGAAAGTCAAGCACTTAAAAGTCAGAAAATGCATTTTCTGTAAGTAAGTTTAGTAATACAGTCTCTCATTACCTCATCAGAAACCATTTTTGCATGGTATCCTGATTTCACTTAGGGCATGAAGTAGATCATGCTTCCTCAGTTAATGAACAGCTAGCCATTCTTCTTCCTCCTGTCCCATTTGCAGCCCCCTGATGCATACTATTCAAACAACCTTTGAAAATCAGAATGATTAATGTTTCTCCAGTGCTCATCACAATGTTATCCAACTCGTGTTTAATCACACTTATCTTCATAACAACCTTGTGAAGTGATGGAGCGGCTACTCTTTATGTTTCAGCTGGGGACATGAGGCACAGATAGTAATCCCAAAGTGTCTACTGATGCTGGGGACCCAACCTAAGACCTGGGAGACCACTTTTTTTGATTAGGTGGCATTATCTTGCTCTTTGTACATTCAAAACAAAACTATTATTGATGTCAGTTGGAGTGATGAGTTTTGAACACGCATGAAAAATCTGTCTCAGATCAAATCTTTAAAAGGCAAATTAGTGCAGAAGCTCTGCTTAGTATATCTTCTTCAGAATCACTTGGGGATGTGTTGCAGAGATGAGAAAACAATCTGCTTCTTTATGTAGGTATGTAGACATTAGTGCATTGATATACACACACATACACACAAATATGTGCACATGTTCATTTTATTTTATTAATTTTTTTCCCCAAGGAAGGAGACAAATTAAACTGTTTTTACAGATAATAAGTACGGAACAACAGAAAATAAGGGTGGCAAGGAATTACCACCTAAATGCTCCATAATATTTGGCATAACTTTCTGTTGCTTTGGGCTAATTTTAAACTATAAAGCTTTTCTCTGATTCTCAGTTTGCATCTTTTAACACACTGGTATCGCTTTCTTGGAACATATCCCTTATATTTTTTCAGCTGACTTTGGTCTCCTTTAGGCATTTTTACCCTGTGAATACATAAGTGAACAAAAGGATCAGATTAGATGAAAGAAGAAGCAAATTCAGCAATAGATAGCAACAAGCGCTTTGCAGTACTTCTCGTAAGTGAAGAAGGTCTACGCCTTTCCCAGATAAATAAGCAAAGAGAAAACCAATGTAAATAACCTCGATGAATTCAGTGCTACAGACAGAAAATGTACTTTTTCAGGGAGCAACCCTGACAGATTCTTCCTTGATGGGAGAGCAACATTGTTCTAAATAAAGAATTCTAAGTGCATCCTCCTCTGCTTGGACTAGTTTTTATTTAAAATACATAAAATTGGCCAAGTCCTATTTGAAAATTGGAAGCTGATGCTTATGCTAATGCAATGCAATTTATAATTATAAAAGAGTGGGTTAATTTTTTCTTCACATTTGTAATGTTTTGGGACATTGTTTCCCTACATGGGTACCAGATGCACAGTAAAAACATTTATATTTGCTCTGCTTCAAGATATCTAATACAGAATGCAGTAACACACACATGTAACTTGCTGGTACCTACATGCCAACCCGAAAAGACTCATCGTCCTTATTAGATTTAATTAGATCCAGCCACAACTGCCAATTAAGCTGTCACTTTAATATAGAACCAAAGCCTATGGATCAGATATACAACTTTAGTTGAAATTAGTCAGTCCTAGTTCCACTTCTTTTTTCCAAAAAATTGTCTTCCTCCCTAAAGGATATGTTTATCTTAGCTTTAACTTCTGCCAATTCACTATGGATGCTAAAAAGAAAAATGGATAAATGGAAAAAGGAGACATTGTTGGGAAAATCAGAATGTACTATGGTCGGTATTATTTATGAGTGACTAGGGAGTCCAGGCAGAAGGGAAAGTTTGCACTTACAAAGCAAACCACATACCTTAGAAATATCTTCAGCTTTGAGATAGAGAAAGGATGTTTTTTCAGTTAAAACATACATATAAAAACACGCAAAATTACATTTCGAGTGAGTTTGACATATAAAAACTTGTGTAAAATCCTGCAGTAGACAGGGCATGATCCAACAAATGGACTCTTTAATGTTAGAGTGATTGTCATACAAAGTCCACTCTTGGTGACTCTTTCTGGCATGGCAACACAGAGTAAGAAAAATGTCAATTTTTAAAAATCAGAATTCCATCAATTTAAGCATGGTTCAAATATGTTCAACACCAGTGTCTAAACGGAATTTGAGTTTTTCAATGGAAGCTCACATTTTTGAAGAGCATTTTCATGGAAAGGCAAGGCACAAGTGTTAAGGTGTCTAGTGTTACTTGCAGATGTGGTGATAGTGGACTATTGATGCTACAGTTCATGCTGATTCATCTCCTCTGTTACTGGCTTACTGTCATACACATTGTTTTTAGCTCAGGTGGGACCACTAATCCAGAGATAACAACTTTGGAACTGATCCAGGCACAGCAAATTTTATACTAATTCCCTTATGATAGAGAAGGCGATGTTTATCCATCTTCAGCTTTTTATCAAAGAACAATAAAAATTCAGGTCAATCTCATTGCAGTAAAGCAGGAGAAGAGGGTTTTTCTAAGAGGAAAGTCTACAGATTGAGGAAGTTGATTTGTTTGATTTTTTTTTTTTTTGTTCCCTGCTCCCCAGCAGCCTCCTAATGTAGAGACTCAGAGGAAAGATGACAAGCAGACATAGAAAGGATTTATTTCTGGTCCAGATTCTGAGCCATCCATCAATTGCTCACATGTAGCCTAATCTTGCACTTGAGCAAGTGAGGGAGGAAAGTGGATGAGAAAAGGAAATAGCCTGTTGCATTCAATATTCAGCCAAAATGCTCTTCATGTGATAGAAAATAAAGAATCTCTCTGATAATTTTTCCCACATAGTTCGGTGTTTAAAATTACCGTACTTTATATGATAGAAGCTGACTTTTAGGTAGAGTAAAAAGTCCAGGTTAGGTAGAGTCTCAAATATCCACGTTTAGTCTAAAGTTTTACCTTTTCATATTTTACACCCTTCTCTTTGGCAAGTTTTCTGGATTTTGGGACTGTGAATCTAATCTGGACCTGGTTGCTTGGGGTTGTTCCTGTGTGTCAGATGGAGCCATCAGGCACTTTTTATGGATCTCTGAACTGTCTTTTCCACTGTGAAATGCATTTGTGGTTTTCACCTTGTCAAGCTGTGTCACAGTGGGTGTCAAACACCGTTTATGCTGGGCAGAAGGAGATTTGCAGGAGAATGGACTTGTGATGTTCCCTCCCTACAGCAGGACACACCACCACAGTCCTGGCTGCAGTGTGAAAGTTGGTTCATGCTCCTAGACAAGGGAATCTAATCCCTTAATAACTTTCCCAGGGTTAGACAGCAGCATCAGTTTTTCCCTGTTAGCTTTACTTGAGAGTAGCAGAAACAGAAAAAAAAATCCTGTAAAAACATATGTACATAGTAAAAATTATGACCAAAAAATGTCTTTCCAAGACAAACAACCCACAGCACCATTACCTTTGAGAGTTCAGGTATGTATTGTCATATATAGGTAAATCTGGTTTGCAGCTCTGAATGACTCAAAAATTAATGACTTTAACTGTTTTAACAAAATTGCAAACTTCCATGAAAAGAATTACACCAATTTCTTTCCTTATCATGTTCCTCTAAATCACAGAAATCAAAAACTCTGACATTGCTTCATCTGAGAATGTTTTCTTTCCTGAAATGAATATTTAGACAACATATTTATTTTTTAAAAGCCTTGCTTTTTTGAGATTGAACTTGAACTCTACTTACTGGCAAGTCTGCATTTACAAGGCTGGCAGCTAAAAATAACGCATCAAGAAAGAAGTCATGTGGAACAAGTCAGGGCACAACACAAACATTAAGAAATAAAATTCCTTGCAACATTCTGCACTCATATAGAAGAAGCTAAAGTTCATGGTCACAGAAGAAAAAGCCTGCAGGCATCATGATGTGGTAGACTAACTATTACTATAAATTGAAATGCAGCCTACTCCAAAATACTCTTTTCATAGTAGCATGCAAATATGAAAATATAAGTAAGGATGAGCAGCTGATCAGGTCAACACTTTTTTACTCTGATTGTTGGAGGTGTTTCCTGGATTTATGCAGGACTGGTGGCAAAATTTAAAGGTACTGTTAAGGCTGTAGAAAACCACTGCCATGAATAAAACCACTCAAATGAGCTTCAAAATGAGCCAAGATTTGTTACATGTTAAGAAATTGAGAAGCGGTTTAGAAATCAGTTGATTTCAGAGTTCCAACTCTTCATAAAATTGATAAGACAATAAGTTCCACTGGATTGTAGCATATTCTATTGGTTGCAAAGTGCTTTGAAGTTTTTAGATAAAACTTGATCTGTAAGTTATTAAAATATAAATAAGCCGCAACAAGAAGTTTGCATAATGAGAGCATTTCAAGCTAGGTATGGTAAAATAATTTTTACTGAACTTTTAAGGGTGAGAAACAAAGATCCAAAAGAGTCAGTTCTGTGGAATCTTCCACTTAGTGTATCTTCCCTAACAGCAATAAGTCATCATCTTGAATTATTCCTAGAATATTTTCAGTATTAGACATAACAGTGACACAACTACCACAGCCCTCTTTAATATTTTTTAGGAGGATGTTTCAATTTATGGAAGTTTTCTAATCATTTAGATTTCAAGACAGAACACTTATTTTTTAATCTTCTTTGTCACGTGGTTTAAAGTTCTGCTTTTTACCCAATAGTTCTGTTTCAGAATAGGAAGGCTATGACTTTCAGACTGCCTGCTCAGAGAGAGCCATGTGCTGCATTGTGTAGCTGACTGGTGTATACATAAATAACAGGGCAGGATAAAGTGGATTTGTGAATGGACCTAATCATGTGCACATGCAAACCAAGAACAGTGGCCTTTTATGCTGCTGTTTGTGCAACACAAGTCACGGATATGTGAAGCATAAATGTGCTTCTGCCTTTGGGCTACTGAGGAGCTATCGCACAACAATTCGTCTCAAATTAAATGGCTTCAAGGATGCGAAATAAGCATGTCATTCACCTGCCATCTCCTCCTTTATTATGCCTGATGCTATCATGCCATATTCTTCCTAATCCTACACTGTGGGTGGACTGTTTGCACCACTTCTGGTTTGTCCCTGGCTGCAGCAATACCACTCTGAGTTTTCTTTCTGCAAAACTGCTTTTATTCGGCAGTGTCATGGCATCTATCACAAGAGTCGAGAGCAAGTCCTTTTTTGCTGCTCTGCCAAGATCTTGAAGCTCAACTCCTTGTACTGTGAGCAATTTTGCCCTGAGCTAATGCGATTCTTGACCTAAGAGTACCGAGAATCAAACCACTGTCTCTTGGGAGAGGCAGATTTAGCAAAATAATCTCAAACTCATTGAATCACCATGGCAGCAGAAAGAGATACAGAGTTCTACTGAGTGAAAGGATCTACAGATTGGAGGCAAGGATGAAGGGAAAAAAACCCTCTTCCCTCTCTTCTTCCATCAATACTTCAGGAAGAAGCTCTAGAAAAAAGCGTGGGGACCAAAAGTTTTATCATTGCTGTTGGGATGAGTGAGAGCCATTGAACAAAAGACATCAGGCTTGGAGGGGGCCCAAGGGAGGTTAATCGGTGTGTCTGTGCACACATGCAGGACGTGGCAGGAGATTATTCATGTAACAACTTAGTGCCCGAGATCCCTATCCCTGATGTTAGCTCAGGTATTCTGGAGAACATCTAAAACTCCTCAACTGCTTTGGCCCACTAATCATTCTGAGCAAGGTTGTGGCACCCTCATTAACACATTTAAATCAGTCTGGTTACTGAGGAAATAAGCTGCACAGCAAAGTAAACAGTGAAAGAATTTGGGCTATTATCAGCTCTCCTCATATGCAATGAAGTATTAATTGATAGAAAAGCTACAGTCTGGTAAAGTTTTTAAGCAGACTTGCTGTTCCCTTCATAAAGAATTAAAGAGAAACATAATTATCCAGAAGGCAAGGAAAAAGGTAAGGAATCAATGTGGTTCTCTGTCCTCATGTGGCTGCTGCTCACCTGTGAGTTCTGGGATGGAGGACTGATGGCCTGACTGTATCAGGTGTGCACAGGAATCACTGCACAACCTGCATCTCATCCATCCAGCTGCAAAGCTGCTTCTTGCTGTACACCCAGAATCAGTATTAATGTATTCCTTCAAAATCCACAGGGAATAAGATAATAACCTAAATACAGGACTGGCAGTTCCTGATGCTTGAACTGATGCACAGGAAGGAGGACAGAAATCATTCAGGGAATGCTGTTTACCTCCTAATTTGGGATGAGATGTCAGTGAGGCTTGCAGTCCCCCAAATTCCCTGGAACGCGAGAGAGTTTGGGCTCACTGCTGTGGCTGGTTGTGTCAGGGAGCAGAAGGAGGGCAGAAGGAGGGCACAACTCACAGAGGAAGGAACACATTGCAGTTTTGTGTGGTGAGCATGTTCATTTTAATTGCTGGGGAACAATGCTGTTCCACACCACCCACGGCTTGGGCCTGTGGCTTAGTGGCACAGTCTGTCCCTACACATGCAATATGGCTCGCTTGTTTTTTATTATTTTTTAACATTGACTTTACAATGAGCAATTTAACAGTTTCCTTGCCTGTTTTGGAGTGACACTTGCACGTTGCTTTCATTGTAGCTTTTTGTAATTTGAAGACCGTGTTTCTCTCACCCCTAACTCTTGCCAGTTTGGAAAGGAAACCGCAGAGGATTTTTTGATGCCCTGAGCTACTACCTCAGGCAAGCAGCTGCCTACTTTGCCTCTACAGTCAGTCCAATACTAATGTAGGGTTAAAAATCACTCTTTATGCATTGGGAACACACTTATGCTAAATCTGTGCTATTTTTAAATAATCACAATGAAAACCAATGTTAAATTTTCCCTGGTGCTGGCATACAACTGAACCTTACATAGGGTTCCCCTTCTTGGAACAATTTTAACTAATCTTGATTTGTTTAAACTGTTTTGGTGCGTGATTTGAAGGAATGTGTGGAGCAGAAGGAAACTTTGGATTGAATGCCAGATGCCTGCTTCATTCCTCTAACCTACAGTGTTATTAAAATATTACCAACTGGTTCTCAAGATCTATCCACTGCAACAACTTAAAAATAATTTGGATATCAGTTTTTTTGCTTACTGTTGTGTTGTGATTGTTGTCTCTGTTGTCACAAGTATGAATATCAGGTAATGGGTACCATTCATTTTTGTAGTTAGTAGTTTTCCTGGGGTGCTAGTGACAGGAGAAATGTATGCATTAAAACAAGCGTGATGGAAAGCAGCTCTCTTTATAATTTCAGCCCAGCTGCTGTATTGATGGATACAATCTTTACCACATGCTCCAGGTGGCTTCTAATGCCTGACTCCCTGCAGAAACCTCTATTTACACATCTTAAACCACTTATTGGATTTGAACAGGATTTTTCAGCCTGAGTGCAGTAACAGTGTTCACTTATGTAATATTTGTAAATCCTGGCTTTACATTTCACTCACCAGACTATCTTCAGAGGTATTCAACAGGGTCTTTATGTGGTCTGATTCTTGCTTTTTAGTGAGATCCCGTCAACGTGCATGGCTACAAAGCGCATTGCTAAATTTATTTTCCATCATTGTCAGGGGTTTACAATGAAGTGTAACTCAATTAATCAGCCCTCGCTGAATAGTGCTTTTCTTTGTCACCAGATTTCATATAAAATTCATCTGAAAGCTTTGTATTCAAAGTTCACAAAGGTTAACCTTTATTCAGGGCATGCATCTCCAAAGGCTCTAATCAACTTGTCTACTGTTGTTTAAAACTTCACTTACTACTGTACCAGTTGCTTTGAATTATTGTGTTTGAGACCTTTATTTGGTGCCTGAGTGACTGAACAGACACACTGAAGGCTGAAAAATAAAGGGCTTTTATAATTATGGATGGGTAGAGCACTTACTAAAGGATATATATTCCATCTTGTCTTACGCCTTACAACTGTCCACCACCCAGATATTTACTGTATGCTTTGTAGCTGTGCAATAAAACTTCAAGTGTTTTCATTCCCCCAGTAATTCTATGCACAGCCCAGATCTCGTATAATGTTTAAGGGACTTAATAATAAGTTAGTGTACTAATTAGTGGAGACAACAGCAGACACCCATGATTTATAGCAAATGCCCAACAGATGATTACACTGCTGAACCACAAGTAAATCTTTTCAGCAGTGAGCCTTTACAATTAATTGCACATCAGTATACTTATTTTGCTTCTTTATATTAAAGAAAAAGGGAAAAGATGAAAATGTTCCCTTTGAAAGGTGGACCTTATGGTGGCTGCAGGTGTTTCTGCTGATAGAAGGCATTGGTATGCAGAAACAGAACCATTTTCAGATAGGATAAACTTGTATTCCTGTCCTCCTTTGTTTAGTATGAAATATTATTCTCCACTTGAGTGATGTTTGCATTCCTTTCCAACACAGTTGGTTTGATTTGTGACCTGAATACAATGACATACATACCAACGATCTATTACATGAACTAACATATTTGGGATTCTTGAAGGTGGGAATGCAAGGGGACAGCAATCTGACTACATTATTTCTTTGAATTTCAGTGTAAATTGCACATCAATTTTTTCCCCCACCAGAATCTCCTGGATATTAAACACATAAATTTAATATGAATGCAAGGCAGCTGTACTGACACAATAGATCTAAGGAAACATTAGTGCTCAGATTATTGACCCAAAAGGCTGTAAAAGGGATTAGCACAACAGACTGTAACAGTTCCTCCCCAGCCTTTGCAGTCTGCTGGGTCCAAAGTCCACTTTGCACGATCTCCCAAGCAGAGACTGTTCCTCAAATTAACACACTTTCTAAAATACATGCTGAGCTACAAACTACACTCCAACAGAGCTGTTTGGGTCCATCGAGCGAGTATCAGGCAAATCAGAATACAGACAGAATGCAGAACGGAAGTCAGCAAATAGTAGGCCTGAAAGCATGTTGTCAGATCACTTTATACAGCAATACGCAAATTTAACAGAAATATTTACTTGAGATATTGGCCAAACCTGAGGCAAATGATACAGAGAATATAGATTATAATTCACAATGTAATATTATTTTGGGTTAATGACTATTACCTTTAATATAGATTATTTTACTTTCCTTAATTATGACATCATAAAACAGGAATAAGTTTGATGTTTATATCTTAAAAAATAGCTATCAAGAGGAGGATAAAAATTAGTTATCTGGCTTCTCATGGCATTACTGACTTTTTCTTCAGTCTTACTAATGTAAAATTTCCATGCCTTCATCTTAAATAAGGCAAACTTGGTGTTCTAAAGCAGCTATTAATTTTCCATCTGAAATTTCTTCCAAAGCGAAGATGGGCATTTCACTTTCAAAAGATTAAAGGAAATGAAAAGCCCTCTTAACCTTTCTTCTATTGTTTTTTTTCTCATTTTAGCTGTAATTTTCCAAATCTTATTTGAGGCAAACTGAAAGATAAGGAAATCTGAGGGAGGGGAGGAGACAAAGAATTTCAAAAGCTAAAAATAATGGAAATTTCCTAACAGCTTACTTTTTACAAAAAATATATTTCCTCTTTAGAGAAATAAGCTTCTGCATTGATATATTGGAAAATTAAAGACTATCCACAGAAACCATTTTTCAAGCAACACTACTATATTCACAAGGCTGCTAATGACATACTGCATAGCTTCAGGGCAAATCAATTAATCTGAACATCAATATCTCCATCTGTGATATGAATATAATAATTCTTCCCTTTTTCTTAATTAATTTTCCACACTCTCTCTCCTTACTTGCCAAGTGCCCATAACATTCATTGTAGAGTTCTAATTTCAGGGAGACAGAGGTAGTGACCAGCAGAGAGGCCAAGAACTCACTGACAGAGGTCTGGTCCAAAGCACTCCTAGATGGTGGGGAACTACCCAAAAGGGAGGTCTTTGTTCTGCTAACTATAGGGTGAGACCATTCCACAGAGCCCGGGGGGTAAGGCTTTTTGCTGTGACATCCAAGGAGTCCACTCTGACCCCGTGTTTGGTCACTGGCCAGTGTTGCCCTAGGGGTGATACCTAGAGTTAGCTCCCTTAGCACAGTGCAACTCTGAACAGGCATCAAAATATTTTATTCAGGATAACTCTAAGGCTGCCAGAAGCACAGCAATAAGCCGCCTTGGTCTCTCATGAGGTACTGACTAAAAGCTCGCCAAAGTTGATGGGCAGTGCTGTCACTACAAATGGGGTCCACAGCACTTCAAAACAATTAGAGCCAATTTTACTTGGGAACCGTCTCTTCCAGGAGTTACCTATCAGTCACTCTGCTGGCACGTCGCAGTCACACTGCTATTACAGCCTAGTCACAGCCCCATTACATGACAGTTGCTTTAGAGCACAGAGCAATCCCATCGCACTTACTTTATATTGACAGTTGTACGATGCCACTGTCATATCACAGATATTTCCTTGTCATAACTTAGCGACATTGTAGTCACACGGCAGATACTTTTTGAGAGCATGCTGAATCTTTTGCATGGAAAACTCTGATAATGGCAGTCACTGCTTAGTTATCTCTTACCTGTAGTTATGTCAAAAATATTTTGTGGTGGTCACTTGTGCTTTGACTGTCATGCAAAGAACCATGGAAAAGTTGCCATTGCTCACTGCAGACCAAGCCCTGGGTCCTTAGAACCACTTTAATGCCAAATTACAGTAGGAGCTAATTATATTTACAGCTAATTTTATATTTGATAGATGCTGCTTAGTCTTGCTGTTAAAACACTGTAGGCATTTCCTCTGAATTTTGAATTGCTGTTCTTATTAAAGCTATATGAATAATTAACCATATAATTCTGTTTGCATATTTTCACAAAAAAAGGGAACCATCTTTTTTTCAAAACATTCATCATATAATTTCTCTTTTCAACTTTGAAGCCACTGTGTCGCGTGTATTTAATAAGCAGCATGTGAGCTGAGTATCAGTACTGTTCAAATGGCACAACCCTGCTCACTCATTGACTGAGGATTCCAAGGAGAAGACACCACTGCTGTTAATGTTCCTTCAGGGTTTTTCAACAAAATGCTACACTGGAAACTGAAACAGCTTTTAAGAGACATTTCTCCATGCGTCTTCGAAAAGAATCTTTTCCAGCTATTATATCACAAGAGTGTTTAGAGAGAGAAGGAAGCTATATATGGTCTAGGTAAGAGAGTTTAAATATTTCTGTCAATGGAGATTTTGCAGTATTACCATTACTGTATATTTATCTGAATACTACAAAATCTTCTTTTTCCTAGATGTCCATAACAACATACCAGCAAGGAAATTTTGTCCTCATTCAATTCAGCATCAAAACTCATCAGCTTGAAGTTATTTCACCCCAGTCCCTCCTCTAGTTATACAAAACTTCGCAGCACAGAAGAAATAATAATAATAAAAAATTGTTTCCCAAATTATTATTTTTGTCTGCCTTTGATACTGTAATGAACTATTGATTCTACGCATAAGTGTTCCATATTCCTGTCCAAATAATCTTGGGACTCATTATTTGAAGACTGGCCTTTGTCTCATTTTCCCAGCCCTGTGTTTGGACTTCATTACTGATCCTACACATCGCAGGAACTGCTGCTTCTCTTCAAGCACTGAGCTGGATATAGAAGAATAATTTTTTCTTAGCTGTGGGCAATCCTTGCTGAAGACAATATTATATTTATTTTTTAATTTTAATATGTGAGGAAGAACATTATTTTAGGTCTTTCTTTTAACTACTTTCTTAAAAAACATAGCTGCCATTTTATTTAAATTTTTTAAATTTTTTGTTAATTTTTTTTCCCCTTGATTTCCCAAAAAAGCTATTTGTTTGCTTTAAATTATCTCAAAGAGATGAGCTGGTCCTCCTTAGGGGTGGTTTCTATATGCTCAAAGAAGCAGCTCACTGCAGTGGATGTTGTACCATAGCATCACCATTCTGGAAGGGGGACTGAATTTTAATACAGGCTGATACACTGATTTGCTTTCCTGTATGTTGCATTGTGGCATTATCTTCTAACTATTCAACTGGTGTATTTAATATGCACCTTTTTCTTTCCATATATGTCTTGTTTTCAAATGTACTTGCTCACAAAATGAAGAGCATCCTGCAATTTGCATCAAAGCTTTATAAAATACAAAGACATAGTCTGCCCTTGGAGACTCTATCACTGATACCGGTGGAAGCAATTATGGGCCCTGAAGTACAAATTTTAAAATTACAATCCCTTTGCCTTTTGACAGGAGTCAGACTTGAGTATGACAATGTCAGTTGTATGAAAGCTAGGACATTTTCACAAGAAAATCCAGCAGAAACCAAACAGGTTTTGTGTCTGGATACTTCATAGACCATCTACTTGTTCCAGTGTTTATAAATGATATAGGTACATGGTGTGCCAGTGCAAAACCAAATTAAACAAGAAGCCTGATATTCTGCTGATAATATAACATTTTCTCTAGTTGATATCCTTAACACTTATGCTCATTTTTAACACTGCAGTACTAAGTCTCTTGAAATAAAATTGAAAATTAAATAAAATTGAAAATTAAATAATCTTAGGGCAAAGTCAAATTAGAAAAGAAGAAATAAGTATTAATATTTTAAGAAATAACCAGGAGAAATGAGGAAATTATCCCACAGGAAAGCAATGATGCTAGTACAAATGAAAAAGAAGCTAATCAAGAAGAGGAACTTGAACACCCACAAAGGAGTTTGCAAGCTGTCCTACGTTTATTTTATTCTTATGAATGCAGAGATAACATCTGATGAAAAATGAACACAAAAATCTAAACCCTCCTTGTACTGCTATATGAATAAAATCATAAACAGCCATATTATACAGACCTGCCACGTGAAGGCTTCCAGTCATTTCCCTGTTCACAGCACATTTCATTCTTACACCACAGACGTACTCAGCATGAAGCAGATCTGCAGCCATTCAGTGGCCTCCAGCTTCAAGATTTCTCGCAGAAAGCAACATGCAACAGATGTACATGCAGTTTTGTTTTGGGGCTTTACATGGTGGGGCAGATTTTGCACTAAAAAACCCTATGTTTTTTTAGGCATCAAGAACTCACCTCCAAAATTCAGACCTGAGCCCATGAACTGCAATGCGGTCTATGCCAACTCCAAAGAAATTGCTCAGGAAGTAGACAATCTTTTCAGAAAGAAAGATCTGATCTACTCCATCCCCATATACAATTTTCCTATCACTTCAAAACAAACATATATTTTTTCTCACTTTGGAGCAAAATGGGTTGAAAGCATCTGTTTTTCATGCCTCCACACTTTTTTAATTTAAAGAGCAAACCCAGAAATATATAGCGGAACTAATATGGGCAATAGTCTTTTTACACTCATATGTACTATCTGTAACTGAAGCAATAAAACTTTCAAATACAAACGACCTTTTTTATGTCCACTTTTATTTGTCTACCATTCAAATAATAAAGAAAGTCTATAAAATAGTTCTACTCTGTAACTTGTGAAGTTAAATACAACTCACCAAAATAATGAAGGAACAACATTCTTTTAAATATAGATCCGGTTGTAGATTAATTAGAGAAGTTAAATACATTCCATTGCTATGAGGCACTTCACAGCAACACACAATTTATTATCCGGAATTAGTCACTGGGTGAAAAAAAAGTTCAATGCTTGCTGTTATGGATTAAGGTAGTAGAAATATAAGATGCTACCAATTTATTTTGTTGTTATTTTTAAACCATGCTAGCAATTAGTTTCAAGAAATGATATGCGAAGATGAGGAGTTGATTGCTTGGATTTTTTTGTTAGTGCAGATAATTTAATTGTACTTCTACATATTTCAAAATATAAAAATATGGTAAAAAGTTTCAAGCCAGTATACTTTAATTGTTAAAATGTTATTTCTGAATAGGTTCATTTACATATTGAAAATGTAATTGTATTTTGCATGGTTATGGGCAGTATTCTGCTTGTCACCTGATGTTACGTGACTTGTGTGTGCAGTGTTTATTGTATACTACTCAGGTTAAAAGTCTATGTGCAGGGCCAGTACAGCTGCCATATAATCTGCAGCAAGCAAATCCCGGGCAAGAGCCCTGGTGTCCCTCTCTCTCTGTTTGCACAAACACTGACCTGATGAGTGGCCAGCACACCAGAGGAGTGACCGCACCCACAGGGCCTCAGGGCTGCCCATGGCTGAGGGTCACTGCTCAGCCAAGCTCTGCCCATGCCAGAGCACACATGCTGCACGACTGGCTGGCCAAAAAGGATGATTTCACAGGTCATGTGCTATGCAGACCTCGTTTAACTCCTTTAATAAAAAAATTAGCTGTTCTGGAGTGGATACACAGATTGTGTTGATGGTTCCCTGAGTGAAAAAAAACACTTCTGACTAAATTTGGCCACAATTCCAGCAAAAAAAAACCCAACACTCGCTTTACACAGAAGTAGGATTTGAAGGTTTTGTCCAGAAAGTTAACTTACAAATTGGAGATTGTCTTGCCTTTGTGTTATAATGATAATGGCTACGCATTGCAGAAGGTTCCTTAGTTATGTTCACAAAGTTGCCCAAAGCAGCCCAAAGTTTGAAGAAGACAATACAGTGACTTACTGTTGGATCTCTCAGCAACTGGAGAATAGACATGGGGTGGATCAGAGAATTTCAGTGTGATTTATTTTAATAGTTTTAGGTAAATTGGGAAATAGCAAAACATCTGGAGCTCAGAGGGACATGTGAAAGAGCAAACATACCAAAAAGAGCAAGTAGGAGTTACACTGCAGATTTAAAAGTCGTGGCGGAACTCTGGGTACTAAGTAACAATTGTGAGCCCAAGAGGAAATATAATGTCACTGAAGCACATGTTACAAGACAGAAATAATGAAAAGAGAAACTGTTATGCAATAATTAAATGAAGAAATTACTCAGTGCGTGAAAAGGGCACTTCCATGAACTATCACAGAATGCCAGAAACAGAAAATATCTGAGGTTGGAAGGGACCTCTGGAGGTCATCTACTTCATCCCTCTGCTCATGTAGAAAGATAAGTTGCAGAACATCTGCACTTAAAAAAAAAAAAAAAAAAAAAAAAAAAAGAGAGAGAGAGAAAAGGATATAACCCTTGTAGCACAGGAAATCATTACATGAAGATCTCACGAAATAGCACAAGCATGACAAATTACATGGCAAAAGTTCAAAATCAGTAATGACTGGTGCATAAAGATGATGTGTCATAATGGTTTTTGCCTAAAGAGAAGGACTTCGTTTTGCCAACATCTACCTTCCAACTTCAGCAAGAAAGTCATTGCATTCCAGCAGTACGTGATTGGATTGCATAAAGGTCACGATTACCTGCTGAGCCAAATGGGAAATGCAGATGAGACACCAGTTTCCTTTGATGAGCCATCCAATAACGTCATTGAAGAAATAGGCACAAAAATCCGTCATCATCAAAACTTTGGGGAATGAAAAAATGTGCATTACAGTAACGCTGGCAGTGTTAGCAGATGGTATAAAATTGCCACCGTATGTGATCTTGAAGCGGAAAACAATGCTGAAGGACCAGCTGCCTACTGGAATAATTGTTAGGTGTCAAAACCAAGGATGGATGTCTACAGACTTAATGAAGGATTGGCTGAACATCGTTTGGAACAGGAGACCAGGTGTGCTGGTACACAAAAGGAGAGTGCTTGTCCTAGGTACATTCAAAGGGTGTCTAACACCAGTAATGAAGAATATCATTGGAGGAAAGAATGCAGCCCTTGCAGTTGTAGCAGCAGGAATGTCACAACTGCAGAGCCCTTTAAAGAATGCTTGTAGCCGTTATGGCTCTTGGCATGGGATCCTGCTGTAGCTCCTACAGGGAAGATGAAGTCCTAGTGCAGCACTGCTTTGTCATTGGATCAAAACAGAACAGGATCAAATAAATCCAGAAGTTGTCACTGAATGGTTTAGGAAATACTGTATTTCAAATTCCATGAGAAGAGCCAATGAAGATTTGGGTTCAAAGAAGGAGATGAGAGTGATGAAGACACTAAATGTGGGGAAGAATTTGAAGATGGTGAAGAGAGTGACAGTGATGGAAATGATTGTGCCAGATGGAAAATCTGAACTGCAATAGTAATAAACCGTAAAATAAAAAAATAGACTAAATTCAGGCAAATAATTAGTGAAAATTCTATCCTTATTGTATGTGGGTTACAGATATGTGGTAAACTTCTTTGTTTATAACCTTTTTATTTGGGGACGTCATTTTTAATTCAACATCATTATGCCTGGGTAATATCAGATATTGTCTATAACTTAAAAATGCTACGGAAAACTTTTAATAGACAATATTCTGAGAAAGCAGAATGAATTTCTTCAGATTAGATGAAGAAATCTGAGGAGATAGCAAAAGCAATTTGTCTCCAAACTACCAATCTGTTATGTAAATAGAACATTTGTAAAACAATAAAAAAAAAAAAAGCCAACAACAAACAAACCACTTTTCAGCTAGTGGTGCTATGGGACTGAATGATAAATTCCCCAAGCTTGGGGAAGACATAGAGAGAAGGATTTGTTGTAAATAAGGGTTCAAAGCCTTGCCCATTGTTTTTATTTCAGTGTTGGCATTCATCAAAACCCAAAGAAATAACCCAAGTATTGCTTTGGCAACCTGTGAGGTGTGACACAGAAAGGCCAGCCTGGTTCTCCTCACTCAAACCAAAACCGACAGAGCTGTCATTGCTCATCTTCATCTCTGAAAATCTGAAGATCTGGAGTGTTCACAGATCAAGCTGCCTCAGAGGCAGTTGGAGAAGGAAGTTACCTTTTTGATCCTTAGAGAAACCTTGCCAGAGGAGATCCAGCTCTTGTGTTTTCACTCAGTGCAATGAGGCTGCTGACTACCAGCAGCAAATCTAGAAGGTGGGAGCTGAAAGCCATGAAATCCTGTCCCTGGAAATCAATAGCCCAGGCAGATGCCAAAGCTGTGCTGTAGGACAGTTTAGAAAGTCTGTCCAACTTTAAACTCCACACATGTCTGTGCTGGGAACGGCCTTGTGAGGCAGCCTCGTGCAGTGAAGGGCACCACGCAGTTGCCTGTGCTGGAGAAAGAGGCAGAGACACCAGCAGCAAGGTCAAGGAAAGACAGGCGTGAGCCAACAAAGTCTTTCCACTGACTTCAGTGGGGTTTGGATCAGGTCCCTTGCAAATACTTTCTGACTCAAAGGTCAGCAGTGGAAAATTTAGATGTTTAATATTAGGCTCTTTTTTATAACAAAATATTCTCAAGCTAAAGATTTCCAGGTGTACAGCACTTTTCTTATTGTGTGGGGGGATCAATGGTCTTTTGCTGTGAAATACACTTGCATTAGAACTGGTTGCCCAATATATTTATTTCTTCAGATTTGTATTGCCTTATTTATCCATTCCTATCAGCTTTTAATTTGTTTTTTCCTAAACATTGGTACTGGATATAGAGAAGCCAAGAAAATTCAAGGCAAGGTCCAAAGATGACCATTTTTTTCTTTCTTTTTTAATGAAGACTGCAAACCAGCACTGATGATTTCAAAATGTATGTCTACGGTTTATAAGCACATCGACCTCCCTGCCATTCTGTGATGGAGCCTTAGAAATCACACAATGCCTGTCACTATTTTTCAGATATTTAATAAATCTGGCTCAATGATTTTCTGACAATTCTGTACCAAAATTATTCAGGCAGTCTGAGACCCTCTTTAAAAAAAAAAAAAAAGGAAAGAAAAAAGAAAAGAAAAAAAGTCAAAACCACTGCTGTATGGATTCAATTTTCAGTCAATAAATTGTTGATTAATCTGGCTCATGGTGTGTATAAACTCAGGCTTAGCTCTATTGGTAATCATCTCCAGAGTGCCATACAGCTGCATGCTTTCATTTCACACCAAGGGAGCAAGGATTAAATCCCTAATGGAGAAGACATATAAACAGGTTTAGTCTCTGCAACAAGCACAGTCCCCATGGCAGCATATTTGTGTATACAGCATGTGAACGTGTGGAGAGGAAGGAGAGACTGGTTAAAAAAATGGGAAAAAAAAGAAGGTGAAGGGTGACAGCAGAAAGGAGTGAGGGAGAACCCAAGTGGAGCAGGCAGTAAGTTTAGCAGGGTGCACTGCTGTTCGTTAGGCACCTACACCAGCCACACTCAGGTGGCATGGCATAAAATATCTCTCCTGCTCTGAGTGACAACATATGTAGGGTGACAGTCTGAGACACGGAGCCGTTGTGTGCAGGCTGCTGATAGCCGTAAACTCCTAACAGCTCCATGAGCTCATTAGTATGCCGCCCTGACCATTAGGCCTTCTGTAAAATGTGGTTTTACCCAGACACTTATTTTCCATCATATAATCTTCACAAAGCTGTCCCAAGATCTCTCATATAGCAGTGTTAAACAGAATGTATTTGCAAGGCTTTCTTTTTTCTTAGAGATTTTTAATCCCATTTATTGGTAACTAGCTTTTAAAATGACATTTTTCCTTGCTGCATTTAGCTTAGTCCAAGGGGAAAAAGAAAAAAATGAAAAAGATGCCAGATGTCACGGGGCCAATAAGCAGGTGGGCCGAAGCTTCTGTACCAATTCAAACTGGCACCGCATCAAACCTGGTGGGTATAACCTTTAATTCAGTGCTTCCCTGGCACCAGATCTAGTGCCATCTGCTTAGCTTTGCTAAGCTGTGCTTGTTTCTGTGCAGGGACGATGCCAACAATGCAAACTGTCTCCTACATGTGCAGGGAATCATCGGTGCAACTAGTTTTTCAAGACCCATATGGTGGCATCTGCAAATGTACACTGTCAGCATTGCTACTCGTACCACCCTTCGTGTTTAAGAATGGAAGGAGAGAGCTCTGCTTTGCAATTCACATCAAGCTGAAAGGATATTCTCTCCCTCTGTGCTCCTGCTTTTAAGGGCAACCCTGGGACGAAGGGAACATGTAGCTTTAAAAGAGGAAGCAGTTTAGAAATCAGGCTTGGGAACTGGGGAAAATCAAGAAACAGTTGAGGAAAAAATGATGATTTTATAGAAACACTCTTAAATCATTGTCTGAAAGCTTTCCCAGTGTAGTTAAGTAAAAAAAATCACCATATCTCCACTCTTGGGACTATTAAATGGGTTCAGTTTCAAGTCACCCCAAGACATGAACAGTTCCACTTGTCAGGAATAGATGTTATCCTATCACCTCTTCTCCAGGAGGGGGTACCATAAGAGGGACAGAGTAGGTAGAGGCTGGCTCCAACACAGCTACTTTGGTGCTTATTCCAGACATTAAGAATGGCTACTGACACAGTGGAGGATGAAATGGTAAGCCTATGCACAAAGATGAGCAAACCAGAGCTATTAAAACTCAATTCAAGCCCTCCAATTAAAGTTCCTCTTTGTTAAGAGATCAGCAATGCTTCCATCCAACTGCAAGGGCTGATGCCTCCTCTCCTCTCCTCTCCTCTCCTCTCCTCTCCTCTCCTCTCCTCTCCTCTCCTCTCCTCTCCTCTCCTCTCCTCTCCTCTCCTCTCCTCTCCTCTCCTCTCCTCTCCTCTCCTCTCCTCTCCTCTCCTCTCCTCTCCTCTCCTCTCCTCTCCTCTCCTCTCCTCTCCTCTCCTCTCCTCTCCTCTCCTCTCCTCTCCTCTCCTCTCCTCTCCTCTCCTCTCCTCTCCTCTCCTCTCCTCTCCTCTCCTCTCCTCTCCTCTCCTCTCCTCTCCTCTCCTCTCCTCTCCTCTCCTCTCCTCTCCTCTCCTCTCCTCTCCTCTCCTCTCCTCTCCTCTCCTCTCCTCTCCTCTCCTCTCCTCTCCTCTCCTCTCCTCCCTGCTGCCGCACACACTATCCTGGGGAGCAGAGGCTTTGCCAGCACTTTTCAGAGCAGACAGAGTGTGTGTGGGTGGAGGGGAAGGGCAGAGAGGCCCCATCCTTGCTCACACCTCTGAGCACTGGCTTGGCATTTTCCACTCCTTCATGATTTGGCCGCTCAGACATTGCCACTGGCTCTGATATGTTCCCACCTATCACTAATGTCAGTAAGCAAGTTCCTGACATGCTGCTCTGCCAACCATCATCAAAACACCTCTGTGCGGTCAGGAAAAGTACGTGTTGACCACAAAGAGCAGCTCTCCTTATTGCAAAATGATTAATTGCTCTCACAGAAAGCCAGAAAAATTGCCACTGAGGGGTTTGAACAAAGTCCCTTCCTTTGGACTGCAGATGCTCTGGTGGAATGGTTAAATACAAATAGAAGACTTTTCTTCAGTGGAATAATTTTCCACATTTGATTTCATGGAAATTTTCTATCAATCTAGAAGTCTTCAAAAAAATCACATTTATACAGAGCATAACTCTACCTGACAGTGTGGCTTTAAAGCAAATCCTTCTTCCCTTACTCCATGTTCCTCTGATCCCCAAACAGTACTGCAACATTTTTAAATAAGGAAAAGGTTAACCTAGCAATTTGGAAATTATGAAGCCTGCTACCATTTTCCTTTGAAACCTCAAGCAATTCTCTATTCCTACAACAACATAGGCCCCCCCTCCTTCCCTCTCAGTGTCATTGCACTCCCATTGCCTCAGCAGTATTTCCCTCTCTTGGTCAAATTCTGCTTATAGGTCAAGGAGAAGGCAAAAAATTATTCTTAATTTGCATGGAAGTTATGAACCTTCACTAATTCATAGCTTGGTTTCAAGATGTTTGGATTGAACATGTAACAAACTATGCCAGTATTACTCTTTATTTTTAATTCTGTCAGCCAAGTTATCTTTATTTAGTGCAAGTTAACTGATCAGCACCAAACACAGCTGTAAGCCATGTCACCGGTAATGAGTGAGGACTTTTTTGTTGCTGTTACGAACTTGCAGATAGCTTTAAACTGTGACCTTTAAATCACACTAGTCCAAAACTGCCATTTTTAATTTTTACACTCCATATGTTCCTTTCCTTGACATTCTATCTCCTGAAAAAGTTATAATTAAAGATTATAACTAATAGAAATTAAAACTTCCTTTATGGAAAGACCAGTCTCTCTTAGGCAGAAAGATACAAGTAGAAGAAGGATTCATTTATTACTTTGATACATTGACATTTATGCCACAGTAGTCTGGCTCTGAGTGTTACACCATAATTTCTTCCTCTAAAAAAGTTCACCATGATTGGTATACAACCTGCATGAAGTTTCTGAAGGTCTTATCATGCATACTTCTACAAACAGACAAGAAAAAATTGCACTTGTTGCAAGTTTGATATGGATGTTGCTAGTGCATTACAGAAAACAGTTAATTGCCCAAACCCATTGCTTGCACTGCTAAGCAGCATTTTTGTTTTTACAAGGAAAGTTTACTTGCAAATACTCCCTCTTGTGATCAAAGCTAGAAAACCAATGGAATCATTTCCTACTGGTTCAAATCTTTCTGATTGACATTGTTCAAGTGTTACAAATAGCCTGCGTGCAGGATTGTTAAGCCCTTCCGTTATTTGATCTTGTAAAGTGATGGTTGCCTTTCAGAGATATTTAAAAAAAGCTCATTCATATCCTGATGAGACATTGCATATGCTGAGCTTCTTGTTTCATTTCATTAGTCATGTGAAGAGGTCATATTTAAAAGGATAGATTTGTTTCTCCTTTCCCAGTTGATAGGACATTATTTTAAAATTGCATTGGTTGGCAAGTCTTCAAGGAAATGAAGGAGTGTTTAAAACAACAACATCAAAGTTCATTTTTTTTCACCTTAGTGTCTTCCTTGAGTTAGAAAAATATACTTTGTTCTGATGTAAATACCTTCAACCTTGAATTTCACCCTTTGACCAAGAGTAGCCACTAGACATTATGACAATACATGCCCTAGACTTTCCAGAAGAGTGATTAAAATGCATGCAAAGATCTGAAAAACAAAACCAAAATCCCATGGAACGCCATCTGAGTTCTCATTCAGGAAGTTCAAGTTTGTAAAAATCCCATTGTATCTCTTACCTAATTTTTATTTTTCACCAAAATATTAATTAGGCCCCTAATTGTGTCTTGTGCAGATTTGAGTCTTCTATTTAGTGTCCTGGCATTTCACTGAGAGTTTGCCATTAACGCATAGTCCTTGTTTACCTCATGGCTCACTAGGTGAGCTCCACCATTGTTTCTGTTGTACAGTCACCATGGACGAGCAATACCACTTCACAAATGAAGTCTTAGGAATGGTTTGATGAAGATAATTTTGTTTTGTTTTCTTTTGATGATGAGAAAATGTTAGTTAAAGACAAAATTTGCTGGGAAAATTAGAAATTAAATACTCAAACTTTGATCCATTTATGCAATTTCACTGAGTTCTAGTTGCCCTCTCCAGCTACCCAAGGCAAATTAAAAGGAGCCATGATCGCTTATGCTTTTCTATGTGTAGATCAAAACCATGAATGCATCTGGATTTTCCTGTCTTTCTAAAAATTACCACATGAAATGTACACACGCTATTGCACAGTCAGAGGAGAGTGTCTACCCTGAGCTTCAGCCGACCATGTCTCTGGAGGATCCCAGCCCTACGCCACTCTCCTTTCCTTGCATTCCAGGGCAGAGGTTTACCTGGTTTTTTTTATTCCACTAGGTTTGCTCCTTAACATTTTTCTGGATGATCTTACAAATATCACTGAAGTGCTTGAATCAATAAAAAGCTTCTGCACACTATTTTACTCCTACATATTCTATGCCATCTGCATTCTACATCTAAACCTATACAATAACACTCATGCCTTGGCCAGTTTTCTTTCAGGGTCCTCAAGGCTCAGTAACAGAGTGCCACATGCTCCAGAGTAAGAAATGATCAATAGAATGTGCCCCTAGTATTTTTGTTCATCTCACTTGTTTATGTCAAAACATTCATATCACATTATTTATTTCCTTTCTGTAAGCAGCAGCTTAACCTTGGTTTGTCTTAGCTTCTAAATGGAAAATCCCCAAACAAACCAAGTAGAATAGAGCAGACAAGGCACAGCCCCTCAGTCCAAGCTTTGCTAGAGCACTAGACTTGTATTTTGCTGTAAACAATGGTCAGGGTAAAACCCTTTAGTGTTTTTCACACTCCACTGAATACTGTTCTAGTGCATTTTCTTCAAGGACATTACAAAGCACATGCAAGAAACAGTCTCTGGGTTTTGGAAGTCTGGAGGACAGCAAGGCTGGTTCCCTGAAAGCAGGGCTGACCTTTCCAAAACATTTATTCTGGCATACTAGGGACTGAATAATCTGAAAGACAGACATAGAGCACACATAAATAAATGAATCACACAGAGGAATATGAAAATTCCCATGCAGGATATGCCTTTTGCAACATGTTAACCCTTTCTGCAGAGAATTTATGGACAAAGATGTTGTGTTGATAGCTCCATTCATCTGTGCTAACTCTGCCATAACTTCATCCATGTGGAGTGAACTATGTCTTCAGCAATGTCTGGAATGTTCCCACATCTGCTTAATTTGTTTCAGAAATGCCAGCAGTGTCACAAAAATGTTCATCTACGCAGGCTTGTACTGGGTCTCAAGCTCTAATAAATATTACTACTTATTAATCAGTGACATTATTTTTGTATGTTTAAACCGATTAAACACAACGAACAACAACAGACACAAGAAAAGTATAATCCTCACTACCATTACATTCCCATTTAAACAGATGTTTCCTTTCCTTGTTTTATAGACTGGAAGAAGTAAATTAGTTGCCGAGTTTGACAACACATTTTTTACAGCAGCTTACAAACTATTTAAAATCACTAAGCAGGAGTATTAGCATTGCATTTGCTGCAGGGCTACCATGGTGGTGAAATAGGTTTAAAGGCACTTCCCTAAAGCCTATGAATGATTCAAACCTACTTAATATGTAAAATCATACATACATGCCCTCTCTCAGATATTACATGCTATGCCTGTCTGTAGGAAGGAATACCCACCAGCATCTAAAGTATAGTCTTTATTTTTATTGAGCAGAATTCCATCTCTGAATGGGATCCCTTTCTAACCACTGTAGAAACATATAATCTCTGTTCACAAAGAATTTATACTAGGATTGTAAATCAAAAGGCAAAAGGAAGATGGAGTCAATGAACAAGAATATTAGAAAACCAGGAGAGGCTGTGGCATCCTAAAACACTGAGATGCTTAACCACTGTCAAGATTTAGACAGCCAGGTATATATTGATCTTATGAGAGTGTGTGATTATCTTGTTATATCATTCCTGGTTAGCAAAACCAGTCCCTGCTTGTTCTGTTGGTAATTATGCTTAATCCTGACATTCTTTCTGTCTCCACCCCAAAAGAATAATGGTTATCAAACCACTACGGGAACAAAATATTAGTATCTATTTGCTGTAAAGAATGTCTCTCGCAAACAAAATGTATTTTTTGGAGTTGAACTACCAAACCATTATAGACAAACATTGAATTGCATAGGCTGAACATATTTCTGCAGAAGGTTTTCCTGGTTCTGGCCAGGACAAGGCTAATTTTTGCAGAGAGGCATGGCTAGGACCTGGAGGTTATTCTATAACCACCTAACATCATTTTCTGAGGATCAGGAAAGGTTCCCTTCTTTGTAGGGGTAGGGTTGTGGTGGCTCCCTGATACAGAGGTGAGCATTGGCAAGTGAATCCTTCACCTCTCTTAAACACCTTTGTTATTACTATTGTTTCCATTACTTGTTTGTTTGTTTTCTTATCTCATTGCTGTTTCCAGTAAATCATTCTGATCTCAGCCTGTCATCTTTACCTTTGCCTCCTGTTCTCCTCTCCAGCTTGATGCAGGGGAAGGGAAAGGAGTGAGGAAGGTGGAAGTGAACAACTGGAGCATGGTTTAGAGTGGTTTCAGTGGGAAGACTAAACTGGAGAACACCATTCGTAAAGCATGACAGGGGTAGATTCCCATAGTCTCAAATGCACAGGTTTCAAAGAATACACAAAACCTTGCATTTAATTCTTGGCCTCACATGCAGCACATGTTGGGTTAGGTCATGCAGCAAACATTGAAGGTGGAGGCACATGAGTAAATATCCACAGGTCAGGTCAATCAGCAGGAGGAATTTGCACAGAAATGATGATTTCAGGTGTGCATGAACAGGGAAAGATCTGGGCTGAGAAAACAGTGAAATACAGTTCTTTTGGAGATGGTTGAAGTATTGTGACAAATAAGCACTTTCTTTTCTGAAAGCTATATCTTACCTTTGGTGAAGGAAGTGAAAGAAAACTATCCTGCTACAACTAAACTTCTACTGCATGGTAGTAACACTTGCCTGATGTCAAGGGCTAGCTGGCTGACCAGCCTACGCACTCCTAAAACGCCAATATGCTCTTAGTTCAAAAGATGGAATCAAAGATTAATAACATTCAGTCTGTACCCATCCTGAAGCATGTGAGATAACCCATGGCAGTGGAGACGGAGCAGACCAGAGAGCTCCACGTTGTGGAAGTGGAATCAATAATTCTTTGTTTTCTTAGATCAGAAGTTTGCTACAATGAACAAGCAATGCTTCTTTAAATGGCTTTTGTCTTTCCCAACTTTGCAACTTCAGCACAGTCTCAAAGAAAACACAGACAAGGAGAAGTCTCTGTAGAGCATGGAACAGCTTGTTCAGTGCAAGGGGGAGAGACACTGTGGAATCATGAGAAGACAATGATGTCTCAGAGAAGTCTCCAGATGATGAGGAAACTCAAGAAGGTTAAACCTGTTGGCAAACACACTCTCTTTTATCCACTTCAGCAACTAAACTACTTGACCCGTTAGAGGAATGGCATCAAAATACAGCCTTCTGTCCTAGCTACCTGCCTGGAGCTTGGCATTAACCCTCTGACAATATGGCTCTGAGGAAGATGCAGGAGACAAAATATCTGTACTTCAAAACAGAAGATTCATGTCAGAGACAGTACAGGCATATGACTGAGCAGACGGAAAGTTTGGGACACAAGATACATAAGCAAAGCGTCAAAACCATTTAAGACAATCTGAAGTCTGTGGAGCAGAAGCTCAGGAGAGACATGCAGGAGAAGAATACCATCTTAAGAGGAAGAATTGAAGAAAAGCATGTTTGAAGTTAAAGCAGGAACACAAGGACAGAAAAGTACTGGCAGAGCTAATGCAAACTGTTACATTGATATATATGCCTGGATTTATAATAACTCTGGATTTGAACTTTTTATACACCTAAAAGAAAGGCAAAGAATAAATGGCATTTAATTGGTTTTAATGAAAATATAATACTTAGGAAATGAGAATTAAAATCTTACAAAGAAACCCAATGGTCCCACAGAAGAATAAATGTAGATCACATACCAGCAATCTAAATTTCAACCCCCAAAGTCACTCCAGCAGTGCTGTCATGGGGTCTAAGAAACCTACAATGCAGCTAGGTACTCTACGTGTACCTCTCCCACAGTTCTGCAGATTTCTGTCCAAAAAGAAACAGCAGTGAGAGTAAGAGGAAATTAAAGTACACTGTGAGTTTAGTTCCAAGAAAGGACCAATCACCTGTAAATTATTTGGAAAACAAACAAACAAAAACCAAAATAAAAAGAAAACAAACAAAACCAAAACAAAACAAAAAATCAAACAGAAACAAAAACAACAATAGGAAACAAAAACAAAAACAAATCCCCCACAAAAATGATAATGACAAAACAGGAAAAGAAATTGAAAAGCAGTTAAGTGGTGCACTCTGAAATGTCTCCTCTGAATTATGATAAGTATGTATTAGCTGCAGTATGTTTATCTATGTCCACAAGAGAGGATTAGCTGCAAACATTCTTCTGAGATAAACCAGAACTATTTGGTGCCGGCACTGTTAAATTTTTGTGATATGCAGGTGTTTGAAGTATGTGTGCAGCTTCCTCATTGGTTTTGATCCAGGTATTTCCACTGAGAGTATTTCTACACACTAGATGTGACGAGGTACACAGAACAATGGCAAACACTCTGCGCATCTAGAAAAAATAGCTTTATTCACATTGAAACTTAAAATAGTTTTGTGTGTTAAAGGCAATGAATGTAAATATTCCCCTTGCCAGAAAACCTTGGGGTCAGTGAATTTCACCCACTTCCAGTTGGCAGGCATCCCCACAGGCTGAGCAGTGCAGTGCTTCTTACAGATGGACGGCAGCACAGCTGCCCCATTTCTGACAGGAGGGAGGGCATGGTGTGAGCAGGGATTCAGGGGCCCTGGGAGATGCAGCCTTGGGTGAAAACAGCCCTCAGCAGTGCCTGGTATCTTCGCAATGCACCTGTGCTGCACCAGAGCTCTTTTCCCAGCCCACTGCAATTTCTCTCCTGCTCTAAATGGCTTCACACCAAGTCAAGATCTGCTGTTTGTCACCTCCCACCTCTTCTTGTTCTCAATGCCATTCAGCTCAGCTATGCTCCAAGGGTCCAATTTTCCTAACCCTCTTGAGGTGACAGGCATGGAAGATTTCCCCAGTGACTTTGAAAGTCATCTGCCTTCTTTCTGTTTGTGTCTTTTCTGATGTCCACTGCATCCTTATTGCCATAAATGTAGTAGCCATAATTTAGCAGTAATTTAAGTGTTTATTTCAGAAGTGGTGCTCTATGTGACATCCAAAATCTAGGCACAATTTTGATAAGTCACTTCCATAGCCTTGATGCCACCTGAAGAGGAGGTCATTAGACAAACTCCCTGAAATTTTACAACTGCACATTTTTAACTTCTACAGTTTTCACCGAAAAGCAATGTGTTCCAGTTCGAGGACCTTTCCAAATAAATAATTTCCTACATCAACAAACCTAATCCCTACTATCACTTACAGGTATTTTATTCTGCCAAAGGATTTCTTGTAAACTGTGCTTCTCCTGCAGTTCCTGCTGTTCCATAACCTCTTGGTCTACACTACACTTACCTAAGATGTCAGGGCAGCTCTCCACCTTCCAACTGATTAATGTGTAAGGCTGCTATAGACTTTTACACTGCATGTTTTAATATTTTCTCTTCTGCCTGCTGAAAGCTACATTCTCAACTCGTATGCAATGAGACCTTTTGTCTACATGCAGTTTCCAGTGTTTCAGACAGTTTGTTTTTTTAAAAATCTTCGCTTGTCAGTGTTCCAGTTTCTGAAACATATTATTGTGTTCTGTGGTGCAATGAGACCTTGAAGTCTCCAAGTATTTATCTATATGCACCCTTCTCCACTGCACCTGTCTTTCATCACAGGTGACTCCCAATGAAATTTTGAATTATCCATGAGATCACATTGGTATTTCATGACTAGTAACCATGAAATATGTTTCATTCTTGTGTTCTTAAAATCTCACATTTAACTTCTCTTTGAGTCACGCAACTTTCAGATGAAGCCATCAAGGATTTTTTGGTGCTAACCTTGAGATGAAGCAAGTGTATTCCCAAATATTAAAGATTATAAGTTACCTTTAGGTTCCAATGGACTATGGATCTGCCCCTGTGTCACTTGAGTTAATGGGATTTTTACTTCTGGCCACGGCTGGGATTCCATCTGGCTTTCATTAACTGTAATGGTAGAAGCATTAAAAATTCAGAACAATAATTTCCATTAAGTAATACACCTAAAGTGGACCAAGGTTTATCTATACTAATTACAGAGCAAGAATACATATATATGTGTATGTGTATATATATGTATACATACATAAAATGACTTGAAGATAAAGATTTGACACACTTAATCTGCTCATAATTAAAGGAACAGATTTATTAGTGTTGCTAGAATTTGAAAATAACTATGTTCTTATGGAACTTATGGTTTTATATCTTACTGACTTTTATTCTGAGTTCTGTAAACAACAACAAAATAATTTCAAACTCCCCATGAAACAGCATTAAAATATTCCGTTATGCATCTTAAATGACAGAACAGAACAAAATGACCACAAAAAATAGTTAAACAAAACTAAAATATCAGCCCAAAAATCTCTGTGCTCCTAATTCTGCAAACTATTTCAGCATTTCAGTCCTTTAGTCTTTCCACACTAAGCACAGCACTGTAGCACACATCTAACTATTGCCAAGAACGTCAGTAGCAGAAATGGATATCAGGGTTGAGATCCAACACACCAGAATAAATAAAAAGAGATGAAATACACACTCTGCTCAAAACTTTGGAACTACCAACCTACTCTTATCTTCCTTTCCCCTGTAAGTCTGTAGAGCATCTTACTCACTTGTCAGGTCTTACCAACTGCTGAGACTCAGAGCCACATTGTATAAAGTGAGTTTTAGATCCCTAAACAATTTTTAAATTTTTTGCACATTTTAAAAATAAAAAATTTCGATTTTTAAAAAATTCCTATACTTAATATTTACAACTTTTAAAAATAAAACTTTTTCAATTTTTTTTTATTCCTATACTTAACATGAGGAGTCGAGTTCCATGAAATTTCAAGACTTTGTTCTGGAATTATCTGACGACTTTTCATTCCCGGTTCTGCCTTCTTGTATGGCCTGGTCTCATAATGACTGCTTTCAATCAGTTTTGTCTTGTTTTCAAATAGACCTTCCACTTCCTGGTTTTTTTTTTTATTTCCCTGCTGGACAATAACATGTTCATTCCCAGTTCTTTTTCTTATGGAGCAAATACCCCAAAATCTTCTAATCTCTTTTCGTAAAAGCAATCCATCATTCCTTCCAATAACCACTATTCCATTTTGAATTTAGCTGTCTTAATATGGGTGACCAGAACTGCAAAAATCCTCTCTGTATGCTCATATTGTGTCTTTAGGCTGAGACATGAGGCTGAACTGATATATCTAAGGGCAGAGCCTGCCACCTTCTAGGCAGCATCTCTTGGATTTCTCAGACATATCCTGAAACTGGTGAAGGCATCTTGCTCCCTCTCCTCCTCTGTCATTTCCTGCCATTGAGCTTATCAGAGAAGTTCTTTCTAGTTGCCTCTCTAAGTGACTGTCCTTGCACATTTTGCTATTGAATTACGGCTCTTTTCTGGTATTCCAGTCCTCTAGGTAACACAGATCTTCCTGCATTATGCTTCGATCCTCTCCATATTGACAAAACCTCCAATTTTGTCTCATTACCACACTGCCACTTTTTATGCCTTTGTCATTACTAAAGCTATTAAGGAAAGGTATGAGGAGAGGAAATAGTTACCAGAGGGAAAACCTGAACACATCATTTACCGTGCAGCAACTGCCCACGCACATCCTACTACCTGTAGTGAAACAGAGTAGCTGTCTCCTATTTATCACAGTGTACTGCAGGGCGAGTGTCTTGAGAGAAATGGGTACAGTGCTTAAGCTGTAAAGCCACACTCTTTCCCAGAATGGTCATGACAATTGATTAGGTATCCTTAATCAGTCCCTAATGAGCCCACAAGGCTTCGTGGTACCTCCGTCCAGCCTGATGATCCCTTTTAAACAAGAGCTGTTGCGCCATTATGTTTTCCTCATTCAGCTCTTTGCCTGTTCTCTAAATTCCCTGCTAATCCCCATTTTCCCTATTGCAATTAGTAAATTCCAGTGGAGCACTACATGAGATGCCTTGCTGAAGTCCAAGCAGATTTGGTCTACCTTACTTCCTAGATAAGTCAGCAAGGTAAAACTGACGAACCTGTGATTGCCCAGATCACATTTATTTCCTCCTACACTCCACTCATACTCTCCACCTTCTAGTTTATAAGAGTAACAGCTATCAAACTCTTATTGTTTCATGTGACATTGATGATCAAGTGCATGTTTACTCCTGATGCATGATGAAACTAAACTTTCCAGATTCTGATTTTATCTCAACAGTGGAGATTTCAGATTCTCTTCCCTTGGATACCGTGATTATTATTTGTCATGGTTTGATACTGGCCAAATGCCAGGCACTCACAACAGCCGCTCACTCGCTCTCCCCTGCCACAGTTGGGCAGAGGGGAGGAAAAAATTTAACAAGGGGGTCATGAGTTGAGATAAGGACTGGGAGAACACACTCCAAGGACAAAACAGGCTCAACTTAGTACAAAGTGAATTTATTGCTAACAAAGTCAGAGGAAGATAATGAGAAGTAAAACAAGCCCTTAAAAACACCTTTTTTCCCCCCAACCCCCCCTCCTTCCCACTGACAGCATAGGAAGACAAGGTGTGGAGGTTTTGGTCCGTTCATCACCTGAAATCTTCGTCCATTGCTCAGGGAATGGAGTCCTTCCCCTGCTGCACCATGGGGTCTCTTCCCACAGGAGACAGTTCTCCATGAACTTCTCCAGCATGGGTCCAATCTCACAAGCAGCAGTCCTCTCAAAACTGCTACAATGCAGGTCCCCCCCCAGGCAGACATTCCTCCCCAAACTGCTGCAGCTTGGGCCCCTCCTCCACAGGCTGCAGACCTCCGAGGCCAGGCTGCTCCATCACGAGAGCAAGACCTCTCTTTCTACTGGGGACTCCCACTGGATCACAGCTTCCTCCAGGCATCCACCCACTCTGACGTGGACACCTCCCCACAGGCTGTGGGAGGTTCTCTTCATCCCCATGAACTCCGTGGGCTGCAGGGGCACAGCTGCTCCCCTATGGTCTTCACTGTGGCTGGCAGAGGCTTGCCGGCTCCAGTGCCTGGAGCAGCTCCTCCCCCTCCTTCTCCCCTGACCTTAGTGTCTCCATGTTTTTTCCCTCACATGTTCTCACCTCCCCCTCTTTCTCTGGCTAGAGAAACTGGGTGCACATTTGTTTTGATTTCTTCTTAAATATGTTATCACAGAGGGATAACTAACATTATGGCCCAGCCTTAGCCAGCAGCGTGTCCGTCTTCAGAGCCATCAGGGATTGGCTCTGCTGGACATGGTGGAAGCTTCTAGCAGCTTCTCACAGAAGCCACCTCTCTGGCTCCCCTGCTACTAAAAACCAGGCCATGCTAAACCAATACATTATTGAATCTTTAATCTTGAAATATCAGTTATTATTGAGCAATGATTCAATAATTAGCTATTGTTGAATTCATCTTTGCCTTTGGCAAAAACTAGAAAAAAAATGCAAATATTTTGGTTTTGATCCGTAGCTAAATTTTAACCTCAGTCCCTGCAAAGAATGGCTTTGTTTTTGTTCTTTCGTTAGCCTTACTAGTAGTAGCTTTTTGCTGTTCCATAGAACCGTAGAACACTATCATCTGGTCCAAACTTTCCTGGCAAAAGCACAGTCTAGATCACATGGCCCAGCTTCCTGTCCAGCTGAATATCAAAAATATCCTGTGTTAGGGAACCCACCACTTCCTTAGGGAGATTATTCCAATGGTTGATTGTTCTCATTGTGAAATATTTTCCTCTTGTGTCCATCCAGAATCTCTGCAAGAGAGTAGAGTCATGGACTCACAGAATTATTTGGGTTGGAAGGGACCTAAATGACCATCTCATTCCAACCTCCCTTTCCACTAGACCAGAGCCCCATCCAGCCTGGCTTTGAATGGCCATCCATTCAAATGATGATGGGTGTGATGTGGATGATGGGGCATCCACAGCTTCTCTGAAGAACCTGTTCCAGTGCCCCACCACCCTCAAAGTACAGAATTTCTTCCTAATATCTAACTTAAACCAACTCTCCTCCATTTTGAAGCCATTCCCCCTTGTCTTCTCACAACATGTTCTTGAAAAAAGCCCTTTTACAGGTTTCTTACAGACCCCTTCAGGTACTGGAGGACTGCAACAAGGTCTCCCCAGAGCTTTCTCTTCTCCAGGTTGAACAAACCCAGCTCTCTCAGCCTGTCTAGTTTTAAGCCGTTTTTGCTTTCAATGTGTTTGTACCTGATGTGTTTTCTACACTTTTCTCCTTCAACTTTTTAGAGAGATTTGCAGTTTTGACTTAAAAATATCCCAGAGCTCATCCATATTCAAGACACTGAACTTTTAAATCCAGCACACTCCACTAATTGGGTTCTTAATGTCTTAAACAGTAAATAAACTTTACTTAAGCACCTATTTTTATTTAGATTTCATTCAATTCAAACAGAAATCACTGCTGATCAGGATAGAATATTATTGTCTGAGACCATAATTTTTGTAAGGCTCTCATTACTCACACCAATTCATGAATTCTTGTTGGTCCAGTTATTTTGTGACAATAGCACAGCCCGCCACATCCAGAAAGAGCTGCACCAGGCAACTCTCTCATGTTAGGCTGGCTCCTTCAGCTGTGGCTTAAATTTCCTTTAATGGCACAGCCCTACAGTTCCTGGCACACTCCCTCTATTCAAGAAGCTGTTTGCCCGTTCTGAATTTAAGTGTGCTGATTACCACTATTACTGCCACATGGAAAGGAAGGTGTTTATTAGCCTTCTCAAAACCAAATTTATTTCAAATGTGTTATTTTGTGTGCTGTATTCTTTCTGAAGTTTATTACATTGATAGCATTTGAAGTCTTGCATTACATTTATTTTTATTTTTCAATTTTCTGTGAGCAATTTTCCATCTAATCCTATGGATTGCTACATTCCAAGATCAGGTTCTCTTTGACCAGGGTTCACATAAAAATCTTCAAGTTTCAGGTTTTCAAGAAAGTAAGAAGTGTGCCCTGGCAGACAGGAGTGCCAGCCTGTGAGGCACCAAGCACAGCCTCTCCAGCTGGGCAAGGGAGGGGATTGTCCTGCTCTGCTCTGCTCTGGAGCAGCCTCACTTCAAGTCCTGTGGGCAGTTTTGGTCACCACAACATTAAAAAGACATTAAACTATTAGAGAGTGTCCAAAGAAAGGCAGTGAGGATGGTGAAGGGCCTTGAGGGGAAGCCATGTGAAGAGTAACTGAGGTCACTTGGCTTGTTCAGCCTGAAGGAGAGGACACTGAGGGGAGACCTCAGTGCAGTCCTCAACAACCTCAGAAGGGGAAGTGTAGGGACAGACACTGATCTCTTCACTCTCGTGACCTGACAGAACCTAAGGGAAGGGCCTGAATTTGTGTCAGGGGAGGTTTAGGTTGGATATTAGAAAAAGGTTGAGGGTGGTGGGTCACTGGGACAGGATCCCCAAGGAAGTAACAAAAAAGCCTGGCAGAGTTCAAGAAGCATTGGACAACAGCCTCAGGCACATGGTGTGACTCGTGGGGTGTCCTGCACAGGGCCAGGAGTTGGACTCAATACTCCTTGTGGGTCCCTTTCAACCCAGGATATTCTATGATTCTAGGTTTCCCTTACCTCTGGATCGTCGGCTTTCACAACCTGTGTCACAAAAATTTATTTCTCCATTTATAGTCAAATACCTTTTTCTCATAAAAGACACACATTTTCCTAGTCAAACAGACAATACACTATATCCCCCCAGCTACTTAATCTGCTTAAATGCTCCTTTTCTACTTAGTGTCCATTTTTTTAAAACCTGCTATTTCTTTATATGTGTGTTCAAGAGACCTATATGCACATGAGAAGAGCTTTTATTTCTGAACTGTAGAAATGGCAGGAAGCTGTTGGGATTTTTTTTCCTAGCTGGGGCTGATCCATCAGCAAAATGGCTTTCTCACATAATCATTCATCAAAGTATTTGCTGAATGACTTTTGGTTTTTGAACAAATGACTGCAACCCAATTTACTGTAAAACATCTTCACTTTTGATACTCAGTTCCATAGCCTGAAAAACAAATTCCTGTGATCAGAAGCTCTTGCTCAAAAGCCACAATTTGTTTTCATCGGATGAATTAGTTATTTGTCATTAGTATTGCCAGAAAACGACATACATTAAAACAGCAGCTGAACATAAACAAGAAACAAAGTTTTAGTTACAAAATTAAAAATACTGAAAATATTTACAGAAGCATTTTCTCAGATTTGTTATTTTTGTTTTTCTTTCTTTTGATCCAGACAACATCCAGAACACACTGACACTCAGAAAAGGTAATAAGAAAAAAAAATCAGTAGCTAAAAATCCCAATCATCTAGTCTGTTCAGGAGGAATGGTATTTTGAAGAAAGAGGCTGGACTTAGAAACTATATTCTGTTTATTTTCTCTAAATGAATTGGACACATTTATAATAAAATCATGCAATTTTTTATCTTTTAAATTAATTTAGGTAAATTAATTATAAAACAATTATCTGAGGTTTTTATGTCATGCAGGAAGTGTCATTTATATGCCAGTTGTATGCAAAGAGAGAAAAGGTTGCCCTCTTAATTTATTTTAATGCATGCAACAATGAAACACGATTTAATTGAAACAAAAGACAAGAGGATGAAAAGATTTTTTTTTCTTTTTTTTCCCCCAGAAAAATCCAAAGCATTTGCATGCAAGGCCTTGAAGCATTTCCACATTATAAATTATATATTTATATGTAAATGGACTTCTGGCTTCTGTTCAGAATATTTGGCAAATTGAATGCTAGATTCTGCTGTCTTTATCTCCATTGAGTTGTGAACTATTCCCTGAATATTCCTATAGATTTCTAAAGCTTTGCATAACTTAAGCTACCATATGTAAGCTACATGTGAAGGGTTTTATGACAAAATGTGTGCATCTGTGAGCTTTCTACTCCCCATTTGAAAAATAGTGTCTCATACCTGCAAAACTGATGCAGTTGATTGAACCTTGGGATCAAAACAAAAGTTTTGGACTCCTCTTCCAATCTTAGAAAAATTTTCTCCATTGGCATCTCCTCCCTTCCATGCTGGCGTGAATTCACGATATCTTAAAATCAGTGACTTTGAGGAAGCAATGGTAAAGGAGAATGAAAGAAAAATCCTGACATACTTACGATAGTCTAGGGATTGACAGTGAATCCCCTAACCACTGAGCAAAATCGTGATCCTTCATACAAAGGGATCACAAGTTCAGGAGGGAAGGAAACTACTCAAGAGCAGCCAACAAGGTCTTTGTTTTGCTCAGAAATCCCAGACTGAATCCAAGAAATCGTCTCTGAAGAAACCAGTTCACACCTTCAAAACTTCAAAGTCAACTAATTGTTTCCTGGCAAAATTATTTTGTCGGTGCAGTTCCTGAGCAGTTCCTAATTATGAGCTTTATTTCACAACCATCCATAATGATCTTATTGCGGGAAGGACAATGGGTTTAAATTACTCAATTCTGACTCCACAAAATGACTCATCAAGTTAAAGGTGACTCGCTAATAAGAGCTATACCTTCAATATCAAGGAAGTGTAGGAAAACATATAGCAGAATACACTTTACCATACCGATTAAAAAAGGCAAAGTAATGTATTACTGAATCTTTTATTGCTAGTGAAAAAGAAGTCTGAGAAAATGACAATAATGTGGGAAATATGAACAATAATTAACCTGATCACCCTTTTGAAGAACTTACCTTTCTTAAATATTTCCTCCCACAAATAATTAATAAAATATTTCTTTTGTTGGTAATTGATGTATATTTTCCTTACATTACTTCTCATAAAATTTTGTGGTTGTTTTGGAAAAAAAAAAAAAAACAGAGAAAAAGAAGTATTTTCCTTTGTTTATAAAACTGTGGCTCACCACCTAGAGATCTTGACTTTCAAAGGAAAATCATTCCAGGTGAATGTTTGAATACAAACTCTCTACCCTGAGGCATTTTAAAAGAAAATAATTCAGTGATTTTCTCTTTGGAAATACCTCGGCAGCACATTTTGAGCACTGCAGCCAGACACCTCATGCTGCCATTCATTTGTCTGGGCTGGATTCTCTATCACTACATTTCCCTCCACCATGCTACAGATAGAAAAGCAAGAATATATTGTAGGACAGCACAGAAATACACAGGCAAGATTAACACTGGAGTAAATGAAGCTTTTACAGCATATTGTATCCTCTACAGGATAGAGTCCCACACTCTTTCTGGAGCTTGGGCCACCTCAGCTCCTGCTGCCTCTACGTTGTGAGAGTCCATGTGAGCATCAAGTCCATAAGAGCAAGAACAGAGATGGAGGTGACAGAGCATGGAGGATGACCAAGACATTATTTCCAACTAACAAGTTCTGATATATGCCAAAAGTTGAAATTTTCCACTCCAAAGAAAAGAGACCTCCAGCAAAATTGTTATTTCACAATTTGTTGATATAGATACAAAAATCTGACACTAAATTATAGAGCCGATACTGCAACAATGACACAAAAAATGGGGAAAATGTTAGTTTTGTGTCACATAAAACTATTAAAAACAATATTTCACAAATAAAAATCTGATAGAAAGTCTTTTGGTTTCCATATGTAGATTTCAGAACACTACTTTATAAAAAGCTTTGTTCCAAAAAGCTACAAAACAAGCATTCTTGGTTGGAGTCCCACAATATAATTTTACAGCAGAATTTAAGGCAGTAGCTTTGATTGTCAAATGTTCCAAGGGAAAGGTAGAAGCTCCTGCTGATGACTTAAGATAAAAAATAAATTCTTATTTTAAACTAACACTTTCTATTTTGGAACATATATTTGCCTAAAAATGGGGTTTGTCTCATTTGAACAAAAAGCCTTTGCCTTGTAATACAGAACAGGGGGTGGGCTGTGTCATGAAGCTCAGACACAGTAAATTTGGAGTCATATTTTAGTACTGGGCTACCCATGAGCTCAGAGACACAGCTGATCTCCTTCAATCTGGAGTCCCTCCTGGAGTGTTAGTAAATAACTAACTGTTCCACTTAGGCAGGTGCTGTTACAAGGCAGATTATAATTACATCTACGCTGTGGTTGCAAAACGAAAAACACAGTGCCTTGAAATCTTAAAATTAGAATGACTTTGGTTTCAACCAACTCTCTTTAAAATGTGGAATACAGCAAAACTAGAAAGCCTCATAAAATAAAATATCACAGCCACCTAGTATAATTAAAGCAAGTGATCCGAAAGATTTACTGGTTAACTGGTACAATTCCCCCCGGATGGGAATACATCTGATCTGTAGCCAGCACTGCTGCAAACACCATTCCTCTATCCGGAGTCCAAAATAAATATCTCTGCTGTGTTTTGGGGGGTTACAATCTCCTGCAGGGCAGTAGGTCACTGCCCTCTTCGGTGTGACACTAAACAGAAAAGGTGAAATACCGTCAATGAGAGTTTTGCTATTGACTTCAGCTAAGCCAGGACTTCATTCCAAGTGTTTCACCCACTCTTAAATTTTAGTAACACTTATCTTATCTCTCCTAAGAAATTTAAATGGCAAAACAACATCTGACATGCATGTAAATCTAGAAGCTTGGAATCTGGGGTGAAGGAAGACAAGCTCTCAAAAATTGGTTCCACATTCACAGAGATATGCTCAGCCTGCTGTGGGAATCTCCAACATGTTAATGCTTGATGCTACCTCTCCTCAATGTCAAGTGCAACATGTCTTCAAATTTCCACAGGAGAATGTGGTAACAGACACGCAAAAATGAGCAAACTCTGCCTTTTTGTGCTATCCCTCATAAATCACCTTTGTTTGTATAAGGCCCAAGGCAAAGTCTATTGAAATCAGTATAAGCCTTTTTCCTTTGGATCAAGTCCATTATCTGTGTTTCTCCTGCTTCTTTCTCTTTTGGCTGAAATGTCACGTCTCACTTAAGCACTACAAGGGTGGCCAACAGAAGAGATGGAGCCAGCTACAGGAGTGTCATGAGAATACATGAATGAGACATGTATATTCATAGAAAGATTCATTTTTAAACAGAATAGCAGAGCAAAGACACATCAGTTGCTCTTGCACACTGATAATTTACACATTTTACACATTATTACTTTGCTGTTCTACAGCAAAAATGTAGTTACTATAGCAACTGGTTTGTCATATGACCAGGATTCTATTTTTAATATCACTCAAAGATACATATTAACATGCATAATATACTGACTGCTTATGGGGTCTGAAAACATATATAGCAACATTTTAAACCTTAAAAGGGACAATCCTTGCTAATTTCTTTTACTAACTGCATTTTTTAATTAGGTTACCTATCTAAAGACTCACAAATACTGATGGAGTAAAATTGCCATTACAACTCCTGGTGAATTCTGCAGTTTTCTCCTTTGCGGTACAGGAGAGCAGGTGTATCTTATGCGGTTCAGAGCTCCTGAGAGAGTTCCAGGGCACTGCCAAGGTCCAGACGGATGTTTCGAAGAGCTTTGGCTCCTGCGTATCTTTATCACCAGCTATCACCTTCTTCTCCTCCCTTTTTGTACCATGCTCCCGAGCAAGCTTATTTTATTGGATGACTTATGTTGAATGAATCAAGAAGACATCTTAAAGCATCCATTTCTTTTCTCAGTCTAACATACAAATTGTTTCTGCAAAGACATCGTCCTTCTGCAGCAGGCACACGCAAACCATTTCCCAGTATCAGAGCACTCCTGAGGTCCCATGCACAAGACAGCTGACATGACACCTTTCTCGTTGTTATTAAACAGAATTTATCAAATCATGGATTTTCAGTCCAGTGGTCAAAATGCATGGAGGAGAAGGGGATGTTCATGGAAAAAATAATTTTAGAAAGGGTGTGGGAGGGGGTTGTACAGTTTTTCTTCTTCTCTCATTTGACTTTAACACAAATTTTTGGTGGAATGGGTGTAGGGAGGACTCTTACAGAATCTGAAACTCCCATTCTGGGACCAGCATACCCATACAATCATTTGCTGCAGCAGCCAGGGAATATACTCGCAGCAGAGCTTCTCAGGTTGCACCACTTTACAGTTTGTTTTGGAGGCCAATGCAAAGCATTCCTATTGCTCTATTGAGCCTTAAACTACTTAAGATTGTAACTGGTTAGGGAGGGGGAGGGCTCCCAATTCAAATTACTTCAACCTTTTTACTCCCTGCGGAGAATTAACGTGCTGTCAAGCCCCTCTGACTTCAGCCAACGGCAAACTTAGATGGTTTCCACTCCAATATATAGTTTTAACCTTACAGATCCCTTAACGCAGAACTCCATCTATACCATGCCCTATAGCCTTCAGCAAAGTTGTCCACGCTGCAATTCTGAACTCTCAAAGGTAACCTTGAAGTATAACTCAGGTTCTTTCATGCCATGGGAGGCTTACAGGAATCAGTCTGCATGTCACTGACTTATGGGTAGCAGAGAGAGGCGACAGATGCAGAGCTGCCAGAAGTCAGGAAGGAGGACTTGTGGTATTGCTCCTGCATGTCTGAGCCCAGAGAATCAGGTCAGTTCCCAACATCCTGCAGGAGAAAAGTGCATCTGTCTCTCAGCATGTTCATGTCATCCATGGAGCCTTCAGTTTGTGGTTGATGCTGCAACTGACATTTGCCGACTGTGTGACTGTGTTGCTCGTTGTCTGGTGTGGCTAAAATTATTCTCACATTGACCCAAACCTGAGTACCAAATGAAAGTACCTCTCTCCTGGTGTCGTACTGCTGCAGCAAGTCCACCACAAGGCATGTGACTTCTAGGATGCCCACCAGTAGTTTTCACATGAGAAGACATACAAACAGACTATGCAAAGAGCCCAAATGAAATTATCCCCTTGCCTAACTTTAGGTCCGAAAGCCAGCATCCCAAAAGGTTTGGGATCACAAGCAGTTTTGCAGTTTATCCTCTTCAGTGGCTAAATGGTTTGGACACGTGAAAAAGACCTTGCATTGTATGATGGCTCTGATATCTTGGCATGAGGAATTTGTATATAATTATTTGTGCGGTAGGAGAGAATAATGAAGAATGCCTTATATAAATCCCAGTAAATAAATCAAAACTGCTATCGCATAAAGATCTGTTTCCATTACTTTGCTATTATCATGGTATACAACAGAAAGCTTCATTATCTATTTACATCAACACTCTCACGGGCCAGAATGCCTTTTGCTTTCTGTTGCCATTATGTTGTATTATGTGTGGCAATGCCATAGCAACCCAAGATAACACAAGTAGTGTAGGGCAACACTGTAATATTTTCTGGCTTTTGTTTTGAATGAGACAGAACACAGCTACCCACTCTATGCAAGCTATACACAAATACCAAGGATTTAGCACAATGAGTAGCAATTAGCAAACCAACAGTACTTACTGCCAGCATTTGTCTCCCTTGCATTCGAAAGGTTTAAAATCACTGAAGGGTACCAGTACAGCATCTCAAAGGACTGAGCAACACACATAGCAGTGTAGTTCATAGGTTTGGTGTATGTCACCATCCACTGATACACATTTGATGTAATTGAATATAAGATCTCTGGGCATCCGTGTTGTATCTATCACATCTGAAGTGGGTCAGGTCTTAAACTATTAGGCTAGAGTCTGAGGATACCTTAGGATATGTTTATTTGGCAACAACCACAGCAGTACTGTTTGTAATTGAACTTGCTGAGAATAACTAATCAATATGTGCAGGCAGAGTGAAATGACATTTTTCGTCACCTGAGACAATGAGTTCAGAGTGCCTTCTCTGAAACATGCACTGATTACCATACTATGACCTTGTGTGAATAATGTATTGGGCAATCAGACACAGGAAAATATAGAGAGTATGAACAGCCAAAGTACCAAACTTTCCTCCGTCTGTATTTAGCTTGTGCCCTGAAATCTCTCTGATACCCTGAGGATGATGTAATCAGCCAGAGCTCAGCTGGTCAATATATTGGGATGTTCACCACTGACTGTCCATCGCTAGTGGTATAGTTTTCTGCCTCTTATATAAAAATTACATGCAAACTAGTTCACACAAGCAGTATGCACACTGTAGTAGGTTGCTTTGCATGAACTTGACTGGGTTTTTTCCTTCATTACTACAGGGTTCTTTTCCTGGGCTGAACTAACTTAGTTACATTGGATGGGGACCAGATAACAACCGCTTTGCAAACTCTGACCTGTAGACGTTATGCACAGAAACTAGACAACTAAAAAGATTTAAACATGCTTTTATAAGCACCAATAAACATGCTCTTACCTGCCAACGATCAGAGTTTAATATACCATTAGAGACTGTATTAAGCATTGTTAAGGTTGACTTACGTAGCTGCTGACGTAATGTTCAGATGTTTGGGAGGAAGCACAAAGCATACTTGGGCACACAGGTAATGACTGAAACAGCTTCTTTACCCGAAATACAGAAGTATGCAAATCTTACATGGATGCCAAAGCTTTACTGACCTCTGTGCATAGGAATGGATGAGAATGAAAGAAATGTTCTTGGAGGAGGCAGAGGAGGCAGATTTGGTTAGTGCCAGAATTCAGATTGAAGCAAGCTTCAGTGGAAAAGCCCATCTGGAGCAAAGGGTACTCTCTGGGACAGGCTTAAAGATATAGGTAAGAGAAGACAAAGTAAAGCCCCTAAGCAATCTGGAATAATTTCATCTTCCTGTGTCCATGGAACAGGATATTGATATTTTCTTGTAAGCAGAAGTGCATGTGCATGCCTGACTAATGTGATTTTTTTTCCTTAACTGGTGTGATCTGTAAAATATTCAAACTACTGGATAGTTTCTTGGGTTAAGAATGGAAATACACTTTATAAATATAGTTGAGTCACGAGATTATTTCACAGCCATTTAAAAAGTGTTCATTTTCATAGTGCAGATGAAGCCAGAGTTAATTAGCACTAGTCACTGGAGACAGCAGTAACTCACCTAATTTTTTTTTTTGCTTTTGCTAAATGGATTGCAATTACTCCCCCAGTAATACTGTGATAACAAAGTTTAATACACAGAAAAAGTATTAACAGCATCAACAAGGCATCACGGGAGAGGAATAACTAAAGGACAAATTGAGTATTGTTTTTTTTGTTCAGATCTGGAAAAAAATATTTTTCCTAATAAAGACATGTACTTTCAACATGGTTTTCATGGTTTTCTTTTAACCCAAAAAGAACGGCAAAGATTCAAAATGAGAAATCTTAAATAAGCATTAAATACTTTTATAATTACATACATCTGCATTATTTTATGCAGATGTTTACAATTGGTAAGGCAACATTAGAACAACCAAAGGTCTTTTCTATGTATAAGCAAGCATGGCCACAAGTTCAGGAAACTGAATACAACCTATTTATTGTCCCTTCAGGTTTGAGGTTTTTTCCCGGATGTTTTGCTTTTTAATTCTGGTATTTCATCTTAATATAGTTTGCTAGCAGAGGTCAAGATTATCCTAGTCCCATACCATCAAGTCTTAATAGTAAAGAATCAGATACCAAACATTGCTGATAAGATCCCAATAGTCATGGGCATGGCTAAATCATTCCACAGCAGTACAGTATGGACACTGCAAGTACAAGGCTCTACAAAATCCAGGGTTTCCATTATTGTCCCTAGAAAACAGTAATGCCACCACGGTCCTCCAGACCAAGTTGGAAAAGGAAAATAGATTTGCAGTTCACTCACCATTAAAGTTTAATGTCATGAAAAGTTAGGTTGCTCTATTTAGTTCAACATGCAGAAAGAGTCTCTTTAAATCCCCCCTATAGGTAAAAGCTGAAGTCTCCAGGATACAAATTGCTTTAGATACGTAACTATTTTGCAATATATGGCATTTTGTTTTCCAAAGGACTATGTTAGAGAGATGTGCTGTAAAAATCCAGAGATGCTGCCAGCAATTAGGCAGTTGGGTGACCTAGAAATCTTCTCCATTACACTTTTGTGTCCTTGCCAATTCTTCATGTTCTTTCCTGAAAGACTGTTTTGTTTTTGTTTATACAGCTCTTGTAGGCAGAATGAGTAAACCCTTTTTTCCTGCATTTGCCAGGCTCCACTGATACAGTATTGGCTTCTCCATTTACAGACTTTGGATGGGCATTTCAGAACATTCGGTTTGACCAGAAATCAATTTTCATGTCACCTAAAAGAAAACATCTTTTTAGTGCTGAAAGTATTTTGAACTATCAGTCAGGTAAAATTGACGATTAAGTTATCATGTGGTTTAGAAAAAGACATCTAGATGTAAACCTTAGTTAATCTGAGTCAGGATCAGCTGGGCACCTGCTAAAAGGAAATTCCCTATGGAAAAAAAAGACACCTTTCCCCAAAATATTCCCAATTTCCCCTCTCCTTCCTTCCTTCCTTCCTTCCTTCCTTCCTTCCTTCCTTCCTTCCTTCCTTCCTTCCTTCCTTCCTTCCTTCCTTCCTTCCTTCCTTCTATCACTACCGTTTCACTGTAGGTATTATGTCTGTTCTGCTGAGATATTTATAATCTCCCCATTCAGAGCTCTCCTTTGGGGCTCTCAGGCTGAGCAAGGCAACAAGGCAATGGGAGCTCTCAAAGGAGAAGCAATTTTATTTTCTGTCAGAAATATTTTGGCAGAGACTCATTAAGCATGCATGAGAAGAACTCAGGCAACTGCCTGAGATGTTTGTGATAGCTTCTGCTCAAACTGTCCAAGTATGTGGTCCTCACTGAAGGCGACGGTTCAAAATTCAACAATTTGTCTCGTTTCTTGGAATAACAAAGATTAAAATTGTATTTTTGACATATGGAACACTTTTTCACTTCCCATTGTCTGAAATGAAAAGAAAATGAAATGAAAATTATTATGGAGTTTATTTCTAATTTTCAGAATAACTATTTTCCTTTGGGTGGTATCTAATTACAGTGTTTTCAGAGAAAGGGGAGAAAGTTCCAAAACCTTATGAATTCCAAACAAATATTTAAAAAATACATTTATTTGTCTCTCAATCAAGAGATGCTAAAGCAAACTGTAAGAAACAAATAGTTATTAAAAACAGAGATATAAATAAAGCAGAGAAAATAGAAATTTAAACAATTATAAAAAGCAGGAGTCATATAGCCAATTTCACTGCAAGATCCTCAAAATATATTACAGATTAAAAAACTTAAGTCTTTAGTCACAGTATGTTCTTACACTGAATATTCAGAAACTTTAAAATAAGTGTTTTACTATTTAGAATTATATACACAATAAAGAGCAAAGCAATGCTGCTACAGAAATGTTAACACTTTCATTACCAGAGCTTGTAATTTAATATTTTCTGCTAAAGAGTAAGTTTTTATAACCACCTGGAGCAATCACCAGAATTACCATGAGAATCAGAACAGGGTTTTTGACATTAGATTTTGCATTTCATATCACTTCTCATAGATACTGCCCGCTATTTAACATTTTTAGACATTTTCAACTCCTCTTCTAAAATGTGCTAACCTTCATTTTTTACTCTGAAAATTTCTGCAAGTTTGAGAGCAAATGAAAATAAGCTATTCCACAGCTTTTAAGTGGAGTCAATGTTATTTTGTAGCAGATTAAAATTAAACACTCTAAAGATATTCCTTACTTTGCCACAAACAACCTATATGGCTATATTCAAGCCAATGAGTCTATTTTTCTGTGTTCCTATAGATAGCAAAAGATACTTCTATACTTGCCAACCACAATGCTTTGTGCATATACTTAGCTATCATCTCACAGCTCTTCCAAAATCCATGAAAACCTGGAAAGACACTGAATGCATAAATGCTAACTATCCATCTCCTTTTGGATCCATTTTCAAAATGCACCTAATCCATGCCCAAAAAACCATAAGTTGGAAAGAGGTCACACTCTGGGCACTATTTTAGAGGAACGTGTAAGAGGATCATAAACTTTAAGGCATATAAGAAGCAGAAGTCTTCAAACACCAGGCAGACACTTACTCAGTTTAACACCAAAATAATTTTTTCATTTCCAAATGTAATCTTTCACACTGCTGTGTGTGCCTCCAAGAGACATGAGTTCAACCCCTGCACCCATCAAAACTGAGGCTTCCCTGGCACTGCAGTCATCCATCCATCCATCCATCCATCCTTCCACCCCAACCAGCAGTTCCCAACCTGTACCAGCTGCCTTCTTCCACACAAGGGACATGCTCTGCTTCAACACAGTTCATCACCTGGATAAATAATGCTGCTGTTTGTTTTGATAGCTAAAAAAACTATCACCATATCACTGACATGCCACTGAAGATGTCAGAAGCCAGGCCATTTCACTGTGCTGAAGTGCTTTTCCTTTTATTGCCAGGCCTATAACAAGATTATTGAAATGATTCAACAATAGTCAAGCTGCAGCTATAGATACTTGTTGAAAGTAAATAATAAAAGCATTTTATCAGAATTGCTGTCATTTTCCTGTTGAGGGATACATCTGTTTCATAAGTACATTTTTATGTGTGCCTGCCTTATGTGAACCTGCTCTAATTTAGTTACACTGATAGGTACAGTTGTAGCTTTCTTTCTAACAATATTAACAGATGAATAGGGCAGTCATTTTCAGACAGCAATTTGCCACGGCTACAGCCAGAGTGGATTGGATTGAGATTGCAACCTAGTAAGAACTAGGATTTTATTATTATTGTTGCAGTTACTTTGCTGTTAGGCTGATTTTTTTAATCTTTTTTTCTTTTCTTCTCTTTCTTCTTTTAATTTTTTTTTTCTTTTCTTTTTAAGCAGGCTAGTGGTTTGTTATGCATTAATTTGAGGCAAAAGTCCATTGCAAGGAAAACTAAGTGGGTGTCAAAAACATTCTTAAGAGAAACCCAGTGGTAAAGTGTAGCCTATAGATAGGAAAAGGTAAAGATAACATCACTGTCTGGAAATGCAAATCCTGATCACTCAATTCTGTCCAACAGACATGCAGTTTTGAAAAGCAAGTGCTTTTACACACAGATCCAAACCTCAAAGCTATCCACTAAATAAGTCTAGATGCTGTTGTTCAAAATAGCAACCCCACAAACTCTGCTGAAGCACCCAAAGGGAACAAACCTCCTACCCAATCCACCCTTGCTGCCAAGAATCAACTTGACCGCTTTCAACCAGTTTTAATGGACAAACAATGGTCTGAAACATATGAAGTTCCACTTAGAAGGGAGGGAATTTACAGAGGAAAGAAACCTGAACCAACATCCCCTATCTAAAGATCTGGGGTTCAAGATCATAGGTTCCCTTTTCTGCTTGACTTCCTGGCTAATTAGCCAAAACACTGCCAATTGTCTTGGGCATTAATGGCCTGGGGCTGCCAGGATCTCTTACTTCCACTTTCCAGATCCTTTAAGCACCAGACTTGTGTTCCTACAAACATAAAGATGACTCTCTCTAATCCCATGTGTGTGTGCTGAGAGGTTTTCAGACCTCTCCCTTCCAGGGGGTAAGTAGGGAAATGTCTTATTCTTTGAACACTCACAAGGAAAGCCCCATGGAGCTTTTCTCCCAGCACTTTCCTCACAGCAAGTTTGTCAGGGAGGAAGACATTTCAGCCAAGTCTTCACCAACACACATTATTCCATCATGCAATGTTGCATCAGACACCAGCATCCACCTTGCATCTTTTTCCAATGGGTAATAAGGCAAGGCAATGAGTAATAATGAACAGCTCCAGGAGATAATCTCCATCTCCTATTCAGTGAAGGAACGGTTACAGTGACACCCCTGCCCCACCACCCCACCCCTCCTGCATGATAAGAGAAGGAGAAAGATGGGCGTAAAGAAAATTATTTTATTATCAAAAAATAATTACTCCTCCTGGGTTCAAAGCTTCTAAAGGTTAAATTTATTGAAAATTAAAATGAGCCAGTAAACAGTAAGATAAAACAAACACTGAATTAACAGCTTTTCAGCACACAAATTTCCACTGCTATGAGTTAACAGACATCAGTGTTTAACTTACGTTACTTCTCTCGAATTTTCTAGATGCCTATTCTTAGCTGGCAAAATCCATGTAGTGGGGAAGTCTGTGGAAGCCCTCTTTCCTTTAATTTGCAAGGAACGAAGAACAAGAGCCCAGTCAGCCTCCAGAGACAGTGGATTCTGAACAATATTGCAACTTGGCAATAATGAAATCCTTTCATCCTCCTTAATGTTTGCACCTGACAGTTAAATTCAGAAACTCTCAATTACTGGAACCTGGAAATATCAAAGTGTGCTCCTATATCGATTGCCACCACCACTCCAAGAATATCTATTGGAAGAAACACAGGCATAGCATGCCCATCTCCTCCTCTGCTCCCAAGATATATGGGGCAGTAAAACCTTACAGGATGAAGGAAGTTGCATCTTTGTAAAGCCAGCTTGGACTGTGTCAGAAGTGGTTTTTTAACAATTATTTTTCAATATCCTTCATTTTCCTTAGAAAAAATATTGCTTTCCCTTACATTTATCTCCATCCTCTTCTCGTTTTAAATAACTTCAGAAGGAGAATGTTAAGCAATCAACCCTGAGGGAACACCTAAATCAAAGGTTACCTTCAGGGGTACTTTCCTTAAATTTATTTCTATAAAAATATGCAATGGAAACAGGTTATCTGTTCCACAACAGAGAGGGAGGGAGAGCTGCAGCTGCGTGAGCTCAGAGACCTGGCATGATGCAGGCTCTAGACGGAACCCCCCCACAAACCCCACTCCAGGGTACCGAGAAAAAAATGAGCTCCTCCCTGCTCCTGGGAGTCCTGCCTCTGCTTGACTTCACAGGAGCTGGCAGGAGCATTGATGGGAGCTTCCACAGAGCCAGAACTTCTCCCCAGGATATGAGATTCAGCACAGCGCTGTTAAACACATCCTGAAAATCTGCCACGTCTCGTGTAAAAAAAGAATTGGAGGTGGTTTCCCCTTCTCTTCTGCAGAGAGGGAAGCTCCTCGCACTGTTTGTATTACATCCAAATATCTTCTTCAAACAAAATATTTCCCTTGTGAAGCAGCTTAGCCAAAAACCTGGAGGAAACCTTGGTACAATTTTCCTCTGAGATGACAGTCCTTACTGGGAAAAATAAGAGCATAATTCTGTGACTGGGGAAGACATTGACATCAGCAGTGTGGGGTGTCAGATTAGGAAAGGGAAAATATAGTTGAAATGCTATTGTTTCTACAATAAAAGCTGATCTCTTTTCTTGCTGGCCTTTTTTAAAGTCCTGAAGATAAACTCAAATTTTTAATGTATACACATGTAGATAGTTGATTTACATAATATATTTATGTTTTAATACTTTAGGTATTAAAAGCCTAACTAATTGGGGGAGGGGGTGTATTTTACCCAGAAAAAGTAGAAAAAGAACCTTGAGGGCAAGGCATTTTTCTTCTCAGTCATAAAAAGATCAGCACAAGGAATCCTGGATAGTACCAGAGGTTCCTAGACAGCACAGTTGCATAAAAGGTAAATTACCTTTCTTGTCTCAGTGACAGTGATTTGCTGTAACTTGTGTTGGTAAAGACGTGCCCATCTTTTTCTTCCAAATAACTTCTCAAAGCTTTGTTGCTCTTGCATTTAAAAAGAAAATTTCAGTAAACCAATAAAGATAATTTGCAGTGCTTTAGAAACCCAACTTAATTGGGCTCTCTGCTTACAGTTGTGCTACAGACAGCTGCTTGTTGTCCTTTTCTATCTGAAGTGATCACACTGAAAAGAAGACAAATTTTGAAGCTTTCTACTGCTCTTCTAAGTCATCTGGCCCGTGAGCTGCAGAGCTAGCAAAGCCTCTTGTCCTAAACATTACTTCCCAGTAACCCACACAGAGCTTCCCACAATATTTTCTGCTCCTCCTTCAAGTCCTCCCACTTACCGGGTCTCATACCCATCAGATGGGCAAATCAGTAATAGCTTGTGGGGTGGCTTTTTGTGGAACAGGCATCCAGCAGTGTGCTCAGGAAAACACATCTGTTCCTTCGCTGGTCCAGCTACACAGCACACAGCTGCTGGGCTCATGCTGCAGACCCACTCTCAGTTGAGGCATTCACGTCCTCTTCTATCCACTTAGTAAATTTTCATTGTTTTGATACATTCCTATCTTTGAAGTCAGTTTTAGTAGAAAGTGGTAAATGGGCTGAAAAAGGTCAGGGAGATGAGAGGACTAAGATTTTGTGATTGCTTGAATGTTTTCACATAAAGCTAAAAATGCCTACTCTCAAAAAAGGCCTTTTAAAATGTATTTTATCCACCAAACATTCCATGTAAATGGTTAATGTGCCACAAGGAACAGAAAATCTGGAAAAACATGTTTTCAGACTACTTTTCTTGGGCCCAGCATCTATTTTTTTCATTTCCACATTAAACAAAAAACCCAGTCATATGTAGGTTAATAAAGTGAACACAAGGGAGATGTACCTCTAAATTGGAGCCAGACGGTGAATAACAGAGCAGGAATGTACTTAAACCTCGGTACCAGCTCGTGACAAGGTCTGCTCTCCGTCTTAGTCCTTGGATTTTGGAAAAAAGCTTCAGGAGCTAAGAGAAAAACTTTCAACCTGACAAATACTCCTTGGCTGGAAAAGGCTCCTGTTTTAATTCAGCACAGATGTGACTTTTAATGAAAGCATTATGGCTTTGCAGCTGCATGGATGATACAAACCTTTTTAAAGGAATAAATGACTCAAAATGCTTTATTTTCACTGCACCATTATGCTTGACCTTTGCTGGTCAAACCAGCTACAATGCTGTTTATGGTTACCTGTCTCTTATCCAGTCCAATCTTGGGAGAAATGGGGCAGCCTGACTCCTGCTAGACAGGGAAAGAGAACAGCCCATACCTCCCGGGTGGGACTTAACACTTTGCAGGATTAGGTGCCTGGTGAGTACAGACACCAATGGTAAACAAAAAGGAAAAAAATCTAAATGCACCAGACAGGGAACTGCAAAGAAATACTGGGTCATATTAGCACAGAGTCATCAGATAACACTGAAAACTAGGTCAATGTGAGGAACACTGGGAGCTTTTTCTACAGCAGTCATTCTCCAGAAATTAAGCTGGATCTAAGGGCTGGCTATTTGGCTCGCATTCAGACACCTGCTTCACACAGGCACAGGGGTAAATTGTAAACTTAATTTCTTCCCTTTGTTTCATGTCTTAATTCTGCTGGGCAAGAGACAAGACAGACACCTGTGTAATAAGCTTTTTTTCCTGTTTAGTCAGGTAGCATCTTCTTTATCTCACCTAGCTTCTGTCTGATTAGGGTCCAGTAGTTTCCTTCCATGCAGCAGCATCTCTGGGGGTAATTAACCACACGTACCTTACGATGGGATAAATCAGCTCCTAGAGAGAGGCTGTCTCTTTCCACATACAGAAGCTCAGACTAGACAGCTTTCAGATAGCCATTAAGGTGCAGCAAATCCCACCCTTATTATATACAACCCCAGTGAGCAATTAAAAAAATAATACTGAAGATCTAGCATATCTTTTTCATCTCACAGAACAAGCACTGTTGCTCTAAACATACAGCCAGAAGTTAATTTTAGGTAAAACTTCTCAATCTATCTTATTTTCTGCTAATGTTTCTGTGTATTTATTTCAGATTTGTTCCCCTACAAGGAAGAAGAAATCAAACCCCTGTGGTCAACATTTTCTTTCACCCAAAACGTCCTATATTGACACTGCAATAGTCTGGCCCTGATTCAGCAGAGCACTTATCCATTTATTTAAAGGCTGCTGAATCATGGCCAGAGGTACCATCCTGTGCTCAGCAGTGAACTAATAAGCCAAATATTGTGGAGTCAAGTTCAACATGCCGACAAATTCACATTTATCAACTTGGATTCCTTGGAAGTTTCCACATATCTGCAAAAAATTTGGACTTTCACTGATTACTCTTTGTACTGGAGGTACAATATATTGCATCTTCTTATCTACTCAGTGAAGTTTTAAAAAATATTTACCAATGTTCATGTAAATCATTGGTACAACAGCCTCCAATAACTGACCCATAAAATGTGTATAATGTGCACAGCATGTGGAAATAAAGAAAGCATTATAAGAGACCAGTTCATTTATAATGGTAGCTAGAAAAGGAAATAAGGAAGCCCTGGACAGCTGATGAGAGAGCCTAAACAATTCTGTTTAAAGGGAGAAAGTTTTAAGTTATTATTTTTTAGCAAATCATCCTGAATGAATTTCATCATTCTTGATTCAAATGTGTTCTTTTGACACTTTAATTATGAAGAAACCATTCCTGAACCATACAATATGAACAGAGATGCCATAAGTTTAAGTAAAATGCTAGTACCAGCTCATTTTGCAAAATTCACAGCCTCATTCAAATTAAACAGCATTTCTCTAAACAGATGAAATGAATATTACAAAAATGAAATTGTATGCATGGCTTCAGGAATATTTTAATTATTTTATGCTTTATATACATATGTATGCATGTGTGTGTGTGTGTGTGTGTATGTATTTGTCAAGAATGGCATGCTGGCAACTTGCAGTTTAATGAGGTTTTTTCTATTCCTACAGTAAGATACCCTCTTATGTTCTTGGAAATGAGAAACATTCACCACTGCAATATAATGAAGCAATGTTCATTAAAACAGGGTATGTAGGTAACACATTTCTATTACCACATTACAGCATCCACTTAAATAAAATACAGAAGACTCTATGCATTGACCTAATTTTTTTGCTTGTATTCTGCTGCTCCCCATTTATTAATGAGCTATCACATTTATAACACATTTGGGCAAGTTTGCTCCAGAATAAAGCACAACCAATCTGCACAGCACAATCTTTACCCCTCATCCCTTGTCTTTTTCTTCTTTCCCTTCCCTTTTCTTGTCACAAATCATTTTCACAAGCTCTGACTGATTAGTTGTCAGTTTCCTCCCCATTTTAAATTTAACAAAAACCCTAACTTGAGCTCAGTTTGTTTTTCTTTAATAAATACATGCTTTTGAATAATGCAGGGTGAGCTTATGTAATACCTGAAGTATAATACTTCAGGTATTACATAATACTCTAGCTCAATTGATAACATTTTCAGCCTGTAAAACAGTTTCTAAATTTGTATGACAAGCACAGTTCATATGACATTTAAGCTAATGACTTGCTTTACAAATTTATGGGCTCTTCTCTTCCTATAATGCTAGAAAAACAGGAAGCTTTTGTGCTAAAGTATTTTGATTCCAGAACGTTGCAAACTGTGTTTCGCATTTTCAGGATCTGTGCTCCTCTGCCACGCAGTAAATTTTCAGGCGGTAAAAGGGCACTGCAGAGGGTACAACATAAAAGGAGAAAGTCTGTAAGAAGCCCTTTTCAACACTAGTCAGAAGTGAATTGGAGCCCTTTGCTCTACTATACATAAAGAAAACAAAAACAAAAGCAAAAACCTTAAAAAAAAGTCTTTCCTTAGGGACATAGCAGACATTGGTAGAACTTCTTTTCTTATATGATGTCCTTGAAGACTCAATTTCAGCTGAGAGAGAGAAGCAGGATGATAGTTGCAAACAGGAGCAAAAGAATAGCAACAAACTAAATGTCCCACATTACCTCACTTCTTCATTTTCACATTCAGAGTAGACAAACATGCAAATGAAAAAAAATAAAAATTAGTCTGGTTACACTGTAGGTAAATATGCTGACATTTTTGTCCCAGAGGCGTTAAGGCAGCTTAGGCTTTCACTGAGTTACTCAGTTCCTTACTGTACCTCCTTTGTCCAGCTCTATTAAAATACGGCACATGCAGAAGTATATTAATTCAAATTGCACAGTTGTATATACACAGACTGACCTGATTTATAAGAACAGTCTTCAGTAAGTACTTAACACCTTGAATCTCCAGCTCAGCTGCACTCAAATTACTTATATTGGACTCAATTCTCACCTCAGCTTGCTCAAATACAAAATTCCCTGTGGTTTGGGGGGCTGGTGGCTAATCAAATGCCAACCAATTAATGAAAAATAAGAGGTAAGATACCAGCCACACTGAAAACCACCAGCCAGCACAACAGGAAAGAAGACTGAGTGAAATTATAATTTCAGAATGCTATTAATTATTTGTAATTGAAGAAGGAAAATCGGTCTTGTGGTTAAGAACCTGTAATAGGACTTGGGAGCAGGCAAGTGACCTGCTTGTTGGTTATGTTGAAGTTTCCCTGAATACCTTTGTGCTGGCCAATTTCTCTTCCATGTCATTTTCCTATATATGACATGATGATACTTACACCTGTTTCTCTTCTTGCTTCTCTGTCCTCTATCCTCACCTTCATCCACAGAAACACTGGCATGGGAGGTACTGTCTCCTAAATACCTGTTACATTTTTTTTCCTTTTCATGGAAGAATACTCCATGGGTCTTAAGTTAAAGGAATCTGAAATGCAAAATCTTACAGTAATATGTTTTTTTAAAAAAAAGTGTTAGCATTGCTAAAGAAAAACATTATCTGAGGACTCAGTGAAATTATATCTATCTGCTAATTATAAAACACAAATATTATGCATATTAAGATATTACTTACATATTTCAACACTGTTCAACCTTACCGTATCACAAGCCCTAAGCTTGACTGTAGAAATACTATTTTCTCAGTAATATTGAACTGCACAAAACCTTCTGTAAAATAAATACCATCAGCTATGAATTAAACATTATTCAATCTTAAATAAGTCTGCATATATAATTTCACTATAAAATCAATAATATTTTCCATTTTCCTATTAAACAATGTAGTCAGCATTTTTCTCTAAGCAGGACTGTCTTTTGGTGAGGTTCTAGGGCTTATATTATGCAAAACATCAAAGTACAGGGCCCACTTCATGAATATATATACCTTTTCTTCCAGCAACCTCAGCAATTATAAAACTTGCCCAATTTTTTTTTCACTCTGCACTGAAATACATTAATTGAATGGATGATATGCACGCTTGTTAGACCACAAGGGGCTGAGTGACCAGATAAAAGCCTTTTTTACCCTTATCAGTAGGCCATACCAATTGGCCTACTGAAAGACTTAGTTATCTTCACACAAATATAATCAATGAAGTTTAAATTTAATATTATGTAAGACAAAAATGCAGAAATGCTAGAGCACACAGGAAAAATAAAAACTTTAGAAATAGTTTGCCTTTATTTTAGTGCTGTGTACAGCATGACATATCCCAACACATTGAATACATTAATATATGTATATGCCTTAATAGATCAATACCCAGAATACACTTGCTCATAATGCATTACAGATGGTTCTCTGCTAATTATTTACATATTGCTATATGGAGGCTATGATGCTTACTGCTTTGATGATACTTTGAGTTGCTGTTTTGATGACTCTGAATAACTTTGAAGACTTCAAGGTGATACTGTGTTCCACTTACAAGTCTTTTCTTGTTCTTATGTATGTGCTTAGAATGCAAGTTGGAAGATTTCTATTTACAGGCCAGACACTAAGTGGAAAACAATCTGTATCAGATAATCCAAAGAATATAGTAACCTATGCTTCTTATTCATTGCTTATATACTTGACCAGTCAACAATTCAAAATTTAAAAATTATTTCTCTGCTTGCAATGTTTGTGTTGTTTTCTTAAGTCTTTGTGAATAACTATGTTCAATATCTATTCCAAGAGTTTCAGGAATAAATCTCACACACTGGTCTACCCTATTCTACTGGAATGATTGAAAAAAAATTGCTGAAGTATCATCCTCTGTAAATTTTTTTCTTCATCCAAAATCTTATTTTTTATAACAAAAGATACTTCAGAAGAGAAAATTATATTATTTTATGTAATTGAAAAGAGCAATGCTATATTAATCAGTAATAATATAATTAACTGATTCATCATTTCAAGCATGTACATTTTTTAATATACTAATTCCATTGTTTAGAAGGAACTATGAAGTCAATTTAGATTTACATACTCTTTTCTGATCTTCCTGAAGGAAGGATTATATAAATCAGAAGAGCAAAACACCTCAGAAGTGGTCTTGCAGGAGTGAAAGAGAAGACATTTTTTAACTTAAAGGTGGAAGAAAGCTTCTGCAGAAACTTCGAAATTACTTTGTTCCTCTGTGTGACTTTAATCCCTTGGAGAGAATATCTTCTGGAGTGACCTCCTTGAACCTTTGTGACCAATGCAATAAAACACCAAAAGACCTAGAGATTAGAAAAGAGAGTCTTGACACTAAAAAGAGTGTTCCTCAGGGCTATAAGTTACACCAGCAGAGTGAGAATGAATCCCAGTGGGAAGGGAAGATCCTGTATCCCTACCATTAATTATCTGCTTCGTAATCTACTCCCATTATAATTGTAATACTTTCCAAATGCAGCTCTCCTTTCTCATGCCTGCAGCAATGCACATTGTTCCCTGTCTGACAAAACCACTCTTTGTTTGGGAATCACAAGCTATGTAAACTGCATAATAGTCTTTAAGAAAAGAATCAGATCTTTGTTATGTTTACGCTACACATTTCCCTTCAGTGCTTTATACAAATGATTTGCCCACAGAACCCCATGGATGTTCCACTAGCATAACTTAAGAAATAATGATCTCCTTGCACAGCTTTACCCACCCCATGTGTCTTCATTATTTGCTTGTTCTTCTCTATTATGCTTGCTCTTTCCTGTTATTTAAAAATAAAGAAAACCAATTTTATTCTGGGGTACAACTGCAGACCCCAAAACCTTGCTCAGAATAATCCACAAGAATAATTTAGACCATAGACAAATAGAGTGCATATGTTTAAGAAGAGGAACGTGTTAAATCCCACAGATTGAACAACTCTCCTGCAGGCTCGGAGCACTGCCCACTGGCACAGCACGAGCTGCAGACCTCACTCCTGCACAATCCTGTCCAAGGCACCCCAGCCAGACCCACTCTTTACTGCCTGAGCACCCCATGCTGTGCCAGACACAAGCACCAAGGGCTGTGGTCTCTCTTTGTAGACGACCGCACTGGTCTTGCCAGGGTTGCTTTGGCCCTGTTACTGCACATGCACTGATAAAAGAGCATTTCTCCCAGACGTGGTCCTGGGCCTCGAAAAATATAGGAAAGAAAGTTTTCAGAGAAGGTAATAAGACATGAAATGTATGCCTGCAATTTCACGACAATGTCAAATTTAATTTTATGCCAGTATTCTACATGGCCATATATAGTGTACACAAAATTTAGAGGCTTTCATAATTTTTTGCTCATGTTTTTTCCTTTCCCAAAGAGTGCAAAAGTACTGGAACACTCAGACTCCCTCAGTTAGCAATGCTATTTCTGCTAAAACCTAACTCCTGATTATATCAAGTATAATTCAGAAATGGCTCAGCTGTTAATGAAATATAAGAAAGAACATTAAAAAAAAATGAGGCCTATAGTTTATGAAAGGATTTGTGGGAATTGGGGAACAATTACCATTCACTAAAACACTTGTTTTGCCAGCTTCATACATATATTCTATCTCCATGAAGATCCCTAATCCACAAAGCTGAAACAGTCTTTCAGGAAAGGCAAATGTTTTGGGGGCTTCATTGTTACAAAGGCAAGCAAGGTAATCAAGAACTGATCATTTATAATCATATATTTTAGTAATAGATATGCTGGCTTGAATCTGGAATATTTCTAAATTATTTTTAGTTATTCAATATCCTTTTTCTTCTTTGCTTTGAATCTGTTTTCCAAAAAATAACTTGGGACATATTTTATCTTTAGAGTTTGTTGTTTAATTTTCTAATACTTTTAAAACACAGAAGAGAGGTGGCAATAAAGTAATCATTTTACATTAAGCATCAGGAAAGGAGTAATGAAGTGGAATCACAGTGTTCAAGTCCTTCATTTACAAAACGCTCTTTTATCCCAAACACCTGCATCTTTCCCCAGGCTAAGGGAGCTTTTTGACTTAGAATATTAGAAGCTGTAGTGCATTATCACTTCAGATCACCTACAGCCAACTGATTCTGGGTGCCAATTAATGTTATTACCACCTAATCAAATGCTTCTTAATGCAAACTGTGGGCTATACCCTTGGCTTTTTATACAGCCTGAGATTCACAGTTGAAGAGAAGAAGTCATGTGCAAAGGGCAGTTTACAAAAACTGCAAATATTACCCTAGTTTCTAAGCCAAGACAGAGATTTAAAAAGAATTACATGTATTTCAAGAGCAAGATTTTATTATAATTATTTTCAAGGTATTATATGAAAAGGTCATATTGTCAAGAGTATCACAGATTTAGTTTCAAAAGCATAAAGCTAAGTGGGACTCACTCCTTGTTCTCCAGAGACACCTTCCAACCTCAGCTGCTCCATGATTCTCTAATAATTAGCCTTCCAGGTGGTGGGGATGCAAGCATGATACAAAACCAGCTATGGCACATGGCCTTGTGCCTTCTCACAGCCACATGAATGGCTGCTCACATTCTAAATCCAAGGTATCTTCCTTTTCACCTCCATCTTCCTGAGAAAACACCTTAATCAGTGGCTTGTAATCTAAGGTGACATTTCCTGAATTTCTCCTATCTTCTCTGTAGGTGTTCCTACAGTATTAATGGTAGATGAACGGACACAGCAAGCTTGGGCTTCCTGTGCTCACTAGAAAGCCCAGACACAAAAGGATTAACTTCAGCATCACTACACTCACAGTATCATATGGAACACCAAAATATGCACTGCAACATATATTGGAACTCGGGAAATTTAGTATTTCTTTCCCAGATGATGCCAGAACCACTGAACCTCCTTGTTTTTTTGTCCCAAGATCTGCCAACCGCTCGCCTCCAGATCCCATAAGGTCTTCAGACACTTGCAGCTGTCTCCTGGGAGTTTGCTGGTAGAGTGTCTTATCCCTGCAAATGAACAAAGAGGAAGCTAAACCTAAGACAATCTTCCCTTGTGGTTATTCTCCAGTTCCTGACACTCTGAGTAAAGAAAAGAGCTGGACCAGCTCTCCTCACAGGCATAAGCACTGGTCAGCATGAGTTTTTCCACCAGATCAACGCTCACTAAACAGAACATGCACAAACCTCCTCTTATAAATTCTGAGGGGGCAAAACCTGCAAGTAGTCATATGATAAAAAGAGCTAATCAAGCTTTCACTTTCTCAGTCCAAATTCACACAAAAGTTCTGACAAAACATTCTGACAGCTTTAATGCCTTTGACCTACTCTTTGTCCTGACAAAGAATGACACAACCAGCATAAAAACATGAAGTCTAAACCCTAGTGCATGGTTTGGCTAATTTATCAGAAATGTTCACATACTCATTTTTGCTCCAGGTCAAATCTGGACTTAACAGACCAGATATTGGCGTAGCCACCATCTTCCTGCAAAAGGGAGTAAGTGCTTCTCACATTCCCAGCAAAGACCATCCTATCAGGATTGATAATGCTTTCAGGATTTTATGACTCAGAGCAAACACTACACTTCTCCACTTCTGAATCACTTTCAGAAAATCTTGTACACAGAAGTACCTGATTGCAGATTGAAATTTTCCAATATCTTAAATTTGGATGGGAGCTGTGCTTCAGTATCTGGGCCTGTATAATGTGCTGGGTTAGTTGCAATCCATTCACAGAATATGTGATCACTATCTGAAACATTATTTGAAACCCTGCCAAAACATACTTGAGAAATAAGTTATCTCACAAATTATTTCTGAAGAATTTCTTTTCTATTATAATTAAAAGCCCACTTTATATACACTAGGCATCTTATTTCCTTAATTATTTTCAAACAGTTCCTGAATGGCTTATGCATTCATCCCCAAACACACCAGCCTGTTATTCCCCCCTGGAATATAACACATGCTGAATATTAATTATTTGAATATCTAAATGACAAATATTCTTTTCCAATATCTGTTTGCTGACCAAACTTTGCATTATCAATTAGGCATGGCTAGGGAAGTTGGCTATTACAGGCAGAAAAGTGCAGGGTCATATTGGTAGATATGCTGCACATGTTGTGTGCTATGTGACGGCTTGAGCACGGAACACATTGGACTTCAAATTGTGTTTGGTTAAAGTACATCATGCCCAGACATTAACTGCTCACACCCCCTTGGACTTTGTGGTCTTCTTTGCTTGCTTTTCACAGCCACCTTGAGAAATTTCTCTCAGAGTTGGTCACAGCTGAGTTTTAATGCCTATTGCTTTTATTCTTCTCTTTAGTACTGTTTTCTATGGAAATACAGAAACAACCATATGCATTTAAACGAAATCATCATTATTCTCTTCTGACCAAGCACCAAAAAGCTTTAAAATTAATGGCATTCAGTCTATTAAGAATCTTTCTGCAAACTTGAATATGGCAAAGAAACACTTTGAATTTTCTGTTTTAACTATTTAGATTTTATTACTGCATCACACATGTCAAGATCCTAACAAACCAGGAAAACAAGATTTTATTATATAATATCCTTGATTATTAACAAATCAAATTCTTTCTGACAAAGCTTCATGCATCTATCAGAAATCCTAAGATATACTTGAAATTGCATAGAAATATGGGAATTGTAGTTTTAACCAAGAGAAAGGCAGTAAAAGTCTGGGGTTTCTGCGTGTTCCAAACTCATATCTAATTCTTGATCTAACTGCATGAGTTCTGCGCCTTGATTCTAATTCTCAAAGAAGATCACAGGTCATTGCCATATTAATAGCTTCTTTCAACTCAGAAATCACCAAGGTAGATGAAGTTCCATGTGCTAGAGTTTACTGCAAATTATTGCAACCATAATGAAAGCTTTTGAAATTTGGAAGTAGAATATTTGAAGAGGCGGAAGCTGTGAAATTAACTGCTAGAAACAGGTCAGAAAAATGCAAAGTGCAACTATTTTGGAATGTGACTCCATATTTAAGGCCTTTTTGACTTGAACCTGCCTTTGCGGAAATGCTTCCCAATGATTTAGGATGTATAAGTGTAAAATATTTGTACCAGAAAAACACAGACAGTCAAACTGAGAAAAATGTGAAAAGGAGTTTTATCTGGCCAGTTCTTGAACAAACAAAAAGTTAGTAATGCAAACTGTAGACTAAAGTTTAAAGCTTTCTGAAGTTTTGGCATTCAGCTGTGGGGGCTTTTCTTTGTTTTGTTTGTTATTGAGTTTTTTTAAGGCTCTAGTTCTAGCCTACTAAGGAAGTGTGGTCTTGTTGTAATTATAAATGAAATTTTAACTCTCACTTCTAAGAGCAGAGCCAGTCCTTTTTGAAGTGATATAAAAGACAATTCAGTGTAAAAGAAAGTAGCCACACTTTGATGTAAGAAAAATGTTGGCTACAGAGTTCCTTCAGAGTATGCTTAAAAGCAAACAAAAGCTACTTGGGAGTTAGATTAATTTTAATGAGATTCCAGGAGCATTTATGACATATCTACCCCGGTGACCACAGGTGGATATCCCTGCTGGGTAACACTTGGCTGCTCCTGAATAAAACAGCAGAGTGCAAACAAACAGAAGAGACAAAAGCAAAAAGGAAGATATTTATGTCAGGGTACACTTAATGAACACCTGCACTTCACAGGCCTGGGTAACTATTTACCACCTTCTTCCCCCCAGATAAATATCTACTAAGAAATTAGTCCTCTTTCTGTATCACTGGCAAATTAAATGAAACCCTTGAAGAGTGCTTGGAGGCAAACTACACATAGGTTAATTTTCCTTTTTTGTATGTCAGGAAAATCATCATCATGGGAGCACCTAATTAAAAAGGACTCAAGCCTTTGTGCATGGTCATGCTTGTTGCTCTGTAACAGAATGACTATTGATCTGGACATGGAGAATGCAGTTAAACAGAGCTTCCAGCTTCAGTGGTTCAGCTGCTTGGCATCAGAGCACTCTAACAGGTATCCATCAGAAAATCACCTGTGTAAACTTCAAACCAGCCACAGTAAGAGAAACCACAAGGCATTATTATACATGGGAGAAAGGGCTCTACATACTTTGCATCACTGCCACTTTAGGAACTTGGCCCCTTGGCCCACGTCTGCCTCCCTTCCTCTCCATATTTACAATGGTGATTTATACAGGGAGGGGACTGGCTTGTGCAAAACATTTATGAGCCCCAAACAAGTTACCCAAAGAGGGTAGTAGCCTGAATGAAAGCTATATTTGTAGCCCACGTGCCACAGCTGACAGGGGAAAACGGCCAACAAACACCAAGAGTGCAAAAAGCTAATTTCACAGATAGTGTAGAAGGGCAGCAAAATAAGCTTATATTCTAGATACTCCTAAATAAAAATCCTGATCAGAACATGGGAAACAACCACTCTCCACTGCACACTGCAAGCAAACTAGTGGCAATTGCACAAGGTGAGGCCATTAGTTCCTTCAGAGTTTCCCAGAGCAGAAGCTGAAATTTTGGCATGTCCAGCACATTTTATTCACAGGCTGAAATCTGTCCCCAGGAGAGTGTGCCATCCCGCCCAGCAAAGGTGTCTGTAAAACACTAGGGTCCTCATGGTATGACAAACATGTATGCCAATACAGTACAACATGTTTTTCAAAGATGCTCAAGGACTGGCAGGAATCTGGAATAGCTCAAAAGTTAATTTTAAAGGCTAGAGGTAGAAGTCATATTAATGAAATTTATTTAGGTGTTTAACACAAATTAGCCACCTGAGGATATCCAGGAGTTTTGTTCCCACTTAGTTTGAAATCCTGACCACAAGTTGGATATCAGTTCCTCTGGAGAGGTCTACTCATGTTCAATGAGCATAAATGGAAATTAAACATTAGTCTGGAATAGCCATGGAGGGTCAGATGATTTAGACTTATCTTGGATTAAGACACTTGCCTTTAGGTACCCAAGTGCATCTCTTAATATCAGGCTGAATACTACCCTGAACTTCTAGCCCAGCCTAGAAAAATATTGTCTCCATGGGCTGAGGAAAAGCCACACCTGCAATGAACTTCTCCAAGATCTGCAATCAAGCAGAAGTCTGTGCAGTAGTTTTTTAGCTCCTGACTAATCCAAATGGGTCATTTTCAGACTTTCAACCTTATGAGCAAAGAGCAATTCACAGCAAAATCATAGAACAGCTCTTCCTCAGGAGTGAATCCCTTATTACTGTTTTTCCTTTAAAATATTCCAGGGGAAATAATTTTGTTCAAGAAATATCAATACTGCTTTCCTTCTATTCATCTCAGTCCCCCCTTTACTTTCTGCTACACCATAAATGATAGCATTTTTGTTCATCTTCTCTCTCTCCTTGTTTCATAGCCTCAGATGATTCCTTTTATAAGTGGTTACAAAATCTTGTGCTGCACTGACCTGGATCGGAAGAAAACAGACCTTGTATTCTATATTTCAAATGCCAAACAATGGGAAAAAAAGATGAAAGTTCCATTGGCAAAAGATTCTTCACTCAGATACTATATCATCTCTAATGAACATGAAGGTTCGCATTCAAAAATTTTGGACAGACAGTAGGAGTAAAATACTTAGAGAAAATAGCAGGACTGGTATTATTGCATTAATGTCAAAACAAATGTTCCATGCTCTGACGGCAAGCAAGTCAGTCCATCACCAAGGGTCAATTGCTTTTGCTAAAGGTGGCTTAGTTGTCATTAAAACAAATACACTGTTGTGACAAAAGCATCATAGGAATTATGCTCTGTGCCCCTTACAAAAGGAGCCTTGACATCCTACAACAAATCTGGACCTTCAGTATGAAAGGCCAAAAGCTTCAAATACTCTGTGTATGACAGAAGAGAACAGAAGAGGTCAAAGTGCACCTCCTGGTGTCTTATGTCCTCATAATAGCCGCTAGTGAAAAAATGGATTATCCTAGGAAATTGGCCATATACTACAAAGGCAGAGAAAGGGCTCTCAATGTTCTTTGCCAGCCTGTCAAGGGAAATCCTGACCTCAAGTCCTCAGTGTTTGAGCAGCCAGGTACCCAAGCTGCTTCAGAATCAACTTGGGACGCTCCCGGGCCTTGTCCAACATCCCAATTCTGACCGTGGCCAAATTTCAGTTCTACTGGGAAGCACATTACAGAATGTGGGATCCTGTCTCATTTGGAAAGTATGGATTTGCAGATTCTTTCAAACATATTGCAGATGTTTATCTTACAGAGTGATCATACCAAAAAGATATCCGCTACACTGTTGTCTTCATAAACAAAACAATATATTGCCTCAAACTGAAAATAAGACAGTAATTCAATACAGAAATTTATAGACAACAAGAGACACTTGAATTAATTTTAAAGACTGCACTTACAGTTCCCCTTGGGTTAAAGCTTTTCTAACACATAAGGGAGAATCAAGCAAACAAAGTCTATGATTTTGCATGGAGTGTTTTATGTTCAATACTTCAATATTTATGTGTGGCATTATTTACCCTACATAAAAATATAGGCTTTGTGCCTTTCATTTATTCAACACTTCAGAATTGCTAATACCCATGGGTATATTACACCCACAGGTTTATTCCTCTGACAATGCTTACCTCAGGAAAACGAAATTTTTACATTTTAAATTAAAGGTAGCTCTGATTTTCAATCTTAATGTACTGGAAGAGATTATTATACAGTATGTGTGGCAAAGGAGCTACCTTATGCTGGTAAGGTACACTGTTGTAAGGGCTGCTGTGAATGAATGTGACACGAGGATGAGGGAAAAGATACATCACGTAACTTGGATTTCTAACTATAACAACTCCACACTGCTAAAGTAATTTCAGATGTGGCTGATAATCTGACAAAACCCACCAATCTCTCCAGCATGGCAAGGAAACCTCATGCACACACTACTCACCTGCAAAAACAAACAATGTTTTTGTAACTATGCAGAGAAAGTGATGTCCCCAGGGTATCTCCCTTTTTGAATGCCCTTGGCATTAACTCTTCTGTTGTAAAACATTTTATCAAGAAATCTTTCTGATTATATTGCATAAACAGGAAATCTTCAGTGCACCAATTACATTCACCTTCGTCCTGCGCCTAGACCTATGCTAGGCGTTGATGTCACTGACCCCCATTCCAAAAAGCCATTCTGAAACAAAGTTGTTAACGATCCTCCCAGACCTTTCTGAACTGCTAGCCTGCTAAACTAGCACTGTTTAATTCTACTTCCCCACCACGGAAGCTCCTGGTCCATCACGATCCTCTTTCTTCAGAGCTAGGAGCAGGATCCCAGGTCAAGCTTGGCTGCACCATCTCCTGTGCACACTTACACACTGCGAGTGGTGTAAAAAGGCAAGGTTCACTCAGGATGATGCTGTACTATCTTATGTAGAGTTGCCTAATATATATCAAGCTTAAATTGCTCCCTGAATCCCAGAGATCTCTCCCACAACCTGCTACAGCACACAGTAGTTAATAAATCTTCAGAGTGCTACTATTTCTCAAGGTGTAGTTTGCTGTCCTTAATGCAGCAGGAACAGAGTTCATGTTCCTTGACAGCCTTAAGTGTCCTGCAGAAAGTGACTGCCCATCCCTCATAAACAACCACCAGGGTTCAGAGGATTTGTGGTCTGAAACGGGCCAGATGCTCCCACAGAGCACGGCCAGAGGTCAGAGGCAGGGGGCCAAGGGTCCTCTTACACTCGTTATGTGCACTGGCTGGTCTTACATTAGAAGAGTGTCTTAAAAAAGCCTGTATGAAAACAGACCCCTTTGCCTGCAGGCATTGTTTGCTGCCAGTGATTGAAGCATCGGAGTTACTCTCCCTGATGTGGTCTATCGAGTATTTGCTGCTTAAAACTAATAAGCTGTGAGAGTGTTATTTGTTCCCCCACCTCCCACTTTTTCTAATTTTCACTGCAAGCACAGCTTATTTACACTCTGTCTCTTTTAAAAATCAAGTGTCAACCAAGTGCTAAACTGCTGCTATTTGCCAATGTTTCATTAACACCTTATTAACTTCCAACAGCTGAAGGTGACTGGACCCTCACCTCTGTTTATTTCCTCAAAGTAACAGTTAACTGAAGCATCAGGATAGAGGCACCCCTGTAAATATGACTGAAAACAAATATGCATGCAGAATATAATCAGGCACAACTTCAGCCAGATCTGCTAACAGACACATCTAGTTAATTTTATGCACAGTCACACACTATCAAGTTTGGAGCTCAGACTTTTATTAGAGATGATAATAAAGATCTCTGTGTGCTTCCCCCCCCCCCTCCCGCCCCAGTCCATATCAGAAATGGGCTAAAACAGAAATACACACCATGTACAAATTAGGGCACCAGTAGTTTGCTATTTCAGTTTAAATACCAGGTGTAAAGGTGTGATCCTCTTGTCATGTAAATGAGAACAGCTCCACCGATTCACACAAAAACTGTAGTGGTTTCCGCGGCTGAGTCTCCTGCACGTGTATGTACATCCTTCTATACTGAATTCCATTCCACATAGACATAACTGTAAAAAAAGGGAAGGGAAAAAAAAAAAAAAAAAAAAGGCAAAACCCAAGAAATAGGACTCCCATAACAGGAGGATAGGAAGCATCCTCCTTCAGAGGAATCCCTAAATTAAAGGAATTAAAACCTTTCTTCAGCATTCCCCTATTCCCCTGCCCTTACCTCTCTCTCCTCACACCCACTTTTGTGTTCTCATTTAATTTGAAAGGAATGGGACAGGAGAGCTTAGATATATATGTTTGCTATATCTCTCTCTGTTTTTCATTTTACAAAAAATCTTTCCTATGGGTTTTTTTTGTCCCATCCTTTCAGACTATCAGTTTGTACACCTGGAAAAACTAATTTGGTGGCAAGCAATATATAGAGACTTTTGTCCCTCTGCCCAAATAGGCAGGGTCTTTGAGCTGCACTAATGCTGGAGGAGCTGGGGCTGTTATGGTTGTTCTCCAGTTCATATTCTATTTTTGAATGGCATAATGGTTTCTACGGCGGCATCGTGTATGTATTAACTGTGGGAGCTCGGCTATCAGAGTGCTAGTTATCACTTTTCATTGTCCAAACAGGAAGAATACAGATGTTTCTAATAAGCTAAAAAGGGGGACAGCTCTTCTATGAATAAACCTTCAAGAACATGAACTAATCAACAATAAAATTTTAATGCATATAGTGGAAAAAAATCACTTTCTGAAATAGTCAGTGGAAAAGCTGGTAAATCACAGAGCAGCTAAGGTGAGAAGAGTAAAAGGAAAGGAACTGGCAGGTAATTAGCCAGAAGTCTAAAGTCTAGAACTACAAAGAATCATATGAGTGATTAATAAAACATGGATAAAATAAATGGGATGCTGGTGCCACTAACAAAAGTAGTCTACTCAGTTGTTGCCAGGGCAGAACCTTCAATTACAGTTCTCATCTCAAAATATTGTGTTAACTAGGACATTAAAAAACATTTGCAAGCTCATAACTTAAAAATTAATGTAGCTTATCTGATATTTCTTTTTGCACCTACCCAGGAAAATTCCCAGATTTTACTAGTTTTGGTATAAGCTAGTGGATAAATTTCGATCTTTTATTCTCTTAGTGTTTACTCTGTTTATGCTTATTGTTACACACAGACTTGTGTTCAAGGATTTAAAAACATCTGCAGGGTGGTGTATTTTACTTGAAGATTGAAATGAATGCTTTGCTCTCAGATTTCTGCAAGTACATTGGACCAAATTTGGGTCTCATTATCACCAATTTAAATCTGGAATAGTTCCACCACTCTCTCTAATGTTACTCCCAATACATGCTGATTTAACTGAGTTCACAAGCTGGTCCATTGACCTAAGTGGTGTCAGTGGGAATGTACTGTGAAGAAAATTTGATCTACTAAATTCAAATCCTTGAGGTGTTGTTCTAGCAGCCAAGTTGTTTCAAAAGAAAACACTGAACTTGAATGTTGACCCTCCATCCCAGCTGGATCTCCATGTAAACTGTGCTCCTGCTGTAGCCTTTAAATAGATCAGCAATTTACATTTTAAATAGATCAGCAATTCAAATTAGTGAAAGGCCAGAATGTAGGTAGTGTGTAGTGGGGAGATTTAGCACTACCTGAAATTTCATCAGCGCTCAGCAGCATAACTCTCTGTAGGTTTTCTGAGAGAAGGGGCTGGATGAGCTCTAAGGATTTGGCTACTACACATCTGCATCCAGGGATAGGAGGGGTGGCTGTTATGTAAAGGATGAGCAGAGATGGACATAGTGTCCCCGATTGTCACCACACCTTGACTACCAATAGCAGGTGGGCTGAGGCACGGATTTTGCTGGGGAGAAACATGCTGAAGAAGCATTTTGGACAACTGCAGGAGGCACAGCCATGTTCTGGCCTGGCATGACCCACTTATGCAGATGTGTCCCACAGGTATTCAGAGTGTGGGGAATGGAGTATATGGAGCAGGGGTACAACAAGATGATGGCTCTGTGCTCCAATTCGTACTCCTTTAAATGCTCAAATGTTCCCAAGAATAGGAGAAATTTGCTCCTGGGAGCTCTGGGGTCTGCTAAAATGGATGTGAGTGCTTTTAGGGCTAAGCTACAGTGGCCTGTAGGTTTTTAAATCATATTCTTGAATTTTAGCACCAAAGTAGGTGGTCCAAATCTCACCGAAGATAAATTACTGGCAGTGAGAGCAATGCATAAACAGAGGAAAATGTAAATAGAAAAGCCAAGTGTAAAAGTATATGACTATGTGGTGTTTTCTTCTGAAGGCCCCAGCCCATGTCAGTCTGTGTCATCCAGCAGCTCATCAGGTCCTGCCAGACAGGGATCCGTCCTTCTGCCTTCCATGGAGCCACACACGTGGCAACAGTCACTTGTCCAGGGGAGTGCAACACATGTGCCACACAATGAGCCTGTGGCATTACTCGTAAGGTAGAAGCAGTCAGCTCTTCTGAATCAGTGGTGGGGAAAAATACAACTGACAGAGAGTGAGATTTTAATGAGATGTTTTGTTTGTTTGCGGCTTTTTGTGGTGCTTCCTCATTTATTTGTCCCTCCCTTCATGTATTTAACCATTGCTGCAGGGTAGTGAAAAGACTTTGAGCTACATTACCTCCACCTTTGACCTTCAGCATTGATCCTACTCTGAATCGGCCAGATGATTTTGGGGTGATAAGATGCTGCTGCAGTCCTCAAACCGCAATAATTTTCCCCTCAAAGAAACGGTGACGCTTCGGTACTTACACTCATCTACACCCCTCACTTCACACGCACAAAGAGCCTTTAATTGCTGCCACCAATTAAAGACATGTAGTGCAGGCATGCACCCCTCAGCCCCCACTGTGCCAGGTCTGTCTGTCCTTGGCTGAAGGAACACCTCAGCGTTTGATGTGCCTCCCTCCCGGCCTGACACACAGTGCAGAGCAGTGTCACACACCTCAGCGTCTGCCTTAAAAAGCATCTGCGCCAATCACAACACAATTATTCTTAATCCCTCCAGCTCTGGCATTTGTTCACCTCACACCAGGAGGAAGAATAGGGGGCAGTTGCTTGGGATAAACACGAATGACTGTGGGAGATCCTCAGGAGCAGCTCTGTCAACGAGGACATTTGCCTCATTGACAGCCCCACACAGCCTGTCGGCTCGGCTGCTGCTCTCCACAAGAGAAATGGCAGCATTTCAGGCTCTTAAGGGTGTGATTGATGGGTGCTGTCGGTCCCTACCTGTCAGCTCATTGCACTGACAGGAGTGAGATCCCCCAGGGGAGGCAGCCTTGCACAATGCAGCCCACCCATCCTGCTCAGTGAGACCCTGGTGTCCTGCTGCAGAGCTCCTGGCAGGTGGCAATCTGTTTGGCAGGACTGGGGAAGGGCAAATGAAGAGCTGGGAGTGCAGGTTTTGCTGGCAAGGGCAGTGACATCTCTGTCAGAAGTACCTGGAGACGCTGGAGCAGGGCTGCCAGAGCAGCTGGGGCAGGCTGGCTGCTGCAGAGCACTGGTTCAGCCTGGGGTTAGGATAGATCCTGCTGCTGCAGCTGCAGCTGGGGGGACGTCAGTGGGAGAAACTTGTGGGATGCTGGCACGACTCCACGGCTTAGCATGTGCAACATTGAACACGTGCAGAGGGTTTGCAGTATGTGCTCCTGAGCCCAAGGGATGACAGAGGTGATATAATCATTTACCCCTGCCTGGAGGAATCCCCCACAGATGCCCATGGCAGAGCTGGCACACGTAGGTGTGAATTCCTTGCCCTGCAGGAGCCAGGCTCAATGCTATCTGACTGTTCCTCTGCTTTTGCATCAAACTACATAGATGAGTCTGGTCAAAAAAATAATTCACCTTAGGAACCAGGACCTTTTTTCTGTTTTGTGTTTGACAGCAGGAGGTTTAAGGCTATTTTTCAACATTGAAGTTTAAAGAGGATCTTTTCATCCACAAGAACATATAAAACCTCAGACCGTTCAGCCAGTGTTAACAGGAACAAGGCAACAGCAAGAAAATCCAGCTGTCTTTCAGCAGTCCATTCCCTTTCTGGCTGTCCCCTTCTCTTCCCCACCCTCTGCCCCTCCAAACCAGCAGTGGTTAACCTTCAAGCAGCTTGACCTGCCTCTCCCTGCACCTGGCTCAAATCAGCATTGATGCTCTTGAGCCAAGAAACCCCAGCGGGGCCATCCAAAGCCCAGTGAAGTCAATGAAAAGACGCCCACTGCCTTCAGGGGAGGCTGCAGCAAGCCCAGTTTGAAGCAGAGCCATCTTTTCTTTAAAATTTTGCTTGACAGTTCAGAGGCCAGCACTGTCTACGCACTAATACTTTTGGGGACTTGCTACGGTGCCTGCAAGGCAAGCACTGACGTCACAGCTGGATCACTCCTTTCAGCTGGTGCCTCGGATAACAGTCTCACAGCTTCCCTTTCCCCTACAAATCAAAGGCAGCGGCTGCAGCTGCACAGACCAGCGAGTCTGTTTAGTTTCTGTGGGCCAACAGCCACCAGCTGTAGAGGCTGCTGTGTTTTTTGCTGGATGGGAGCTTTTAATTCCAATAGACAATGTGTACAAATATTTCCCATATCAAAATTGTTCCATATCTTCCTAAGTTAATTAAATGCTAATTTTCTAATGAGGTGGCAACAATGGCAACAACCTGTTATCAGCATGCTAGCTACTGCCCGTAACCAACCGGTGAACACAGAACCTTGCGCTGTTATTAAACTGCATTCCTATATTAATTAATTACTTTTGCAGCTGTATTATTCTGAAGCTGGACATAAATGTGGATAGTAATTAAATGAAAAAAAACATTTACATCATTTGTAGATTCCAGAGTTGCTTTGTGGAATTTATTATTTCACAGTGTTGTTATAGAAACCCCTCATGCGTTTTCATGTCTGCTGCATGCTAGTTTAGCAAGAAATGGTGAAAGGAAAACTCAGGATGAAAATGCTGTCTGTTGTGGTCTAACCCCAGCCAGAAGCCAAGCCCCACACAGCTGCTGGCTCACTCCCCCACCAGCAGGATCAGGACAGAACTGAAGGACAAAAGAGAGAAAACTCATGGGTTGAGACAAAGACAGCTTAACAGGGAAAGAAAAATCCATGCACACAAGTAAAGTAAAGCAAGGAATTAATTCCCTGCTTCCCATGGGCAGGCAATGGTGTTCAGCTATCCCCAGGAGGGCAGGGCCCCATCACGTGTAATGGTTACTTGGGAAGACAAATGGTATCACTCTGAATTTCCCCCTTTCTCCTTCTTCCCACCACTTTATATACTGAGCATGATGCCACATGGCACAGAATATCCCTTTGGTCTTTTGGGGTCACCTGTGTGTCCTCCCATGCACCCTCAACTTCCTCACCATTGTGGCAGTACAAAAACCAGGAAAGGCCTTGGCTCTGTGCAAGACCTGATCAGCACTAACTAAAACATCTCTGTATTATCAGCCCAGCACTCAGCACAGATCCAAAACATAGCCCCATACCAGCCACTGTGAAGAAAACTAACTCTACCCCAGCCAAAACCAACACACTGCTCAATACACACTGAGCATAAATTAAGGTTTAAAAGTTTCCTGAGTTGTGCAATAAGAATGAAATCTTGGAGTTCGGATGGAAGGGTGGGCATGTATCTGTCATGGCTTTATACTCAGAAAAGTACTTAGGTGCTTAAAACCTGACAGAGTCAGAGTTTATGTGCCCACATCCAAAAGAGAGATTCTGCTGTCTGCTTCAGGAGGTTTCCAAGCTCTGAGTCCAACTGCCAATACAAAAGCTTCCCAGACATCTTGAATTTGAGTCATACCCAAGAGCTCTTCAGTCTTAAAAAGGTCAAGTTGCCCAGCATCCAGTCAGGCACCACCCTAGTTCGGACACAAAAATATGCTCCTCTGTTTATCTTCCCCCAGGGCTGGTTTGAGCACTCAAAAAAATTCTACCAAACAGCTCTGAAATTGGATTTTTCATAAAACACAATGGCAGCTATTGATTTCTTTTGAAATACGGCTATTGGAGCCCTTCCCTGGTCTAAGCTACTGTAGTATTTGAATGGGATATGAGAGATGCAGCTCAATGCCTTGTTATGCTCAGTAAGGGCGCACAGAGTCACAGTGTATCCTGAGTTGGAAGTGACCCACAAGGATCATCAAGTCCAACTCCTGGCTCTGCACAGAACCATCCCCAAAAGTCACACGATTTGCCAAAGAGCATCATTGGAACACTTCTTGAACTCTGCCAGGCTTGGTGCTGTGACCACTTCCCTGTGGAGCTGTTCCAGTGCCCAACCACCCTCTGGGTGAATAACCTTTTCCTGATATCCAACCTAAGCCTCCCCTGACACAAATTCAGGCCATTCCCTCAGGTCCTGTCACTGGTCACCAGAGAGAAGGGATGAGCGTCTGTCCCTCCTCTTCCCCTCGTGACGAAGTTCTAGACAGCAATGAGGTCTCCCCTCAGTCTCCTCCAGGCTGAACAGACCAAGTGACCTCAGCTGCTCCTCATTTAGCTTCCCCTCAAGACCTTCACCATCCTTGTCACCCTCCTTTGGACACTCTCTAATAGCTTTATATCCTTATATTGTGGCACTCAAAGCTGTCCGACACCAGCACCTGAGGTGAGGCCACTCCAGTGCCAAGCAGAGCAGGACAATCCTTCCCTTGCCCAGCTGGCGATGCTGTGCCTGATGCCCCCCAGGACACGCTTGGCCCTCCTGGCTGCCAGGGCACTGCTGACTCTAATTATCCATTGACCCGGACCCTGACAGGAACACGTTCCTCTTGTGATATGCTCTAGTCAGAAGATTTCATCTCCCTGAAGTCAGTGTGAGGTTTTCTCATCCCTTCTCATAGAAAAGGAATGGTAATTTTCACCAGGACCATGATTTAGAGATCCAACAGCTGCTCCATCTTTGACAGAGATGGCACCTACTACCATCAAGAGAGCATTCAGATGGTGGGGAAAAGGACAAGTCTTCCTGATGGCACTGAAATTAAAAAGCTATTCCAAAGTGGGGAAGGGCATGGGATTTCAGACAGGCTCCTGACTTCCAAATCTCTTCATCCTGTCGTCAAGGATGCTCTACCCTCCAGCACCTCCATGTGCTGTTCATGGACCCTGGACACCCAATTAAGGATCAGGGACTGAGGAATTGCATACAGCAGTGGTAGGGTGTCGTGATGGGCGAAACCTGCACTGGTCTTGAATCCTCTTAAATCCTGGGATTTGTATTTGGGAACCTCCAAATATTTTTCTGTCAATGGCCACCATGCTTCAGAGGTACAAAGGACAGATTTTTCCCCACTGTTGGAGAACAGACTATGTTTATAATGACTGACACAGATTTTATTAGGAATAAATTGTATGCACTATGTTTAGATAATGAGGTAATGCACTTCCACACAGAACATTTTACAGCTATTCTCTAAATGATATGAATCTCATCACAATAAACAACAGGTGAGATTCACCTATAAACTATTTCTTTGAGGGCTTCACAGAGTCAGTGTAATGATGTCCTACAAAGGAATAATAAAGTCTTCCAGGAAAATGAAGACATAATGTGAAATTCATGTTAAATCTGTTTGAAACAACTTGCTTACTGAATTCAGATAAATACCTCCAAACTGTTTTCATTACATTTACTACTACCTGAGTTAAGGAAAAAAATATAAAGTTGATAGCAAACTATAAGTCCATTCACACTTAAGCAATAGGTAGACAAATACTTCTACTGTATGCGTGTGTGCTTCTTTCTACTCCTAATGCAGATAGAAAAATTCTTAGTATTCACCCCTAGTAATTGATGACAAAGATAGTATTAATAATGATGATGATAATAGTGAAATAATTTACATTTAAATAAAATGTTCCCATTAAATAATTCTACAAACTTTTCAAATTATGCAGTGCAACCACTTTACCCAGTTACTGAAAGGCAGCCACCTCTGGAGTGAATCACATATGCTCAAAGATGGGTAATGTCAATCCTGGGTGATAGATTAGCATCAGGAGAAGGAATAAGTACTATTAGGTAATAATGAAAGGGAAAATATTTGAGTTCAGGTTTGTAGGAAAACAATAACTAAAACCCCTTTGCCTCAGAGAAAAGTCCTACACGGTCTTTAGTAATTATTAGGTTTTTGAGTTTTGTTTCATCCTAATGGCAAAATCTTAAGCTGTGCAGTGATCCCAACATCATACTGGAGGAAGGAAAAACCTGGCTGTGACACACCAGCACTGTAATTTCCCAATGTCTGTGAAACATATCCTGAGCAGGTTTCAGGAGGAAGCCTGTTGGCACCATGCACTGAGTGAACTGCTTTTTAAGAGGACTCTTTTCACCCCAACCTATCTCTTTCATCTTAATGAATCTGGTATTATTCAACACAGTGGATTTAATTAAAGATATTTAAAGTATTTAAATTATTAATGATTTAATAATTAGAAATAAGTATTTTAATCCATGACTTAATAATGTATATTATTAAATTCATTTTTTGCAAATAATGGTCTACGTTTATTCTTTTCCCCCACATTTTCAACTCACCACTGTTCAGAAGTTATAGCTCTCTTATACTGGCTTGTTGCAAAATTTAGTGAGTGAAAAACATCTTTTTTAATGCAGCCCAAGAAAGCACACATGCATGTGTGAGAAAGAAAGTGACACAGTCTCCTAAAGCTCTAGTAAAATCTCAGTGGTGATTAGATACAGCGGTGGGAAAAACATTGGAAAAAAACAAATCACAAGTCATAAACAAAAAGCTTATAATTATGTCAGAGAAACCACTAGACACAGGACAAGAGGTAATGGCATTAAATTGAAAAAGGATAGGTTTTTATATTAGGAAAAAATTCTTTACTGTGAGGGTGGCACTGAGAGGCACTGGAACAGATTGCCCAGGGAAGCTGTGGATGCCCCATCCATAAAGGTGCTCAAGGCTGGGTTGGATGGAGCTCTGAGCAACCTGCTCTAGTGGGAGGTGTCCCTGCTCGTGGCAGGGGGGTTAGAACCAGGTCACCTTTAAGGTCCCTTCCAAACCAAACCATCCTATGATTCTACACATGTGCCCAGAGTCTTGCTCAACACAGCATTCATGCGATAAGTATTCATCCTTCATGCAGGCAGCAAATATGGGCTAGCCTGGGAGCAGCTGGAGACAGCCCTTCAGAGATCACACAGCCAAGCACACCCACAAGTGAATTTAATACTGCCATGGCATGAGGTGGGGCAGTGTCTTAGCAGGTAGGCTGTTGCAAAAATCACCTATGGTTCCACTGAGGACAGGGAGCCAACATCCCACGGGGTGGTAGACCTTTGGTGGAATATTCACACATCCGCAACTCCAGACTTCCTTCTGCTCTACAGAGACTTCTGTTCTGTTGTTCACTGTACGCTCAGGATCAGTTGAGAATCAGCCCTAAACCAAACCAACCTCTAAATTCCCTTCATTTCTGACCAGAGTTGGATTTAGACACCAGCCTCCTGACAATTTAGCATATCTCGGCTGTGTCCCCTCTGGTTTCTGCCCATCCTGCCACGTGCATTCCTGACTTGGTTTTGCCCCCAGGGTATTGCTTGCTCAGGGGCACTGCAGGGACCAGCCCTGTCAGCACTAGCACTGCCTGGAAGGCTGATGCAGCAGCAGGGAGCACATGAGCTGCACTGGCCCTGCAGGCACTCCAGACTCCCAGAACCGGCAATCCCACTGGGACAAGTGCGTCACGATGGCGTAACCACGAACAGCCTCCTGCCTTCTCCAAAACAAGCTGCCCTGCTAGAAACACTGCACCCATCTCTGTGCCAGCCATCGTCAATCAAGCCACTATCTGCGTGGGCTTTTTTTTCCCTTTAGTGCAGCTGCCATATATCCAAAAAACAAGTCATTAGGAACATAACAGTATTAGTCAAATCAAAGTTGTTGTTTTTCAGAGGGATGAAAGCCAGTGGTAGAGTTCACAAGTAGGGAGTGTCAGTGGGTGGGAGTATTACGCAGTTTTTCAAGCTCTTTTCTTCCGTGTGAGCAAATTCTCACTCTTGCAGAGACTTCCTGCGTAATTGCTGTTGAAGGTCACACAAGGTTTGTTTTTCCCAAGCTCCCAAGCAGAGTGAACTGGCCAAAGGCTTGGGATTCAGAGGGAGAGGAAGTGCTGCTCCTCCAGGCCATGGCACTGCTGTGGATTTGAGGCTCTGGAAGAAGGGCCTGCTCTGCTCACTGGTTGCTTTCTTCATTTCAGTACTGCCTATTCAGCCTTCCACATCACTGATTATTCCTCCACTGGGACATAGATGGCCCAAAGCTTTTTTCACTGTGCTTTCCAAAGAGGTACAACAGAGTCTTTCCCCAAATACTTTATCCCAGTTCCACCTCCAAGCACAGCTGTGATATCTGGCTCCAAATAATTAAAACTAGTATAGAGGTTTTACAGGCTGTCTTCTTTTTCCTCCTCATTAGCCTGCCAACTTCATCTCTCAGCCCATGCTAAGGTCAAGGAACACCTTGTGAGAGGACCAACATAATTCAAAATCTCTCGCAGAGTCTCTGTATTCCTCAAGACTTCTGAGACATGGGAGAACTTGACAGAGCATGAATATGTTGCTGGTGGATGTTTTTGATATTTGGCTGTGAGAGAAGTAATAGTGGGGTATCTATATAAGCTATGATTTAATGAACTGAGAGCTTTTTTTCTGCAGCTCTCTAAACTGGGGCAGTTAGATAGCCTGGTGTTTTGTAATCCTGTTCTACTTAATTAAAGTATTCCTGTTGGCTGGGTGGAAAGATGTGTTACCCTGTGACTAGTACATGATGAAAGGAGACATCAGTAATGTACATGACTCCTTCCTCAGACTCCATCAGAGCTAGGGCCTCTGTAGTTCCTCTGGAAGAGAATTAGCATATTTCTTATTGAAATGTTTTTGGGGTTTGGGATTTGGGTTGGTTTATTTTTGTGGCATGTGTTTTCTTTCATATCCAGCTGCATCAATTTCCTCACAAAAAGAGTTAAATTGTTTAGTTATCTGTAATGTGCCTAGACTTTTGTGGAGCTTTAGAAAGGAACCTTTGCTGTTTAGGCTAAGAATGGTTTATTGCAGCACCTGCAGTTCCTATAATCCTGAGTTGTTAATGAACTGAACAACTTTTCCTCCTCCTTAGCATGAGAAAGACTTCTCATGAACGTACTCATTAAAAGATTGCATTGGGTCCTCTCATAAGTTTTCTTGGGTTTCTGCCATTGGAGGAGGGAGCTCATAAGCAGCAGCATCTGGCAGAACATCTGCATCAAGTCCCTGCTGACATCCCAAGGTCTGTCTGCCCAGGCTCACTCCTCCCTTCATACAGAACTTGACACATCGGGTACCCCACCAGCGGACAACCTCAGCAAATCCTTCCCTCTCCAAGGGAGGCTGTGTCAGTTTCTCAGTGTGTTCATCCTGTGTTACCTCACTGCTCACCTGATGGAAGACTACTCAGACTATTTTCAAACTGCTTATGGCTCTCTGGAAGGAACTTGATAAGAGCCTTGATCTGAGCAAACTGGAAAGCCTGAGCTAGGTACAAAGACCAAATCCAGCCTTCTTCAGACCAATGACCAAGGAGTGTTAATACTTTACAAACTACAGGAAAACTGAAACAGTAACAAAGATAAATGTCAATGAGTGGATGTGACAGATCTGCTCCTCAAGGCTTTGCAAGGAAGCAGCAAGGAAGTGCTGAAGGTCCCCAGGCCAGCTCCATAGCTGTTTGGTTGAAAGTCAGTTATAATTTTTTTCTGTTATTCTACATCACTTTGAGTTATACATTACTGTAAATATCCTCTGGTAGACCCTTTCAAAGCAACTGAGTAACTTAGTGTTTAACAAAGATACTTTAATTTTCTTGTTTAAGTTGTGGGAAATACAAGATCATTTTTCATTCTGAGTTGGCAATGATGATCCCCAGACTAGTGGTAGAATAGGGGGAAAAATAGCTTTGTAGAAATTATTTTAGAAATCTGCACTGTAAGGGACGACGGATCAATGAAATCTTCCTTTTTGTATTTGTATTATCTTTTAAATTGAACATATTTTATGCCTATGCTCAACTCCCATGCCACAGCAATGATTCTTGTTTCCAAATGCCCTTGCTCATGGGGAACATTTTTTCTTTTTTCTATCTGTAAAGATGTATAAAACAGAATCCATCTTTTTCTGTAGATAGGAATTAATTTAGTAAGAGACATCTCTTCTGTGTTTAGGGGCCTAATATAGTGCAGAAGAAACACTTGCCACTTGCCACTGTGGGTTTGAGGGTGCTACATTCACAAGCAAAGTGGGCTGCCTCAGATGTGCTGCCTCTCCATCACCCTGCTCTGACTTAGCCCAGTCGCAGCAGTGTGTACATGAGAGGTTAAATAATGCATGGGAACAGTCTCTTGAGCATTTACTTTAGTCCTTTCATTTGTCCTCAGGCATTTCCCACTCCATCCTGATATCAACCTGAAAATTCCCTAATACAGAAGGTAAAACTTGCTGACAATGAAAAATTTCAAAACCATTGCTCTTGTTAGAGTCATACATCTGATATTTCTGTGAAGAGTTTACCAAATTTCATCATGGCAGTCTTCAGAACAAGTCATACATATTACAAGTAACTCTTATTTTGAGGTAACACTTAATCAAAGGGATGTAATTATCATTCTGTAACATTTCAGATGAGAAGTTATATTTTACCAAACTATATCCCTGAAAAATAAAGGCCACTTTTCTATTAATTAAAGGCAGCTGACAATCAGTTTATGACAAAATAAAAAATTCAGATGCATTCTCATGAATAACACAGTCATGTTTATAACTTGCCTTATTTTAATGTGAACTCAGAAGCCTCCATGTATAAGTGCAAGGACTGTCAAATATAATTCACAGGAACAGGCTGCTCTTCAAAATAAAAATCTATATAGTGCACTGGTAGAATGCCCCCACATATATTGCCTAACTTTAAATTAATTTGTGGCTTTGGTAATGATCTAAAAAAGCCACTCCACTCTCTTTTCTGTTTAGCACATCCTGTTATTACTGGAGCAGCAGAGATAGAGTGGAACAAAGGCAGAGTACAGCCTGAGAAGAGCAGCTCAAGAAAGGCTATGATTAATGAACAGATAAACAAAAACATGGTCACCTGCAGTCATGAGCTCTTTAGGGCACCAAAAACCCATGACAGTGTTGTTAAAACAGCCCTGCCTCAAGTAGACAAGCATAGTACCTTAGCTCATCTTAAGCTGAAGGAAGTCATGAAAAGGCAAGTAGGAAAAACCTGACTTTCACCATGCTTGTGGCTCTGAAGATTCCTCAGGCAGGAAAGGCTAAATAAAGCTGCTCTGAATTCACAATTTGCTGTCCTCGCCACAACAGAAAAACTCTTACTACATTACACAGTAATAGCGAGTTGAGGCCTCTTCAGCTTCAGCCAGGTGAGAGCAGGGGAGACAGCAGGTGACCCTCCAGCCCCTCCTCACAAAAGGATAAGGTGGCAGGCCTCATTCTACCAAAATGCAGTAGGATCAAGTGCGGCATTCTTTGACTGGATAGGAGCCCACAGACAGTAAGGGAAACAACTATGTGGAATAATTTCCAAAGGACAACAATAGACAATTTTTCTGGCAACTCCCTGAGAAGCTAATAAATAAAAGTAAAAAGGCCGAATGTTTCAGCTTCTATTTATTTGTGGTAACAAATCAGGCACCAGTAATGGCAGGAGCCTCACCCTGTAGGTTAAGCTTTGCTCTGTTCTTTTTGTAGCCTGTCCAAAGCAATCCAGGAGTGCAGCCCAACTCTAAACACCAGCAGCTCCCCACTGAGCAAGAGAGATGCTTTAGGAGTGCAGAATCAGCAAAAAGGCTCCCCTGCCATTTCCCTCCATGTCCCTCTGCTAATAGTATCACACGAGAAGGTGCCTCTAGAGAAATGCAAACATGCCAGTATCAGAATGTTTAACTCTGTAACAGACACACAAAGCTACTCTAGCTTGGCATAATGTGACTTTTTTTACACATGAAGGCAGCAGCAACTACCCTGATTTATGCTTTTTGTAGATCTCCAAACCCTGTTTCTTTCTTACTTAAATAAATGAGACATTGGTCCAAGAAAAAGGTGCTTTGCTCCAGACACCTTTATCTCCTTGTGGCCCTTTGATTATACTATGAAAAAGAAGTAGTTGTGGCAGCTCTGAAGTTGATAACAGAATTAGCTCTTCTTGAGCAACATGATGAGTTGTAAGGTGGCTGGCTCCTGGAAGAACTGGCTATTTTATTTCACTTTGATTTTCTCCCAGTCTTGTTTCTGGAGGAAGTGCGATAGAACAATGGCATCAGTTTGTCACCAAACTCCATACTCACCTCTGTGGCTGCACTGTCTTAAATTCCTACAATATTTTTGTGAAATGGCAAAAAGAGTACTAAAGATCTTCATGTTGCTCAGTTTTTCCATGGTTCAGCAAAATGAAACTCTTTGTCACTCACATTTGTAACTGACATGGACATACACCTTTTAGGGAGAATTTGGGCAAGGCATGAACTGTGGACAGCTTTTATATACTGTTTGTAGCCATGGAGAATAAGACAACAGAATCAAGCCTATTGATTGGTTAGTCAGGTATTCATTTGTGGTTTTAATATGGAAAACTAGTATAACAATCACAGAAATTAGAAAAACTGTAGCACTGAAAAAAGTATTCATGCAGAAGAGTATTGTACTTGAACTATCCTCCACAATCATCAGTTAGTCTGTCCCAATATTTATAGTTCATCATTACAACTGCCAAAACTGGCAACCACCAGGATTGTTGTCTCAATTAAGGACAGTAAACAGATTGTCCCATTTTTTTAATGAAAAAATCTAAAATGTAATACTTCACAGTTTAACATGTTTATTCATTTAAACGAGCTAAAAAATAGTGGTGTGACATCTGCTTGAGAGACACTGGTACCTAACATTTTGGCTGTCTCCCCACTAATTTGATTGTGATTAAGGGGGAATAAAAGGATGAGTAGAGGATTCTGTCAATTAAATGAATTGATGAACTGCAAAAAAAAAATTTTTCACTCTTGGAAATGTGTAGAAATATGCACAAAAATGCATTACAACAAACTAAGAGGATGACGGAGAAAAGTACTGCAAAATATCTCCACTGGCTCTTTCAGGGAAAAACATTGTAAGCATAAGATCACAATCTTTGCCAATTTATTCATCTCATGGCTTCACTTCCCGAAGTGCAGGCATAATCCACTACAAAATCTTTTAGGATGCAGTTCCAACATCACATTTCTGCTGTCTTATTGATGTGCCATATTGTTATTTTCTTAGTCATAAGCACCACTAATTACTATGCTACTGTAAGTAGAACTTGAAATGTGATCAAGATCTGTAGCATCTTTTTTGTTGACACTCCAACTTGCCTACTCTGCTTTTCAAGTACAGTCCTCTACAGAGAATTGTCCTGAATGCATTTGACCGTCACCAACTGGCTCAGGTGTGCCTTACAGGCACAACCTCTTATCAATTATCACTCTACTGGGTGCTGCTAGCAACATTTTCCTTCTTGAAAGGGCAGCATTCAAAACTTGGCCCTAAGTCAGGAGATAAGCCTCTTCCATGGTAGCAACTTTCATGGAAGCAGAATGAACAGTTTCGTAGGGCCTTCACTGTGCTTTCCCTTAGTAGGGCTGTTCAAAACCTCTGTTTTCAAACACAACCTTTAGGTCAGCTGCTCTAGAGCACACCTAAGTGAACAGATGAATGTGCTCGTGCTGCAGTTATCTGCAGTTACGTGTTGCAGCAAAGTCTCGAGTCTACATGGTGTCCCTGCTGCATGGTGTCCCTCCCGATGCATGAAGGAGCTATTTCCAATTCTGAATCACACAGTGTCTATATGATATGCAACACTGAACTTCAACTAAAGTGTTCTTCAAAAAAAGTTTAAATGTATCTCTAGTGTCTATTAGGGAAATGTTTAACATGCCTCCTAAGCTCCCAGTAAAATATGTTTATGGACTCCAGGTAGTAGAGCTAGAGCCTTTGCCTGGCAGTGTTCACTAGAGGCACTAGTAAAGCTACTATACTGAGGCTTCAGTCCTGAGACGGTCCACCTGCTGGTTCTGCTTTTGTAGGATCAAAGAGAAAACTGCCTAGGAAAGGTTTGCCGAGCAAAATCCCTGCTTGAAGACCATTGTGCCTTCCTAGCCAGAGACTCTTCCAGACAGGACATCTGCTCCCACCCACAGAACAAGGACTCAGTACAGGCATCTCCTCCACAACTTCTGCTAGAAAGAAATTCAGTTTACTCCAGGAGCTGAGGGCAGCAACACTACTGATGCCTACTTTTTTCTTACGGGTGAGTATCTTTGAAAAAAAATACTAAGCCAGGTTTGCCATGTAAATTATTTGATCAGCAACCCTTCTCTGAAACAAGCATATAAAATTATTAATTTTATAATACAAACGTCTTGCAAGACTGAAGTCTGCTGATAGAGCTGCATGGATCAAGTGCAGAAAGAGATCTGATCTATTAGCATTGGGTAGGATGCCAAAGGAAGTTCTCTTCATTGTCTTTTAAGTATTCATAGGCCACATTTAGTTTTAATATGAGCTCAGGGGCTAGAACTCCCTAAAATAATCCAGATATTCTAAAACTGACATCAGTGCTCACTTTTGAACATTGTGGTGTTTAGATTGCTTTAATGTCCTTTCAAATGTATATATAAATTGACAGTGTTCAACAACAATAAGGGAACCAAAATGGAAAAAAAAATTCATTTATTAATAAAATAGACACTGAGCAACTCATACAAAGATAGATGGTCCAAAATCCAAAAGACATATTTCAATCTCAGATATAATTAAGGGCAAAATAAGCCACATGACCCATTAGGAATTATTGTACTGATAAGAGAAAAAGTGTATTTACTGCAATATTTACCATGTGTTTCTACATACACTGAAGTCTACTCAGTCTAAACAAAAATAATTTTTTCTGATACATGAGAATATCCTTCCAGTACCTGAAGGGAGCCTACAAGAAAGATGAACTTTTTACAAGAGTATGTAGTGACAGAACAAGAGGGAATCGATTAATACAAAAATAAAGTAGGTTTAGGTTAGACATTAAGAAAAGATTCTTTATTCTGAGGGTGGTGAGGCACTAGCACAGGCTGTCCAGAGATGCTGTGCATCCCCCATCCCTGGAGGTGTTCAAGGCCAGGCTGGACAGGGCTTTAAGCAACGTGGTCTAGTACAAGGTATCTCTGCCCATGGCCGGTGTTTTGGAACTAGATGATCTTTCAGGTCCCTTCTAACCCAAACCATTCAATGATTTCATGATTCTATGATCTTTCATGCAAATGAAAGGCCTAATCCAAACAAAGCCAATAGACAAACTGCAAACTGTGAGCAATATGGACTCATAAGCCACACATCAGGAAAGCTGACATAATCACATATATATGCACTTCAGATTTGGTCTGATTCATAATTATGGGAAATGGAATATTCCTGTACTAGGAACTTCATGTTCATAAATTTGACAGTAAGAATTGCTTGCTTTTTAGTGCAACCAATTGAGAGAGCAGATGACGAGATGAGCTGCGTGAAGGGAGTAACTACACATCTTTCTCAGACCACACATGACCCAGAGAGCCATCTGCTGACATTAAGAAAGCAATCCTTCCAGCATGTTATAGAACATGAAAATTGCTAATGCAAAGTAACAGGAGAGGTCTGCAGCTTCTGTGACATGTGGTTGGGTGCTGGTGAAGTGAAAGGCATCTCACATCCAAGGAGACTGCCTGTGATATGCTTTCCCTCCACTGAAAGTTGGGCCATGTGTCAGATAATACTTCACCATAAATTCAACATGTTGCGAGGTGTTTGGTCATGTGTGCGAGCAGTAGCAGGGTATAAATCATATGAATGCATAAATGTTACGATTTTGTGCCTGTAACAGGCATAATTAGAAAATGAGATATATTTGCACATATACATTTCTCTTTCATATATTTTTTGGAAGACTGTTGTACTCTGAATTTCTAGAGTTGTTTTGCATTGCATAAAGTGAATGAGGACTATGACACATATGAAGTGGCTCCTTAGAGACTCATAATGTATATGGTCATAGTTACTGTATGTTTTAAAAATTAACTGTATTGATCCAAGTTTCTTAAGTGGTGATAATGGGACTGTGTCCATTTAAAAGAAATATATTTTCCATTATAATATTTGCTGTGATTTGTATCCCTTTGTCTTCAAAATCACTAAGAAATCTTAGTCAGGCATCTCAGGAACAAGACAGTAAATACCTCAGTTGCAATTAAACCTAACATTCAGCTCTGAAACTGTTATCACAGGCAAAGCCAAGCTAGTTCACTAACTTCAGCATTATGAAAACTTTTCTGGAAGTCAGTCTGCCTAAATGTCCTTGCCACAATCAGCACCAATGGCTCTATGCTTTTCTTGGTATCAAACTGAATCAGAACTGAATCTCAGTCAGAGAACAGCTGACCACATTTTTAAGAGGATCAAAACTGAGTCTTTACATCCACAAGCTCAGTTATATGCCAAACTCAAAGCAGAACATGCTAAAGCCAGAATTTTAAAGCTCCCTGCAGCTGCTCTGATATACCAAATTCTTCAAGTGGCTTGTGGCTATCAAAAGGAACAAAAATGCTATCTACAATGCCTAATTTGAAAGGTAGCTTGCAAGAACTGAAGGATGTAATGGAGCCAAGATTTTACAATTATTAGTACAGTGGAAAAAAAACTGTCTTCTTGTTACTTACAACCTCTCACATTAGTTTGATGATCAAAATGATTGTATAGCTGGAACGGAATGTTTTTATACAACATGCCCCTAACAGGTAGAGCAAGTTGATACCAAAACCATCAGGAAGAGCGTAATTAAAATACAATTTTGACTTTGTATTAATAGTAGACCAATACACTAATTAAAACCAACATCAACTAAACTTTCTATTTACACTTGTTCAGACAGCACAGGAGGCAAAGAACTGTCTTTCAGAAGCATATGCGAATGTTAGAGCTTCTGTCATCCAGGTGCCATTTCTAACAGAACACATGTGTGCTGAACAGTTGGCAAAAGAATGAAAAAGATTACTGCAGATATATGGGCACACAGAATCTGGAATGACAGAAAATTAAGTCCATATAGGAGGTGACAGACTGCTTGTAAAAGCTATTTTTTTCCTACAATTTCTTCCATCTTCATGCATACGCGTGTGCACACATGCACCAGAAAGATTAAAAGGGAGAGAAAGGATGAGGGGTTTTTGATATATATTAAACACAAATAAAGAAAAGACTTTTTATTTGGTATTTCTGCTTTCTTTTGGGAAAGGAAAAGGAAACTAATTTGGTTATTAGGAAGCTTTGATTCCTAAATTTGGTCAAGGCAGACACTCCTCCTGTGAAGTCAGCATCAATACCCATGATAATAATAGCACCTGTCTTTTGACATCAAAGTTCTCTGCTTGAGAAAAAAATTAATGTAAACAATAAACTTCATGTATTGTACTTTTGCTCCTGGCTTTGGTGTTAAACAAATACACTCGGCCAGGCATAAGTGTTCTTACTCTGGAGATCTGGAATGTGACTGACATATTGCAAAACTTTCTTATGAATTTGGACTGCAAGAAATGGCATAGTTTACTGTCTTACAGTGAAGGGACTGTGTGTTCCTATGTAGTCTTGTTGAAGTTGAAGAAATCTTGATGATAGATTCATTGCATCCGCTAGTTTTCATCTGGATCCAGATCAAGGTCAACTTCATTGGAAACATTAAGATAAAAAAAAGCATAGAAAGCCAACAAAAATACCAGTATAGCTGCAAGGACGAGGGCAACTTCCTGTAGAAATAAAAAAAAGCAAAAACAAAACCTGTTAGAAATAATACCATATTTTCAGATTAATCAGGAATAAATATTATTTCTCTTCTATAATGCACATCAAAATAACACCAGACATATATAATTGCATCAGACATTGATGCTTTAATGATTTCTCTATTGTGGCTACCATTTCAAATGTTTTAGAATCCATTCACTTAATAAAGATTTTGGTGAGTCTGATATGCCATCAGAAAGAGGATATTTGGCTTAAAAATCTTTAGTCTGACCTCAAAATAGGAGCTTTATATCTTTTTATTATCCTATCCCTTTCTTTTTAAAAGACAGAATTCACAAACCACAGTTTAGAACACAAATTTAAGTTATGAATTTACACTGTGAATTTTGATGTTTTCTAGCAATATGTTACTGCTTTTTGCCAACAAATTTGTAATTTTTTAATGAAGCAAACACAGTATGGTAGAAGTCAATGAAAATTGCTACCTCTACCTCCCAACCTCCTGGCATGCAGTACAATATGGAACTACAAAATCCTTCAGAATTGGATGAAACTTTTCTTTCTTCCGCTCTGCAATAAGGCAAAAAGCACAACAATTTGCACTTGCACTTGCCTCTCTTCCCATAAAATATTGCAACTTGCTGTATCTTCCTTAATTAACATAAAAGAGACTTCCAAAGTATACATGATTTATAGCAGCTTTCAGAAGCAGAAAAATGTTTTTGTACTACACATTATACTCATTACAAGACTGCCTATCATCTTAAGGCTGGACTCTGTTAACACATAATAAATTATAATATGATCTGCCTCTTTATAACACTATTTCTTTCAAAGTCATAGTATCTGACATTTTAAAGTTTTTATTTTTCTGTAAGGCACAGCACACTTCCTATAGTGTTGACTCTCATTTCACTAGACAATGAAAGATGAAAAGAGAAAAATCCTTATGGCCCTTCAGCACACAGAAAGTGTGATTCTACAGCTAACAACATCTACTGCTTCACTCCTTATCATCATGATGCATTTTTGAAATTGTGTACTTGAGATGCTCCAAAGGAACAGGTTAGTTTGTACCTCCAAATCCCACTTTCCCTCTAAAGAAAGAAGCAAAACTTCCCCTCCAATTCTCAGCTTCATGTTAAGCTATAAAACAACTACATCAGAACAATCCCGATGCACATTTAAAAGGAGAGAAGAAAAAAGTTCAGTGATTTTGTAACAACTGATCTGAATTGGTGCAGAAGATGTCACATCAAACCTACTCTGTCAGTGGGACTGACAGGAGATGCCTACACTGCACTGAGACAATAAGACACCCTTTACTGTCCAAGGGCAGAATCTGGCCCTCTTTGGTGTAAGATTCACTGTGTCCTGTAAGAGAGGCCAGGTGAATTCTTCCCAAAAATTATCATATTCCCCTTAGACGAGAAGGGAGTGCAGATGGTGTCTCGTGTGTGCACTCTAGGATTAATCCTACCCAGGATCTCTAGGTCTGTGGTGGCTTTGTGACCAGCATTGTGCCCACTGACATGAAGGAGTTAAAACTGTGCATTTCATTTTTAAAAGTCTGGCCCATAATCTGGCATTCTTCTATAGAACAGCATTTCATTTGCATTTACATGAATGCATTATATAGTTTATCAGAATGTTGGATCAATAATTCAACATATGCCATCTAATAAATTTCGAAATACTTCTGCCTAGTTGGCGTATGTTCTATTGGAGCATATTCTTTATTCTATAGAAACCTTTGCTTTATATTTTATATGGATGATTAATTGAGATGTACTTTAAATTTGTTTTACCACATTAAAATTGCTCCTGCAAATTTGCTGAGGTTGTTGGTTACAGATTTCAACTACATTTTCCTCTTAGAATTGCATCATCCTCTGAACTTTATCCTCCTGATTTCATATGATTTGATTTAAAAAGCCAAAATAACTACATCTAACTCACTAATATATTAAAGGAAAGTGATTTTTGCTTTGTTGCAGTTGCAACACGTCAGTATCTCACAAAAGGGCATGGCAGCATCAGACAGGTTTCATTTATTTCCTTGTATCCACAGCTGTGCTCCCAGCCCCATCTGGCCACACAGCTACTAATCTTAAGAGGATGTAATAAACAAGTGACATACAACTGCAGGCTCCATCTGCTCAGGAGAGTGGACAACAAAACCGTACAATGCAGGCACCGTTCACACTTGACACAGAGAGCAAATTCATTCCAGTATTAAAAAGTTTTTTCCCTTGTTTGGATGCCACACTTCCCACGCTTTCTGCTTTACAATAGGTTTACCTTTCCCCTCCCTTCTCCCCAGTCTCCCTTATTTAATGCTATGGTAGCAACAGCAAACTTTTGAGGAACCTTTGCATTAAAGATTTTTTCAAAGGAAGTGGAATTGGAAAAATCTCGAGTTTTATTCTCAGGCTGCCCAATAACTGCTTGACAGAAGCAGTTCTTTAATTCCTCTGCCTAAGTTTCACAATGAGTAACACTGTGATAACAACACTACTTTCCCAGGAACTGGGCGGCTGAATCAGTATTTATTATTCCTGGGAATGAAAAGTCTTACTGAAATTCCAGGTTTGAGAATTATGCAAGAACCTTAATTTTGAGTTACTGAAAAAGGAAGAGTAACAAAAATCTAAATAAATGGCCTAACAAAGGACATCTGGCTCTCAGCTAGAGATATGCAGTCTCTTAAGAATTGCATCCAGTTTATGAACTTTTATAAACATAAATTTTGCAAGATAAATAGCAAATGAGATGCTACACCACTATACTGTATTTGCAACAACAGTATATATTGTCATTTTAATTTGTTTTATACTTTTCAGGCTTTGCTATTTGTATTTTAAGTCATGCATAGAAATGAAATGTTAAAATACTCCCCGCTTGGCATACATAGCTCCCTTTCTCTTACACTTTATGGATCATCCCCATCATCCTCTGCAAAATCCATTTACTCAGAGGATTTCAGCATGAATAATTAAAGAATATAGAAAAAGTCCTATAGAAATAAACTTAAAATGATCAGAGGGTTTTTTCTCTTTTTTTCTTTTATATCATGGTAGAGAACACTAGGAAACAACATCCCTGCTCTCAAATCCCAAAGGACAGTCAAAGAAGCCTTTAAAAAGAAACAGAATTTTCTGTTTTATTCTCTTACATTTAGAATAATGTATGTAGAACCCTACTGATTTCAGTTTGGTAAGTTTTTTAGAAAGTTTTCCTAAAGGAAACGCATACCATTACAGCACAATGTAGATTTAGTTCTCCTATCATTTTTTGTCTGCTTTATATCTCTCATGCCAAAATACTTGGATTATGTCCTCAAATTCACCCTGACAGAACAAGTGGCAGAGATGGGAACTAAACAAGATTAATCAGGAGATGGGATGAGGAAAAAATGTTGGCTATGATAACACAAATCTGGATATTGCGTATGGCAGCATCATATCCTACATATATAGAGAAATATCATACTCTCAGGAAATTTCAGGGAGTGTTTATTATATTTTTAATTGTCCTTCAAAGGACAAAAAATTGTCCTTTTTACCGGAAACTTGCTTAGAACTAAGTGAAAGAGTACCATAAATTTTTCTCTTTGAAATGCTAAACTATCCCTAGCTCTTTCTGAAAAGAGGAAAGGAAAATAATGCTGTTCAAGGGTATCAGTAAAAATAAAACAAATATATATGAACTTGACAATCTTTTTATCTCATATAGTTTTTAACTGAAGACTTTAGCTGGACATTCACTACGACCATTTTTTAGAGTTTCAACAAAGTAATATTTAAAACTGAATGTTTATTTCCTTAATGCAGGACATTCTACAGCCAACAGAAGGCAGCAAAAGTAAACTGAACTTTTATCCACACTTCTTCTGCTCTAATTTTTTATCGTAAAAATTTCAGATGGAAGAAAGGTCATTGTTGTCTCCAATAATGAGAACAAGATACTATTACAGAGACATCAAAAACACCTGGCTATATGCCTACAAAGCAACAGGATTCATTTTAATACTGCTAAATGCAAAATAAAATATGCAGGTATCAAAGATACAGACAGCACTTACAAAGTGGAGTACTCTGCCTTGAAAAACTATGACTCTAAGAAGGTCTTTAGATTTCAGGGGTAACTACTCCCTCAGTGCGATTTCTGGATGTACAAAGGTGGAGGGATTTCCAGTAGGGAGATGACTGCTATTTATTTTACCATCGAGAAGAATGAGAGGTAGTTGGTTGGTTACAGCATATAATTATATACACCTGTATTTAAATAAGGCATTTCACAGTGTGCGGTCCTTCTATCCTGTTTACAAGAACCTTTCAAGGCCCAGCTGCACTTAGATAAGCTCAGCCTTAAACTAAGATGGCATTTTCTAGGAGCAAGAATGACTGAACATTCTTCAGGAAAATATGGACTTCTGTAGCTGTGAGTCTTTTATCATCTCAAAAAAGTACACTTTTATTTAGCAATTGGGAAGAATACTCCAACTTGGGCTTGAGTGAAAAGCAGGTCCTGGCTGCCAGCCTTGGAGCTGGCAAATTCAGCCCTCCCAGCTTCTCCTCTCCTTCAGGGCCCTAGGAAAACTCAGATTACTTCCATGGTCAGTGCTATACTCTGAACCCCTGAAGCATCAGGTTATTAAAAGTAATAGCACCCTATGCTTAACTGCTCAGACTTCTCTATATAGCATCAAAACTTTCCTGATGTTGAAATTTTCCACCGACTGTACTGATTTCATTTCTGAGATTTGAGGTTTTGCTGTTGTTGATTATTCTTTGAAGTGCTACAGGCTGGTCCTAAGTAGAGACAGAAGTAGGCTTGAGAAAGATGGGTTACTGATCCAGTAGCTACTGAACCTACTACATCCAGGATGGTACAGAAACTCCTTAGATCTTGTTTGGTGCATCTTGATCACATGCTTGAACCACCATTACGATACTTATGTGTTTAGGTCAGGCAAGGGGCTGATTTTGTTCTCTTTGTATGTGTTTCTCCTCCATTTCATTTCAAGGTCAGGGATCAAAGCCAGACTACTGGGATCACTTGGAATATCACACTTTATTCACTGGTGGCACATTAAGCTGCTCTGCACTTTTTGAAGCACATAAGTTGGTTTGAAGACCCAGTATTTTGGCCATTACAAAGTGCTTGGACTTTGTAGAACATATTTGGATGAAATTTTATGATCTGTAACATATAGAAGTGCAGATCAAATGATCTAATAGTCTCTTGTAGCCTTAATTTCTGCAAAGCTATGAAATTGTATCTTGGCAAATGAGTTCACTGAGAAGATTATGAACAGCATGAAATCGAAGAATATTCTTTGCCAAAATACACTAGGAATGTCTTGTTATCTATTCGTATCTAACTTGTTCCAGATGAGATAAACTCTCCATAGTGAGGTAGCTAGCTACACAACAGATTAAGCTGACATGCAAAAGAATGACAGACAGTAAGCTCTCACTTTGTTTAGGAAACATTTTTTCCTTAGCTGAATCGATGTTCTATGATGCTTATAATTCTCTGTGGAGTGGTATTCTGCAGTCAATTATGTCTGTGCAAGTACTCTGCAAACACTACTGTTCAGATTTGTGCCTACCTTTCAAGGAGACAGAAAACTTCATCACCTGTCCCACAGACCACTGATTTGTTCTTGCAGCCTGTGAAAAAAATCTCTCCCAAAGAACTCTTGGCCTAATACTCTACTTTCGGCCTCTGCATACCAAACTCCAGCTACCTGGGGGCTGGAGCTTCCACATTTCTCAAACCATTTTGTGCTTGTCACTCTCCTGCTGACACCTCTTCCTCATCCACTGAGAGCAGAATTAGCACCGATGGTGCAAAGGCCTTCCTGCTCTCCTCGGTAAGGATGAGCAGCTGGACTTCCACTAGCACCAGCCCCGTGTTGGGGGACAACAAAACGACACAGAGAAAGTTCAGAGGCTCCCTTTTTGGTACTGCTACAAAGAATTTTGTCTTTTCCAAAACACCAGGAGACATACAGCATACTGCTTTCTCTTGGAGTTGTTTCTTGAGACAGGGGTCCTGCTTTTCCAAGAGACACAATGTATTTTGGCACTGTCTACATTAGTGTCACATATACAAACAGAGCCAGTACAATAGCTCTGCTACAATATTTAATCTTTAAACATGTTTAAAGAGCAAATATTACACACCAAGTACTAGCATGGTCACCCTGCTTGAACTAACTTTTGATAGTTATTAGTGCTCAGCTGCTTCTCTGACATTATCAACACAGATAAAAATCCTTCATTGGGGAAATTAAAAAGTACTAAATGCCAGTGACTGAAAGAAACTTTGTTACTTTAAACCTTGCATTAAAATGACAAGGCAATCAAAGTTTGACAAGACAAGCTAATTAGTATGCCAGCGATGAAATATGAACAATCTCCAGGGGATTGGTTCTGAAAAGTTTTATGTCATTTATGGGGCCTTTTTTTAAATCTAATGTTGTCACTTCTCATGGTGAAATACACAACAGTTGAATTTCATTATCCTCATAGAAATTAAGGACTAAAATACCTTCAATATTTTCTAGTCCTTTTTTTTCCACCCTAAATACGACACCAGGTCTTAGTTTACAGGCAGGCATTCTTCAGGACACTTGTGCAAAACAACTCTAGAGTTAACAATGACACTAAAAAGCCTATTGTTTTAAGTGGCTGTATGGTGCTTATTGTGTTAGGTGTTTCACAGGACTACAAAAAATACTCCCTTTTCCCAGAGTGTTTATGCTTTTACATTTATCCTTCCACTACAATATTTTTATTAACTTCAATGTAGCTTTTTACAATAAAGGGTTGTTATTAGGAATAATCTGGTTTCTTCTCAAAGATTTACAGGTACTTTGGACATTTCTATTTAAAGTGCCTACTTATTATATTACACTGTAGTTACATCACTTTTTTTTTCTCTCAATATGGACTGAAGTTGATCAACTGCGACAGCACAGAATTAAGTCCTACATAATAAAAAAAGACTAAAATCCCAGCCTCTGGAAGGTGAATCATGCTGCTTATTACCATCACTCATCACAGGCAAAAGGAGGAGATATTAGAGACAGAGGGGAGTGGAAATGGGTTTCTGCTTGGGGTAGCAGGTGAATCCCCCCCGACCTACCTCACCTCTCAGGTTCCCTTAAACAAAAGTCATGAGGCCCTGGAATCTGAGGACCTGGGAAATGAGAATGTGGATGAAGGTCCATTCAGGTTGAAGGGGTTGCCTAGGGCACGGCAACCTACTCTTCACATCAAAACCTACTCAATTAAGAAAAAAAGAAGGGTAGTAGTCATTGGTGACTCCCTTTTGAGAGGAATAGAGGGCCTGATATGCCAACTGGACCCAGCCTGTAGGGAGAGGTGTTGCCTCCCTGGGGCCCACATAAGGGAAATCATAAAGAAACTTCCCAGCTTGGCAAGACCCACTGGCTATTGCCCACTGGTTTTCCAGGTGGGCACAGACAAAGTTCCAACATGGCTATGGATGACCAAGAAGGACCTCACGGCTTGGGACAACTGCTCAAGGGATCTGGAGCACAAATTGTGCTCTCTTCTGTCCTGCCAGTTGCTGTCATACCAAACAGGAGATGTCAAGAAATTCTTACTTCAAAAATTATCCAGAAGACAACAGAGGAGTATTTAGGATAGGTGTGGAGGCTGAAGGTAAAAAGATGGCAGTTGGACAGCTGGAGGTCTTAACACTGGACTGAGCAAAACAAGCCCTGCCCAAGAGAGAGGTATAGGTTATGGGGCTTCACACCTAAGCAGCCTCTCCAGGGGCAGGGAAGACAATTTCCCTGCGGACACTCCAGGAACGTCTACTGCCCATGGGGAAGCTCTGCTGCTGGAGGGACTGAGAAGGGTGAAGAGCTGTCACCATGAGATGCAAGAGGCGCACCTTTACCCCAAGATATTAAATATGCTCCTCTTCTGTGCTGAGCACTCCAGAGTCTGTCAGCAGAAGTGCAGTTTATTCTACAGAGATTGCGCATGTTCTGCTAGAAGTATTTTAACATTTAGTAAGCCTGAGATTGTTGGCATTAAGCAGGCTCAGTGAGAAGGATGCAATCAAAGCCCTGCTTTCCTTCCCCTACTAGCAAATCCCTGAAGGGAAAGGTGCCCAACTTACCTTCCTTTTTGCTTCAGCTCTGTCAGCTTTTCTCAGCAATTTGGAAGCAAAGCAAATTACTGTGATCTATTTGGGGATGATCCAGTTATATTTTAAGTTCCAGAAGCAGAAAAAAATATTACAGCCAGAAGAAAATATTTTAAGGAATTTTTTTTCAGGCAAAGGCAGAATTGTAAACTTGAGACATCATACACTGCGACTAGCAGAACCCCAGAAACACACCCACTCATGACCTGGATAGCACATGTGCACCTTGATGGCAAAAGTCCTTTATTCACTAATACTCAATTCTTCATTATATATATGATTATACATATGCTTTCCCATTCTCCCTTATTTTTAGAAAGAATTACTTAAGAAAATAAGGAAATGAAACAGGTTTTGAAGGACCAAATTTCATATTCTTCTCACACATGAAAGACATGCAAGAAACTTGTATATTTTAAAAGAATTAGGCTGTACACTAAGTCTCCAAGTAGACCATCACTTTTAAAAGGTCACGTCATTGAAAGTAAGATGAAAAGAAAAAGTAAAACTTAATAAGAAAGGAAGGAAAAGGAACTCAAAAGGTTAATAATCTATCCTTTAAACAAAAAAGGCAATCTACTTTTTCTCATTAAAACCTGACACACAGCACTAACTGAGGAGATTATGTTGTGAAAACATACTGCATCGCACGGTAATGCTTGATCGAGATCAGCAATCAGGAGCAAAAAGAAAGCACTGTTTCGTGATTATAATAGCAAATTCTGGAAGACAACCAAATACATCATCTGGCAGCCGAACAGCTGTTACAGCTTGGTAGTAATACCTTGGCATTTGCTATAAGCTATAACTTGAAAAAATTGATTTCTCATCTGCCAGAAACAAGAAAATGTTCTCCTTTTAACATTTCTGAAGTTTCTTTCACTAGAATACCCAGGTAATGGATCCACTTTTTTATTTTGCTCAGGTTTTATCCTTGCTGCTAAGATGACAGTGTATCAGTTAGATTAAAAAAATAAGTTCGAGGGGAAAATAGTGGAGGCAACATAAATAATGTGTGCTCAGATAGATCCTGTTTTGATGACACATTGGGTAGTAGAAAACAGAAAATATTTCTAACTGTTCTCCTTGATCATATTCACAGCTATGATCAAAAGTAATTATTATACTTCATACCTGCCTGAAAGGGGACATTTTCAAAATAAAGTTTAGTACCTTACCATATGTTTTGCTGTTAGTTAAGCCTGCTTTTTACAAGTCGGAGGCAATACACAAGGATGCAGACTGAGACAATAATGCTGAGAATTAACAATACTTAACAAACCCAGTCTTTAAATTACTACTGGGTATAGGATCAGAAGAGGAACATGGGAGATGTTTATTGCAATTTGTCTAACTATATGAAATAGTTAAAGAACTTGTTCTGTGTGTAGACAGGTTCCTCAAAACCATCAATTTTCTAAGCACACAGTACTTTAAACCTTAAAGTAAACATGCATCATAACAAGGACATAGACTACGTAAAATCTTCCAGCATTTCAAATATTCAAGTTATTTGAGGGTTAAGTAAAAGCAATTCATCATAAATATTTTAGATTCTAGCATTCTACTTAGATTTTGAAGTGTCATAAACAATATCTCTCAGAAATCAATATTCACACAGTACATCTATAGGGAAAAGAAACAACATAAACACAAAGGTGGTCTGAGCTATCAAAGAGATCTCTACCTTTACGCCTAGTGCAGTTTTCTTGGCCTCTGCTTTTAATCTTGTAGCTCGTAACATAGGCCTGGTTTTCTTGTAATCTTGTTTCCCTAGAGTAAAAAAGCATATTTAATGAAAACAAAGCAAAAAGAATATAAAGAACATGAGCATTTATTTCAGTTGAAAAGTCAGATTTAAAATATTTTAAAAATCCCACAGTCCAGCATTTTAAACAAGAGCTACTCTGTAACACAGGGATTTGTGGAACAACCATCCTTAACACAGATAGTGATAGCAACAAGAGCCAACAAATCAGTGTAGAACCTATTACTCCAGAGTGACATCAAAATACATGTATGGATAGATATCCACTAGTACAATGTTCAATAAATTCCTTCATAAGAATCAGACAGCAAATAAGTAGATTAAAGGTAGATGATGTTTTCCCTCTCATTCAAATCAAAACAAAAATTTTCATTAGAATTTTTCTTGGTTAGTCATTTCTAATGCATTCATAAATGTGCAATATAGGACATTCTGGTGAATGCAAAGGTTCAGAATTTTGAACTGGAACATTATTGGCAGGTATCAGAATTCACGGACATGGAGATAGTCCAAGTAAACGCTCATAAAACCATTGTTTGACACCACCTGCTTGTAGAAACACGTTACACAAAATCTTCTACATGAACTTTTTACAAATTACAGGGACTATCTCTTGCAACCAGGGATTACTGTGAGTCCCTACGAACTGAGTTCAGAGGAGGACATGTAAGTATTTAGAAATGGTAGAAATGGTATAAATCATTTATCTCAACTTAGTAACAGAGCATAAAACACTTGATATCTCTCAGGGATATTTCTCCTGCCTGAAAGGCCTGTTAGTGTTATACTATGCACTATTAACCACAGCTTCTTTAAGCCAATAGAAGTCAAGGTACAGATACAGTCACAAAAGGAGAAGGAAAAGAGGAATCTGTAAAGAAACTGCTCAGAGGGATAGAGCCTCAGTACAACTGCTTTGGCTTTTTAAGAAAGTCCTTTTCAATTTTTCCCTCCTAATGCATACATGCCTTTTCTGTTCTTTCTACTTAATTCCAAAGTTTTCATTACTGTTACAGTCAGATAATTTAACCTTTCCTCTACAACTTTGTCAGGGGTTTTGGATACAAAAACCCCATTTGCCCAAGCAGATGTGATTTTACTTTCATAATCAATAATGCAACCTTCTCATTTTATGGCTACCTTCAAAACTGGTATATTAGAGTGTAGTGATGAAATTCTGAATTCTGAAACATGAATTGGGAAAGTCTTCTCCAGTGATGCACTGGATTAATGGAAACACACTTCTGACTTTGTCGACTCTGTATCACCCTGCTCATACTCAATACAGAGATCGTCTTTGTAGCATACTGTGAATGCTGAACTCGCATTACAAATTCACTTTCATTATATAATCTCTTCTCAGTCCCATTGATTATATATTGTGAAGGTCTCCATACTATTCTTTGGTCAGATATTATTCATAAAAGACTTGAAATAACTTAAAAATACTCAATGACAAATGGAAAAATAACTGAAACCATGTGTATTAGGAACAAAAAAAAAAAGGCAGCATACATCCAAGGAAACTTAGAGGATGGAGTGAAAGAAAGGATGACAGAAAGATGATCTATGTCAGAGGTCAGTAATATCTGAGAGTAGGATGCATCAGGAGTACAGTAATTTTTTTGAACAGTTAAGGAAAAAATTGCAGAAACCACAAAAATGGCTAAGTCATGAGATGAACATCCACAGAGAGAGAATGTGTTTCTTCTCCCTAAGGTCTCACAGTCATACTTTTGCCATGAAATAGTTAAAAGATTTTTCAGAATTTCCATTACAAATGGCAGGAGTTTATTACTCATAAAAATACACTCCAGGCTGAAATTTGGCATAGATACACCCCAGCCTTGAATTTTTTTGTTTGTTTGTTGGGAGCCAACTTTCCTAAGTGATGCAGCTGTTCTTACTTACTTGTGAACAAACTATAGAAATTTATCAATCTGAAATGTTTTAAGCATGAAAAATATCTTCGTTTAGAACTATATAACTGACAAGGGCCAAGTTCAATCTCAGTTCTCATAATTCAGGTTTGCTGCTCTTCCATCAGGGGTAAATGAAACAAGACAGTCAGAGATTTCCCTTCCAGTGATGCAACAGCATCAGATAATGAAAAATAGAAAGCTTGGCAAGGTCCATTAGGAATGGGACACAAGCCAGCTAGTAAAACCCACCTCCCCTTCCTCCCATTGCCCATTCTCCCTCCTCTTCTCCACAGCTCAAGGGTGAAGGTGACACAAGCAGGGGTAAATATTGCATAGAAGACCCAGTCTGTGAAATACATCTATTGGCAGGACCATGTTTATTGATCCAAATGAGAAAGCTTATTGGTGCTCTTTCCCCTGGTTTCAGGCACCCTGCTACTCTCTATTCCAGTATCATGGCTACAGCTAAGACTGGATTCTACTTATCTGGAGAATACTTCCAGATTTATATTAAGTCTGATATGAACAACTAACCCTCCTATAACAAACAGGCTATTTCAATCATGGCTCTAGAGCTGGTAGTTCTCCAAATCCATGCACCTGCCATTAATTTACCACTCTCCTTGCTAAATGTAATAGCCAAAAGGAAAAAAAAATATGGTAGGGAAACAGGCTGAGTCCACCAAGTGCAAAAGTTTAAAAAGGACATCTGTGGACTTCTACGTAATGAAAACCAGATTCAGCAATTGTACTAAAAGACTCTTAAAACATGTGAACTTTCTGAGGCCTTGGGAAAGACATCTGCACTACAGGACTATAAAGAACAATGAAATGCAAAGCTCCTGCCACGTGAATACTGATCATTACTGCCTGGAAAACAAGCAGAAAAAAAAATAATACAGGCTCCCTACAGCCTCCCTTCTTTTGGGCTTGCAAATTCAACCAGTTGGGATAAGTATATTCACACTCTCAATGTCTTTTAGTTTTAGCTCACCCTGCAAGCTTTCTTGTACATTTATCTGTCAGAGTCATCAGCTTAAGCTATTTTGTCTTCTCAGGAAGTGATCATCAAAGCCAGTTGAGACGGACTCATCAGACAAAGCCCCATTTGTCTGCTTTACCAATGCCTATCTGAGACACCAAGTTTTTCTGACGGAATATATAGGCAAGAAGAAGCCAAAAAGATAGAACTGGAAAATTTCCAGACCAAATAATACTTTTCATATTACTTAAACAAAATCCTTTCCTTTTTGACTACTCATTATTGTTACCAATTTGTCATTTCTTCTCCCACACTAAACTCTAGTGCCAGCTTTCCTTAACTTTTTTTATAACTACCTCAATTTATTATTAATTTTTAAACAAATGTACCACTTCTTTCTTTTTCAGGTCCACCACATCCTCTCCATTTTTAAGGCCAAAGAAGTACTCCATGATAAGGCAACTTTTCTTACTGACCACAGCTTTCTGCTTGTCCTGCTTTCTGACAGTCCCTTCAAAGATCATTCACTTTCCCATTAAGTGCTTGAAGTAGCCTTCACCTTTGGAAACTCTACAGAGTTTGCCTTGCACCTCATCCCTTCCTTCTAGCCTTCTTGCACAGTTTTTTCCACTTCTTTGGTGGCAAAGTGACCTCAGTAGCACCTGTGCCCTGTTTACAGATCCTGCTTGGATCCCGCTTCTTCCCCAGGCAGAAATGAAGACTATTCTACTAGCTGTAAGATTAGAAAAGGGTGAAAACAAGGGTGAAATACAGTGCTTTTTAGCTACTAAAACAGCTATATTGTGAAAAATTACAAAGGGTGCCTCCATCAGAATGGGTATTAGGGATTCATGCAATATGCAACATGAGTTTGTTTCTCTTCATGTAACTAGGAATAAAAATCTATGAAAGTTGTAAGATTTTTTTTTTTACTTAACTCTGATTACATGGGAAATTGAGATCCCATGTATCTTCTATTCAGTAATTTTAATAACATATTAGAGATGGCCTGCTCTTGTATATTCAGTATTCTTTTTAACTAAACCTCCCATGGCACGATGATGAATGCAAAACTTAACCTAAATAATATGTATGAGCTAGACAAGTTCATTAAGTTCTGGGTTAATTTTCTTTTTTTAGTCTACAGAAATACTGTGACATTGCCAGGTAGTATGCACAACACTGTATGTCTGAATATATACCAAGCCCCTTTATACATGTAACTGAGAATGCAGCATGTTGCGCACTGTATTTAAGAAAACTGCCTATATTTAAGATTGTGCTTAAAGATGCTGCTGTTCAAGACATAACCTGAAAAAAACTACAAAATAACTTCATGAGAAAAAAAAAAAGTATTTTTAACGCTTCCAGATATTTACTCTTTCATTCTAACAATAGCTCATTACTGGAATTGAATAACAGACTAAAGACTGCCTCTCTGCTTTTCAATTCATCAGGCTTAAGCAGAAACAGGACTGCATCTTTGGCCTTTGTTGATGCTGCTGTCCAAGCTTATTATCATATGAATATCTAGTTATTGTTTTATAAATGTTCACATTTCAGGAGCTCACTGCTTTCTTTTCTCTCAGCAGACTTTACAATATCCACCTTCATTATCATCATGTGGCAGCATTGCTCTTCGCCTGCATTTGCTACTTTAAAAATTAATGCACTGCTATTTTCTGAATACTGTACTGCGTAAGCTGCTTATGAGTACATTATGCTATCAAGCAAGCACATGCAGAAAAGCTTCCTAAACTGTTATTCTTTCAATGAAAATACAGCTGGTTCTGCTTCAAAGGCACTTCTTTTCACCTGCAAATGGACTTGCTTCTACACTTACTCCTCAATTCATTGTCTTTTATTTGTGTCTGCAAATCTTTAATTGCCTTTAATTAGAAAGAAGTAAATTCAGTGCTTTAATCTTGCAAATACATTCAATCATAATTCTGTCTGGGATGAATACCAAGTTCTATTCACTGACTGATCTTTATAACAAAGGTATATAAATTTATTGTCCGTTTATATAGACCACACCAATTAAGCCACAATGGAAAACCAAATAGATAAGAGTCAAAATATTTGAAATGAGAAATGTGCAATCTAAATTTAATTACTCAGACAAATAATTTGAAGATGAGTTATTTACAGCACGCCAAAAAACCTGACAGATAGTAAAATTTTTTAATCAACACTACAGATTTAAAATTCCTTTCAACACTTTCACTCTAATTTGTAACAACCAACAAACTGCTGTCCTGAATCTTTCTGTGTTGGTATTATAGTCATACTTGAAACGTTAGTAAGACATTTTCCAAACATTAGCAATCCATTTCCTATGTTAAAGTACTGTTTAAGGTGCAATAAAACTACAACTGGAGGGTAAATTTTAGTTACCAGTAGTAGTTTAACTAAAGTACCTTAGTGTAACTGATACTGAAAACCATACTAAAATGTACACATAGGTAACTAGAAACTAGAGACAGACTGTGGCAAGATTTACTGACCAACTGCAAGTGTGAAATGACACAACTAGTTATGCTGAAATCAATTTGTTTATTATGATTATTGATATGAAATAGTGAAGGTTCCAGGAACCCTCCACAAAACTCCACAGAACAAACACAGAACAAGAAAATGGGCCTCTGGTCTTTTCCGGGTTTCCACAGCCTGACTTCAAGCATCCTGTCCTTTTCCCTGCAGTAACAGGGGTAAGAGAGAACTAGATCTCACGGCAGAGACAAAGGTCCAAGATGGAGGAAAGTTCAGTCATGCTGTCCTCCACAACCTCCTTATAGGCAAGACATGGAAGGTCACACCCATCACACCTCATTTCCATTTTTGGTGATTGCTAGTTTAGGTGTCTCTTTACTTCCCATAGAGAGACCTCTCCAAAGAGTGAGTGACAGCAGTCTAGCATATCCGAAGGTGCTCCCTGGCACTGCCTGTTTTACTGCCAACAGCAACTCCAGATGTTCAGAACCCAGGTCAGGTGGGATGGCTTCAACTCTAAGGCTAAGCAGAATAAATATGAACCAAGGAAATAGCTCTAAGGACAAGTGGACAAGAAGAACCAGTTCCTATGTGACTTTACCTTGATTCGAGACATTTGCAGACATGGCCAAATTACTTTTGAAGTAATTATCTTGAGTATTACCAATACTACAGAGAGAAAATCACAGAGCCATGAGGAGACTGTAAACTGCATTGAAAACCACAGCCTGAATTCTACCCCTGCTCAGCTCCGACATGGTGGTTCCCAAGCCAGTTAGCTATGCCTGAGCTACAGAGCCACTGCGCTGAAGATGCACCACAGTTAGCACACTGCTTCTTCAGAACTGCTCCTGTGTACCAGCTATAGTCCTGCTTTAAGCTACAGTCTCAGGGGATAGGTTAGCTTAGAAGAGATTTCTGGGGGTCAGATGGTCCACCCCCCTGCTCAGAACAGAGCCGATTTTTAAACTGCATTCAACCTGAAAGTCAGCTCCAGTGACTCTGGGAGCTAGTCTAGCTGAGCTTATCCATTTGAGTTTTGAGTATTTCCAAAAGTAGAGATTCCACAACTACCCTAAGAAACCCTTCCCAACATTTGACCATCCCTCTGGTAAAAATATTTTTCACCTACCTACTAAGAATTTTCATGTTCTAACTTGCCTTTTGTCCCATCATTGTGCACCTTTGAGAAAGGTTAGGCTTTATGCTGCCTGTAGCCTCCTATTAAGTATTTGTGGACAGCAGTAACATCTCAGCTGAGCTTTCTCTTCTTAAAGCTGAAAAGACAGCTCTCTCAGCCTCTTCTTGTACATCCTATGCTCCAGATGGAAATCCTGACCCTTCACTGGACTCACTCTTGTATGTCCATGTCCTCTGTTTTCCTGTAGATGAGCATGGTACCTGCCTTCTTCAATCAACAGGGAAACCCTTCTGTGGGACCAGCTAAAGGGCTGACAACTGAGGGAGAATTTAGCCATAAAATCACATTGCCTGAAATGCCTTGAAGTCACTATTACAACGGAACTGAAGTGCACCAAAGGAATTCAGTAGGGTCTGGAAACAGCAAGTCAATGGACTAAAAGGTTCAAATCAGTTTGCATTACCAGCAGGTCCCTAACTTTAGAGTATTCTTGATTAGTAGGAAGGAAGACAAGCATTTATTTTCTTACATGCCCTGGAACTCCAAAATGGAGCTCTATCATCTCATACATAATAGTACAACTTTTCTTGAAGTGCCTTTCTAAATGCCAGCAAGTTAGGTGTCCTGCATGGGGAAAGCAGTGTTTTCTAAAGTGCTTTGTAATATCATCGAATAACACAGAAGTATCTATACATCTGCCTCCTAAGGTGCATGTACAAGTATTTAATTCCATGATCTTTGAGAGATTTTAAACCAGTCACTGTATATTCACTGAATAACAGAACTTCAACCCAGTGAAACTCGGTGAAACTCTGCGCACACACAACACACCTTCAACATGCCTGCTTCATTCTGGAAATAACTATTTATTTAGCACGTTGAGGAACCTCAGAAAAACAAAATTCCACGGGAATTTCAGGCCTAATTTCAGTAAAAATCCATTGGAAAACCACACATCAGTAACAGTTTTATAACCTATGTCTGAAAATCAGCAACACAGCCCTAGCTCACATCTATGGAAACAGAATCAAGCTCTCAAGTATTTATTACTGGGTTTTGTGCTATTAGTGTCACACAGATGAATTCAATGACCATTCTTTTCCCAAGAAGCAGAAGTGAGATTTTCTTATTTTTAATTGCTGTGATTCCAAAGGGAGTTTTTGGAGTCTTAGGTTAACAGAAAGATTTTTATATGTCTTATACCTACACAAGAATGTGTCTGTACTCAGAAAAGGCATGAAAACCCCCCACAGCCTCTCTATTTTATTCAGGTTTAATGGCAGCTCAAATCACTGACCATTTTTCAATCTTGAGAGACAGAACAGCTTGACACTAATAATACATTTGCAAAGGACACATCATCATTTAACACAACATTAAGTGCTCAGGGACAACTTTTTACTGTAGACACAATGTGCTTTGAGCTCAGGGTTGACATTTAATGCTACAAAGATAATCCAACCAGTCATTCATGAGGGGTAAATTAATTTTCAAGCAACTATATTTCAGCTTTAAGCCAACAAGAAGGACGCATTAAAATGAGTAAGTTCATTTTATGCTGCATGCAAGATTTAAAAACCCCAAAATATAATGCATTCTTAAGTACACCAAAATATACCCATTTAATTATTGCTATCTTTCTCTGATTCTAAACCAGAAGTCTGGTAATATTTATTAAATATAATATTCTGACTGGAAGCTGAAAATCCCTCAGAATTTTCTACGAGTTGCCATGAAAAGCAGCATTTCATTTAAAAAAATCGTTTACATTTAAGATTTGTATTAGACATACTTTGATTCTAATAAGTAATTAAGAACATATTTAACTTAGCACCTTTTCTGATAATTCTTTTAAGAATATTTTAAAAATCTATATAAGCATTTAAGAAAATAAATTCAGGAAACCAGTCATCAGTAATGTACCGAACAAAAAATAACAACAATACTTTAAATCAGCTAATTATTCAGGTAATTTCTTTTCAATACCTGTAGAATATATGAAGAACAGCACTAAAAATATTGATGCTTACTAGGTACTATTTGATAGGCAGTCCTTTTCCATGCCTTTCAGTGCAAAATTATGTGTTGCATTTCTGCACTTAAGTCCAACAGGTGCATGCCTAAAGCCATTGAAAAGTACTGGCTCCATGTAAAAGGAGTAGCTTCCACACACACGATGGCAGCTCTTTGATTAACCTTTTCAACAATCTCGTTAGCATTTCCTGCTCAAACAGACAACTATGAAAACATTAAATACCTTTCTTAAAAATAAATTAACACAATTAATTTGAAACAGATCACTGGGTGGGTGTTTCGCTTCTTTCTTCTCCACCTACATGCTATATACATACGTTAATTTGTACGTGTTGTTTTGAGTACATTTTTACTACTTTGCTATGGAACAACTGCTCACAGTTACACTTTCATATAAACAACCATATTTTAGTATAAATTCTGAAAATTAAAAAAGCAAACCAAAACTACTACTGCAGAGAGAGACTATTTACATGAGTATGCAGTAACAGGACAAGAGAGAATGGCTTCAAAATGAAAGAGAGTATGGTTAGAATAGACACTAGAAAAAAAATTCTCTACTGAGAGGGTGGTGAGGCACTGGAACAGGTTGACCAGACAGGATATGGATGCCCCATCCCTGGAAGTGTTTAAGGCCACGTTGGATGGAACACTGAGTAACCCCACCTGGTGAGAGGTGTCCCGGCCCATAGCAGGGGGTTGGAACAAGATGAGGTCCTTTCCAACACAAACCATTCTATGATTCTGCTAAGTACTCACTATCAATGCAATTAAAAGCCATATTTTTATCAAACATTTGATGAGATGACGTTTGGGCAACAGAAACTATCATACTATTTCTTTGATGATAAGAGGTTTGAAAAAGGCAGCATAAGGGGCAGTGGGACACACAGAACACAAGTCTTTCTGCCTCTGACTCAGGCTGCACCCAGCTGTAATTTGGCTTACACTGATTTTATTAACGGGTGGCTGCAAACAGAGGAAATGTGATATATCCCCTAAAAAGTGGAAACAGATCTTATTGGTATCTTTTACCTACATACTTTTCTTACACAATCAGTCTGCGACTCTCCTCATTGTTACAAACCCTTTCTCCAAGACTATTGCATAAGCATTTTGTACACTTACTCAAGTTGTAGGTTGAACATTCATGCCGTAGTTAAGAAACTTGTCCTTTTTCTGTTGGATTATATTGTATTTTTCCAAGCCATTTCACTAATTTCTCAAATTTAGTTTGAATTTGCCTCTCATATGGGTATAACTTGCAGACTAAATTCATCATCCCACTGGCAATTAAAATATCAGGTCCAGGACAGGCCATTGTGGATCCACTAACAACTACTGAGAATAGCTTTCATATTAGTTTGGTACCCATCTTGCAGTAGCTTCATATTCATATTCATTTGTCTGCCAGAATACATTGGCAAGGTCAAGATGAATGGCACCTCTTCCTCATCAATGGAAAGTTTGCTACTCTGCCAGAGTAGAAAAGAAGAAGAAGAAACAGAGAAGAAAATTGAACTGATTTGAAAAAACACACTGGCTGTTGCTTATTTCCTTGTTGGACTGTGGGTGCTTACAAGAAAGTGTACCTATCCTGAAGAGCTTAGTGTGAAGGATGAGGAGGCTGCATTCAATAATTTATGAATATTATACATTCCATCTGTTTGCTTGCTGTTGTGATGTTGACCTTATAATTACCAGAGGTTAGCTCAAATAAATGCTGGCCTGTGCTTAGGCAGGAAGGTAGGAAAATGCTACTAATAGTTCTCCACTGAGAGCACTTAAAGACAAAAAAGGAAAATATAGAGACTGATGACCAGGTCATCCCATTCAGCTGTCCACAATAACGCCTATCTATATAACAGATGTTCCACAGAATATCTTCTCTGCTCTTCTTAACTCTGAAACTACACAACCAGGAATTTCTCCCACTGTCTTACATTAATTACGGTCTTTTGACCTTGACCAGAACAGGAGCAACTAAAATCACTGGAGAAGTCAAGATACCCACTGGGGTATGTTTTTAGGAAGAAATTCAACACACATGTATATGATTCTAAGAACAGGATCAAGAGGATCCTGGTCAAAAGGATGCCACCTTCCTTCTTTTCTCACTGAAGAAAATCCGTTCAGCAGCCCCAGCCCATCTGAACTATGAAGAAATTCCTCCAGACCACATCTCTGGCATTAAGCAGGACCAAACCAACCACTGCCTGAAAAATGTTTTCAATATCAGCAACTCGAAATTTATTCCTAATTACTCTGGTGCATATCATGCTTCTGCCAGACAACTCTACTAACTCATTCATAAAAATGGTTGCTGAATAAGCACCACAGTATCACCAAGTACTGTAGCATCAGTATTAAATCTTCTGGATAGCGTCACTGGTGTTTCAGGAGAGGAGGATGTCTGTCTCTCTGCTGTACCTAACATCACACTAGCTGACATGTCCAACCTTATTAGGTGACTGGGGCGAGTCCCTGAGCGATAACACAGTGGGACTGTGGCACCACATGAATCTGGAGTCATCCCTTCTCCCATGTCTAATGCTTCTCCACAAGCACTCTCCAAGGAGCCACAGATGTCCCCATCAACTTTTCTACTTTGGGGGTTTGCTTAAAGGAGGGATGGTGACAACCAGTCCAGGAAGGGAATGACACAACCTGTCACCCACAGCTTCTTTTTCCCCAGCTGGAACAGAGAGGCCTTGGACATGACATGGAAAACCTGAGCAACTTGGGGAACAGATGAGGGCATACGAAACCTAGTACAGGATTTTCACTGCAAATACCACATCACATCTTCAGTTTTCTGTTCTCACACACAATAGGATGGCACTATTTGAACAGTATTAAAGCATATATCTGATTTTATTAAAAACTAACAAAGCCTTGCAGTAAACAGAGCACCAACAAAGTCATATGATGAACCAGGGACAGAGCCTCAAGAGACAAAGCTCTGTAGAAGCTAGGATCACTTCTCTGTAACACCTGCTTTGTTGAGCTGAAATCCCTTTTAACGTTAATCTGAGATTTTGCTGCCAAGTTTACGTTAGTTCACCACTGGTCACAACTCACTAAAGAAAAGCTTCCCAGGCTGGAACCAAACAAAGCCTGGACTGGAGCTAGAACTTGTGGGGAACAGACTAAATTTATGGATTTAGTTCAAGTATGGGATTCATGTTATTCACCTAGGAGCAGAAGAGCTGCAAAGGCTGAGGGGGATATCCTATGAATATTCACAACCATGTTTGGAAAGTGAAAGGAAGAAAATATCTGAGTGAGGAGACCTGCATGAAGTCAGGTACCATAAGAATGGCACAGTTGTGATCCTGAATGCCTTAACTTCTTATCCAGTGGAAAATGCTTTTCTCAGAATTGAAAATAAATAGAATGCTGTCTGCCAAGACGCAGTAATTTCTTACTAGTAAGTCATATCATTCTGGACCAGCTGTATATAACAAGGCCATCCAAAAATACAAGTTGTAATTTATTAATTCTGCCTAAGTAAAAGGTTTCCAGTAATACTGATAGCATTTGCAGTTCTCACTTTAATGAAGCACATTGCAAAGGATGCTTCGTCAGACCTACATATCACTGTCACTCTAGAAATCAATGCACTGACAGTCTTAGCAGAGGTGGATGTTACAGGATACTGTGAAAGTGATTATGTAAGATGGAAAAGCAGATTTTTGGAGTCTCACTCCAGCAATGCAGAAATCAGAAGCTTTTAATGGAATTAGCCAAGAAGGGAACATCTCTTGTACACATCACCATTATCCCTTGGGATCCTAAAATTACTTGTGAGGAATAATCTCTCCAACTCACTCATAATTTTAGCATGCCTAAGAACTACATATCTTCAGTTCGCTCGTAATTTAAACTTCTTTCCTTCAACAGAAAACACCACCTGACAGGTCTTAACTAAAAGTGAATGACAGCAATAGCAGCTTACTTAAAAGTGTAAAGGAAATGCATATTTATGAGCACCCAGAGTAATGGTTTACGGACCTGAGAACTAAAGGTGTAATAATGTCTTGAAGGCACATTAGGAGACACAATTTTACCTTCAAGAACCAAACCAGCTTCTGTCAGTGATGAGATGGGTGTTAAGACAATAGAATAGAGGAGCATGGCTAACTTTTAATTTTTCAGACCTACTATTCCATCCTTTTCCCTTTCTGAAAGCTTAAAGAAAAGTAACTACACATGTGTTCATATTAAAATAATGGGATCCTGACTTCAGGACTGGGCTTACTGTCTAACAGGTGAGTGGAACCTCTCACAAACACTGCAATCTAAAATACATAGTGAAAAATAGCTGGGCTTTACTTCAAATCTTCTCTTTAGAAATAAAAATTTTGTCAAGTAACTTATATGCTGCATTTTTCCCAATAACTGACATCAGAGTGATGGTAATGATTTTATCTGAGGCCCTTTGATTTTATTTCACCATTTGCATCAGCATCACTGCTCTGTTGATATTTTAATGAATAAAATGGGTTGGTTTCTGTAACAGCCTTACTTTGAACATCACTATATTATAAATTATTTAAATAGTGAAAGGCATGTATTAGGGCAATCTATTCAAAGAATCAAGCGTTATATCCCAGTATAATTTTTTCCAAATCTTTATTCCACAGGATGATCTTTCAAGTATGATGTCTTTTGTAGGAAACATACAAAAGATGGAGAGACTGCTGAGGAAAAAATTCTACCACCTGGAAACTATTTGATTAGATCAGATAAAGCATGGAGCTGCCTTCTATCCTGACTCTTCCACAAAATTACTGTATGGCCTTGGGAAATCTCTTTTCCTTGCAAGACTTTGGTACTCATCAAAAACTCTTGAGATCCTGGTCAAATGGTATAACAGAAGTAAAAAACACTCATGAATGTCATCTATTAGAGATTATTCTCTGATGGCCTATATTAATTTCTTTTTAAAGATTGTAAAATTACATTTACAAATATAATGAGAAATAATTAAACAAGTACCTGAAAAAGTAACTGAATCTGCTACTGACCCTTAAAGTCAATTTCTTATTCATTAAAAATGTGTGTTAAATATTTATAAACCCATGGACAAAGCAATTTCAGTTTCTGGAATTAAAAGCATGCAAAATTAAACGGAATTAAAAAGAAAACTAACTTTTAGCTGTGCTTTGTTCCTCACAAACTCTATGTGGGCATTGCTCTGATCACAAAGGTCCTATCGGCCACCCCTGCCTTCCCTTGATGAAGTCACTCGGTCTAGAGCTCCCTAGTATGGTCCAACATGTGACACAGGACACAGAATGTCAGCCATGCACCATTAAGTGACAGTGACTTGGCTCCATCTCCTGTGAGAGAGTCCTGATGCAAACCATCAGCACAGAGAACGCCCCATCTCCCATGTGTGCTCCCGGCAGACAGGACAGGCACTGACATGCAGAGATGAGAGTTTATTGGTAAACTCTCTGAAGGGTCCTCCATTGACATTTCTCAGTCTGATTGATTCTGTTCTTTAAACACACCAGAAAGGACACCTTCAGTATACATAACGTGCAGAATGAAAACCAGTTAATACATTTCTTTTCCAGAGTAAATTTTCAGTTCTTCGCAACCTAGAGGTTTGTCTCACATTCGGAATGAAATGTTTTTCTGAATGTCTCATTCCACAGATAGACAGACAGACAGATAGACAGATAGATAGATAGAAGAACACAGAACAACAACCAAAAAAGCCACACACTCTCCCTATGGCCTGTTTTTCAACAGCTCCATTCCTCAGACATGTCACTTTCAGTAACAACATGGTCCTTGTGACAGACATGCTTTTCCTAGATCCAAAAAAAACCCAACAAATCGCACTATGGTAAGTTCAGAGAATTTAGCAAAGGGTTTTCGCAAATGCACAAGGGAGGACACTAAATTATTAAAATAGTATTGTTACAACATTTGAGTTCAAACACAGCTCAAATGGCAGCCTTAGTTGACACATCAGTGTGATATGTTAGTGACCTTCAGTCCACTGAAATACATGTGCCTTCATCACTTTCCAGTCCAGGTGCTTACTCCGCTATAACCCACTCTAGCCAACATATTGACCTATTCCAAGATTACTGAGAGATGAGCTCTTTCCATGTCCTCCATACTGGTGTACACTTCTAAGATCTGTGCTACTCTGCAGGGAAGATTTCAGTAACTGCTGTACACCTGCATGAATTTCTTTCAAAATATGATAAGCTAGGTTAAAATAATACTTGGGAAATTACTGATTTTGCGTATCCTGTGTAATAAATAGGTAGAGAAGGAAAACTCCACCTAAAGAAATCACTTTAGTCAGTAATGTATGCCATGGAGACAGACCATATTACCATGCCCTTATGCCACCACCTTTGGTACCTGCTGTAAACTGTTTCCAAATCTTCCTTTTTACGTACTAAATAAAATATGTTCCCAGGTTCCTTGTCAACCTGCAGACACTATGTGTTTCTCTTTTCTGTCACTCTCTGAAGATGAACTAATTGCTAGAAGTATGCAGTATGAACTCTTTTTAGTTTCCTATTGAGACTTTTTGATGACAAAATGCCTGTGTCACATTACTATTCCTACCAGTGGGACACGCTGTAACAGCTAAGGCCAATGGGTAACATAGGAAAGTGCTGTCAAAAATGTACAGCTGGGGATCCTCTGATAAATTGCATGCTATCCTTACTATGAGACTGTTAAGTACTGCACTTCTATAATACAAAGTACGAAAAGTGCAGCAACACCAAATATACACTCAACAATTTATTAAAAATTCCCCAAAACAAAAAGTAACACTGTGGAAATATTGTGATAGCGTCGCCACACTGTGCTGAGAGCACAGGCACCGAAAAACAAAGTCTAATGTTATGATCAAAATGCGCCCCTTTTCCCTTCTCTCTTTCAGCATGAATTTCATGTTCTCAAAAAAAAAAAAAAAAAAAAAAAAAAAAAAAAAAAAAAAAAAGCCTGTGAAATTCAAGATTATGTTGTCAGTTCTCCTGAAATCTTGATTTTGGTAAAAATACTCAGTATTAATTTTTCCACAAGTAAAACTTCAGGCAGAAAGTTATCGTAATCCTTCCAAATGCATTTTCTAGCTATAAATATCTCAGAAAGCTGCTCCACTTCACAGTGAAACTTTGTCCATATGGAACATATGACTAGGAAGGACTTTGTGAACTACTGAAATCCAGTGCTTTGCTAGAGAAGGCACATGTATCATTCTGTTTTCTTTAAAACTGATTATAGAAAATGATCAGTTGGAAAACAAGTTAGAGCTTTCAGTTTGGATTTTTAGGGTGCGGTTTTGTTTTTGGTTTTTTTTAGCCCACCAGTAGGACATTACCCAAGAAGCTCAGTCTCCTATTGGTAAGAAACTGCCTTCTATTTCCTGTTATGTTTCTTTATGGACAATTTATACACTTATGGACTGGATATATATGGATTGCGTCTTTCCCATGTGTTTGCTGGGGAAGTTCCACAAGGAACCATATTTTTCTTAATGCATGTTCAGCTGTGCTAAACAAGGCTTTTCTTGGTCTTCCCTAGTAGCTCTTTCCGCATATCTTTCACTTTCAATTCATCCTTCTTAAACATGGATGAGCAAAACAGTACTCACTACTTCAAACTCATTGTCCCCAGTGCCCTATTTAATGGCTTTAGTATTTCTATCTTTAACTACATACAAGGATAAAGAACACTTTTTTCACAACCATGAGTAATCACTAGAAACAAGGGAAGCTTTCCACTGAGATTTCCAGCTGATAAATTGACATCACTGGTTGTGAACGAGCTGGTCATCAACGTGCACAGCTCTTTGGTGCCACTTTGATCATAGACAATAAATGCTGAAGAAACATAACTAACTTTTCCAGCATCTAAATGTTATTCATTTTATCTTCACACTTATGGATTGGATTTTGCTCCCAGTTACAAGGATGAGCATCTGAAACGACTGCTAAATTCAGTAGTGTGATACCTGTTCCAAATTTCCACCACAAGAAAATCCAACCTTCCTACTCATGGTCTCTTGACAGTAGGAAGTGTTTCTCTTCAGACTAAAAATTACCTGAAAGGTAGCTGAATAAAGCAAAAATGTTATCACTAAAGTATGCTTTTAATTTCTCTTTTTTTCATCAGTGACAGAAATAAGATAAGGAAGACAATCCTCTGTGGGGTACATTTTCTCTGCTTTTGTAAGAGCCAAAATGTTTTATTCTCCCTCTCTGAGGAATACATGGAAACACTTTCCTCTTTGTCCTTTCCACGATGATTACTCATTAGAATTTGGTAATTTTTTCTACACAAACACAACGAGTTATATTTCCTTCTTCCATTATGCCATTTGGATAGAAGCTCTTTCATGGAATATATATGCTATGAGGTCCGTGGTTTTCCAAGCTGCCTATCAAGACACACAGAGCCTCCTGTGCTACAGACATGAGTCTGACTTTCTTGTAACTCTACCAATCGTTTCCATCTGGTATTGTACTTAACAGGTGGATTTTCTGAGACACTTCACACTATGAAGTATGTTAAGGATTGTACCTTCAGTTCTATTTGATTTGCAATTTATTCAATGTTTCTCTCTGTGCATTCTAGTTTGCACAGTCCTCATCTATTCCAGAAAAGACAGAGCGGACTGCAGCCTACCTTTTCTGTAAAAGTATTTCTTCAGAGACAACCCCACTAGTCATTTCACTCCACTTCTTTCCACTGTGTAGTAGGCAAAACACCACTATACTATACCTGAATATTATGGAAAAGGCTGTGCCAAAAAAAGAACTGCATTCAGGTTTTGTTGTGCCTTCCACACCTATGAAAGGCAACATCATTGCTCACTGCAGACAGTGTAAAATACATCTAAAAATACAGGGATTTAAACTATTGTAGTTATTATTCATAAGTAACTCAGCCTGCAGGCCTGATCTGACCTACAGAGGCCACTGGATTGAAATCAAAACTGATTCTGAGAAGCTGAGGGAAACCTACACAGGGAACGAATCCTTCTTACACTTCCTAACCTTTCCAGTGTGCATGTTATATGGAATAAAGGCTCTTCCTAAACTCAGTCGACATGTGGCTTGGCTTTGCAAAGTGTTCAATGGCAATAGTGGCTTATGGCACTTGCTGGTCTGAGTTTTGCCACACATTTCAGTGCCTGCATTGTGCTGCCCTGGCTTTGATGTGTATTAGCTTAGTTTGTGCACGCAGCCAGATGATGAAGCAGATCAGGGAGTTTATTCAACTCACAAACTGCTCAGCACATCTTTTACTTCAAGCTGGATCAAATTGGCACACAAGCAGCTGTGACATCCCAGAGGATGGTATACTATACACTCTGACATGGTGGCAGGAACAAGGAGAGAGATGTAGGTGTTGTTCAATGTTACAAAGGTCACTTTGTAATGCTGAACTGTACCCTCTGAGTATCTGGTTGCAGGTGCACCAATATATTAGGCAACATGAATCGGAACTAGAATTCAATGGTATGCTCACTCCAATTGTTACAACAGTCCCTGACATAGTCTGTGCCCACTGTAGCTCCCTCCCAAGTAATTCCTACACATGGCTCAAGACAGAACTGAAAATTGCCTGAAGCAATTTTTCATAAGCAGTGTGCAAGCAGCCACTCTGTTTTAGGGATAAAAGAGTTTAACAGTATGATCAGGGTTATTCGATGCCAGTTGACCTCTGTGCCAGAAAGCAGTACAAAGCTTGCTTAACCTACAAGTGCAGACATGAATCACCAGCCCAAATTCTCACCCTTCACCTGTTAGAACAGAAGCCTATAGAGATTATTCTTACACATCTCCACTCAATGCCTACAAAAGGCCCCACTTACATTCTACTTTAAGTTAAAACTTCTCCCTGCTCTTCAGGTCACAGTGAGCGCAGAATCCTCAGGCGAGGTCTAAACTGACAGCTGCAGACTCATTCTGCCTGTGACGTGAACTGGTAAGGTGCAAGCAGGAGATGCATTGCCATAGGACACAGCACCATGGCCAAGTTAATTAGTGCTGATAAGAGACAGGTCAACACAAGCACTGTGCTCTAAAGGCCCAAAGCTGAAGGGTTTAACACACACTGTGAACTCAGACTTACTCAAAACAGCTTCTGTAAATCTGGCCCACGCTCTCATCAGTATGCTGTAACCTTGAGCTGAAGGGACCATGTCTAATGCTGAGACACTGTTTCACTCCATATGCTAGTTCATTATCCAGCTCCTCTCTGTTTTGACTGCCAACAAATAATGATGTTTTTCAACACTTCTCCACTAGGAACTGAATGCACAAACATCGCATCATAAATGCCACCCAACATCTGCCAGGCAGTTACCATCTTCCCATGACTATCACCTAGGCTGAACCTGAGCAAGTGATTTACCGACAATCTGTGTGACATCCTCTTACCTATCATACCCTCGATCATCCAAACACCAATGCTTACGAATTGCCCACAGGCATTTGGTTAAAATATCACAGGAAAATTATTTCTAACAAAAAAACTCCCCTGCATTCTAAAATTACTGTTACTTTGTTAATGAAAAACCAAATATTGCAACTGAGAATATCAGTATTGCTACAAATCTTACAGCACCAGCCCAAATATTCTGATAAAAAGACAGTCACAGAAAATAAATGAAGGATCCACCCTTCCTATTTAACAGGCAGTCAAAATTCTTGAAAATACTATTGTTTACTATGAGTTATTCTGGAACAGTATCAATAGCTTAGCTGAGCAAAATTCCCTCCATTGGTCCCACAGTAAACAGGGTATCTATCTGACATGGACCAGATTTCAAGTAAAGTATTTCAGAAATTAAGCAACAGATTAGTGACTTGCCTTATATTATCTGTAAATTTATTAACTGAAACCAGAGCGCTCAATCAGGGTAAATTATTTGTTTTCCCATATTCCACTTACTGTAGAGCTCTTCGTTCACTTCATGGTGCTTTTCTGCGCTGATTCAACTGCTACATGAATGAAAAATTTCAAAATAACTTTAAATGTGTGAATACTTTCAACAGTGCTTATTTTAATCAGCCTTTACCATCAAGTAAAAGCAAAAGCTAGTCACGTGATGTTTGAGATTTCTGTAACTGTAATTCAAATCAAGGAACTGCCTTTTCTTATTTTCATTCTAGCAGTTTGAGCTTCCTAAGATCGCTCTCCTTCGGCCCTGCAAGTTCTTTTCTTATCCAACACTTAAAGCCTGCAAGCAATATGTAGAGTGGAGCAGACAATCTCATAAATAGCTCAAGACCTTGAAAACCACAACATAGCCAGTTCCTAACTTTCTTCCAAAATAAGGCATAATACAAGCAAAAGCTTACACTGAAAAGAAAATATTTTTAATACAATCCAGTTACAGAAAACCATGACAACATGCAATTAATGGGTTGCATGATAGCAATCACCAACGTGATTCATTACATTCAATTCACTACAAAAGCCAGATGACTATTCTACGGTCATGCTTACCCTGAACATGGACACCTAACCCATTCTTTTACGGCCATAAATAGGTGCAATACCTGATGAACTACATAATGCACATGGTCACATCCTGAAGCATGAAATACAAAAATCCCTTCAGTTAAACCTCTTGAATTGATCCAAGGTGACTCTTACACCTTTCTTCTTAGACCACTACCCCTGCAATGCTTGCCAGACTTCTTGCTGCCTTCATTCCTGCTAGCCCAGACAGGGGAGGAGCAGCAGAGGTTTAACAAACCATCACTTTCCATGGCAGGATAAGGGCTGGACAAATCTGAGCTGCACCCAAAAAACCCAGCATTTCCTCTCATAGCATTGTAGCTAAAGAAATGCAGTCACAACTATCAACTACATTCACCTTAAATATCTACCAAACACATCTTGAGAGCTACAACTGCACTGGACACTTCATTCTTATGCCTGCTCCACTGCTTTGCTATGATGAAATGAGAGGAAATCAGATTTGTAATTCACTGCCCAACTTTCCTAGCATTTACATTGATACAATACTACCTACAAATATAAGCACATGCACCACACATAGAGAATGTGTATATATGAACACTGTATACATAGAAGAATTATGTCTGAGATTTTTTAGAAATGGATGTCTAAAGTTAGATTTACATATTCACATTGGAATGAGAGTACTTTGAAGTCCAGCTTTCACACATGAGCTAAGATTCTCAAAGCTTGGTGAAAGAATTTCTAAAAATGCTAAACCGCTCTGCCTCTGAATGTAATATATACATGCTTATGTGTGCCTATAGTGAAAATTTTATGTATTTTGTAAAGGATTATAACAGTTTTTTCTCGGTTGATTTTGACTGCAGAAATTAATTCATTGAAAAACTGATCAGAAGCTGAGAGTAAGTACAAACACAAATATGTAACATTGCAACAGCCCTGTACACACTGGATACCTTTCAGGAATTGCAAGTGCTTGAAATAACACCATGCTGAAAGGCAGTTCAGCAACTGGAAACACGTCAAATTTCACTCTCATTTACACCTTTAACGAATTTGTAGCAACTCCACTGAGTGAAATGGTGATATTGTTGATGAGATTAAAATAAGAGCAGACTACGAGCCTCCATCTGTGTAAAAGTACTAAACAAGTGTAGTATGAATGTGTAGCAAAAGTAGAATAAATAAACAAGCTCAAAGAAACTTTTGCTGTGGAGAGGGGATGGGAGCCAAGGGTTTACATACACAACCTTTCTCCTCAGCTTCTCTTCAAGGTGTGTGTACACACTCCCACAGCCCTCTGGATATGCGGCCACCCCTCCCATTCTTGCTCAGACTGAGTCATGTCTGCCCAACAAACGAAAACTAACTAATATCCACACAAATGTAAGTACATATCCAGATCCACCATCACCTTTATGCTCCAAGCCAAGGCAATAAAATATAGCTCTGCTGCTTTGGACTTAAAAAAATACATGATCACAAACTGCACGTGCTTAAAATCCATCATCAGTCCTCACAGAACATATTTAAAAACATCTCAATCATCAGAAAATATGGATTAAATTAGTATACCCAGACTAGGCTTCACTTCACAGCAGTGTTTTCCTCAGCTGCTCCCGCTTTAGTTACCAAGAAGTGATTCCACGGTCAAAAAATTAAAATCAAAACAGCACTTACTGACCAAAGGATGTAGCTCACTTTTTTGTGACACCAAAATTCATTCCTCATAAAGCCTCCTCCCAAAGAAAAGAAAAGGGACTACAAATGGTATCAGTGGCCTATCACTGTGAAGTATGAAACTCAGATTCCAAAACTTGCCAACAGTCACACATAATAGCAAAAGGAGGGCTTTTTTTCCTATTTCTCTTTATTACGTGCTTAATAGTACATTTTTATTAGAAAATTTCAGGAGAGCAAATGTAATGTTCCATATGCAAAAACAGGGTTACACTGGAACTGCCTGTTTCTTGGGTTTCTTTTCACTGTAAATAAACAGTAGGAGAAGACTCTCCTTTTTGTCACAGAGTAGTCAGTATTTGTTTCTATACTTTTCTGCTCCCTTCCTTTCCCACAGTAAATAGGTGACTGACATTAAAATAGGGGAGAAAACATGACTAGTCAAAAAAATAGACTGGAAAATCTTTATTCCATTGTCATCTGTCCTGCTACATCTTTGCTTATGGCACAGGACAGCAATCTCAACAATGTAGATGTTGCCTTCTGGTTTCATGCCTCTTCTTAACAGACAAAAGATAAAGGAATTGCTCTTTTGTGACAAATGGTGAGATTTTAAAATTTTCAGTACAATTTCAGTCCGAACATATTTTGCTGTTGCTGCTGTTGCTGTTATTTCAGAAATCATATCTAAAATTTTCATGCTGATAACAAGGATTTCCTGATCTAAAATGACAACCACATTTCACCTCAGTATGCAATGTATTTCAAAGAGAAGTACCAAAATGTAACATTTTCTCTCTTTTTAAGGCACCTTTCTTCTGGACAAGTCACCCGTCTACACACCAAGGAATTTCACAAAGGCTCAATTCTACCTACAAAGTTTTATCTGCTAGTTCAGGCGGGCAGTACTCTCTACACTCCTGCCCTGCCACAGCAGCACTCAGGACTCCTACCTTGTCCCCTTCCCTGCCCCACTGCTCCACATGTGCAATGCCAACAAGCACCATCTACATCACCAGGTCACCATGCTCACTCCACCTGTGCTTTCCCAAACAAAAAGAGAACGTATTTTCATTCATAATACTTCCCAGGGGATGTGAGGAGCCTTATTTACTCCAGAAAACCCCTGGGCTACGGCTATCTAAGCTCTAGCCCCTAAAAGATCAAGCTGGCAAGTCAGGAGATATAAAGCAGACAATAGGCAGACCTTTGAATCTACAAATTGAAGGTTGAATGATTGGCAAACAACCTCTCCTCATGAAAAATTATGCTACAGCAACACAATAGTAACGGGAGCCAAAAGTATGTCTATTCCTGATTTGTAGACCAGGTTTTAGTTATGCTATAATCCTCTCAGTATGCCTGCTTAGGATCCCACAATCACACAAGTCATGAACACTACCCACAAATCCTGCAGCTTCCATGCCGAGCAAGCAACACACCAGATGAAGAAGGATGGAAAATATACATGTGGAATTGTTCTGGGAACTTAAAGCACACATAACAGTAAACAAAGCAAATATGGTACAAAACCTGTTGCTATTTTCACAGCATTTGTGGAGCAAAGCTGCATAAATGCAGAAGGATGCATACTGCCTCACACCTTTCCTCAGATTCCAGCAAATTAAGCACAGCAGCACAAACAGCAGCAGGGAGAAGGAAACGCTCTGCGGAAGAGCTGCCCTGTTTGCTGCTGCACTACAGGTATATGTTTGGGTATGTGAGAGAGAGATGAATAAGATGTGTTAAAATTACTTTTTCTCATGTCTCTTCCACAGTCTTGGCTGCTCATGGAGATTTGAAAAGGGAGAGATTCCCTTGGTGACATCCTCCCTCCTCCAGGCACAGCCAAAGCCAGTTTGAAAAGGTTGCTGTGGTTGTCCCCTGCCCACGTGGGGACAGGCTTCACAAAGCCAGTGCCAGCTTGGTCTGGTAACTAAAAGACTGCCTCTGCTCCCCACGGAGAAGGCAGTGCCACTGTCAGATACTGGAGCACCAGCTTAAGTGGCACTACAGACAAATTTTGGCTGGTGGCAGGAGAGATGGCTGAAAGCCAGCTGACAAAGAAGAGCAGTATCAATCTCTCTGCTGGGGGAATCCTCTGAAAATGCTACTGAAGCAAACAGCAACCGCTAGCAGCACAGAGGCAAACAAGACACAAGTGATCCCATTCTCGTGGAGAAGAGAAAAAGGCAAACGGCTGAACTGAAGTAATCAAGATGAACTTGAACCATTGCACAGGGCAAACATGTGGCATGCCGTATGGAAACTCAGAACAAAACAGAAAGCTTGGAACAAAATGAAATTAAAAATCTGCTTTTATTTCAAATTACTCCACTAAACATCTAACTGAAAATTGTGTTGAAGTTGATATGACTTTGTGACATGTTGTTCCTTGAAGGCTGCCATTTTCCATCAAAAAAAAGGTATGAAAAAGTTTCAATCTGGTTACCTTCTTTCCAGCAAGGCTAGAAAACATTAAGTTGTAAGCTAAAAAATAACATCACACCATTAGTCAGCAAGAGATAGCTGTTCAGCCAGCATCTATCATAATAATGTTTTCAATAATCCATAGATACCAAATTCCTGGAAAAGAAGGATGGCAATCACTCCAAGCAAGGATTTTGAACTTTCAATGCATTTGATAAATTAATTGTTTTAAAGACAGGCTCTGTGCAGCCTCACTTTGTTTACTGTTTCTAGATATAATCTGCCTCAAAAAGGGTGATCAAATATCCATCTCCAAAACAAATGAGCCTGGCGCATTAGGGCATTCTGTATTCTGAGGGATCATCTGTTGAACAGCTTCAAACTAAAATGTCCCTGTAAAAGTACCTAAGCCGTCAAATCTAGGTTTTATTAATGTATTTTAAAAAAATTCTTTCTGTATAATTTCTAATACGTACCTGAATGAAATCAGTCCAAGAAGAATCAAGAGGAGGAAAAATGAATAATCTAGAGCATCTCTCCTATGAGGAAAGACTGAGAGATTTGAGACTGTTTACCTAGGAGAAAAGTAGGCTCAAGGAGGACTTCATCAGTGTAGATAAATACTTGAAGGGAGGGCGCAAAGAGGACAGAGCCAGGCTCTTCTCAGTGGTGCTCTGTCACAGGACTAGAAGCAATGGGCACACAGAGAAACACATAAAGAAAAAACCTTTTAAAAGCTTTGAGGATAGTCAAACACAGGAAGAAAGGTTGTGGAGCTCCTACCCTTGGAGATATTTAAAAGCCATCTGAACATTGTTCTGGGCAACCAGCTCTTGGTGGCCCTGCTTGAGCAGGGCAGATGGATGAGATGACCTCCACTGGTCCCTGTCAACCTTAACCAAACTGTGATGAATGGATGAGTTATTACCAGTTATGCAAAACTATTTAAGCACAAAAAATCAGGAAGTAATGACAAAAAATTAAAATATTTTCATATTAATTAGGCCAATATTGGATAATATTTGTCAATAATACACCTATCTGTTCTATAATACAGCTAAAGGCACAATGAGACTAGAGGGCTCACTCTACCAAGCTCAGCTACCAGGCCTAAAGACAGCCCAAAGTGCTTACACATGAAACTCAAACACACCTGCAACACGTGAGTATAAAACCGTATACATAAATTTTCAAACTCCCCCTCTCACAGTCATTAAGTTCAGAGAACTAATTTTTATTGGCAAACTCTATAGATATATCAGTGAACGAGCAGAGTGGGAGCTGAAACAACCATCATCAGAGCAAAAGGCAGAGCACAGTCTATTTTAGTTCTTGCTCTCTGTCCTCTAAGGAATATTACAATCACAGAAACACCTCCTAGGTTATAGAGTTTATTTGCCTGCCAGTGTTCTTCCCTACAATAATTTTTAACACTTGCTTTGGCCAAGTTAAGAGCAATGTGTCACATGTAAAGAAAATGAGCTTATTATGAACTCCCTCTATATTTTGCAGTACCCAATGGATGCTGCTGCTGCACTGTGTAACAGGGAAAGTGCCAAATTGTTCAGACAACACACAAAGCCAAAACTGGCAAGTCAGCAACATAACAGGGTCTCTCTGAGTGCTGGGCCCCAGTACAAATACTCCTAGCCCCCTGCCATAGTATTGTCCTCTCCCCTACTCAAGGCACAGCTGATCAGTCCTGGTATCTCACAAGCTGGAGAAGTCCAACCACTGTACCACAGGGTAGTTATGTACAAGAAACAGCCCAAGCTGTGAAAGAGTGGGAGGTAATTATCTGAGCCTCCTACTTCAATAAAACTTTACATCCACCCTGGTCTCTCCAGGGATCCTGCTGGTCACCACTCTTTCACTCTGCAGAGGATTCCAAAGAACAAGTCCAACCATGGTCACCTGAAAGTGTTCACAAAAAACCAAAACAAGTAACGCTAAAGGTAGTGGCTGAAAAACAAGTGACCATGATGAAAAACAAGTGGAAAAAATGCCAAAAAGCTGACACAATCATCTTCTATCCAAGCACCCACTTACATAGGATGAGCTGTCCCAAAAACAAGCTGCAGGGCTCCCATTTCTCACCAAACACATTTGGGTGAAATATTTGTGGCGTCATTTTTACCTGGGCAATAGCTTCCTTGCAAGGTTTTCTACACAAAACCTAAATAGCACAAAAGCAGAGTTCATCTTTTAAAACATTTTCCTATTGTATCTGCTTCTCATTCATAAGGGCACTCAAAAGCTTTCAGCCATGTCTCTTATAGAATGAGCCAAGGAAATCAGCCACACAAGCTGTCCAAGATTAGGAAACACAGACCACTCCATAGCTATCTAAAACAAATAAAATACAAAATAATCCCTTACTTACAACTTGATGAGAAATTGAAAAGACCACTAAAACAGTTATATTAAAATAATAAGGCAGCACTAAAAAAAATAAATAATTATAAAAATAACACTGTTCACACAACCCTAGCTCCTTCACCATGAGAATGCACAATGTAAACAACCTTTTTTTTCCCACACACTTGTTGTTTTCTGCATATTTAAACAGATGTGGGTGCTTAGCAACTGTAAAACAAAGTCATTTACTTAAATAACTGAGTACAGATTAAGGTACTTCATACAGAAACCTTCAAAATACTGTGACTGTTTTATAATATTATTTAACATACAGAGACAGAATCCTCATCTATGGATTTTAAAAATAAGTCAACTTCGCATTTAATCACAGAAAGAGGGATTTGCGTTTGCTATGTAAGTATCTATGTGAACGTACATGTGTGCAAGTACATACTCTGTATACGTTACCTACATATGTAGTACATAAGGACAGAAAAGGGCTAAGAAAAGAAATTAACAAGTTTAAAATATCTATTAGTGTTAGAATAAATGCAGTTATACAGTGCAAAGGTCTGTAACATTCAGTATCAAAAATTGTATGAATAAGGAAAGTATTTTGTTAGAAATGCCCATATATGAAATTGGAGACAAACAAACAAAGGAAAATCAGGAAAGTTCCAACAGTTCAGAAACATTGTGAAGCCATTGCATTGCAGTATTTCACTAGTGTTTCCAAACACACAGCATTTATCTAAAGTCACTCAAAATACTGTCGTCATAAAGCTGAATGAATTAGTCAATAACATATACAAAATGAAGTTTTTGAAGAGGAATGCTACATTTTTTTACACTAGTGGGCCTTGCTGGGAAAAAAAGTTTTATTTTTTTTTAAGCCCACAAACTTTTCTTTCAAACTCTTACCTATTTGTTTCCTGTACTGGTCAACAGGAGTCCTTGATGTAGAGGCATCTTTTCTACCCATTGTTTTCAATCCAAAAATCACTGTCAATATCAGAAAGAGAAACAAAAACAAAAACCAAAACCACAACATTATTCCTAAATAAATTACTCATGAAATCAATTGCTTATAACATCAGAAAAACTATAACAAGCAACATTTACATGATTATACACAAAGACATAAGCCTTCCCAGAGCACAATGAGACACTGGAGTTAATCATCACTATTCTGAAGACTATTAGATATATTCTAAACATACCTTTTTCTCCATTGCATGGGTTATTAACATTACAGAATGCCTGTTAGTTTGAATAAAGAAAAAAATATAGGATTTAAACTGATTGCACTGTAATTCAGCATTTGGTACCACTGAATTACATTCCTATATAATTTATTTCTTTAGCAAAACAGAGAATGAATGTAGTATTGTGAGCTGCATCCATTATTGGCAAATACATTTACACCACACACACAGGAGCTGGAGGCAGGACTAGGCATGTGTGCATCCACAGGTGCAATTGCTCGGGAACCCACCTGCAGACACAGCCCTCCAGCCACCTCGAGAAAAGAGAGGAGCAGATACCTGAAACACAGCAACACCACACTCTCCTTCCTACCTTCCTGCAATGGGCTCTAGATATCTGTCAATGAAAAGGAAGTGGAGAACAAAAACTGAGAGCTGGCGCTGTGTGCATTTTACACCTCTCAGCCATGGTATTGACAGTTTAAATCACCTTCAATGCATTTAAGTAACAACCATCCTGACTCTTGAATGGGCTTCTCACGTTACACAGCACAAGCAAGTGACACTAGGATTGCACAGGGAACTGCACCATCATCCACTCAAAGATGTTCTTTCCGGTATATTGGTGCTTCCACTCCATGTATTTGAACAAGCATCATCTGAATAGTGCTCAAGCAAATTCCTGATGTATCTTTTAACATGCAAAACCTTCTGGTTTCATTTCATCCCCTCAAAGGGCTGCCACTCAAGTGGCAGATTCTACAAACATGCTCATTTCACCTCTTTTTCCCTAGTTAAGAAATAACTGGCTCTTACAGTCATGCTTATTGCTCAAAACACTGGGACTGAACCATTTTGGCTGGGCTGAAGACATTACTCATCACAGTGATGATAAGCCCCACCATCTGACTGTCTCTATGACACAAGAGTCCCAACATCAACACCCACATTCATGAGAGGACTGACGTTTTCAAGAAGTGCCAGATTTACTGTTGAAGCACAGAAGACACACAGCAGCCAACCCTTGCCTTTTCCCAACTGGCCCTGGCGAGCACCATGCCAAGGGCAAACCTTGGCTGAATCATCCTGGGTAGCCACAAACCATGTGCAGATTGTGCACATATGGCCGTGGAGTATCTGCAAGAGCTGTACTTTTCTGTTAGGCATAACCAGCTGTGCTACAGCAAGATGAGCTTCCCTGGTCGCTGCCAAGGCACGCTTTCTGGGAAGTGCAGCCCTTGGAAGGCAGTGAGATGCCAAATCACGACCCAAAAACATGCCACAGCACTGCAGAACTGGCTACTGCCAGCATCCCAAACTTAAAGCATTCACCATTATTTTCTCCATAGGTTCGAACATGATATAACATACAGCTGCAGGAATGACCCCCACCAGCTATTTGTGCATTTTAAAAACACAAAGTTTATTATTTTATATTTATCTACAGGAATTATTGGCATTTAATGTCAAGTGACAAATCTAGGCTCCTTAATTTCTTGTGTGGGACACAGGACACCAAATGAACTTGAATGCTCCAAAGTCAGCAACCTTTTTTAAAATGTATTCAGGAATAATAGCAAGGTATAGAAGAGGGCCACTAATTTTTAATCTGAACTGAAAATTCAGTTATGGTGTTCTAATGTTTCCATACATTACTTTGGTTGAATTCAGAGAATACTCCCTGTTTTATGTAAAACACTGTAATCCACTGGGTTGCACTTCTTTCCCCGTCTATTAAGCTTCACAGAAATTCTCTAGACTTGTATTTCTCACTTAACATTCACATCATAATAATTAGAGCAGAAAAATAAAAGTAGTGTTTGAACTTTCAGCTAATTGAGGAGGTAACAGATACATTTTTACACCATAAAACTAGTTCTTGGATTTTTTATGCCACTGTTAAGAGACTGTTTTGACTTGCGTTTTGGAATTTCCATAGCCTACTAATGGTTTATAACAAAACATCAGCTGTGAAAGATGTTTCCAATTTTAGTAATGCCAATAAAACACAAGAAGAAAACAAAGGCAAAAATTATTTCCTGACTTAATATGAGTCACAGATACCCGCATTTGCCCACATGGCTCAGTGTCACTGACTCTTGCATCTAGAACCTCGACTGCTCTTTGTTCTTCAAAGGGATGCAATAATCATCATTCCTTTCCACTGCTTTGATGGTTAGATAGCAAATGCCTGAGAAACCCATGGAGACACTGGTACACAAAGCACAGTGTCTAATAAGACAGATATTTGCATAGAAGATCAGCCACAATTTACAATGCGTTGTGATAGATGTGGAAAGGGAATAACAGATCTATATTAGCATGTATGAAACAGAGATTGTTTTCACCATTTAATTCCTTGGAGACTATGGCTCATCACCTTCTCTTGTAAAGAATCTCACATTCCCCAAGGAAGCAACTTGCCATGAGCCAGACTTAAACTAAAATATGGATTAATAAGAGGTAATATTTATTATTTATGAACCTTGCTGTAGGACTGATATTCAATGCAACTTTTCGACCATTTCTCAATAAAGAAAAAGCCTGAAACCTTAGTGAGTCACAAAACTACTTCTCCCCATCTAAAACAGCAGTGGTCATCCTACAATAATTGATTATCTTTGCTGTAAAAAAATTTGCACTCAGGTCTTTGACCATTTTGACATCAGCAAATGGAGGATCCGGCTTCTCCCGTATTTCTTTGCCAAATCAGAGGGATAGGCAGCATACTGTGCAGCATGAATCCCAAGCAACCTTCAAGTCCCTGGAGTTTTACTGACTACATAACCACCTAAAAAAACATGTGAAGGAGCTTTTCACTGCTCCTTTTACTGGCTACTGAAAATACTTCAGAAGTAATTTCAGATCACGTGAAAGCAATGGGAGCTGCCCTCAACTTTCAAGCTTTTATAAAAGACAATTTTAAGAAAACAAAGCAAGGCCCCAATTAATGATTTTTTGTTTATTTCTACTTCAGAGATACTACAAGATTAAAGACATCTTTGTTTTTGTGGTATCCTTCACTGTTTTTTCACCCCTTTTGGCTTCACCTCTAGTAATTCACCTTTGAAAGTTTACACACTCCGAAAAACACATGATTTTAGTCTTCTTTTACTCCTAAGAAGTGGCTGATAACAATTAAAACACATAATAAATTGCCTATTATCACCTCTAACAGTCAATAGCGTTTTGTGAGATTAAAACCAGTCCCGAATGTCTGTTCAAGGTCTGGCTACTCTTTAAATCCCAGTTCCCTGTTCTTGTTGTATACATACCATTTTCCACACCAATTTGAAAAAAAAATGAAGCAATTAATTTAATGAAATAGAAACTTACTATAAATTATTTTAGAAATACTAATAAAAATAAGAATACAGTATATATATACAGAGATTGCATTTTGTACATTATTGGTGCAATACAAATGATTAATAAGGGTGATAATTCTTAAAATGTAAACCAGTGAACACTCAAAAGACATGCATATATGCATGTGTACAAACTCTCTTAGCAGTGGTATTTGATAGTATGTCTGCACTCTTCAACAGTAGGTTGCCTAAATATTAACAGGGGGCGCATTAAAGAAATAATAAAATGATTGGTTTTGTAGTTGAAAACATAGTTAGTCAGCTGAGAGCCAAGCAAGTAAAACTTCAGGATAGAAAAGAACCACTATGGAATGTAAAGCTACTGGACCAAGTCTTCAGCATCCATATATATGCAGAAGTTCCTCATCTTTAATTGCAAACTGGTATCTACTTTAAAAATAACTCATTTTTTGTTTGCTTTGCTGAATGTAATGCAGGTTGATAATCTGAACTCATAAACCAAGTAGTTTTTAATATGATTCATGATTCCATGAAAACTTACTGTTACCATTGAAGGAACTGGTCTTCTCCCAGTTAACTCCACAGCTCATAATTTAATAACTAACGGATATTGAAATATTTACAAGCTACAAGACAGCAAAAATAGCCTTTTATGCACCACAGGTAAAATTCAAGGAACACATTAGATCCTCTGCAAACATCAAGTTATTCCAAAGAACTGGTAGCACTACATTTAAAGTGGGAAGCCATCTGCATGTAGGTATTTTGGAAATCGTTGCTGCTGGATATTTTAATTGGCTTTTTGTTGTAGTGCTAAAGTACAGTAGCTAAGGTCTGTCTACAAAGCAGTAGAAGTAGTCTGCAGCCAAAATTGCTAAAATAATGTAAATTAATTGTTTAACCATAATGTAGCCAAGAGAAGTAATTTTAAAACCTTTATTACTACTACTGCTACTTAAAAAAGATTTCTACAAACAAAAAACATCAATATTCTTTTGGAAAGTCTTACAGTAGTCTTCCATCAGTCTGGAAAATCCCTGTCAAATGATGAGACTATTATTTTAAAGGAAAGAGTACCCTACCCATGGTGTTTTTTGCAGAATCTGTCTCTGCTTTATTTGGGGGTTTATTTATTTTTCTTTTAATAAAAGGAATGTAATACTTCGTTACTTAATTTAACGTTGAAAGCAGCAGAGGTGATTAAATTTAATTAAATTTAGGAAAATTAATCAAAAACACAGGATCCACAACCCAAACAGAACAGACATTAAAATAATTTCAACTTTCTACACAAAGACAGCAAACACTGTTAACACATCCCAAGATTCAAACCATACAGGAAATACAACTTTTACGCAGACATGTTTCAGGCTGCTTCATAGCTTCATGTAAGCACCAGGAAAAAAGCACACCTTGTGACTCCCAGTAAGTGTCCTCTGCCCTCTAGGGAAAGGAGCTGCTCTGCTGTTTGTTAGCTATATAGTACCCACAAAACCCATGAAATTAGCTCGGCATTTATTTAACATAAGTAATAAACAGGTAATAGTTCACAGGAATTTTCAGCATATTTTCATGAATGTTTCAAAATCCTAAGGCAATAAATATATTCTGAAAAACGAATTTCATCAAGAGCCCACATTAGTTCCACTAAATTTCAGGAACATACATGAGACACACAGGCTACACAGGAGGCCATCTCCACTCCCTTTGCAATGGGTGAAGAAAGAAATGTAATGGTACGGAATCCAAATCACCTCTGGCAATCTTGCTTTCTTGTTATGCTCCTAAACCTCCTCAGAGTGCCTAAAATTTGGTGTGATAATTTACACCCAAATATTTGCATTTTCTCCTTTAGTGAAAAGTCTACATACTTTTGCTAAATAGAAAATGTTTTTAAACATCTGAAGAGTTGAAAAGATTATCATTAAATATACTCACAGCTAGGAAAACAGTGAAAATTTCAAAGGTTGCAAAACATGAATAAGATTTTTAAAAAGGACTTAATATTTATGCAAAATTGCTTTCTTAAGCAAAAATAGGTTTTTAAAAATGTTATAAGGTTCCTTCCATTCCCAGTAGAGTACAGTTTGTCTCTGCTTCTACAGGAAGAATGAAAACGCAGTAGGCCAAAACTCACTTACAAAAACACTACTTATACAGAAGAGATATGTGTAGTAATTGGTGTCATACTTGTTATAAAAAAGTATGACATTTTGCAGAATATTCCTAACTGTAGTGATTTTATGCACTTTACATTTAATTTTCATTATTAGGATATTACGTCTTCAGAACAAGATTCCCTACTCACTTCAGAGATGAGCAGAGCTGCAGCATGTGTGAAACATATAATCAATTTAATATCAGATCTTTGTCTGAACAAATTTAAAATTTCAAACATTCAAAGAAGAATTTTTCCCCCCATTTTTATGAATCTATGATGGCACTGATGCATCAAGAAAATATCCTTAAAGTAGTTCATGGAGGAAAAAAGCATATACATTGTTCATTTCTGCCATGCGTGACAGTTCAAAATGTACTACTTTCCACAGGAAAGAGTAATCTCTTCTAAAGGGAAAATTACACAATAAATGACACCATATGCAGTATTTCAGAATAACATTCTTCAAAAAAACAGAATCTGTCTATACATTTTTTGAGGGGAGTGGGAAGGACATGGGACTGGGGTAGAAATCAGAGCTAAAAAGGGTAGAAAGAGCACAGACACCAAGACCACCCCAATGTCCAGAGGAAAACCCACCAAGGACGGATACAGTTCTCATGAAGGCACCTGCAGGTGCTGTACCGACACCTCTGTGGCACGAGGCAAAGTAGGGAAGACATCACCACCACCAACACACAAAACAGAGAGAAGCACATGCTCTCTGCCTCAAGAGTTAAAAGTTCATTGAGTCAAGAGCAGCAACGAGAAACAATTATTTGCTCTATCTTTTGACAGTGTCAGCAGCGAACACTTCTGCAGTTCAGTTAAATCCTGGCAATTTTACTCCCTCTTTGATCCCCACCAAACAGCCCTTCAGCACTCATTTCCTTTGATGAAGCAGGGAATAACTTAAATAACAGGTATAAAGCTAGAGGTCACAGACCTTAAATTTCAAAATCAGCTAAGTCTGCCTAAGCACTTCACTTCTAATATGTTATGAAGTTTGCATTCATGAATTTAATAGAGTCCCGTGTGGTTTTACTGAAGTCTTACTCTAAAACCTCAGAGACTCTGTCTTGCCCTCCTAGGTGTTACAGCAAGGGAAGAGTGACTTCTTTCCCTTCTTTAAATGAGAAATTAAGCCCTCTATTCTCCTCTCTTTAATTCTGGGAACCGAAAAAATTCTATTTTTCCTGAACGTTACTTCTTTCCTGAGACTGCCACAAGCCATAGTTGCTGCAAGCCTGAATGCTTTAATTATATACACTTGTTAATTTCTCATTTGTAGATTTTTAAGCTTAGGCTCATTTTTGATGGAAATGAAATTCTGACTTCTTCCTCAAGTGAGAAGAAATACTTAGGGATTATCCTTCCCTTTGGTATATCCATCTTAAACTACAGTTCTCAACCATCCGGAGGACAGTGTTTCACAAAGTTTTCAATATTGCAAAATGGGATAATGACCTTCAGTGAGAATGAATCTTGTAACTTCTAAAGGTATGCATTCACACACAAAAACTAGAACACGAAGTAATTTCATCTTGATTATGCTTTTGTTTCTATGGTGCCTTTCTTTTCACTTGCCTTATCTTACACTACTAAAATGACTGGATTTCTGAGTAAATTATTTAAAAACTGAATTTTTTTAAAGTGATATATCAAAACAAGACATTTTGAGACTGCTGGAAATTCTTCTTCTCACAGTCTCACATTGTTTATTAAAAAAAACCTTTTTAAAGTGTATGAGGCTAAGTCTCGGCTTAATTTTTCTCCATTAATTCTAATATTGATACATATTTTCCTTGAATTTGTCTATCATTCAAGCAGAAACCCAACTCTCAGCAAATAAAACTAACTTAACTGAAAACCAGACAACAGCCACAAATAAGCCACACAGGCACAAAGCTGGGAGGCAGACAAATGTGCCCTTCTGTAACATATTTCACTGTAGTGTAACACAATGTCCCATCGCATGACTTCAAGTCATAGAAACTGCTAAAATTGGTCACCGCGTTTCCAGCCTAATGATTGGTTCACTTCTTACCCTGAGCAAGCTTTCAAAAGTTGAAAGAATGGTACAAATGACAGAAACAATACTTCAGTCCACATAAACCTGATCGTAACACTGCAGCAAAACTGAATTATTACTTCCATTACTAAACCTGGTGTTCAAAAGGACTTACACGGTAATCTTGACCATCCAGCATTCAGAACAAATGCACATTTTTTCCTTTCTCTGAAGATATTGCAGCTCAATAAGTATTAAATAGGTTGATCTATGAATGAAGAAAAATAGTTTTATGCCATTTTTTTGTTTCGCATGCTCTATTAGGCATTCTGGAAAGCAATTCAGCTAAAAAAGAAAAAAATCAGCTATTCTAGTCACCAGGCAAAATTAACATGAAGTATAAAGAGTTTTAATTTGGTGGGTATGGGATTTATGTTTTCGTCCATTATTCAACAGCTGTTTAAAGTAATCACAGAATTGGCCAGGTTGGAAGGGACCACAGAGGGTCATCTGGTCCAACCTCCCTGCTCAAGCATGGTCTTCATAGAATAAATGGCACAGGACAACATCGAGATGCAGATCTTCCCCATAAAGATCATAACATAAAGCAGTCATGCATTGCATCAGTTTTAACACAATACATCTTGTTTTTTACTTTTTTTCTTTGAAACTGAGACCAAAACCAGTAGATAACCAGTAGCTAACTTAGTGTTAACAGATAAAATGTAAAGTTCAGCCCTAAAACACTTAATAATAAGCTTAATAGTCAGGCTTAGTGAACAGACCCATAGACGTTTGCAGCAGCATTTTCAAAACCAAGTCCAATTCTATTGGTTTTGAAGGATTAGTCCATGTAGCGTTGGGGAGCAAGGCAACAGTCTCCTTAGGCAGTGTTCAGAAAATCTCTTCATTAACAGGAAAACTAAGCTTTTTTATATCCTCCAACTGGCGGGTCAGATGTGGATTGGCTGCATGCCTGTCAATCCCGCACCTTCCCATCCCACCACCATACAGTGCCCATGCATCTCACTGACCAATCACTGCCTCTTGCAGGAGGCATTTGGGTGGCCCTAACAGCCATCTCCCACATCTCCCTGTTCTTTGTTTATTCCTTGAAAATACAAACCGTATCCCGAAACTGAGGTTATTTAGAAAAATATGAACAAATAATAAAGCAACCACCTTTTACAAACACCAACATGAACTATATAAATTCACACACACTGCGATGAAACCCATTTCACGCGGTGACTTGTGGAGAACCTCTGCCCCATCTTCATAATCTGTCATGTATGCCCCCTGACGCCCCCTGACTCCCCCTTCTTGTTTTTAAACTGGGATATTATCAGTTGTACCTCTAAAATGCCACAAGATCTGAAGTGGGAATTCCCTCAGAAGAACCTAGTTCTGGGCAAGACTCTTGGAGAAGGAGAATTCAGAAAGGTCATCAAGGCAACAGCATTCTGACTCAAGGGAAGGGCTGGCTATACCACTTTGGCAGTGAAAATATTTTAAAAAAAAAGCTTCCCAGAGTGAGCTGTGTGTCAGGGACCGAAGATGTGTCTAAGGCCTGGCCCTGATACCATAAAATGCGATCTTACTGTTAGTTGGTAGGATTTTAACCTTCAGGAATGTAACTTTGTATTGGTCACCTAGTGGGATTCATCCTGCTGGAGTAGAACAGTACACAACAAGCCGTTGCTGGCACGGAGGTGTTATCATGGGCCATTATGCATTGGCCACTCCTGACGAGTAGATACAAGGTGTGGTCCTGGGGTGGAGGGGACGGATGCCATGATGCACACCATTTTCATCCAGGGGATGCCCTGAAGATGTGCTGCCTTCCTGCCCCTCCAGCTCAGAAGCCATGCTCCATCACCTTCTCCTGCTCAACAGCTTCTTCAAAATCCAGAGGTCAATACGTATTTATTGCTAATGCAACTAATAAAATTAATCGCTTTGCAATTCTGAGTGTGTTGTGAGTTGTTTGTGCATGGGCATCCTCACAAACCCATAAAAAGCTGCAAGATCTCCTGTCAAGAGTTCAGCCTTTTGAAACAACTCAACCAGCCTCATGTCATCAAACTTTATGGAGCCTGCAGTCAAGATGGCCCACTGTATTTAATTGTGGAATATGCCAAATATGGCTATTTGTGCAGTTTCCTCAGGGAGAGTCAAAAAGTAGGCCTGAGCTACATAGGCAGTGATGGCAACAGAAATTCCAGTTATTTGGATAACTCCGATTAGAGAGCCTTAACAATGGGAGACTTGATATCATTCACATGGCAGATATCCCAAGGGATGCAGTACCTTGCAGAGATGAAGCTTGTGCATCAGTATTTAGCAGCCAGGAATGTGTTGGTGGCAGAAGGGCACAAAATGAAGATCTCTGATTTTGGCCTTTCACATGATGTATATGAAGAAGATTCATAAGTAAAGAGGAGCAAGGGTTGAATCCCTGTGAAATGGATGGCCATAGAGTCCCTATTTGACCACATTTATACAACACAACGTGATGTATAGTCATTTGGAGTTCGGCTATGGAATCACTGCCTCTCACAGGAGGCATTTGAGCGGACGTAACAGCCATCTCCCACAAGTCCATAACTGTGTGAAAAGTTTAATGTGGCTTAAATAACATCAGCTCAGTAGTTTCCAAAGTAGTTCAAAACAATAGGCCAAGCACATTCTGCAGATTTTATCTAAATTGCTCAAGACTTGGCTCTCCTGAAAACTACCTAGAGATCCCATTAAAGGCAATGATTTTTAAGATGAAGAATAAAGTAATAGCTTACATGATATCATCTCTTTGGGAGCTTTATGTTGTATTTGGGCAAAAAGGGGAATATAAGATCACTGATATCTATCTACAATCTGAACCTTTAACAAAGATTGAATTAAAGGAATGGATCAAAATCAGGCTAAAACCTTTATATGCACCAAATGAAAAAGTAAGCTTCGATAACCATCAGAAAATCTGGTAAACTGTTTCCTTGTCTCATTTTAAGGCAGAAAAAAGTGTGGAGAGCAAAAAATCATCAACCAGCAGAAAAGCATCAGTTGAAATACCAGAATGCCACATGAACACATCTGGAGGTTTTGGATGCAACCATTTGTGGAGATTTCTGTTTGGGCTCTTTTCATGGCTCTTCCCACTAATGGGAATTGGGTGGGAGACTGCATCCCCATCTATTTCCTCTGCTCCTGAATAGCGTACAGGTGTTATAAGGAAGAGATTTTGCTTCCGGGTTCATTGTCCAGAAGAATGCCAAAAGAAAGGATTACAATAACTGATACAAGTACATTAAAAAAAAGTATTCCCTTGGATGCTTTGAGTCACTCAGTGCAAGTGAAATTTTATTTACTATAAAAATACTAGTGAAATACAAAATTGAACACATTTTGATGGGTGGCTGCTTTAAGAGATGGAGAAGTTTTATTACAAGAAGGTAGATTCACTGCCTGAAATCTAGCCTTGTAGATTAAATACACCAACAAAAAACCTTCTAGAGCATACAGTAACATGAGTTCAGATTTGTTTTCTCAAGAACACACCAACATCACAAGAAACCGCAGGTCTGTCCTCTTCCTGCTACAATTGACCAGTCTGGCCACTACTGTACCAACAGCTATACAGCTCTTAACTAAGCTTAAAAGATTAAGGAGAGCTGGGTCAACTCTGAAAATTACTTCAGCTAAGTTGCTTCCACTTCTACCTTTTAAAAGACTTTATCCCATGCATTCAGCTTTACAGCTGTCCCAGAATTGCTCAGGTTGGAAGGGACCACAGTGGGTCATCTGGTCCAACCTCCCTGCTCAAGCAGGGTCTTCCTAGAACACATGGCACATCCAGATGTGGACTGCATCCAGATGCAGATCTTCTACTGTTTCTACACTGACCTATGTATTTATTTTAACAAGGTGAGTAAATAAAAATGTATAAAAGGATATTACAGGGGAAACACCTTTCCAGCTCTTCATTTCCAGCAATGACAGTGCTAAAGTCTTGAAAGCTCAAAACCAGAGAAGACGCAAGTTTGGTCAGAGAGTCACTGCCCTGAGCTTTTTCCTACATACAGTATTCCCTCCCCTTCAAGGTCCCCTCAAGATACAGTACATATTCTATAGTGTCCTTCTATGGTGAGGATACAGAATTGAACCAAGCCTATACAATATACATTACTTATGTGCAATAAATGGCAGAATACAAATGCTTTGAATTCCTTCCTCTGCATATATGGCTATGTTTTAGTATGGCACCCACATTTACATCATAATTTCCACAGGTCTATATAAACATGCATGAAGATAAACAGGCACTCTTCCCATGCAGAACTCGAAGAATTCACTCACAAGCTTTGCTTTGTAAATTATTTCAGATGTATTTTAATGAAGCCATAAAAGATATTAGCAAGTGTGCTGGGAACTTTAGTTTTAAATTATCATGATCTGTTACTGTAACAGAATTTATTAATATTACTTAACCCCACTGGTGTACTTAAAATGAAAATAGCTTCAAGTTCTTTTCAATAGGTTTTGTCTCATAATATTTTTTCCAGAACACCCTTCCTACTTAGCCTATTGGTCTCTGGCTTTGTATACATAGCAAGATACCAAAATAAACCAGGCTTTCAAATTTTCCTATCTTTCAGAATAAAAAACTAAGCAGCAATCTAAGAATGCTTTATTAACCTTTTCACTCCAAATTACAGAAAGATTCATTCATAAATTAAATACCATGTCAAAAAAATCCAAGGAAAGCAATATCCACCCTTGCTTTGACAATTTTATGATTTCAGAATCAAAGAAAACCCAGTAGACTGTTAGTTGCTGCAATTCTTAGCTGTTCCATTAAACTCAAATTTGTCAAAAAAATTTATTCTAGAAAGCTTTCCATGCCGCATATATATACAACAAAATATAAACAATGCTTTTCATGACCTCTGGAAAGACAAGAAATGACATTCACCCGAAGTCAGCATAGCCTTGCCTAGGACACTCAACAGTATGTATGCAAAAGGGCCTCTGAAGCAACCAGGTGGGAAGGAGAGCTAACAGAGCTTGCTGAGGTAAGGCAGATATGTGGTCAGAATTACCACAGCAAGCTTGAACCCAATCTCAAACCCACCCACCAGGGGCAGTTCTACTAACAGAACTAAATCTGTGTATTTCAGGACCTTCACGCTTTCAAATTTTTCAGGACATGTTTTCCATAGAAATAAAACTAGATGCAACATTCCAGCACTGGTCTTTTTATTTAAACTATGCCCTTACCTCTCCTCTCCTAGGCAGCACCAGCCCTTCTTGACACTTCCCTGCACTTGAATCCCCTTCGTCTACAGCACCTTCCTCACAAACCTCGAAGTCTTCCCTCAGCCACAGCTTTACAAGATAAAAATTTTCCATTCTGCACACACATCCAGCATTCCATGTTCCTTGACACGTGCATGCAAACTGCATTCTAACAAATTCACGTCACCGTGATCTCAGCCATGCTTTGAACTTCATCCTGTCTTCATCAATCCAGCAATGGCTGAAGTATTAATACTTTGCCACTATTGCTTTTATGTTTACACATAGACAATTGACCAAAATGGCAAAGTCACACCGGATGCAAATGCTGCGGAAAGTCCCCACAAGCTCTCAACCACTGACAGTGGCCTCCAGCCATTTCTTCTGAGTACTGGCAGCTCACCAGCTCTTTATCCATTTTATTGTTACTGTACTGCCCTAATTTTAAAATTAATTTTAGTTCAGTAACAATAAATCAAGGATCTAATCAAATTTAAATGTTAGGTATATAAATAGTGTGCTTTCAGTTTGACAGCCAAGACACAACAACAAAACAATACACTACTTCATGTTAACTGCTTCCTTTTTGCAAGAGCCTAAGTAATACAAAACTGGTCTAGAAGTAAAGTGATGCAATCTTAACTGGAGGCAGTTTAATCAGCTCCACACACAATGAGAGCGAAACACTGCCTACTGAACAATTTCTATGGCACACATATGCATGAAAGAAAGATCTAGGGTTTTTAATATAAGCTTTTAGGCACAATCACTTTTAAAACTAGACAAAACCATGGGGTCAGAGTTTAAGTAGAGAGGGCGACATGGTAAAGTCAAGTATGGAAATGTCCTCCACACTGACTTAGTACAGTGACAAACTGAAAATATAGGTAATTTTAAAAAGAAAGTTTTAAACATGTTCAACTTAAAACTACAGGGGAAACTACAAGCTCTGGGTGTCTGAGAGCCTTTAAGGCGTTGCTGATCCAGGTGCTTAATCTCCTGCCAGGGCTTAGTAGGCTGTAGTAAAGGACAAAAGAGGATATGTTCTGCGCCCAAGACCCAGGACCTGATTCCCAGCCTCCACATCAGCACAAGGCACCCTAAAAGAAATGTGAGTTCAGGTGAGGGAAGTGAACTGAGGTGCAGGTACTGCCAGTTCTTCTGTACAGACTGCAATCTGAGGGGGGAGGAGTGAAGAAGCAACCAGCTGGCAGCATCTTAAACCACAGCATTTAAGGCTTCCAGAGTACATCTGTCAGAGCCATTTGTGAATAAATTTCAGTGTAAGAGTCTGTAGAATTGAGAACTTCATATGTAAAGATTACAATGAAAACACAATAGATAAAAACACAAAAAGCTACAAAGGCTGATTGATAATGTAAATGTGAGAGGGAATTATCATGGGTAAACTTAACCTTTTCTTCATTTACACCACACAGCACAGCCGGAGAGAAAACAACTGAGACTTCGAAATCTACTACATTTTCAACCCAATCTGCTTCCCCAATATAAAAAACAATCCATGACATAAAAGGTTATTATTTTGTTCCACTATTTATTTTATTTCAGTGGAAATACATGAGGTTTAATTTAGCCTTCTGGCTAGAGGCAACCAACTACAGACAATGCAACCCCATATTTATTTCTTTGTCTTACCTAAGACTAGAAACAACAGCATTAATAGGTGACAAACTTGTGTAGAAAATGGTGTGCTTCAGCTTGCCTTCTGGATTTTAAGTTCCCAGTACCATTCCCACCACTAACCTACTGCCAACATTTGCTCTTTTCCCCTCTCACACTTGTGCTTTCTGCTCCAAGTGACTTCTACACCGTAAGTTTCTGCTTTCAGAACAGTCTTTCCCCCTTTATTCACCTTACCAGCTCAACATCTTGTCCTGGATTTCTACTGCACCCTTCGTTTCCTATCTCCCACCTTTCTTTACAAACACTGCTGGGTTTAAATTGGCTAATTCATCAGCCTTTCTTCCCAATTATGCCTCATTTTTGACTGTAAAACATACTGTGTGAAGGATAACGACAAGAACAATCCCAACACATGAATAAACAATATTTTGATGATATATGAATGATCATATTTAAAACTACAAAAAAATCTCAGGACACAACAAACTATACTGGGCAAAGCTCCACTGTATCACTGCAGCGTGTGTTTAGAGAGGCAGAATCAAACTTAAAAAATCACTAATGCTGATTTTTAGCCCTACAGCTAAAATTGCAAAACATATGAGAAACAAAGGAAGTAGCACTGTCCATGTCAGGAATGCCTCAACTATTTACTCAGCCCACTGAATCACAGGGGTATCTATGTGCAGCTAGTGATATAAAAGCACCTGGGATTCCATAACATTTTCCCATGACCTTCAAATATAATTCTAAAGAATAAAAATGTATCAGGAATCATAAGCTGTTGCCGATAATTCTGGAATATTAAAGCTGCATTAATGCAAGTCCTACTTGGAAACACACAGACAAGAACTTTTTATTCTTCTGTTCTGGTCACTGTCATACCAGTGACCATTTATGTTTGTCATTACATGAAACAAGAGCTCCTTCCTCTACAGCAAACACCAGAGTTTTTCTGGAACTCTCTTTCCTTATTTTCTTTTCAAAAAGAATTGTTACATGTTTATTTTGCCACACCACAAGGTTTATGTTCTACATAATATTGCAATGATGTACAGGATCATCAGGTTTGGTAACTAAAAGCAGTTTCACTGTGCCTGTGATTGATAAACTATGGGAGTATTAAAACATTAAAAATGTTAATCTTTGTAATAATCTCCCGAAAAGTTTTTATATTAATTTAAACCATGGATCATTTTAAAATTTAATCATTGCAGACTTCACTTGGAATGAGGATAGCCATTCACTGAAAACCACTTCATTTTTTATTTTGAAAAATGATCAGCTAGTATTTATTCTGTAAATCTTTTCACATTTTTTCCTCAAGCAAAAAGTAAACCTGCAAGCAAATAAAAAAATCCACAAGAACAGAAAAGTTTAAGGCAGAGTTTGTGTCAGAAAACATTGACTTTTGCACTCCTGTTTCCCAGGAGTAACTGCATTCCAACAGTAGTATTGTACGAAACAGAGGATTAAGGGAGACTTCCACTGCAAACGGAAATCAGCGGCTTCTTTGTCTACACCTTACAACCATCTATGTTGCATTCCCTTTCATAATGCGTAAACATAATAATTCACTTATTCTTCACAAGAAGAGGCTAACTTGGCTCCCCATTATGAGATATTAAACTCATTTAGGTTTTTTAACAGGCAACCCAATTTTGTAACATTAGCCCACTCCTATCTTCTCCTGTAATTAACAGCTTGCCTTACCTACTGAAAAATCTAGATTAATAAGGAACATCCCCCCCAAAAAACCAAAACCAAAACGACTTCCTAATTGTGATAAAAATCTCACAAAAAGGCTAAAATTCTAACTGCAATTAATTGTAACTAATCTTGATAGTATTGATTCATTTTGAAAGGTATTTAGAAGTATCTAACCAAAACTAATTCATGGTCTCAAGAAACTAATTTCACAGAAAAATACAAGCACAGTATCTTCACTGCATTGCAAAAAAAAAAAAAAAAATCCAAAGAAAACAACCCTTGTCTTGTTTTCTACATAGCGTCTACTAAAACTGAATGTTTCCTGGAGCTACTGCCATAAAGTACACTGAGCTTCAGCTGGCCTTTAGACTGGGCTGCAGGGATTTGGCTGAAATATCTGAATTAAGTAAATCCTAAAGATACCCTGGGCAGTACCACAGGTTAATTTATTAGCTTACATGACCAGACTTCATTCTGTATTTCTGACCAATAGTGAACTAGAAGATTTTCAAACTGACACACAAATTCGCTTCCTTACCTGAAGAGGCTGCAGAGTCTAACAGCACGAGCTATAAAATCATAGAACTGGCAGAAGTGAGCACGGCATCTTTCAACACATACAAACTTACTCTGCATTGCTCAAATTAATGCATAAAAAATCACAACCAAACAAAAAAAACCAGTAACAAAGGTACTGTCTTTACTCCCCATTTTATGAAGAAAGTATGTATCTCCTTCCATATTACCTTTTGCTAAGGTTCTTAAGGAAAGATGTATGGAAAAGTCCTGGTCATTCAATGGGATGGAGTAATTAAACACTGGAACTCAGTTGCTTGTATCTGAAATGGAAGACACAGTCCTGTTTTTATGACTTAATAGAAATACATATACGTCTTTGTATATAATTCAATGCCAGACTTATAGGTAATTATGTAAGGAATTTTACCACTGTTAACAGGCACCACTGCTTTAGTAATCTGACTTGAAATAATCTTTCAAAACCTAGATGTCTGAAGAGCTCCCACATTTGTATTGAAAAAGTAACAGTATTTTCTATACTGTTTTTGCAGATACGAAACACTATTTTGAGCACGATAACAATGCTGTAATCTCCTCTTGACTACATAAATCAAATTCACAGAATTCACAGGATTGTTGATGTTGAAAAGGACCTCTTGAGGTTGTCTACTTGTGTTCATCTACCCCTACTCAACCAGGTTTAGCTAGTATACGTAAATTATAGAATTACAAAGTAGAACAGAAATTACAGAGGGATTTACACACTGGAAGAAGAATCACAAAAAAGTGAGCAACACCCTTTTTCTACCAAAAAAAAAAAGTGTCAACTGTTTGTATTGGTGTCATTATTTCAGTCAACACTTTGTTTTCTCTGTGTTCACATTTACAGTATTAACCTGAAGTAGACTTACACCTTAACTTCCACAAAGACAAAAGTCTTAAGAGAGTAAACTGTATTAATTCATGATTAAAGATAATCATGCCAACAAAACAATTGGCCTAATTTTTCTTGAAGCTATTTTCTGAACAACGAAGTTTGCTCGAGCCCATTTTGTACCAAAAAGTGAAGTGATTCAGCAAAGGATGACATGCCAAACAGTAGCATTTAAGAAATTGTTCAATTTTCCCTGTATTTGTAGAATTTTGTGTATCTCTTAAACATCCCTTTATATAGTTTTACACTATAGAAGGCATGTATCAGTAGCGAAAGCTGGATTAGAACTCAATGTAGAAGGTACACTTCCATTCTGATTAGCTTTTTAGGAATGAGCCTGGGCCCCAAAAGGAAGGAACTCAAAACCTATGACATGTAACTGAATTACTAAGTGTGAAGGTGTGTGCTGTATATACAGCCCAGTTACACCATAAGCTCTTTCAAAGGGTCTTTCTGGTACTACTGATCTGTCCTTACAGCTTTGTGGGCTGATGGAAGGTGGAGCAGCTTGCAAGCCACATGAACAGAGTGGCAGAGAAACCCCTGCCAACACTTCACATTTAGAAGTTTTGCAGCTCACATATTCTCACATATTTCTGTCCAGGATTTTCTGAGCAGTGGTATGACCAGAGCTCTCTGCAGCGAACACAAAGGAGTCCAATGTACCCGGAACACATCACGCCTGGAAAGCAAACATAGCCAGCTCAACAACTCCGGGTTGTATCAGATTTACTGCACACCCACAGCCGGCCAAACACAACCAGCAGCACCACACGGCCTGGTCTCACTGCACGTGGGGGGTCAGCACACACAGAGCAGTGGATTGTCCAGCTCCAGACACCCTAACACCCCACACAAGACAGTGCTTCACACTCATACCCAACCACAGCACCATGTGAGCAATGGGGCCCACAAACGAAAATAGTGAGATATCCTCGCATGGAGGCATCACAGGCTTCGGTCAGCTCGGCCCCGCTGGCATGCCTGGGCCACGCCTCGAACACGGCCCCGCCGAGGACACCTTGGTGAGGGGTTTTCTTTCCCTCCAGTTTGGCAGCCTGGCGAAGGTCGTACTTCTCCGAGGATGGAGAAGCAGCCCCGGCAGTCGAGCGGTCTCGGTGCGGTGAGCCGGAGGCGGAGCCAGAGCCCGAACCCAGGCCCCGACCGCAGGACAGGACAGGGCAGCACCGCAGCTTTTCCCGCCCACGCCCAAAACGGCGGCAACACCGCCGACCCCCTCCCAGCGCAGCCCCTCCATCCGCGCTCCGGGGCGGGGCCGCCCCGATTGACAGCGCGCCCCAGCCAATGGCGGGGCCGAGCGCTTCCCGCCAGCCAATGGCAGGGCGGGCTCGCGGCGGGCAGCGGGCCGGGCGCGCGCGCTGCCGGCGCGAGTCCGCGGCCAATGGCGGCGCCCCCGCGCGGGAGGGGCGGCGGCGCGGGCAGCGCCCCTGGGGCCCCGCGGCCGCGGCCTCTCGCCCGCCCCGGGACGCGGCGCGGTACCTCGGGCCGAGCGGCAGCGCTCCGCCTCCTCCCTGCTCTCGCGGCGGGGCGACTTCCTGTGCTAGCGGGGCTCCCGCCACCTCCTGCCCGAGCGTCCCCGCCTCCCGGTCCCGCCCGCGCTGTCCCGGCCTCGCGGCGCTTGCGGTGGCGAGGAGGCTCCCGGGCCTTTGTGCCCTCGGGTGTCTCGCAGGGTTTCCCAGGGAAGATGCTTTGGGCGTGGCGGAAAGCTCAGCCGCGGAGTGTTTCAGCGTATCCCGCTCGCACCCTCCGCTCACTTTTTACCGCTGTGTCTCCTGCCTGTGTCAGAAGCGTTGCTTCAGACTTGCAGAGGAAAAAGCACTTAGCCACCTTCACATCGTAGAATCACAGGATGGTTTGGGTTGGCAGGGACCATAAAGTGCATCTAGTTGCAACACCCCATTATCCTCATCACAAGCCCACTTTAGTGGAAACTTCGATTCAAAGTCCTAAAAACAAAACACATGGTAAGTTATGAACTCTGACAGATCATTTTTTGGTTACCTTGAGATGATGCTGAGCCTTCTGCAACAGGTAATTCCTTTACCTCTGTGCAAGAAGTAAGCCACTGGCTCTCGGAACAGCTTACTGATAAGTATTGCAAGTGCATGCCCTGGTTCTTGCAAAATGGCACTTGATAACCAGGTGTAACACTCCCCTGCAAGGAAGGATTAAAAAAAAAAAAAAAAAAAAATTGGTTACCTCTGCACCTTACGAAGTGAGAGACATACCCATCCGAACTTTCCCATCTTTCTAGATGACACGCAAACAGAGTGGAGAACGAGCCTGCAGAAAAGTTGATTAATCAGAATTTATGTTTGGCATGCATACCAAACCGCAGTTTTCTCCAGTCATTCCTGTAGCAAGCTTAATAGATGCTTTAAATGATACAGCTCTCTTAGATGGATACCATGTCCTGATTCGAAATGATGAGACAAAATACTCTTTTTGTACCCTTTTATTTTCCAAGAAGTCTCACACTAGGGGTATTTAGCTTCTTTGAACATGGCAGGTTGCTGGACACAGCCTTGTGTTTTCTTCCCAAGCAATCTTGTGCCTCTCTGGGACTGGAGTTGCCACATCCACTGTGGGCAACTCCTCTGATTTTTCTAACTTCTGTGTTCAGAATTTTCAACAATTTTATTTAATTTGTACTTCTAATGGTAGGGCAGTAACCATATATGCGTGAAATACTTCAATACTTTATTTTGATTCCTTGATTGTTTTAATATGATTCAGTTAAACCCAAGTCGTGATTGTCGTATTCAAATAGACATTGCATGTGGTTTTTGACTGTGAAATCACAACCAAAAAAATTCCATGAAGAAGTAGCAGAATCTGTGTTCTTGGTTACATTATTTTGTATTTTCTGAACCACTCCTGAGGAGTTTGCTTGTGTGAGAGCAAAATACATCTGGTTCTAGTTCAGTTTCATCTAGTTTGACCTAATCACAATATTCATTTCACTAAAGAGTTGTTCTTCTAAGTGATAAACTAGTGTATGCCCAGCAACCTTGAGATTTAATCTGTAAAGAAGCCGTAAGGAATTATGACGCCATGAAAAAGGGCTCCATAAGCACTGAGATGTTTTTGCCATTTTACCTTCACTGTTTCATGTCTTCATTCTTAATCCTCATTTTATGGGAAAATCATTTGTTTCCCACTGCAATTTTTTTTCTGCAAGAAGGGATTCACACTGGTCAGAATGGAATGGTCAGAAATGCAGTTGACATTTAGATGATGAAGTGCTACTGACAAACTTGCTGTGTTTTGTAGGATAAGAAGCAGCCTGGGTGGAGTATATGTGTCCTATGATATTTTTATTCTGTGTCTTAGAGGTATAAATAGACTAGGGGTATCATTACTATAATGTGACTGTAACTGAAATGTGTATCAGTCAGAGAGGAATTTTTTATTGATCTTGCCACATCCATGAATTTGGTGTGATATCCTTGGATCAGATTAGTTTAAAACTCTAAGTGTATTTTTAAATAACATAGTTTTATCTCACAATTTTTTAAAGAAAATGTATCCATTGTTTTCAGTGACTGTCTTTTCCTGGTTTTGCTCCTGTTTTTCATTCTTCCACAAGATCTTCAGCTTCTTCTGACGAATTGACAAGAATCTGTCCCTTTTTGTGCTCATCATATGCAGTGATTTTTAGGTTTATGATTTGTGAAACTTTTTTTAATAGAAGCGTAGTTAAGCCCACTGAAAATAGGTTTCCATTTTCATTTATCTTTTGCAAAGCTCCGAGAACCATTTCCTGAGCTTTTAGAGTTTAGTTGGTTTAGGTAAAAGGTTGGGAAATTATGTTCAACATCTTTGTTCCAAGTTGACAAGACACATTAAATTAACATACTGAAAACTATCTCCCTGAAGTGCAGCAACTTGTCTACTGTCTAACCTGATGTCTCCTCATGTATGTCTAACCACCAAGTTATGCTCAAAGATGTGAAACAACATTCTTCATTATTTTTGTTCCATGAATTTTGCCATCACCAAGAGTTTTGTCCCATTTCTTATCCTAAACTGTAGCCTGAGTATTGCCAATAAAACCCCTATTTGATTTGGGCTACTATTCAGGCTATCATTGAAACTTTCAGATAATACATTACTTCAGAACTTCTAAAAGGTACAATATTCCCTATCTAACCACAAAGCTAAAACTCTCTTCATGCTCCTGTCACTTCCTAACAATGTAATTTCTGGTGGCTTTGACAGATACAGTCTTGCTTTTCTCATATCCAAACAGAACTGCTGCTGAAAGAAATAATCGCCTTAGCTCATCCCTTTATCCATGTAATTTCTCACTTTGCACCTCTCCAATGTCTCCCATTTCTGTGCTGGCTCTGTACACATTTTGCCTTCATTTTGAAATCCTTTATTCTTGTCCTGTCTTGTTTTCATTTAGCTTTTATATGTCATTTCTCTCCTTTGCCTAATAAAGAATTCTGGTTCCACTACTTTTTTTCTTTTTTTACAAACCCTGTTTTGCTTTCCCCACGTGTCATTGATTCTCTCTAATCCATCCAAAAGAGCGATACAGCAGGATAGCAGCTGTAACTTCATGCTGCTGGTGTGCTGTGCTTGCTCCTATCACGCTTCTCCTGTACTTATTATTTCTGCCTGTTAGTTCATGTCTAGTCTTGCTTTTCAGTGTCAATTTCTTCGGCACAGATACCTTTCTGTTGCTGTACATTAGGTTACTGGTTGGCTCCACTATCCCTAAATCAGGCATTTCTAAAATCTCTGCAGCATAGCCCCAGACAACTGTCCTTACCCATGCTTCCTGCAGCAGTAGAAAGGTTGTGGAGCCCATCCTCTTTCCTTCCAGCCTTCCAGCTGAAAATCTCAACATGATGTCAGTCATGATAGATGGTACATTTTGTTACACAGACAGGCTGCCATTAGGACAAACTCATTTCACTGAACCGTCTGATGGTAATGACTTTCAGTGACAGACTGACCCAGGCTGGCTCAAGTCAGCGTGCTGGAGGTGAAAGGCTTCATATTCCATTACCAGGACTCTGAGCCATCAAGTCTGCTCCATCCCAGCCCTACTTAATCTGTATTGATAGACTTGGTAGCATTTTCCTAACTGCCGTCATCCATACAGATGTCTGCCGTTGTTTTGTTGATGTGGTCAATCAATACTACATTAAATGTTACCTTCAGTTTACCCTTAATTGTCTAAAGTAGATGTGATATTTTCATTATTTATACAACTATGCCATTAAATTATGCATTTCGGATTAAAAGAATAAAAGACTTGTTTACATTATTATTATTATTATTGCTCAGGCATCAACTTTTGGATTTCTGTGTAAAGAAATTAATCTCCTATCGGAGGGGAAAGTGGGGACTGACAAGCTCTAGCTCCTGTTGCCTCTGGGAAATAATTACGCTTGCAAATACAAAACCAGAAAAAATCATAAGCTTAACACAGTAGACACTCTTGAAAGTTTCATCTCAGCATGAAGCTATGTTTTAATTATTATTTTTGTCTGCATTGTTCAGATCGACAGTGCACCAACTAGAGTAAGTGCTTATCCTAGTTAATTCTTCATGAGACTTATGTCACTGGAAGATGCATTTAATTTATTTCCTTTTGCTTTACTTAAGCTGGCACTGACTAAGTGGTTATCTATAAACATTCCACAAAGATTTTACTACTTTAGGGCCAGATCCAAAGCCTGTTGAGGCCTTTGGAAGCATCAAAGGTCTTTGGAACAGGCCCTGTTACAAGACAGAAAGAAGCTGTGATTTGTTTGGGGACATTGAAGAACAAAAAAGGAGCAAAACCTTTTCTGTATTCAACAATATTACCAGATTTCCTATGTAATAGAGATTTTCTGTTCTTGTGAAGTGAATTTAGACACTTAGACGTCCCCACTCACCTCAGTGATAGTTATATATCTATATAGACACACATATATATCTCCATATGCATGTCCTGATTCCAACTGAAGATATATAGCATTATAATAAAATCTTTTCCTGCTACAATACTTGCAAATATTATTCTGTGTAACACATAGAGTTCTTACACCTGTCATCTTACAACTGTCATCTCTGTTGTGGGAGATTTTCTTATTTACTGTTTTAATTTGGTAGTTATACTTATGTTTTTCATATTGGGGAAAACAGCATGTTTTGAAAATTACTTTGACACTAGTTTGGTTCATTTTATTTTAAAAAAAACTAACCCACTAAGTATCAGCATAGTTGCTAATCTATCACAGGATCAAAGAATTAACGTGGGTTTTGCAATGACAAAATTAACCTAAGAAATACTCTGCCTCCAAATATTGGTGTGGTCATCCAGGAGACAAAAACCTATTTATTATGAATTATTTGCAATATAATTTGGGATCCATATTCTCTGCATTGCATTATAGTACCCCAAATTACTTGGTTGATGCAGTTCTCCTCAGTTTCCCACAGAAATCTCCTTCAGTCTATTAAGTCAGACTTGAACTTAATTTTCTCCCATCCAAAATGTGTGCCTTAAGTGAAGAATGCACTGTCCCTCTTTCTACAGTACTGTCCCAGCAGCTAATAGGGAGTTGAACACATCAGCAGGATAAACAGAGAGCTTTTTGTCCTACACACAGTTATCCAACAGCAGAATCCTTAGGACCCTCTCCTAGCAAAGGTGGGACCTGAAATATAGTCTTTGTTTCTAATGGAGTAGAAAGAGGGGAGGTGCTCCAGCCTTTCATTTCTCCAGTGTTTTCCCCTGGTATCAGGACCTGTGAACATGAAGGTTCATTTTGCTAGCAAAGACTGAGGCAAAGGTATCCCTCAGTACCTCAAACATTACCATGTGCTGTGTAACCAGGACCCCTAGCTCACTGAGCAATGAGCCCACATTTTCCCTGTCTTCCTTTTGTCACCTAAACATACATGCATGTTAGTTTTGCTCAGGATGTGCTTTGATGCTGAGGTCATGGCACATCCCTCTAACCCTCTAGAACAATGTGTCCGCATGCCAGAGACCTGCTACTTATCTGTCATTCCTAGAGGATGATGACTGGTGCCTCAGGTAGCTGGAACCATGTTTGGGAGTAGTTTGGCAGAGTCTGGCAAAACCAACACTGTGTTGGTGACTTTGTAGCTGTTCGGAAGCAGAGGTGATCAAATGCAATTGCCCAGGATCAGCCTTTGACAGAGCTCATTGTACTTCTGTCTCTGTGTTACCAGTCAAGAAAGAAATCCTGAAGTCACTGTAGATAGTTATCTGAAAACTTCAGCTCAGAGCCTAGCACAGATTAAAAAATCCAAATAGAATAATCATAATTGCTTAGAAAGGAACAGAGGACAGAACAAAACAGAAATCCTTATTATACCACAGTATGTATCATTATATCTTGTCACCCTGTCTCAGGAACAACACCTGAAACCTAAAAACATTACAGAGGTGTGTAACAAGAATGATCAGATCTGGCTACTGTAAAGGAGGTTAAACAGATGAACACTCTTCATCCTGAAAAAGGGATAACATGAGAAAGGAATTGCTTGCAGAGAGTGTAAATAAGGAACAATTGTTTGCTGCTTCCCAAAACTAAAAAAGAAGAGGACAGCAAATGAAAAAAAAATCAGGCAGCAGGTTAAAAACAGAGGTTTTGCTGGACTGTAGACCTGCTTTCTTGTTTTGCCTTCACTGGGGTGAGCGTGGACCCATGTATCTCCCCCACTCTGCCCATCGTGACAGATGCTGTGGGTTTGGATCCTGCTGGGGCAATTCCTGCCCTGCAGCCCCCTCCATCTCCTGGCCAACGGGCCTTGTGGATGAGCCCTGCTTTTGTTCCTTTCTGACAGTAAGTTTTTAATTTAGCCAGAAATTCCATACCTCAGTGTATGGTAAAACTCTGCATGTGTATCAATTTGCATGTTGAGTGGATAAATGTGACATCTCCTTTTTACAAAAGATTTTCGGTTATTTTAAGGTTACTGCCATCAGAGTAGCATTTATATTGTAGTTAGTGGTTAAGGCTACTTGGAAATATTTCTTCCCACTTGATGTTTGTTTAGTGTGGATGGTGTTAATCCTCTAAATAGAGAATAAATTTTATGGACAGTTGACCAAATTATTCAATGAAATGATTACATGATACAGACCAAGGTAAGTATGGCTCGTGCAGAGGTTTGTCTCACTCCTCATGACATGTATTTCAGAGAAAGTTTAGTTTGGCACAAACAGCTGTACAACAGTGTCTACATTCTCCAGATTCATAGTTTACAGTCAGAAATGGACATTAGATCATTTGATCAGATCTGTATATCCTGTGCTATGAAAACTTGTCAACTCACTGTTGTGCTGAGTTTTGCTGAGCATGGGGACTCAAGTCTGAACAAAATGTGTTGTACAGTCTCTGAAGGAGCTGTGGAAATCCAGAGATGGAGAATTAGACATTTTTCTGCTGCAGTTTGTTCCCATAATTAATCTCGTTTATAATTAAGATCAAAAAACCAATAAATGATAGCCAAAAAAAGCTGTTCTTAATATCTCATTTGAATCTCTTTGATTGTCTCAGCCATTGGCTCTTCTTCTATCTTTACCTATCAAAAAAGTTTCCAGCATCTTTTCACTGTGAAGGTGCTTATGTACTTTAATCAGACCACAGTCTAACACTCCTTTTAATAAACTTGGATTTGGGAAGTGTTGCTGAGATTCCTTGCCACTAGGCATTTCCTTCAGCTCTCACATAATTTTTATAGCTGTCTGCTGTGGTCTGCATCATTTATCAAAATGCTTTCCAAAATACAGATGATAGAGGTGCATGATTTACGCAGAAAAAGATCCCATCAGTGACAAATTCAGAATTAAAGCATGTCATTAACCCTGGAAATTACTTTATTACATGATTTTATATCCAACAACTAAGCATGTGCTTTGTCAAAGCTTTGCTTTGGCAAACTGCACTGAATCATTTGGAAGCAGTGACCATAATAGTTTCAAAACATTAGTTTTCAGAATAAAGCTTTCCACCTTTCTAAGTATCACTTGTAATTCTTTGTTTGGCTTCATTTAAAAATAGTTTACTGGTTCCAGACCAGCAACTTATCGCTCTTTTAATTTCATCCTCAGTGTTATTTGCTATCTTCCAACCTTCTTGTTCTCATTTTTTAATCAAAAATGAGTTTATGTTCCTAGCTGGAGCTTTGGCAAAAATCTTAAAGCATCTGTGGCCCACTGTCATTCCCAGAATAACCTTATTAGAAAAATATCTTCAATAATAGCTATTTGGTTCACAGTCTATTTCTTAGTATCTTTAATGTGTGCTGTATAAGAAAGTCATACTTCCCCATTTCTTCACACAAACACAAGTGGACTACCGAAATGCCCTCAAAAGTTTAATAACAAATTCACAATTAAAGCAGGCCTTTTAGTTTGACAGCCTTTGCCTACCTCATGGGATGCGCTGTGACCACAGGCCACTGAAGTGTGAGGACAGATTCAAGACTGTCCCCTTGACCATGATTGCTGCTGGTGCTTTTTGCTGTTGGGAGGGATGATAGCAGAAGTGGTGGCAAGTGCTCTGCAGCCACACAGGCACCAGCTCAGTCACTGTGTGTCTGGCATGCTGTTCCTGGCAAGGCTGCCCATCCCAACACCTTTTCCCTTTGGTAATGATTGACACAAGACAGAAGGATCCTTCCTAGAAAGATCCTGGCATCACCTGTGAGGAAAAACAGATGGGATTTTTGCACAGCCTGAATTCAAGAATAATGTGGATGCTTTTTCTGTCAGCACTTCAAACCACTAAAGTAAGTACAGACATAACCCATGTTTCCCGGCTGGCCGCGAGTCCAAGGATGTAAGGTAATTAGGTCCTGAATTGCCCTGCACTGTGATATGGCTTTGTGAGTTTCGTTCTCCCCTGTGTCTAAATGTTATCAAACCCAGAGTTTGGACACTGAATCTTCAGAGCATAGTGGCAGACAGCATACCTGGAGATCATCCCTGTTCTTCTCCTTGTTTTGCAGTGGTAGAGTAAGATTGGAGCAGTAAGAAGCTGGAACTTCTCAAACCCTATAAGTAATTGCCAAGCAATTCCAATTAACCGAGAGAATACTGAACTGAAATGATGCAGCTCTGCACTGTAATGTTTTATCCTATCTGCTGTATATCAATGCTGTTCTTGATGCTTCCTTGCTTTAATGGCTGCATGGATTTTAAATTATTTTTTAAAATGAGATTTGCATCAGAATTGTCAGAATGATCTAAATATAAGCTAAAATTACCTCAAAAGGATATTCAAGATATTTAGTACAGCCAAATGAGCCATCTTTTCAATATCTTTATTCAAATAAAACATGTGCCAAAATGAAGGGCAGCCAGATCTGACTGGAATTGCTTCAACACATTTTGTAAATATATTGTTATTAATACTGATAGTACTAATGGTATGTTGAACTATGTGTCATATAAATGTACAACAAGAAAGATATTCTTTGCCTGAAAATATCTGAAAATGAGCTAGCTTCCAACAACTAAAAAGTGGACACAGTTTCAAAGGGTGTCATTATCTTCCAAGGAGCTGTTAAAAGATGTCAACACCAGTTTAGGATAAAATAGGAAAAAAATAGCCGGTTCCATAATAAGAAGGTATTTCTTCAACATCAGGTGTAAAAAAAGTCTTGAGTATCTGGAAATAACTGGAACGTTCATTGTTCAAGCCCAATCTGTATTTATAAATAAAAAGCTGGTTTCTCAAAAGATCAGGAATTAGGATTAACTTTCTACTGGGAAATCTTTTCCAGGATAATTGAATTCTGTAGTGACAAAGAGAAAGTACATGCAAATAATTAATTAGCAATGATTCAGCATGGAGAATTAATACTTAATCTACACAGTAAGGCAAAAGGTAGTATAGCTGAAAACACCATTATTCTTAGTTACGAATATTTTTGGAGATATTATTCTTTCATCCAGTATCTAATATCTTCATTCTTATTGAAATATTATTAATTCCAGAGTTATATGCAAAAATTCTCATCCTGCAAACATTTATGGATATGCTTTATATTGTACAATCCAGTGGTATGTTAAGAAAAGTTTTAGCTTCTAGGGACTTCAGTTCTCAAACACTTCCTTTAGAAATCAGCTTAAAATAAAAACATTTTTTCCTTCTTAACAGACTGAATATTTTCATGTTAGCAGAATAAATAATAAATTAATGTGACAGGAAGTAAGATAAGTATGAAGACTGAAATGCTGCATTTACAGCTCTAATGTGTTTTGAGAAAAATCTGATCAAAGGCATTTTTTGAACAGAAATTTTCTGTTTTCCTTTTGGGGTAAATTGTCTTTACTGTGCAAAGAGGAGTTCTACTGGGAGCAGAGAATCTGTTTTTGAAATCTGTTTTCCTAGAATGACTGCCTTACTTTTTCAGTTTCATAGCCGTTAGTCTTTTTCTAGCACTAATCATGCAAGTGGTGTCATAAAAAGTAACTTTTTATATAAGTTTTAATCACATATATTTCAAATTTCAAATAGGCTGTTCAGACAAAACACTGTTTAGAAGACCCTATTATACCATGCAGTAGTGTGTGATGAGGAGATGCTACATTTATTTTAGGAGAGAAAGAAATCTGTATTTCATTTGTTACACTGCTAACTTCACTTTAGGTAATTGCATTCAGCTTTATTATTGCCCAGAGCAATAACTGATTGTTAGTTATTGAAGTCTGAAATGATTTTTCTCATTTCCCAGGGGAATCTGGAGATTTACATGGTGCACAGCAGTAACTAATAGATATAATCTGGTCATAATGTAGCCCTATAATGTGTTATTTACTTGTTGAGAACATGGATGTTGAACATTTTAACATTTCCTCAAGAAGTGTTGCAGATTTTACTCATGATATGTGAGGTTCAAGTGTGTACTACTCTTATTTTCACAATGGTTGCAGTGCCAGCAGCCATTAGAAGGTATATAAAACACTGGGGATCACACACCTGTACTTACCCAGCTGCACAGGAACTTGAACAGATTTTATCCTCAATTTCTTAAATGTACACACATGAGTTAAAAATAACTTACGAGAAGTAAATTTCATCAGCAAAAAGTACTCGTGACTTTGACTTGGAATATTGTGGAAAGGTGATTACATTGGGACAGTGAAGTGTTTTTATGGAGCAGAGCTTGCTTTTCTTGCTCTCCTCAGAATTATTTGTATCTATTTTGGTACCAGTGTATATGCAACCCGGAGTATTTTAAGTAGCTGTGTCCATTGTTTTATGAATGTCTTGTGCCACTCTGTAGCCGAAGGACATTGAGGGTGTCCCCCTCAATGCTCATAAGCAAAATGTCCCTGGATGTATTCTGGAAGCATCAAACGTTTTAAAGATGGAATTAAGATGCCTGAACTTAGGTATCTAATGCTATTTTGCATGCTGTGGTGTATTAAGAGCCTCCCCCCAGTACCAGCACATAAACCACAGAGGCTGCAGGATATTTTGCCTTCTAAAGCAGCCAAGTGAAGTACCTTGGGGCGCCTCAGGTGTCTTGTGACACACCTCTGTAGTCAGCAAACTTGCCCTCTGAAAATCTGCTGTATTTGTTCAATGCCCAGAACAGGGGACCCCAACCTAACTCTGACTTCCTTTAAGGCAGGCAGTAAAATAAACTTAAAACAGCAATTGCTTCAAATTCATCAGTTCTGTAGTACATTGGTCTGTCTTTGATGCCACATTCAGAAATGGGGTCTTAGAGAAAGAAGAGACTGTTCTGTAAACTTGGGTTCATTCTGTTTTGAGGTTACAGTAAAATGAACAGTTAATGTTAGATAAACAAACTAATAATACAAAGGAAAGCAATCTTAACCTAATAATATATAGTAACAATGCAAGTATGTTATAGATTATACTCAAGTAGATAAAATACCAACTGCTGATTGTGTAATAGTGGTAAACATGTTTTATTAAAGTGGGTTTTCCGTTCCATCAAATATGAATGTTTTATGAAGGTTTCAAAGTATTCCTCATGGAAACATTAAGGAATCTGTTCTTCTCTCAGTCCTCAGGGGATTTGTGACTGTTATTCACATTAAATCTAATGAGAATTACTGACATAAATACCTGGTGCATCAAGAGGCATCCAGGCTCTTAATCCTTAGCATCTTCATCATCCTTTCTGCACAGGCTCCACCTCTTCCCAAGCTGCTGCTGCTTCCACTCCTAGTGCTCATTTCCTCATACAGAAACATTCCTGCTAATGTGGGAGCACCTCTTTTAGTGAGGAGGAATGCTCGAGGAAAATCCCCCTCCTGACTCACTGTGATGTGTGCTTTCTTTTGTGTTAGAGACAGACCCTATTCCAAACAGCCAAGATCTGGATGCCATTTTAAAGTTTTATTGGGATCTGTATTGGATGGGGAGGGACTCAGAGCTATTTTCTGCTCTCTGGATTCAACTCCAGACTGTTTATTGTCAGGGTGGAAGATGAAAGGCAAGAGAGAAGGAAGAAAGCAGTAAAGTGAGGACTGCAGGAGAAAAGGAGGGGGAGTGAGAAAGGACAGGATGGGTCTGTGCTCTGATAAAAACAAAATATACAATTAAGAGTTCAAAGCCATTCCTTGCCAAACAGCAGTGAGAAAGAGCAAAATAAATTAAATACAAGCAATACCATCCTCCCTTGAAACACCAACCTTTACTATACTCCCTCGCTCTCAAAACCCAGAGCAAGCAGCCAGATCTGTGTCCTGGAGTTAAGTGTCCCTTTAAAGCCTACAATAGCTGTTCACCGTGAGATGTTCATCTGACAGTACCCTCTCTATCTCAGAGCACAGTCCAGAAGGAAGGTGCTTCATTTGTTCAAGTCTTCCAATGCTAGCCTAGATTCACTGCTTCATCTGCATCTGTACAAACTATAAATAAAACCACCTGAAGCAAAATGATGGGGTTCCAGTGGGTAATCTTACATATTATCCTGTGGTGGATCACTGCCAATAACATGTACTAAAAATGTCACATTTCACGCTAAAGCCATACATAAGGTAACTACTGCACTGGACCATCAGCCAAGGCCGTATATGTAATCACTAACACATTATGGCTTGAAATTTTTTTTAAGGATTTTAGTCAAAATGACTTAATCTCTCCAAATCTTGTAGTGTCATTCATTTTCCTGTATCTTCATTCTGATCTCCTGTTTCATCGTTGTGCTATGTTCTCTGATAGCTCTTTTTCCTCTCCCCAGTCACCTCCATGAAGTTATTTCCCTCCATTTTGTCCCTGCACTTGCATATTATAGAAATGTCCTGTATTAAAGAACCTTTCAAACTTCTAATGCTGGCTGTCACAGCATTACTTCTGCCCTCGCTAATCCCAACTCTCGCACATTGTCCCTTTTAAATTGTATCGGGGCATTTTTGTAGGATTTTTTTGTGATAAGTAAAATCTATACAGAACTAGAGGATAAGCTTTTGAAAACTTGTCATGCTATAGCTTACCTTGTGAGTTTACCTTCTCTAATTGTCCTCGTACAATTTCTCCTATAGCCACACATATGTGCATCTGGCTGGTTCAGAACAGCAGCTCTCAGCCTCTAAACAGACTCCTCTTTTCTATGCTGGTTACAAAAACACCATTATGTGGTTTTCATAGTTCTCTACACACCAATGTTAGGTTCTCTTCTGATGAGACCCTTCTGCAAGATTCATCAGCCTTGTTCCAGAAGAATTAGGTGAATATGGAACAGACAAGGAAAAGCTTTGTATGCTCATGTAAATAAGACATATTTTGTATGGCAGTGGAATAGAAGACTTGGAGTTTGGTGGGATGGATGCCCAGGGAATGGAAATGCCTGGCAGGAAAATATTTAAGCTAGTTGATAAAGGTAGTCAAATAGCAAAATGAGTATGGTAATACTTTCATAAAAGAGTAATATAATTATAAAAGTCACCATGGATGACTTTTGTATTGTTACTAAAAAGATTTCTAACAATTTGAGAGCTGAAGGACTGGAGTAGCTTTCAATGGAATCATTTATAGCAAGAAATCTGACCCTTTTTAAGACAGGCATGAAGGAGAGGGTCTGATGTGGTAGTTGGATAGCCAGGATGTAGACTTAGTGATCCAGGGGCTTTTCCTTGTTTTTTTTCACTGACCTTGAAAACATATCTATGAATGCTACATCCCTTTCTTGGGTGCTTTATAAACAATTACCTCTGCTGTACGACCATATGTTGCTGTCTTCCAGTTTATTCAAAATTCTGCTACCATTTCCTCCACTGAACACATCTATCTGATAAGATCAAAGTCATATTTTTGTATTTCAAGTCTATTAGGAAAATAGACTTAATTTAGCATCTTCATTAACTTCATTACTAAACAAAGTAGGAATCAAAATGGATGATCCTTGCTAATGTCTTAAAGAACTGACACTGTAACTTGGTAAAACCAATTTTATTGAAGGCCCAACAAACTGTTAGATAAATATGTCAATACTGTACATACCCTGTTTGGCTTGCAACCATGTTCCTGTTTTAGACAGATTAACTCAGCAAATAAGGCAAATACACATTAACTGTATTGATTGTCAGGTGAATAACTTAGCAAGTATGTATACAAAAAATAGATTACATTATCAATAAAGAAACCAGGACCTATTAAAATCAGCTTCTAAAATTAACTGTTTCAGTGCTTACTGCTGTTTGATACTCAGACTGTGTGTTAAGAATTAAGAGCAATTATTGGCTCCTGCATTTTGAGAAGACACTTCATTAGGAAAAGTGTTTACTTTCAGAGGCAATGGAAGTCTCCACCATTCTGCTTTCCTTCAAAGGCTGGCAAACAGATCATCAGCTGCTTAACCTGCTTGTGCAAATGGAATGGGAAAAACTTCTACTGAATTGAGTTTGCAGTTCTTCATGACGTGAATAATTTTTGCTGCAGTTCTAATTTCTCAGAAATTGTTTTAATATTTCCCACACCTTTCTTCAGGGCTTGCACTGAAATATCTCTCTGTTTCCTCATATTCCATAAAGACACCTGCAGTCAAGACCTTCATAAAAATTCCCTAGACCTTGAGATGCAAATTCTAACACCCTATCTGCTACAAAGCCTTTTAAACTATAAACACCATTAAACTCCTCAGGACAACAAGATATTTTGATGGTGATGGTAGGGAAGCCACTGCAATATTCTGGTAATACCTTACATATTGGTAAGCTTTAATAGTAATTAGTGGTGTAATTGGCAAGGTGAGAGCCACCACAGTGGGATACAAGTGCATTCAGGAAGGAAACATCACGGTCCCTGGGTACATGTGGTAGACATTCTGAGCCATAAGAACCCATCATACACAGGCTGTTACATAGCCTTCCTCCCATATTTTACATCTTAGGCTGCACTATTTGTTTACAGCATAAGATTGCAGTTCTTACTACTCTAATTTTTAATCGACTACTTTACAAATAAAGATGAACTACATGAAAATGATGTTTCCCAAGCTTTCAGGGATTATTAGATGACCTTGTCAACTCCTGGAGGATAACAAAACCCAACATTTTGCTGTTAAAGTGAGAGTTTTTCCCTGTTGAAAATTGCCTGTTGTTTTTATTATTGTAAGAACTGGTCCACTGAACTTAGCACAGCCTCTGAGGTCTCAGTGAGAATCCTATGATTAATGAGGTAGCCATTAATGTCAGTAGATTGAACAACTGAAATCTGATTATATTAAAGTGCTTCCCAAACATTAGGGTCACATTAACAGTTTATTGAAACAAGCTGATAAAATTTAAAATGGTCATCTAATTCCCTAGGGTTCCTAATTGTTGCATGATAAATCACTCTGTAGAGAAATCTATTACAATGTTCCAAATGTGAAAATGTAATTTACTGTACCATTAGTGGGGTGTTTGACGCACATCAGTTCTTTCATGGGGGAGTTTTGCCAGAATAAGACAAAACTCTGTATATGGAGATTTTTTTATTTTAGATCAAGATAATGCTCAGGTCTTGAGCAGCCTAAATTATGTAAGAAAAATGAGACGTCTTATGGAAACAAATCATCTGACAGTGACTTGCAAGTCTATTGCAAAAAGTACAGCATAAATGAGCATTCATCTATGTTTATGGTATTTTTCTACTTACATGCATATTTTTGCAGAGATTAAAAAGTTTTCATGACTCAGTTATGGTGGCTTCTTACAGGGAAAGAATCAGCTGAAAATTCACACATTTCTAGTTTCAGAACCTCAGCTGCTGAAACAAATTTTTGCACAGAGGGCCTGAGTTATTCAAACCAATATCTGCAGGATCTGGGTCTGTCTTCATAGTGTTTTCTCATTTCAGTGTCAAAAATTCCCACACTCACCTGTATTTACATCTTTCTTTCCCTAATTTATTCATTGCATAATTTTATTACTCTCATTCTGTGCTTAGGTAGAATTTGAGCTTCAGAGATTAATTCATATATTTCATTGTGTGCATGCAAATAAGTAGCTGAACGATGAGCATCTCAATATGCCCTGATTCAGTCTCCAGTTTGATGGTAACCTCAGTCAAGTAGTCACAATGACCTTAACTTTCAGCGGGAGTGAAATGTGGATTTAGTACTCACCAGAACTAGTATTAAAGGAGGAAAAATACTTCAGCTCCATCCCTTTCATGAAAACAGGGCTAAAATATTGCAAAAATGAGTGAATGAATGGGAGAAAATCATAGAATCATAGAATGTTTTGGGCTGGAAGGGATCTTAAAGATCATCTAGTACCAACCCCTCTGCCATGGACAGAGACATCATCCACTGGATCAGGTTGCTCAGAGCTCCACCCAACCTGGCCTTAAACGCTTCCAAGGATGGGGCATTCACAGGTTCTGCAGGCAACCTGTTGCAGTGCCTCACCACCCTCACAGTAAGGAAGCTTTTCTTAATATCTAATCTAAACCCTACACCGGTTCTCTTTCATTTGAACCCCTTTCCCCCTTGTCCTGTCATGCCCATGTAGAATGTCTCTCTCCATCTTTCTTGTAGCCTCCCTTCAGGTACTGGAAGGCTGCAACTAGGTCACCCCAAAGCCTTGTCTTTTCTAGGCTGAAGAATCCTAAATTCTCTCAGCCTTCCCCCATAGGAGAGGTGCTCCATCCCTCTCATCATCTAGGTGGCCTCCTCTGGATTTGCTCCAGCAGGTCCATGTCCTTCCTGTGCTGGGACTCCAGGGCTGGAGGGAGAACTCTGGGTTTGGTCTCACCAGAGCAGAGCAGAGGGGCAGAATCCCCCCCTGGCCCTGCTGCCTGTTCTGCTTTTGATGCAGCCCAGGACGCAGTTGCCTTTCTGGGGCGCAAGTGCACATTTTCAGGTCATGTCCAGCCTCTCACCCACCAGCACCCCCAAGCCCTTCTCACAGGGCTGCTCTCAGTCTGTTCATTCCGAGCCTGTGTTGGTACAGGGGATTGCCCCAAACCAGATGCAGCACCAGCCCTTGGTTAAAAATTATGGCATTTGTACTTAACAGCCTTCCAATAGGTACCTGGCTTTTTTTAAGGATGCCATTCTATCTATGACAAAATTTGATTCACATTGCATATGAAAAGGAAATTTGTACATGTTCCACATTCAAAAAACTGATTGCAGGATGTGAAGTTATTAGTACTGCTTGCAGCTTGGTAGCATCTGGGAGTCTCAGCTGCACAGCAGAGTTCTGTGTACAGGGAGAAGCACAAGCACAGGACAAAAAAACATGTTTCAGTAAGTTTCAGAGGACAAAAAAATATATGGCAGATGGATGTAAGGAAGTGAAATGGAACATTAAAACAAGCTGCAGTCTTAGCATTGTTTGCTGTAGGTTTCAAAGGAAGAAAAAAAAAAAAAGGAGAATTCTAGGCTGGCTGTGCAGAGAATAATAAGGTGCAGCTTTGTGAAAATTTGCTGTTCCCAGAGAAAGCACATCTGGAAGAGGAATTAATGCCACTGCTTCTTTTTTATGCAGTGCCTCAGTGGTCAGAATAGCCTCATGGGAAATTCAAGTGCAATTTTCCAGCGTTAGTGGTGTGGAAGTCAGATTGAAGAGGATGCAGAAAAAGTTTTGAACAGGAAAAACTAGATTTTTCAAATGGAAGAGACAAGAAAAAAATACGGTGACAGTTGAAGAGCAATCTTTTTTAAAATGGGAAAAACATTGGAGCTTATAGTCAGATGAAAGAGGAAGATGAGATTAACCAAAAGCAGAGAGTAAGAGTGACTCTAAGGCCACTGTCTTAGGGGGGCTTAGGGGAGATCAAGGAGCCAAATTAAAAACAAATATATAGTTAAGTTATGAAACTCATTGCTACAAGACTGTGAAGACTAAAAAGTGGAGCATTTTTGGTTGGTTTTTTTGTTGGTTTTTTTTCCAAAAGAGATTAGACTTTTATGTGAGATTAATTTGATCCTATTAAACATCACTGACCCAATGGAACCTTCAGCTTATGTCAGTAAACAATGGTGGGTTTAATTTTTTTTTTTCTTGTTACTTGCTTCTTACTTTGTTTTCCAAAGAAGTCCTGTGCAAAAAGAGTCACAAAAGATGATGAACATGCCAGTCTTTCTATGATGCCGTTGAAAATACCAGGCTTTTAAGGGTCCTTTTGAAACAACTGGAATGGGTCTGCCTGATCTTTCAGAGAGACTGAAGCCCAGCAGTTCCTTTTCAACCTCTCAGACCTTCCTGTGGCCTGATAGAGCTCAGGAATCCAGCTGCCTTTCCCCAGTCACTAAGCTCAGGACTGAAACTGTGTGAGATTCAGATCACTGTATCAGATCTGCTTTCTATTCTCTGGGCTGCCTAGCTCCTTGTTGTCTCCATTCACTTTTGGCCCTCCTATTAACTTTGCTTTTTTCAGTTGATCAATCACCTTTCCCCACTGCAGATTGGGGAAGGGGACGAAAGAAGAGTCCCAGGGACCAGTAAATTTTTCTGTGAAATACGTGCTAGAATATTGTACTGCTTTGGGGGGTTGGGATTTCTGGAACTTTTTTTTTTTTTTTTAGACTAAGAAATAAGCTAGAAAACTAAAAAAAGATCATGTAGAGATGAGATTAAATGCTTCACCTGAGACAGGAGAAAACAAAGACAAAGCAAGCCAAGAAAAGGAGGCAAATAGAGGGATATGGATCACCATGCTTCGGGTTCAAGTTCAGCTGTTACTATGAGGTCATTCCACTGTAGTTCTCATTCAGATCAGCATTATTCACTTTGGAAAGTCCAGCATAGTTTGAATGAGCTTGGAAAATTAGTACCTGTAAAATGTAAGTGTGACAGGACCTAGATTACATGGCAGGACTTCTGTCAGGGAGAAGCTTCTGCTTTTTTCTTCTCACCCTTGTGCATTGCTTCTCTCTGTCTTCTGTAGTCTGGCACATGGGATGAAGGATTTAAGAAAGAAGTAGAGCAGAAGATGTGAAAATTGTCTGGTGCCACAGCCATACCAGCACCAGCATCAGGAGTAGGAAAGAAAGAAGGGAGAAGGTTAAATTCCCCAGAGAGAGTGTCAATGTAATGAATTGGAGACTTGGGTGCAAATTTGCCTTATGCTGCCTTATGCCTACGCATGGAGCAATGCAACCTGCATTCAGACACACTGTTACGCTTGAAGTTGCCGTTTTTGATGGAAGCAGTTGAAGACACAGGGTTACAAAATCTGAGTGGTCCACATACAGTGTGGCTTCGGAATCCTTCACCAGTTCACCCTCTGTGCACAGACGGTGTGTGCCTGGGACTGGAACCTCGTCCAGACCTCCTCACCATTGAAGCCGTAATGTGGACTTACAATGCTGGAGCCACTCAAGGCCCCGGAAAATCAAGCCTCAGCCCTTCCTACTCTGTGCCACACTGATGTATGGTCATCGCAGAATCACAGAATGGGTCAGGTTGGTCCAACCTCCCTGCTTAAGCAAGATCATCCCAGAGCACATGGCACAGGGTTGCATCCAGATGGTTCCTCAATATGTCCAGTGAGGGAGACTCCACAGCCTCTCTGGACAATCTGTTCCAGTGCTCAGTCACCCACAGAGTAAAGAAGCTCTTCCCCATATTGAGGTGGAACTTTCTGGGCATCATTTTCTGTTCATTGCCTCTTGCCTATTGCTTGGCACCACTGAGAAGAGCCTGACTCCATCCTCTTGACACCCTCCCTTGAAATACTTATATAGATTGATGAGGTCCCCTTTCAGTTGTCTCTTCCCAAGGCTGAACAGGGTCAGCTCCCTCTCTTTCATGTCTTTGTATATCCACCAGGGTCAGAGCACAACACAGAGGGACCAAAAAACCACATTGATGAAATACAGTGGTAGAAGTGCTGAGCCCAGGTGGTGTCACCAATGGATGTAACAGTGCTCAGCATTCTGGAGGACAAGTTTGAAGATCCAACCACCACCCCCTTGTCTCTGACCAATTTTTTCTCCTATGCAGAATGAATAAGTGGGAAGAGAGCTGAAGAGCTGTCTCATCTAGCACAAACGTTGAGTTTCATTGCACAAGGTTGCCCTGCTGGTTACCTGAAAGTTCTGCCTCTCAGGCCAAAGGAATGCTGCTGGGATTTGTATTATACTCACTGCATTATTGGGCATCCTGAAGAACTGGCAAGAAAGAAATAAATAAGAAAATAGGCTAATAACAAACTAATAAATTAGCAGACTGTTTCCCTGACAGTGACTGATTTTCCTAGACTCTATGATATTAATCCACTGCACAGTTATTAGTTTGGGAGGCACAAGGCAGTGCATCACTCACATGTTTTCTCTCCCCTTTTTTATTCTTTAGGAGTTGGCTGACTTTGAATTGAAGACTGCAGAGTCACAGCGGCTGTGGATGTGCCCCCACAGAGTTTTTTTTAATACACCATTTTATTGGAGAAATGTTCTTCAGATGTAACTTGCCTGTCAATTTTTCTCTAATTATTATTATTACTGCAATCTATGAATGATATCTATGAATTTCTGTGGATTTATGATAACTATGTATTTCTAGGTTTTGGCATTTGAAATGTGAATGTTGCCTAATGTGCAATTCAGCTCCTCTGAAGTTGCTGAAGGGTTACATGCTGGTTTGGAAGAACTGCTTGCACACATCACATTGCAAATTGTTCCTTTGAATGGTTGGCAGTACAGGTTTTTGTGAAATTGCCTTCCTGGTTTTGGTAAACCTGACTGAAGTCAATAGAACTACTGCAGAGATGAATTTGGACCTTTGTATTTTGTTTATTCAAAAAAAGAAAAAAGAAAATACATTGCCTTTATGGAATAAGAAAACATACATAGTATTTACCTGAAAGCTCTCAAAAGCTTTTTCATAAATACATGGTGTATTTTCGTTCATGTAAATATGTATTTGTATTTTTACAAAAAACCTACTTATTAGTAGCGCAGTTAAATAAGTGTTTTGGATGTACAGTAGGAGTTTCTTAGCTCAAACATGATTTACCTTATCAGCTATAATGGCTACCAGGATAAATCCATATTTTGCTCTAAGTAAAAATGCATGTTATTAATATTTTTATAACAGTTTATATAGCTCCTTTCATCCCAAAAGCCATAGTGTATTATGTATATGAATAATCCCATTGAACTGGTGTGAATAGTCCATTGAAACCAATGGGACTATTCACACAAGCAAGGCTATTCACATGACTTAGAGCTATAGAGTCTGGCCTTCATTATATAATGTATTTTTTTCTCCACAAAATTGTCACTCGCCATACATGTCAGTTTTAAATAAATTAATTGGAGAGGAGATGAAATTGCAAATGCTACTTCTTTCAATATATTTTCAGAAATTTACATATATGAATAAGGGTAGGAGGCCAAATAATTTAATCTCTCTCTCTCTCTCTCATATATTAACATAATAGTTTAGTGCTGATTTAAAATGAAGATGTCTCTTGTTAATGGCTCATCCCAAAACAACTTACTACAAATAAGGGGCTTAATCCTAGAAATTTTTACTTCAGGAACTAGGTTTTAGTCATGTTAAGAATCTTATTTCATTTAGTGGGATCACTCATGAGTTCAGATTCTAGGATCAATATCAAGGCCAGATAAACAAGTGGCTAATATAACTGATTGCTTTTTGGTCCATATTAAGCAAACATTTTACACTGAAACAGCAATTTGAGGAATCAAATTTGGGTGACAAACACTTCTCTGTTCAACTTTCCATTTCTGTGTGTTAGAGATGCTCAGGAAGCAAACTTTTTGTAAGATTTGGGATATGTTTTTTTTTTTTATCAGCTCTAATTAAACAACATACCAGCAGTAAAATTCCATGAGAGAATAAGAAAACTTGGCACTATTTCTGGTGAAAGGATTCTTGCTCTGCTCTGCTCCACTCCCCTTTGTTTGTTCCTGCATTCTCAGCCCAGCCTGCCCTGTGTCTACCACGTAGTTGTGGAGCCATACATTGATCATGCCAAGGACCAACTGGCTGAAATCTAACCAACTGGTTTTTTGGGCCAATTTAGCTTTTATCCACACTCTTTGTCCAGCTGAAGTCCATGACTGTATAAATAGCTATGCCAGCACCAGGGAGAGGGTGATGCTCCTCTTAAACTGCCAAATGGGGGATCCACTTCCTTCAAAACTGCCAATGAAACTGCAGCATTAGTGTGCAAGGGCTGAGATCACCAAGGACCTGAGCACTGGAAAGGTTTTGATGCTCAGTGACAGTTGGTTTTCCCTCACACACTAGCAGAATGAGGTGTCTTTGAAAGATATCCCAGGACACAAAGGTTTGCAGTGGTGGTATTCAGGAGAAAATGGCAACCTAAGCATTGTATGGGGCCTTGAGAGGCTCTAATCCACCTCTCTGTAGCTAGGACAGTCAGGATTAAAATTTGAGAAACTGTCTGATAAAGTGTGAAGGTCAAAAAAGAGGTGCAGCATGGTTCTTGAACCTTGGCAAGGGTCTGGTAATAGAGGGGCTACATGGGTGACCTCTGTGAGAAGCTTCCAGAAGCTTCTACCATGTTCACCAGAGCCAAATGAAGACAGAGCCGCCACTGGTGAGTCAACCCACAACAACAACACAATGGCACAATGGCTGAGTCATTGGGGGTGCAAAACTCCTTCAGATCCCAATACTGCCTGGTGTGGAGCATTCACCCCATTTTTTTGGAATATTACATGAGATGCCAGCATAAGGGCTTTGGAACAGCCACCTCCTTTTCTTATTGGCCTTTACAGTGAAGTGCAATGCAAAATACCTCCAACAGGGACTCTAGAGGAGACCTACTCCAGAGGGGTGCACACCCTGCAGATGGGAGACTCCATTGCGGATGCGTGAGATGATTGTGCTTACATTCTTGTCTTACAGCAGGCGGAATGATGATGAGAACAAGGAGGAGAGCCCCATTCACCCACCAGTTTGGTAAAACCAAGCATATAGAATCGTGGAATTATAGAATAGCTTGGGTTGGAAGGGACCTCAAAGGTTATCTTGTTCCAACCCCCTCCACCTTGTGCATGGACACCTTCCACTAAACCAGGTTGCTCAAAGCCCCACCCAACCTAGCTTTGGACATTTCCACAGGCTGAGCTTTCCACAGCTTCTCTGAGCAACATCTTCAGTGCCTCACCACCCTCACAGTAAAGAATTTCTTTCTAATATGTAATCTGAATTTACCCTCTTTCAGTTTAAAGCCATTCCCTCTTATTCTACCACTACATGCCCTTGTCAAAAGCCCCGCCAGCGTTCTTATAGGCTCCCCTTTAGATACTGGAGGGTGCTGTAAGGTCTCTGGAGCCTTCTGTTCTCCAGGCTGAGCACCCCCAGCTCTCTCAGCCTGTCCTCATAGGAGAGGTGCTCCAGCCCTCTGAAAATCTCTGTGACCCTCCTCTGGACTTGCTTCAGCAACTCCAAGTCCTTCTTATGCTGTGAGCCCCAGATCTCAGTGGAGTACATATTACTCAGCTAGACCCTAACATCTTGAGTCCACTGAGGAGGCAGGTCTGGGAATGAGCCCCAGATTAGGGTTTGCATGAGAGATCAGTGTGGGCCTGCTGATCTCCAGATTACCCAAGTGTAGGAGACACAGCTGGTCAGTAAAATTAAATTGCATTCTCATACTGGCAGGTGTATTGGTGATTCCTTGGTGTCTAAGGAAGTGTGGACACTTAGGGATTTAGTTGCTTTTGAGGACTCCAGTTTCTCCTGCTATTGAAATTGAGCACTTCAAGTGGCTGAGCAATGCTTGAATCCCTTTGCAGATGAGTTCTAAATTGCTGGAGAAAGTGTAATTTTTATTTTTTATGTATACTTGTGTGTGTGTGCATTTGTGTACATACATATATATGTGTGTGTGTTTGCATGTGTGTGTGTGTGTGTGTATTTTTGTAAAATACACCATGTAAAGCTTCCTTGTGCCCTGGTCTAGAGGTCGTATTACCCCCACCCTGAGGAAAGGTCACAGCCATAGGAAGCATATGAGACCAAAAATTCCCGTTTAAGTCTTGTATGCATTATATGGGGTTGTTCAGTAGTTCTGAATATCACATGTCCAAAACTGTCTTATCCTCTCTCAAAAAATAAAGATCCCCTCAAGGTCATTTAAGAATCTCTGAAAGTTTCATATGAGATAGTGGTAAAAGATTTTTTAGCAAAAATTTTAAGAAAGTATATTTAATACTTTGGGTTTTAAGTATTTATTGCAAATACTTCAGATTTGCTATACCTTTAATACTAATGTCATACTTAAAATAAATCACAATGTGTACTTCCTGTGATCTTTTCAGAACGCAATAAAACAGATTGTTTTTAATGGCTGTTCCAGCAATGAAAAATATCTGTGTTAGGTGGAAACAACAAATTGATGCTTTTTCAATTCCTTTTAATGACATGAGGATCTTTGCAACATGCTGTGAAAAATATTCTCTTAATGATAGGCCTGTGGCACAACTTAAGGAGTCATCAAGAAATAAATGCTCTGCTGTCTGGCTGGCAGCTTGGTGTCCCTTAATTGAAGTATTATAAGATTCTGTGCAGAGTAAAGCCTCCAGGGTTTTGTAGCTAAATGGCACGGACACCTCTGATGAGACTTGCAGATGAAGATGTGTCAATACAATCTTCACCAATTTGCTGTAATAGCAGAGACTGATTAATTTTATAACCACGGGTGCTTCTATTAGCTAACCTAAGGAATGATTTAGACTTTATTAAGCGACTTATTTCTATCTTTTTCGAGAGACTTCTGCAGCATAGTTTATCTCCAACTGCTAGACAGCAACACTTTTCCTAATAAGGATTCTAAATTTATTATTTAAGGATGGATCATGAGCATAACTCAGTTATGTGCAGCTTAGTGGGGGCAAATCTTTGTGACTTGGCAAATCAACTGTACTTAGGTTGGTGTTTCTCAAAAAATAAAGTGGCTTGATATCCTATGCAACTGAAATGGCAGCTCCTGTATACATTTTTAATGTACGAAAAAGGAAATTGAAGCAACTAAATCAAAAATATGTGGCTCTATATTTTTATCTTTTTTTGCCAGGCTATAAAACTATTTTAATATTTTGTTATAATTGCTTATGGACATGTAGCATGATTTGGTTACCCATAATCAACCAACACTTTATATTTTAGGGCTTTTTTCAATAAAATATGAATTTCCACATGGACAATGCATTTCATGATTGCTTTGTGCAGTGCTGGCTCTGCAGTCATGCTGCACTTTCTCTCAGGAATAAGGAACCCAAAATGACTCCTGTACATTCTGGCCACAGCAGACAGTTAAAAAAATGTCATATCCATTTTTTGATAGCAAAAACCCTGACTTGATGGCTGTCATCAGTTTCCTTACCCATTCGGCAGGAAAACTGATGGCCATGTTTTCTCCATCGCAGATGCCATCATGCCTCCCACTGAGGAAACTATGTCCCGCTTTGTATCCCACTGCTGCCTCCTGACACAGCACTATGTCCTCACTGCTGAAGGAGAATGTTTGTCCAATGAGTGGAGACAAGACTCCTTCCTTAGTCTTACTTACCAAGAATACTGGAGCATACTGTTCTTTTTTTTCTCTCAGCTTTGTGCTGTTTTCCAGCTAGGCAGCCTCATACAAAATATTAAAGAATATGCTGTTCACAGAAGTCAAGTTCACACATCTCAAATTGCAGTCAGCAGCATAGATGCGGAGTAACTCACTTCTAGATCGTTGTCCAAAGTTTCACTCATGCACTAATGGCAGAGAAAGCAGTTACTCTTTGCGCATCGTGGTCCCAGGATCAGGACATAATTCAATTCAATCTTGTACTCCTTTATGTACAATCTGATTCTGGGATGCACACTTACGGCATAAACTCATCTGTTACAAGGTAGGAGAGCTGCACATACAATCTGAGGTTCATATTTTTCCCCTACCAGCAGAAATGTAAGTGTAGGAAAGTGTTTCTTTGGATCAGGGCTTTTTCCTCCCTTCCCCTGTCCCCTAGTAGTTTTGTGTTTTGATTTTTCTCTTTTTTTTTGGTGAATGTGCAATTCATCATTTTTTTATATTCATTTCTCAATTGTGACTTAATTCATAACCCTATTTCAGCATTTATTTCTTTGAAATTTATTCTTATTATTTGCTTCATAGTTTCTTTTCTTTGACCAACTGTTGAAATTTTGAAACAGTAATAAAAAAATCCTGAGTAGTGAACAATAAATTTTGCTTGTTCTGCATAATGTGCAACTCACTTTAATAGCAAGATTCTCCAGAATCACAGTGTTTCAGTACTTCATTCTTACAGACATCTGAAAGTTCAGTCTTCAAAATTACAGGAGTCCCTAATTTTTGACTTGCCTGAGATCTTCTGAAAGTCAGATTATTTCTAACTTTGCCTCTTGTAAGTTCCATATACATTTTCCTTATGTATCTGCAAGCTACGTGCCAGTGGTTGTCTGATCTAGCATGGCAGATCCAAGTGCTTGTCACTGCAGACATGTTCAAAGAAATCACTCTGCAAAGGCTTGTGGGAGCCAAAGGCAACTTCCTTGTGAAGTACAGAAAAAGCATCCCTTTGGAATTGAAGCAAACATTGGTGATCACCTTCTTTCATGCTTGCTTTGCTTTTTCTCTCTTCCTTACGTCTGTAGGCTTCAGTTTTTCCCCCAACTGGTCTCCCCATCACCCCTGTAGCTTTAGGGTTGCTGCTCAGAAGTGGAGCAGCATGTGAGGATATGGCTGCTTTATGTCAAGCAGGTACGTGCCAGCTCTAGCTAGTCTGCTTCTCAGTATTTCAGGCTTGTTCCTCCTGCAAAGGTGAATTAATAGTGCCACTGATTCAGCTTGCATTTGTGTCAAAATGCATAAGAACCTGCTCTGATGCTTACATTTCTCACTGAATTCTGCTGTGGCAGCTCCATGATATCCTACCTACCAATTAGTTTTCATTTGAGATCTTCATGGGTGGTGAAATTGAAGCTGCTGAGAAGTATTGTGGCATTTACTGAGGATCCATTACCTAGTGCTTGAATTGGTAGCAGAGAAACTCCTGTCAAGGGAGATATGACTGACAAATGTCTTTAAAAAGGTATATTTGTGCACGTGTGTCTCTGTGTGTTTGTGTTTACAAATTAATTACCAGAAATACACTTTAAAAATAATTATGTGTGGCTAGATCACTTTACAAATTAAAACACTGGACTTTACTTCACCTTATGATTGAAGCAGTGCCTCTAGCGCCCTGCCCCCTGCATTCTCCTGGACAGACAGAAAGGAGAGCTAAGCTCGGATGGGTTCGTTGGCACCATATTATCCCATCCAGTGAAGTTCCCTAACCCTTGAATTGGTGCTGCACCTAACAGTGATTGAATCACTAAACAGTATTGATTTCAGCTTTCTAGAGAAGCCATTCATACAGCCTGGAGTGTATAAAAGAGCTTCTATTCTCCCTGAAAATGATTTAGTATAAATAACTAAAATAAATGTCGGTGGGAGATCTGTGAACTTATTAAGCAGAGGTAGACCTCTTGATGCGTTGCACATAGACTGAATGTGTGTATGTATAGATTTAAATAATGATACATGTATTTTCAGTCCAAGTTTGGCACAGGACCAGAATGGACCTCAGAGTGAGTGCAAATACCCCAGACAAATTACATAATATGCATCTGCATGGGGAAACCCAGAGCCGAGGCACACCGTGTCTATTAATCCCACCCCAGAGGCTACTAAAGGCTGGAGAATGCATACTCATAAATATGGGCTGTGTCCCCTGCTCACAGAGGTGGTCCCTGGAGACTCATTTGTACCCACTTTGGCAAGGTGTTTTTGTGTCTTCGAGGGTGACAAGAGCTGGGGAAGAAATTCTGCCTTGTGGCTAGAAAGGGCCATCTTGTTTTTGTCCTGCATGGCCACACTGTTTTCTGTGGCCATTTAATGTGGTTGCAGGTTCCTAACAATCCAGGCAGGTTTCCAGTGCACCCTGGAGGTTTATTACCTCTCTGTCCTGTCTCGCTGAAGTGTGAGTGTGTTGGTGGATGCGGGAAAGTAGGGACCCTGTGCCTTCCCCAGATTCCATCTCTGCCCACCATGGAGCATCTGAGCATCTCCTGGTCTTAAAAGGAATGTCTTGTTTAGGCTTTTTGGAGGTGAAGCACAGAAAATACAGTACCATGCCAGATACAGGCACTTCGAGTTAACTCTGATTCATAGTCTGCTGGAGGCAGTAGAAATCTCTCTATCATCTCTGACAGACTCTGAATCAGGCAGATGCTGAAGCACTAACAAAATATTAAATTCTACATATGTGTGCACACACATACATAGTGTTCATAAAGTATATACATCTATGCATTGCTTTAAATTTTCATACTAATACAGCATAATGCTAATTTATAGAGTGGATCCATTGCTCTGATAGATTTTGAAAAATAAAAACAAAATAAATCTTCCCTAAAAATGGACAAGATTTTTTTGTTACATGTTCTTACAGCATGACAATCACTGAAAGAGCTATTTAGTATGTTACATGGTTTAATAAAAATAACTTGTCTGGCAATGTCTGAAAGCTTTTACAGCTGCAGGGGTACTTCTTGGAAATAAATTTGTGTTTACACAGGTGCAGCCATATTTAACAAAATTTTTATATGCAATGCAAACAGCTGCCTGTCTGTTTTCTTTGGCAGAGCTCTTTCCAACTGAAACAATTTGTATCAAACATATCTCTCTGTGATACCTATATAAACAATAGACAAAATTCCTGTGAAAGGAAAAGGTTTTCAATAATGCACTTTTTAGATAAACTGGAAAGCAGAAGCACCTTGATTAGAAAAGCTTGTCCCTTCATGAAATATTTTGCGTTTGAGAAGGGCTCAGGAGTCCACTAGGGAAGTATTAAGCACTCTGTAGGAAAACTCAGAGTTTTATCGAGTTAAAGTCAAGCTGAAGGATTCTATGTTCAGTAAAAGACATTTGGCAAATTGGATATTTTGCTTAACAACAGCGCTGCCAGTAGAGATGTACATTATATTTTTCAGCTTTTGTAATATTTTTGTATAAATGAAGTATTTCCCAAAATATTTAGTCATAACTCAGTTTTCATTTCTGACTATAATTTAAATATTTTGTTATAATTTTTTTTCATTGTATGAAATTCTTGTTCATTCAGAAAACTGCAATCTACAGGAGCCTGAGCGACCCTGCACTTTTCACTTCTTTGCAAATACTCATGCTTTTGAAAGGCAGCCCTATTGCCAGCTTGCTTTCTTTTGGTCATAATTCTGTAGATTAAAAGAGTGTGGATTTTAAATTGCGGTCTGGGTTCCAAAGACACCTTCCTCAGCATTCCCTGTTCCCAACAAAAACAGTGAGTAGGAAAGAAAGATTTCTTCACTTAAATTATCCTGATGTTCACAATTTCTTTCACTATTTGTTAATGTAAAAATGTTTTCTGTCTAATTTACAACTAAAAAAGTTTATGTTAATATATGCTGCTATTGATTCAAATTGTATTAAAATATTATTGAACACATACACAAAATACAGTTCTAACATTAAATATCAATTTAATTATTTCAGCATTGATGAGGAATAATTTTTTGCTCACAGATGAAGAGCAAACTCTCCAACAGCATTATTTTGTAATGAAATTTTTTTGTTCTTTTGTAACCATGCAGTATAGCAGGTGAACCCATGCATATGATGTACTTGATCAGTCCTTTTGCTTTATCAGAAAGTGAAGTGAAGAAGCTAACAATGCTTCTGGCAGCCTCACTACAACAGAAACCTTGTGCCTAGATAAAGATTTTAATAAATTATATATTTGTTTAACTCCATGGACTTCAACAGAGGATCCAGTGGGCTTTGTGCTGTACTTGCATTTGTGTGGAGCTGACACAGCTCCTGAGTGCTCAGAATGACAAATCTTTGTTAGCATTGCTGCAGATTCGCAGAAAGCCCTTCATGAAATGCAGTTTAGTCTACCAGCACCATGGGGGCTTGTCATGCTCTCTCCTACGCAGTGTGCTGGAAACATATTTTCTGTGAGGTCACTTGTTTGTTCTTTTCCTGTGAATTTTCCCCTCAGTGTAAATACAAATGTCATTTTCTTAAGCCTATTTGGCACACAATATATTCACATATCTCCACAAGATGCATTTACATATACCTGTTATATCCCTGTACCCCTGTATAGAATGAGGCAGTGCTTTACCACTGTTGGAATTACAGCCACAGAAGAAGAGTCTGTGATTGTACATTTTCTACACTTTCTGAATTATTCTGGCCTTCTGTTTGAACTTCAATCTGATGAGCTGAGAGCCCAGAAGACATATTAAAGCAAATTGTGCTCTGTGTGTAAAGGCTGCTTTATTTTTATATGACTACATTAGCCATGAGAACCGACTAGAAAATGAAATTTCTTTGTGGGTATTTAGCTTCTCTTTCCCATCTAAACAACATTTAAATCATTAACTACAGTGTGATTATTTGTTTCTAGGTTTAAGAAACATGCGTCTATCATCAGGCATGCCTGCACATCGGTAATTGTGTAAGCTTTGTGGGTTTTTTGAGCAATAGATTTACTAAGTGAATGAGAACTCCACATATCCCTTAAGCGCTTAAATTTTCAGACTGAAAGATTTCACTCCAGTGTTTTTAGCTGAGCTGGACTCTAGGCTAAATTAGGAACACTACTCACTGACAGCCAAATCGAGTCAGAAAATCCAGGACGTAAGTTTGTGATGGCAATCTCTTTCCTAATAAATGAACAATTAGATAGAAGAGGGTATTACATTCAATTGAAATCAAAAACATTAATAAAGAAGAGATGGAGCAAATTTCACTTTGATGGAGAAAATTTATTTGCACATTAACTTGGGATCCTGTACTCAAGAGCAATGATTTCACCAGAAACAGAGCCGAGCCTGGGGCAGCTAACCAGGAGTGTTAAAAATGGCAGTCCTTTGCTTCAGTAAGTACAAAGCAGTGGTTCTTGATGCTGCAGAAGACTCTTTTAAGCAAGTTGCCTAATTGACTGCTGGACCCTGACACCTTTATGAATAATCCATTCCTGTATCTCTGTAAAACCCTAGCTTGCTTTCCACCAAAGTTCCCTCTCCAACTGCATGACCACCACCTCTCTGTTCAACCTTAGCTTAAAAAAGTATTTGCAGGAACGTGGAATGGTATTAAGTATATGAAGAATGGCATTAAGTCTATGAAGAAGCCTCCTAAGTCTATTAAGGGCCTCCTAGACAAAAAAGCTCTTTACAGAAGTAATTATTATTTGTTTTAGTCATTTCTTCATTTAAGTTACTTTAGATATACCTTATCTTAACCACTGATAAGGCTTGTGTTATTTCCTATATGGGCTGTTATTTTTCTATGCTGTCTCTCTGTGATATAGCCCAGGTTTGTAGAGACCCTGAAAGATGAAGTGAAATGCTACAGAAGCCAAATCCTTAGCCTTGGATCTGACTGTGAGCAAGCACAAAGAAGCTGAAGATGTTCTTTAAAGGGATAGCAACACTCTTAAAGTTTTAGTCATACAATGTCCCTGAGAAAATAATTTATTTTACATAGATGTGTCTAATGAAGGCTTGCTACTGGGATCCTCCCCTTGAAAGGAATTCTAGGGCAACAACCCTGAAAATAAAGAATATGACTTGTAATCAGTAGTGTTAACTATACGTTTAGGAAGGCTGGGATAATGTGGAGATACAGTAGATCAGGCACTAATATTAAAAAGATAATACTAAAAGCTACCTGAATCAGGCATTAATATTAAAAAGATAATACTAAAAGCTATCAGATAACTATGCTAAAGATGAATATGAGCTCAACTATGAGGCTTGACTGCATTCTTTGGTATAAATTGTATCTTAATTTATGTCTCCAGAACAAAGACGTGTACTGCCCTGTAGTGGGCGATGGATGAGGGAGCCTTGTTCATTCCTTTATCTTTGGCTTATAAATCACCCCTCTTCCCTTTCATGCTTTCATCTTACTTCCTCTCCTTGAGGATCCAGCATTAATTTAGGTCGTGCTGCTGTGTGAGTGCCCCAGGAAACTCCATCTGTACCTCTGCTGTAGCACCCAGGTCAGACATCCTGGCAGAGCAGCCCGGACAGGGCTCCTGGAGCAGGCACTTCCTTGGCAGGGAGATGGTTCCCCCTGCTCCTTTACAGACACAAGCAAGTGTCCTTACCCCCGGTGCATGAACATGAAGTGGCTGGGAATTAATCCTCCCAAAATAATGTGGGGGAGCAATGGGGCAAATATACTATTGTATCATTCAGATTAATCAAATACACAGTAAAATCCTCTTCCTTGTAGTAATGCTAGTTGAAATAAATTGTCATAAAGATACTAGGAAATAAAAGTGGCCAAGGACTGTTTGCTAACTTTCAAAGCAAATCCCATCTGATATCCATATCATGAAATTTAATTCATATTGCCCTCTATTTCCCAAATACAAATGAGAAGCAGGTTTGTCCAACATACTCCCTCTGGGAGCAATCCCAGTTGCTTTCAGTCTCCTCAGCACACCTGCATGCTAGTTGCTGACTGACATGTGCCAAAACTGGATGGGAGATTGTGCTAACAATAAATACTACAGACAGCCCTGACCATAATTATGCCATGGCTATATTTTGCTGTGGTCACCCTGCCCAGCTTCCTGGCACTGTGCTCCATCAGTTCAAAGTTATTTTGAAGACACTGAAATATTTTAATTTTGCTAGAGCTGAGGACTTACATAAATCCCAGATTTATATCAAAATCCAAGATTTATATCAATCCCTGCTTCATATCAAAAGTGCTTAGGTCTCCACACGCTCCAAAGAACTTTGGTGATTTTCAGCAGAATGTTATATCACATCACAAAGACAATTAAGAAGTAATATTTTTTTTTAAATAAATTGGTTTTTAGAAGAGTACTGACCAGGAAGATACTGGGGTTTTTTTGCTTCATTCTTGGCTGCTTCTCAAAAGAGTGAGAAGCAAAAAAAATCTAACACCTTCTTTTTAATAGTCTCTGTATTTTTTAGGGTGAGAATAAAGATTACTATTCAGCACATGGCAACATCTCAAGTTCATGTTGATGATAAAAAAAGATCTGTGTCCTAGGACTTTAATCCGAAGTCCTGCAAAGCAAAAGCCCTTCAATAGCAAGGACAAAGTCTGTTTGCTAAACAATATAATCTCATTGGTCAAGTGCTTCTTGGTTGTTCAAAGCTCTTGAGAAATCTGACATCTTTCATTCCTGAAGGTGTTCAAATCTGTTTTCCTGAGCACAGAATTTATTTGGCTTTGTAATCAGCAGGTGCTGCAGAAAAAACAAACTTTTTGAGGAGTATTTGACCATGTTTGTCCTTACTCTGGATAGAGTCACATAGTTTGGCGACAGGCACAACCCTCTCAACATTCTGCTCGATCGACTTTAGAGCACAAGCTGGTGACTGCAGTTACAAGCCTCTGTTGCCATCATCTTTTATTATGTAACCCAAATTATATTATTGCATCCCCGGTCTGCCTGTGATCACTCTGCCACTTCATTGTTCTGGCCTTTTCTGTTTGAAACAGATGTTTAAAAACATTTGAATAAGGTATTTTAGTTTCTGGACTTCTTGTCATCATCCTGCAAATTTACAGCAGTCAGCAATGTAAACATGTACTTGACAAACTCCAGCAGCTTGTAGACTTCAGAGTTCATCCACTCATTTCAGCAAGGCAGATGTTTCATTTTAATACTCTTCATACTATAGATTAGGATTATGCTTTTTCTTTCTTTTGCTTTCTTTATTTCTCTCTTTGAAAAGGGAATAAACCTGACATGCTACTAATGTCATTTCACACTGCGGGCCAGATGGCGAAAAATGCAAAGGCTGCAACTCTGTTTATGTATGGGGGAAAAAAGGAATTTTGTTTCTGAAAGACTTTCAGCTCAATCATTTGTTACTTTAAACTAAACACTAGATGATGAATAAAGTAGGACTATCTGAACTTCAAAAAGGTCCTTGAGATTAAGTGCTTAACAATGTAATGCATCTGGAGGAAGAGTATTACATTATTCCTGTTTGCTGCATTGGAAAGATGTTGGGAATGTTTTCACTATAGTGGCTGCCTACAAGCAGGGTGCTTGAAGACAACATTTGGCAGTCCCTTGGAAATTTCTGGAGATATAAATCATATTTCCATCACATTTTATTCTTATTAGTGAAAGATGGTACTTGAGCAGACTGTCTGTGCTAAAATAGCTTGTTTTATCTGCCATTTCAAAGCAACAAAATTGTGTATTTACCAAGAATTGTGTAAAATGCACAGAAATTCAGCATTATTCCAGGTAACTTTAGACTCTGAAACTTAGGGATGGGAAAGTTTTCACCCAGCAGGTTTCTCTGATTTGCAGATTATCACAGAAGTCATCTAAAATTTGTTATTCCTCATGATTGTTAGAGAAAGGTTGAGAAAACTAACTGTGCCTTGATTTGTTTACTTTAAAGCAAATGTTACAGAAGAGATCTCAATTTGGGGATCAAATTGTTTTGCTTTGTTTTCCCATCCTGGTTCTGTGGTACAATTATAGCACATCCTGAATGTTTCAGTCCAGTCCACCACTCATTCTGGTGTTTGGATGGACAGGCTGGTATTTTCCATGAAATACCATCACTCTTCAAAAATAGAAGTGGTTCTCATGCACCACTGAATGCTCCAGTTTGCCAAAGAAAGTCAACCCTCAGAAAATGGTGGGAACAGAAGGGAAGCAAATCCCAGATGCAGAATCATATTCAATTTTAAATCATTTAGCACAAAGTATTTCAGTTCTTGAGTTTTTACCTTTTTTTAAAATTAAAATTGTGGGGAGTGTTTGTTGGTTGGGGTTTTTTGTTTCTTTGGTTTGGTTTTTTTGGTTGGGTGGGAGAGCGGTTGTAGTTTGATTGTTTGTTTGTTTGTTTGTTTGTTTGTTTGTTTGTTTGTTTTTTCTATAGAGCGCTTTACTTCCCCAGCCATCCTCAGGAATTTCCAAACACACATGAGAATGAAGTTTGGACTAAGCAAGAGGAAATATTTTGTTCCTCTGTTTCATGAGGTTTTTTCGTTAGTTGCCTGTTGTTGTGTCATCACAGTCCCTGTATAACACCAGGTTGTGTCTGAAAGAAGAAACTCCTGTGTAGCTTTCTTCAAATGAGTTATGTCAGATTTTTAGAGGAAGGAATTAACTATGTAAAGGGGAACAACCTTTTGAGATTAAAATTGCCTGGATGAACCCAAGAAAAACTCAAATAGAAGAGCATTGACCATCCTGTGACCTCACAAAATTGCTTCCTTCACTCTTGGCTGAACACAGTGATGATATATCACAGTATGCATGAGAATCTGCCAGGATGTGTTAGTATATTAGGCCCTAGTTAAGGATGAAAGGCAAAGATAGGGTAGGCACGGACCACATCTTTCCCTGAAATATTTTCCTGTGTTGTGCTACTAACATGAGTATTCTCCAGCACCAAAATGATCAGGAATGAAAAATACAAAAGAACGCTTAAAATAAGTTCCCAGCAGTATTTTTGACAGTTCTACTGATTACAGTAGAAGGTAGCATCAAAGGAAATTAGTATAAGTCTTTGATTAAGACAGGTAAATAAATGCATTAAAAATGTAACTTCACGTGTTTGTTGACAAGATGAGACTTGAATTTAGGATTTAGGATTTACAGTCTGTGTTATCAAATAGTACAAACTGTGTCTGTTGTGGATGTAGTCCTAAAGATCATGGTCATAATAACAGAATACTCCTATTACTTAAGAAATCTATTCTGTCCAGATATTCATATCTAAGACATCAAAAATAAAAACTTATTGTAATGCTGTTTATATTTTTTACATTCAAAATGTAGATTAAAATTTTTTTGTATGATATAGATCAGAAGTAAATAAGGACTGAAAGCTCTGACTGAACTTCATCAAATTCCTGCCCTGTTTGAATGTGTCTGAATCTAATCTGTCCCTATACCTTTTTGATTTTTGGCCAAATCCACATTAGAAGACAGACTTACTTATCATTTTAGATACAGCTGAACTTTTAATGTGAGTGACTGACCTCACAATTTTTCCCGTATTCATACTGCTAGAGGTTTCTGAAGAGTAATTTATGATAAAAGGTTTCCCCTGTTGCAAACTACCGTATTGTATTGTAGACTCTAACATTGTTATAGTCTCCAGGTTACACACAAACTCCAGTCTACATCCAAACAAGATTCAAGTATGTGCTGAACTAAGCTTGGCTAAAATTTTTGAAAAGTGTGGAATACATTTTGGAGTAAATCTACTGTCAGTCTTCTTTCGGTCTTTTCATTAAGTCTAACAAAACTGAAATGGAGGTATTTTGATTCATAAAGACTCCCTTACAGAAACAATGCTCTGCAGTGTGAGTAGAAAAGTCTTATAAAACCTTTTTGTGTTACTTAATTAAAAGATGATGGGCAGAAGGGATAATAGGTTGTTTCTCAAATTCTAATGAATTTTATCATCATAATGATGATTACCAAATGTCTGTATTTGCAAAAGAACAGCAGTTCATAAATATCAAATTTGTGCTATTATTAACATGCAGAATGTGCCAGTTTTTATCAATATAGGAATCTGGTAATTATCACTAAAGCCATTAATTAAAATTAAGAAGTAACTAAATAAGGAATAGGAATGCCACTTACTTCTTAACATCCAAAGAGCAGAAATATCTACCTATTATCCTTTTCAGGCATCTGACACTGTGACAATGGAATAGAAGGTTGTCACGGCATAATAGTCCCCAGCTGCTGGGTGGATGTGAGCCAAAAGTGAGGCATTTATCAAAAACAAACACTAGGGGAAGCTGGGAGACATTCATCCTGGGACAGCACTCTATTAAATCCATGGTGTTTCTGTTCCAGTGGGTGACTGATGGGTGTGCTCCATCTAACAGGTGTCAGTGTGGCACTGTGGTCCCAGTCCCACACCTGGAGCCACGTGGTGGTTGTCCAGGGAAAGCAGACATCCTCACACCCTGCCCAGCCAGAGCATGGGGCATTTGTGGGGTGTCACACGGTGTCACCCCTCCGTCACCCACTGCCTCACAGGGCGCTTGGAGGACTGCACAGCAGGACCAACACCCATGAGTGTGAGCGGCCCAAGGGGTGGGGATGAGCTGCCCCCAGGCATCCCCAGTGTCGCCATCACCACATTGGTAAAATTGACTGGGAGGGGGCAAGGCAGACAGGAGGAGGTCTGGCACTGCAGGGCACGAGGGTGGGAGGCAATCAGAGAGCAGTGGAGGCTTGGGGAAGAGAAAGGGACTGTGCTTTCAGTGTGCACAGTGAAGCTCTGGTGTAGCTGGAGCCTGGCAGGAGAGCCAGAGGCTCCTTTGGAACCACTCCCGCACAGCCCGGCAGGTGGTTAGGGCACACCTTCATGAAATCAGCCATCAGACCCCCATGGGGTACTCACTGCAAGCCAAATGAGCTCTGTGGGAAGGGGTGTTGCTGCAAGGGACAGTACTCATGCTTATCAAGACATCAGTACTCGCATGCAAACGTCTTCTGCACTGGACACGAAAGATTTTGAGACAGACCCAGTCTGCCAAGGCAGTGGAGGAGGAGGTGAAAAGGGTGCATCTTTTTGAGGCAAATACCAGTTACCTCAGTTTCATAAGAGGCTTTCTGCTCTCCTGGCATTGTGTTATATATCTTCAGCCTCACTCGCTGCCCCCTCCTGTGTAAAATTTACACAAGCATTGAAAGATTGTGGAATACCCAAGGAAATAATTTTTCAGTCGATTGAGTTCTTAATGGAAAAACCTCCCTGAATGCTATCTTACAAATTAGAAGATCCCCTGCTTTCTAAATAGTTCAATTGAAATCAGCTTTTGTATTTATCCTTCAGGTCATTCAGGCTCAAATGTTGTTAGCTCTGAGTCAAAAAGTCAGATTTTTAAAGGGAAAATGTCAAGTCCTTTTAGGCTTCAACTGACCTTTTAAACCAGATTAGGGATTTGAAGCATTACACATGGATTTCTACATTTTATATCACAGTATTTAACAAATGATCAAATACAACTCCCAAGAATACTATTTTTACAAGCTTGACATTTCAGGCCTTAAAGGATGTTGCTGGTCTTTCTTTTACATAAAATTACCCTGGAGAAATTCAGCCTGTTTTCTGTTCCTTCGTTTCTTTCATAAGAGGGGAAGTTCTGTGCATTTCATTCCATGCTGTTGTTCTCTCTCTGGCATTGCAAGCAAGAAAATATCATGATGAAATCCTTGAGATATGCTCAAAGTGATTGCTACAATAAATTCACTCGGTGGGTGTCACATATGGTTAGAGCACAAATCAGGCAGTTATAGATGCCAGCAGGGCCCTAGGAATAGATCTGACCTTACTTTCCTGCCTGGACTGACAGATAATGCCACTAAAAATGCACTAAATCTCCCAAGGTGGAAATAATAGAAACTCTCATTTGGTTCCAAGTGCTTCCCTCACACAGGTAGGACAAAGGAAAAGGATTCTAGAGTGGGATCGTGGATGTGTGAGAGGACACACATAAGCTGAATGAGCAAGTTTGGTCCAGTGCTCAGAGACTGCAGACGCAGTGGGCTCAAGAGGAGGAGTGCCATTCTCGGCTGCTGAGGTCTGTAATGGATCTCTGCCACTCTCACATCCCGGGAGCTCATCATCTGGAACTGGATGACAGTGGAGAGGATGGGGACAAGATAAATTTCCTTCCTGTTTTCTGCCAAGGGAGGCAGGTCCTATTTCAGAGGTATTGCATCAGAGGGCTCAGGTCTGCCTTGCTGGCTGTTCAGCCTTTGTCCTGTTTCCTGAGGGTGGCCCATTAAGTGGTACTTCCATGGTACTGGAATTTTAGGACCGTTTCTCTGATCATAGCTGGAAAGAGACCAGAAAATGTTATCACGTGGACCAGCTAGGCATCAGACAGCAATAGGGTTCAGGTTTAAAAGACTGCATTAAACCACCAGCTCCTTCTATGTCTGTAGTGGAGATAAGGTTTGTCATTTAGGCACATGGGTTTTGTTTGGGTATTTTTTTTCCATACCAGACCAAGACCTTCAGGTTCCCTGACAAGTTTTTCTGGTAGTTTCAAAAACATCTCTGAATCCAGTATTATTATGGAATGTAGAGGACATCTCAAGGTTTTCCCATAGTCCCATTTTTGTTCAAGGTCTCTCCCCAGTTGACTCCAACCCAGACAAGCACAATGCAACATTCTGCTGCACACTGCAGTCCAAAGGGGTTAAACCACAAGAGTTTGTTACCAGCCAAGCATTCTCCATCCCTTGATAAACGAAAGGTGTTAAAAGGGTAAATTTGTAGAAAAAGAGCAGAGATTGCCTTCAAGTTTCAGCCCTGTGCTGGTAGCATTTAATACAAGTGGTTTTTATTTTATTTGCCTAATAGGCATTACTGTGCACACCACAGGACCTGTATGGGTGTGGGTGAATAGAGTCTTGCAACATCTACACATTTTAAGTGCAGAGCTTACCTTCTGAAACAGAATTCCAAAGTTTCAATTTCAGAAGTTGATGTTTTATTGGAAAGGACTGAAGAGGTAAGTCTTGTTATAGCAAAAAATGGTGCTGACTTTAGGTCTCTTCTGGTAACTGCTAAGTATAAAATAAACACCACACAAGCGTGCACCTCTGTATGTATGCTTTGATACTTTCTGCATTGTGACACTAGTACTGTCCTTACAGGATCAGAATAACTCACTTTTTCCAGGTCCTGCATCTGAAGAGAAAAACACAAAAGAAGCAATCAGCAGTTCTGTACCTGGGATACAAAATTATTGTAGTCTGAAGCTAACATATTATAATTGGTTAGAGCAATTATTTACAGTCCTTAATGTTAGTTTTGCTGGTGATTTCACTCTTTTCAGCTCTTCTTACTGATTGGTTTAGAATTCTAAGCTATTCAAGGTTATAACACAAAAAAAGCGTTTGTAACTTATAGCCAGATGTAGAAAGTCATGACAACACCTAATGATAAAATTGCCGAAGACATCTGACAGATGCCATTTCGTGATGCGATTGTTTTTTTCTAAAATAAAATAAGCAGCTATGCAGCTGTTTTAAAATATTTGTCAGACTTTATCAAAATCATTTACCTATCACCATATATTTGTTTCTTGTAATGGAAAATACCTGTAGTATGACAACAAGATGAGGTTAATCTGAAGCAAATCAACATGATAGTTTTCCATTATTGGAACTCAAACAGCCTTGTCAACAAGGGATGACACAGAATAACAATGCTGCTGCTGTTACATGAACATGCATTCACAGAACAAAGAGTATTTTGAGATATGTTTTTCGTCTAATTTGGCAACATTTTATAATGAAAACCAGCCTATTCTGTTAAAGCTCAGGAAGGCAAGCCCTCTTGAAATAACATGTTCTCCTTGAAGGTTCTGCTTTGCTCAAGTTTATCTCCTTTCCTCCACCAAAGAATTCTTTCATTGCTTTAGTCATAATTAGAAAGACAGAATTAAGAAAAGCTTGCAAAAAAAATTTGGATTCATAATGTGCTCCAGTGTTAATGGGGAGTGCTTGGTCTCTGATACAAAAGTTGTATCTACTTAGTTTATGAATTTTATAGGACCGGTCTTCTGGTCATCTGATTTTGCTTTGGAAGCAATTATACATGGAGCTTTGTTGGACCCTTCATCTGACTAGAGGCATTTTTGTTTATGCCAATCAGCTCTGCATTAACAATTAGATATTAGTTTAAGTTACACTTAATTTTTTGCAGGAAAGAACTCCTAAAAAAGAGGGATATTGCCCCCCAAGCTCCCATTCAGAGTGTTCAGGACTTCCTTTCACCATTAACCAGATGTGGCAAGAAAACAACATCACAAAACTGAAATGGCTAGTTACTAATGATAACATAATGGTTATAGCATCGCACTTTATCCTCAGTTTGGGGAACATCCTGTCACAACAGAGATCTATAGTAGGTGACAGGAGCTTATGAATTTTGCAAAGCCCAAGGGGCATAATTTTTTCATTTAGCAAGTAGGAATACAGTCAATTCAAAACACAAAGTCGAGGGTGGAGAAGTTTGATAATGCTATAACCCCTACGGTTTTGGAAATTATTGTTTGCTTGGTTTAAAAAAATTCAAAAACCTCAGCTCTTGCTTCAGAGAATCCATCTTCCCTCTTAAGTGTGTTTCAGGAATAGTTTCCAGCAAACAGCCTGACTAATGAGGAACTCGGATGAGTTTCTAAAGCAAATGTATCACTGAACTGTACTGATGGAGCTCCTGCTAGAGCTCCTGGTAACCAGAGAGCCATGGTCCAGTCTTTGCCATGCAACAAGGTGTGATGCAGAGGTTCCCGAATTAGTGCCAGGTGCAATAGCAGTCCTGGGACCACGTCAGTGTGCTGAAGCCAGCTGTAAGATTTCTGATTGCTTATCTCAACTTCTCTCTGTGCTCAATAACAGCATGGACCAGGCTGGGAGGGTGTGTGACACAGAACCCCTTGCACTGTCACACACTGATATCTAACAATATTGTTCAGCAGTTCACACAATTCTTCCCCTTTTCTCTGATTGCCCCAGTCTGAGAAGAAGTTAGTCTTTCTCCGCTGCAAGAGCATCATCAGAAGCATCCCAAGGGCTGTGTTCTCTGCATCCATCCTGCCCTTTTTTTGAGAACACATGACTGGAATAACAACTGCAGCTTGAGGGGCTGGCCAATGCTCAGGACTTAAAAACAGCCAAGAGAGAAAGAGATAAGGTGCATATAAAATTAGAATTGTTTCCTTTTCTAATGCAGAGGGTGTTCCTATGGTCTTATATCAGCAGAAAGGCAGATATCTTACTTTCAGAACCACATGGTTGCCTTGCTCCCATTTATCATCTGCCTTTACCAGACTAAATTAGCCAGAACTGGAAGATCTGGCAACTGTTCTCTGGGGTTCAGGCTGGTTTACCACCACATGGACTCAGTTTCCACATCTCTCTGCACATGCTCGCTCCCTTCTAAGTCACTTCATCTTTCTGGTCTCTCACTTTTGCTCTGCTTTGTGCTAAAGCCGTCTGTTTCCTTTACTCAAACTGCTGCTCAGTCCACACACTCCAGTCAGCAGCTCAGTGCTTCGCTTCTGTGTCTGGGTTGGTGCTGAGCTTCCCTCCCCGTACAGAGGTTTGGACATGAAACTTTTTTTTTTTTTTGCCTGAGAATACTTTCCCTTGCCCTTTGCTTCCAGGCAAAAAGGTTTTTCTTTGCTAACTATTACTTTACATTTATGTTGGGTCTATCTCCTCAGAGCACCCCAAAGCACTTTACATACTCTATGCAGGAATCAGTGGAGGGTGACTGCGTTGGGGCTCTCTTGTTATTTCTGTATTCTTAGTTACAGCACTCTGTGTCATAGAAACTGAGTTGGTGACTGACAAGGTTAATTCTGCTTTGCCTAATTCATTCCAGTAGAAAAGCCATGAAAAAGTACAGTTTAAGTGCATAGAATTTTAGAGGGAATATCAAGCACACTTCCTACACTGTTTTAATCTTGCTCTAAGGGAATAGATGAGAAGCATAGTTGATAGGAGAGAGTATTTACATAATTTAGATTACTCCAGAGCACTTCATTATAGTACCTAGAAAGAGTGGAAAGAACAAGTGTTTTGGAGATGTCTGTCTGGGCAGCAGAACCATCCTTATCCAATGATGCAAATCAATCCTTTCAACAGTCAAGGAGACCAGGGTTTGGGTGGTGTTCATCAGAAAAGTATGAAATATATGAGAAAGGAAATAGTATTTTACATTTCCAAGTACATGAGTCTATTATATTTCAGACTTTTTAAGAAAAAGCCACCAACAAGGTATGCAAAACAGGATGCTGCTCACATTGCTTATTAAAAAAACCACATATTAGTATAACTACCATTTTACAATAACAAAATATAATCACACATTTGAAGATTTAACAACCTTGAAACAACAGTGGTTTCCATGCTTATGTCAGAAGAGAGGAGGAAGTATGATCATATCTAACATTAAGAGATCAATACTTCACAGCAGTCAAGGAATAGATAAATACGGCAGTCAATTCAGCAAGCAATATGGTATAATAAATTTTATTTTGAAGGTAACTTTTGGAAGAGTGGAACACAACTGATTGCAGGGAGATTCCATTTGGAAAGTGATGGCAGAGCAGTCATAGCTTGTGAACAGTGAATGTTGGTATTGACCATGTGCTTCCACGGGACTGACCCACTGACTTCAAACGGCTTCACAAAGAGCCCTGGGTTTTGACCAATGCACTGCATTTTCCTTATCAGTCCCTGTAACACAGCACATCAGCACCTCCACCTGTCCTGCTCTGGGAATGTACAGCACACACCAGTGGGTCCCTGTTTATCACAGTCTGTCCCACTGTCCTCGAGCTTCTCACTGCCTGGTTTGCATGGGAGACACCTCCTTCTCAGAGGATCACAGAACAGGTCAGGTTGAAAATGCCAGACATGCCACTGACAGTGGAAGCAATACTCCTTACAGCATAGGGTTAAAGCAATTTTTCTTCATCTGTTCAAAGTGGTGAATAAAATCCTGTTCGTTCTCCAGAGGAAGGGGCTTTAGGAAAGTCACACTTCTGGCATGAGCATTTCAGTCAAAGGTCTTCTTCTTCCAAAATGCCTCTTCTTAGTGCCTTGCTGAATCCATGAAAATTCCTCTTTTATCTGGAGCTGCTCTAAAATAAGTTCTACATTTACACGGAATGCCATGGGTTTATTGGCTGTGGTGGTCTCAGCAGCTCAGATGATACTCAGTTTGACAAAGCTCATGCCTAGCAGGTTCCTGGACTTGTGGAGAGTGGTATGTCTGGAAAGCTGGTTCCATAAAGCTGGACCCATAATGCAGAGCAGCCACATGATGGAAATTAAGATTGGCAAGAAATCATTCAGTTCAATGCATCATACTTTGTTACGATAAAAGACCGTTCCATGAGGTACATTGCATGGTGGTGATATTTTGTGGAAGATGAGTAAGTTTGGCCTAACAGTTCCTGCCTTGAGTTAAGCTCAGTTAACCCCATTGCTGCTGATGATGATTGCAAGTTCACTGAGCTCTGCACCTCAGATGCCTGAGAAATTCAAGAGGTAATCAAGAGTGACTTTGACAGGAAAAATGGTGACCAGTTCTTCCCTGTTGGCTAAAAATCTTTTCACCAGGATGCACCTGAAATGCTTTTCTGAAAATCTTATTTCCTGTACAACCAGGAATAAGGGCTGTTGTACTACCTATAAGAGACCTCTGGCCATCTATCATGGTCGTCTCATAGTGTCCCAGTTGTGCTTGTCTAGAAGAAAAACTAATTCTTACTGCATCCCAAAACATATCATCATTAAAAAAGAGTATTAATGTTTTTAACTAGCAATAAAACTGGAAAGAAAATTAATGGAAGGTCTGTTTATGTAATCTCATGATTTGGTCTGTATTTGTGAGGGGATTATTAAACAACTTTTGCACAGATGATGTGGCCTGGAATAGAGCTATTTCTTTCCAGTTTACCCAATGCCCCTGACTGCTCCAGAATTTCATCAATAACACTGTCAGCATTAGATAAACTCACAGTCATTCATTTTGATAACTTTATTTTTCTGAATCTGAGCTTCTTTCTAACATACCCTTATGCTGATAAAGCATTTCAGGAACAACAACAACAAAAAATCCAAATGTTTGATAAGAATACAGTGGAGCTCCTACATCATCCTTTCCAATGATTGCAATATGGAGACAAAAAGCTTCATGCCATCATGGCATGGGCGGTTTTTTCAGTATTTACAAGTATATGGATTTTGATTTTGCTAAGGTTCCTCAAGGCAAGTCTGCGAAGATTTTTCGAAAGCAGTACTTCATCATTCTTAAAACAGCAAAATTAACTGGATAAATGAGTCCATGTCTTTCTTTGACCAGTTTTAAGAGCTTTCATTATCTTTCTGTGTCCAGACTGAACAAAACACTTCTTTGTAAAGATGAATACATAGAATTATAGAATTGGACATGACCTTTTGCAACACAAGAGTCCCAAAAGGAACACTGTTTGTTCGCATTCAATTCCCACAGAGAAAATAAATTATGAAAGTAGGCAAGGAACTTCAAGCACCAAGGAGGCCTTCAGGCAATGGCATAGTCATTTGGAAGGTGAACAATGTCTGATTCAGGTTTTCATAAGGCTTAAGAATCTCAAAACCCTCCAAAAAACCTTGATCTAATACTACATTCAAGGATTCTTTTTCTTCTCTAGGTTCAGTTTCACAGTAAGTGTGACCATGGTCCAAGAACTGTAGTCCAAGTGAACTATTCTATCAGTACCAGTAATCCATCCATCCATCCATCCATGCTTTCAACAGCTTGTAATTATTTTATGATCCTCCCATTGCATGACCTGCAATTTACTGTCCAATATTAAAGCCAGATAATGCCAAAATCTTTTCCATTGAAACAAAATATGTCAAGGAGGAATAGAGTTTTAATTCAATATTTCAGATCAGAATATACTTACATTCTTCAAAACCTAGCTTTACACTTGGAGCAGCTAACCCCACTGGGCTACTCAGACTGGTCCACAACCCTCCCAGGAGCAATCAGCTTGGACAGTCTGCGCATGTGAGCACCTATCTCTGTAGGTCACATTTTAAAGCTTCACAAACCATGGGCCAGTGGTGTTGGTGATTACAGATCTCACATGGTATCTCATTTCTGTCATGCAGAGATAGAGGTGGGTCAACCCGCTGCTCTAGCCCTGCCTGGGACCCTGTTTCCTGTTATGTGGAAAGTGCACTTCTGTTAAAGGAGCTGGGAGAAGCCAAAGGACCCCATGGGACAGAGAACAACTGGGAATGGATTGCCACTACAGGAGTAATTTCTCCAGTCAGCAGCCCACTCTCTCTCCTGAGTTGAGGAGCCCCTGGGAAAGTAGAAAATAAAAGCAAAAGACCCCATGTCCTCTGCATGTGTAGGACATCTGGTCCTTCCCAGGGGATGTGCCATCATGTACTGCTCCTCAGCGGCACCTGGAGGGAGCTGGGTGTCCCACACACAGGAGGGAAGGTTAGGGACCCCTGGCCAGGAGCAGTCCTTTTAAACAGCAATTAGGGAAACATTTGGCTTTCAAGGGCTCAGATCACTTCCCCTGGCAAAACAGCTTCAGGCCCTTTCCCCTCAGCTTCAGTGACTTTCACGCAGCTTTGTGCCCAGCTGTGTCCTTGCATCAGCAGAGCAGCTCCTCTGCCTTTACCTTCTGCTCATGGAGGCTGCCCCTTGGAGCCACAGCTCCCTCCCAGCAGGGACCTCTTCCCGCCTGGGCCTGATTCCTGGAGGCAGAGGGCTGCCTGCTCCACACTGGTGCAGGGAACCTTTGTTCTACAGCTGTCTCTGGCTAATTGGCTCTCTGAGACCTGATATTCTCCAGGACTTTTTGCACAAACAGCCAGAAAGACTTAGGGGGGCAGAAGGGGCCTCAGGGTGAAATACTTGCTCTATTGAAGTAAGATGCAAAACTCCCTTTGACTTCAGCAGGGTCAGAGTTTTACCCTGTAGCTTTAATTAGCTGGCATTGTTGTAAGTGTCCTGTGTCGCTACAGGAGGAATGTAAAGTATGATATGTTCAATAGTGATGTGTACATCAATGATTTAAGAGGATATAAGAGAGGAGTAGTGCATTTAAAAGGCATGGAGATACAGGAACTGGCTTGTTTAAACCCTACCTAGTCTATGCTTCGTAGTAGCACTGAAATCCACATGGAGGCCCTGTAATTTAACAAAACAAACTGGCTCCCCCCCAAAACAAGTATCTGTGAACCACTGGGAAAAGTGTCAGAGAAAAATGATCAGACAAAAAAACACTATAAAGAGAGTCCACTTTCAAATCATTCAGTGTGCCCCTTCTAATAAAGACATGACATTTTCATATATATTTATGGATTTTAAGCAGGATAAAATGGCTGCCAGGAAGAGGAAGGAAGAAAAATCTCAACCCCCTCAAAAGGGGAAGAGGATGCATGATATAGGATGTTTAGCATGTTGGAGTGTAGTGGACATAGGAAACACATGTCAGGGTGTCACAAGTAGTACGTAGTGGCAGAGAGCTGATGTGGCAGAGCGATCGATATTTTGACAAGAGCCACAGTGTGAAAAGTGTTCTATGCAAATGCTGTGCCTGGAGTAATGAATAGTGTAATTTTTTCCTCTTCTGAGAATTTCAATGGAAAGGACACCTGGATTTCACAGAAAAGCCCCCACAGAGGAATTAAAAGCAATGTTTTATTCATTTATGAAGCAGACTTTGTCTTGTGAGCAGATTTCATCATTTCATTGTCTCTGGTATCTCAGAGAAGAACAAACAGCTGGTTCCTCACTAGATGCTTCCACAGAGGATTTGTTTTATTTTTTCTTTCCCCAGGAAATTATCAGTCTTGTACAGGAAAGAACCAGACACTGCTCCCATATTTCTGATTTCTAAGCCATGCTGAGTGAAGGGAGGCAGTCCAGTTTGGGAGGGTAGAACAGGGAAAGCCACATAATTTTCTGGTACATGTAATTCCTTCCTAGCTCACAGGCCTCCCAAGTGCTGTAACAAGGAACATTGAGGCCAGGTACTAGCAGTGGCCTGGAAAGACTGCCCACGATGTGTACAGGGCTTCAGTTTAATAGGAAGCCCACAGTCCAGGATTCAACTCGTGTGTATGATTGCTGTGTACTCAGCCATGGCTTTTGCAACACAACTACATTCAAGACAACTAAAGTGAAGCATTTCATATGCTTTTCTTTAGCCATCCAAAAATTTTAAGTATTTGGAAACTTTCCTTTTGATATTCTTTTCAGGTAGAATTGTAGAATAATTTAGGTTGCAAAAGACCTATAAGATCATCAAGTTCAACCATTAACTTAGCGCTTCAAAGTCCACCACTAAACCATATCCCCAAGTGTGACATCTACACACGTTTTAAATATCTCCACTGATGGTGACTTTACCACTTCCCTGGGTAGATAGGCTTGACAAGGCTTGGAGTTCCCAAGGCTTGACAACACTTGGAGTCAAGGAATCTTTCTTAATATTCAATCTAAACCTCCTCTGGAGCAACTTGAGGCCATTTCCTCTCCTCATATCACTTGTTACTTGGGTAGGTAAAATGATACCAGGTATTTGCTTCTTGAGGTAGAAAGGTCATTCTGCTCTCTGGCTCAGTTGCAGAGGTTTGCTCCAGTTCTTATTTACATTAACAGATTTCAAAGTCCTAATGTGCTGTGTATTATAAATTTAATACTAAGAATTCTTCTACTTTGCATTGTATTTTTTATTGCTTGCATGATAGCTCTGAGAACACACAATAGAACTCAGTGTGTTTTCTTAAGGGAAGAAAAAGTTTCTTTCCATCTCCTTTGTTATTGCTATAACATTATTCATTGCTAAAGCTATTTAAAACTGAAATTTAATGTTTTATTCCATCATTTTCTCTAGTTTCTATGTTGCAACCCTTCTTCCTTTTAGGAAACTCTGGGGAGACAGAATGTCTCTATCATGAGAATCCCCTGCATAAGGGAATTAAAAAAACAACTTGTAATGAAATATGCTAGCAATTGTATAAAAATACATTGTGTGGGACTTTTGCCTGTGGCAGTATGTACGCACATGAATGACAGTATTGTGTGAGACAGAGCATTGTGTTGTTCAGTGCCAGTGTATAAAGCTACACTCATTTTGCATAAATATTTGACTGCTTTCTGGGATGTCTGGGTTTTTTTTTTTCTTAAGTAATGTTCCATTTCTCTTTCTCTGCAACCACTCCTTGAATTTGCATGTTTTAACCATGGTTGTCACAATGTGGAAATGTTCATGCATCACATCAGTAAATTTTATCAAATTGGGGAGGGAGAAAAGGGGGAAGAAAATGCATAGCTTGAAAATCAGCAAAACCATATCTATTTTTTATCCATAAACTGTGAATTAAATACAAGAGGTTATGGTTTTAGTCAGGCAGTCCTTTAAATTTCTAATTTTTCGGGCTTTTGCAATGTTCCACGTACTTAGGAATCACCTCCACACCTCCTTGGAAATACAGAGATAAGACGCCAGATGAGAATCTGTGAATATCTACAAATATTTTTGTTTCAGGTTTTCAATCCCGAGTGCACTTATGCAGTGAAGATTTTTCCCTTGTCTAATGTTTCAAATAAGACATTTTTTACATAGTTCCTTTGATGACAAGAATAAGACACTCAAAATTATCTGGACTGCTTACTTATTTGGATACACTGCTTTACATCTTCTTTACATTTAAGAAGCAGGAAAGATATATCTGCAGGATGAGAGATGACACCTTGGAAGCTAGGGACTCAGAAGAAGATTCAAGGGTAGAAAATGATGAGAAATTAATCAAGAGCTTACAATGCAATGCCAGGGGAATCTAGTTTCAGCTTTGTAACTAGGTGGGCCAAAGAGGTGATATGTCCCAGAGCACTGAAAAGGTTAATGATGGGGAATGTGTTCAGGTCCTGTGCACACAGTTTTAAATTGGAAATTTAAAGTTTGAAAAAAGTCTTAATCTTCATGTGAAGGTTAGAGAAGATATGCTAGAAAATACTGTGACACATTCAGATTCTTTAATAAGACAGACTAACAAATAGCATGGAGACTTGAGTAGTGATTGGATGATGAATCCCAAAGAATCCATTAAAGTCCCCATTTAGTCTAACAGAAAATGATGTCTGAAGTTGGGTATATTGACAGTATAAAGTAACATTTAACACTGTGAATGATCAAACCACCAAGGCAGAGCCCACACTGGATGCCTGGGAGGAGCTTGATTGACCATCCTTTCATAAATGGCAGCCAACCCTCCAACCCTCAGACCCAGGGTTACTGGGGAATAGAGCAGAACGGGGTTAGGACACCATTTGAACTGGGAGAACCAGTGAGATAATTTGATGCCCCTTTGGGCTGTACACCTGAGCAGGCCAAAGGAAGCTCTTCGAAGGTTGTTTCATGGCAGTCCTCTCATTGCTCCCATTTTGCGGCTGCTTCAGCCTGGTTTGTTCACTCAGCACTTCCAGATGTCAGCTGTGACACTTCCCATAGAGGTCAGAGTAACCAAAAGTGAAGGGAAGGCCAGAATTGAGAGCAGCTTGAAGCTTTGCCCAGTAACAAGTTGGCAAACGGAGTTATTGTGGATATCCTGCTATCACTCCAGGGCAACTGCACAATTGTAAATGGATTTTCTGCCCTGGGTGTCTCATGGAGGGCATTCCCAAGAGGTACACTGACTCACTAAACACCCTGTAAATCTTGTTCTAACCCATCTCATTTGGTACAGTTACTTTTCATAAGTGCTAGCGGGCACAAGGAAACTCTGCAGAGGATATCCCTCACTGTGCAGCTGATTAGTAAATTTTCTATCTACTTGTGCCCAGAGCCTGGGTTACAGGCCTGAAAGAGTGATACCCACATTTTCTGGCTGCACAGATTTGTTGCAGATGAACTCAGAGTATTTACATTGCATTGAAATTATTCCTTTTTTGATAAGCAGTGTTGTTTGAATTTTTCATATTTAGACTTGAGAAAACTGTAATTCAAAACCAAATACAAATCCAGTTCCCAGCATGTCTAATTTAAAAAAAAAAAAAAAATTGAACAAAAAAATTTATTCCGTTGTAATGTAATGTGCTGTGGAAAGGGGTTCTAAAAAGTCCTCTTAGATGGGAGAAAGAATGAGATTGGGAACAAGCCACAAAGCATGGAGGTAATTTATTCTGTGTGCGGTGTCAGGAAGCAGGACTGACAGAAGGCTTAAAGAATCAATCTTTAATTTGAGTCTGTGAGCGTGAGACTGGCAAAACTTGAGCCATGCTCTGCGAGTCTGTGGCCACAGCAGGAGGAGTTCATGATCTCTACATATGCTACACTGCAGTTCTTCAGTGAAAATTTAATACTGCAAGTTTTTAAACATGAATCTCACCAGAGCAGGAACCACTCAAAATGGCCATTCCTCAATCAAACCCGGGGTCTCCATGCTCTGCTGGTCACCTCTGAAAAGAATTGTGCTCTAGCAATCACCAGGCCTCCACCAAAATTGCTGCTATCATTCAATCAGTTTATCTTAAATGGAGAATGACTCACGCAGTCAAGATGTAGCAAAAGTGAGAGGCAGTGATTGCCTCTTTGATCAGGCAGAGCTGATCAAGATGAGCTCCTTTGACATTGGTCCATTCCTCCAGGCCACTAAAGTAACCTCTTGGCCAGCAGATAGAGATGGAGAGGAAGAAATGTGCTCCCCAGCCAGTGCTGATCTCAGGTGGGAGGTGGCAGTGAAGGCAGAGCACACAGGTGCCTGTGTGCTCTGCCTTGCCTTGGCTCCTGAGAGGAAGGAGGCACCCATTTGTCTCCCCTAGACTGCTCTGTAGAAACTGGAAAAGTAGGCAAGAGGACATTGCAGTAACCCTCATAAGCATCCTGACTCTCTATTCCATTCAAACAAATCGTAGCACAGTGGTGAACCACATCTCCTCAGACTCTCCTGCAAAAGAGTGCCAACTTTGAACTTCAGGAGGTCAATTATGTGCATTAGGTGGATTAAGAGGCAAAGTTAGACTCAAACTAGGACAAAATCTATAGCACATAGTATAGCAATGAAGCATGATATCTGTAGGCTTCAGAGCAATTCCCACAGATTTGTTTTTCCTCTGCACAATTTCCCACGCAAGAAGACTAATGTTTTAAGAGCAGCAATTGCCACTTTTAAGGTTCTAAATTTTTGGTTTTTCTGTAAAACAACTCTTACCTTCATTAAGTATAGGTTGATTTCACCAGCTAGCTCTGACTGTGAGCAGAACTTGACTGTGTAAAAGATGCTACACAAACACATAAGACAAAATGTGAATTATTTTAACAACAGCCAAGCAGACAAAGAATGGCAGGAAAAATCAATGTGGAGAGAGGGCAAGACACCTTATTCATGGCGGTTCCTTGGGTCAGTGGTAAATTCTGGGCAGACAATTGCTTACATAATCTCTCCAAACAGATAAAGTGGCACTGTGAGAGTGTCTGTATTTGTTACCATCTGATCGAATCATTATACTTCCAGTGAATTTTCCTTGGCAAGGGTTCTTCATGTTACTAAATTCTGGCCACATTCTTTGAAAGAGTGATTTAGTTGCTGTAGGTTAATAAATGAGGATTTTACTGTCACAGGGAAAAGCCACTATTTTCAGCCCTTTGAAAAACATGTTCTGGAGAAGGAGGTGAAACAGCTGAAAAAACTTACTGCACATGGCCAATGGAAAAAGTAACAAATGACAAAAGTTAAAACATGTTGCAATAAATGAAATCAGCTCCACTTTATCCTAGAGATTTGTTCATATGGTGTTAACCCTATGTGAAGGGAAGCCTGATATGTTTTGCTAGCGCAAAATACTCAACAGCAAACTTTGTGAGCTATGTCCTGTTAGTTCCTCATCCACACATTACTGCACAGAACAATTCTGAGCATTTATTTTAACAATTAGACTTTGTTTTTTAAAAGAAACTTTAATATTAAAGTTGAAAAAAAATTAATACTAGGAAAAAGAAGGAAAAAAAAGAGGATTAGATTAATTTCAAATTTGATGCAGAGAAATATATGCCCTTGAAAGCAAATTGTTCTGTTCTTGAAAAATAATCTAAGACTTTCTGTCCATTCATGTGAAATACTTAAGCAGATACATATTCTCTTCCTTACTTTAATGTGAGCACCCAGAGCAGTTCAAGAGTTTTTTCAATACAATCTTTTGTGACAGAAAAGCAGTTTCTGCAAAATCAAATTTCCACAGGGAAAATTTATTGAGTTTCTTTTCTTTTTCTCTAGGGAAAAGCGAATTTAAATAGTTTGTTCTGAAACATGCTTTGAAGTGTAAAAATTACCTCCAAGCTTAAAATTCTGCTTTCTGGCATCTATAAATAACCCGTGTGTCTTTCAGTCATACACATGGGCAATGTTAGCAACTGGTTTAGGTCCCAGGCACTTACTCCTGAAGGACACAGAAAGGCATCCATTCTTGCTTAACCCGTGTTTCAAACTTCATCAAATACATTTATCAGTCTTCTGTGAGACTCTGCAGAGGGGAAAACATTGTACATTTTGTATTTTCAGGTGGAATTAGTAATAGCTGGGGGTGTGAAACACTTTGGTAACATTTAATCCCATGGCACTCCCCTATTGATGAGGTTTCTTGCTATTTTGCTCCACTACTTTGTCCCAGAAAGGAGTGACCATTTCAATACTGCACAAGCTCCCTGCGGTTCACAGCGTGGACACAACTGAGTTGCAACCCAGTACATTCCTGATTTTTCATTGTGATCACTGGCAATTAAAGTCACCGATCTATCAAAGAAAAGCTCAAAGTTTTTGTGCTGGAAATGTGAGTTTGCTCCATATAAACTCTGGGCTAATCATTTATTGGTGTTTTTAATTAGTTGTTGTCAGCTATTATTTATTTACTGCATGCAATGATTATAAGCTATATTCATTATTTTGTCTGCTACTGCTGGCTGTTTTGTAATCTGAATAGCCTGAATCATGGCTGGGAAGATGACAAAAGCATAGGCAATAATAGAAAGAAAAAGACCTATTAGGTTAGAATAAACATTTTTAAATTAATTCTTAAATTAATACAAGATTAAATAACACTACTAATAAAGGTTTCCACATCAGTGAATAGTAGTTAGGTGGAAATAACTCTACTAGTAAAGGCTTGCAAATCAAAGGTTAAGTTAATATTCCTTGTGATCACCTGGTATGCTGGCTGTTTATTCCTTCTGTCCTGAAAACCACTTTCTCCTGTTACCAAAAAGCAGTACATATATATTCCTGGAAATGAGATTTCAATGAGTGTCAAGAAGTAGAGAATCAAGTGTACGATGGTGTTGTTCAGTATCCCACACATGGCAATGAAGGTGAAACAATATCTGCAAAGGGTGAATGCAGAACTCAATTCTGCAGAACTCATCTGACACCTTACAGCCAATGCCTGAGATCATACAGTGCTCCGGAGTGCAGTGTAACGAACACCAAGACAGCTATTAGCACTGGGGATTGAGCTAGCTGTGGTGTCCATCTTGTCTGTGTTTTCTGTGTCTATGCTAGCCTTGTTGCGTCCTATATAGGGAAAGAAAGTTCATATGTAGGGAAGAAGAATTCTGAAGGAAACATTGGTGTGTACTGAGGTACATTATCCATATAATTCTTCCTCCTGTTTTGGATATTATAATAATTACACACAAAACTGAAGTCTTCATTGTGTTTTACCTGATTTTGCCTATCACGAAGTACAGTTAGTCTACAAATCTTGTAATCAGAAGAAAAACAAAATGAAGTATATAATAGCATTGGTTTTCTCTTTCTAGAAGAGAACTGGAAGTATTCATGAATAATGAGAACATTTGGCATCGTATCAGCAAGGTTAAAACTGAATTGATTTACAAGGAGCATCTTGCAAAACTCAGCTGTAAGGCAAAACAAGGAGAGGCAGATTTGGGTAGGGCACAGCTGCCACATGGCACAGGACAGGGCCTGGTAGCCCTGGGCTGAGCTGAAATGAGGTCCTGGGTCATGGTCAGGTGTGGGGAAGACCCCAGGAGAGGCAGGGCCAGAAAGGGCTGTGGGTGCATCTCCAGGGCTCAGGGACCTTGATTAGTATAGTCACCCTTATTCTCTTAAAAGTCTGTGAATGATACTGGCAGAGAAGAAAAGGCTCACAGAATGTGAGGGAACAGCAAGGCTTTCAGAAAACTTGAAATTCTTAATTAGATGCAATTATTGGAAAAGAAACTGTCTTTTCATGGCACTCTTCATACTTGTAAAACCCACCTCCTGCCAAAGGTAGCAGGAACTTTAATGGTAGACCCTGTGTAAGAGCTTCATGAAAGGAATATTTTAAAATAAGTAAATAAATTGCCCCACTGAAATTGAAAAAAAAAAAGGCAACTCCAGATGTGTTAGTTTTACAGGAAATTCTGTCTCACTTGGATGGATATAGAGAGCCTGAAAAACAGCAGAACCATTAGGTAGCAGAGGTGAGAGAAAGAAAGTTACAGAAATACTTTACAAAGGGACACTATTCACCCTGTGTATATATGGACTGCACATACAGAAGGTTGCACTCTTTACCAGAGATGTATAAAATCCCTGCACAAGGTAGTCTTTCTGCAGCTGCCCTTGAGACATGTCACAGAGCATCCCTGTTGCTAGACAGATGCTAATCCTGTGTTAGCCAGTGTGGCTAAACCTGCTTCATCAATGCAAGAAAGCCTTTGTCTGTCACTAACACCTTCTCTGACAAAAAGAAAAAAAACAAACAAACAAACAAAAAAAAAAAAAAAAACAACAAAAAAACCTGAAAAATAACACCTGAGAAAGAAAATTAGTCTTAAAACAGGTCTTGAGAAAAAACAGACCCGGGCTCTGTTAAGCGGAGGGTAAGAAAGTAGTTCTAGATAATGAAACTATTTTTCTCGAAGTTGTCCTGTCCTGAGACGCAGGTGCAAATTTCCAGAGGGCCTGGCCAGGAGGGTGCACTTTGACATCCCCCTCCCTTACAGATCACACCAGATGGTGAACTGGCAGTTGCTCAGTTGCAAGCCCATCCCATGCGTCTTTACCCCCAGCCAGATGTACACATCAAGTCTTGTCCCTTGAAATACTTTATCTGTCAAGTTGAAATGCAATGAGCTTATTAATATATACAGGATTCAAAGTGGGGTGGGCCTTATAGGTCAAAATTAGCCCAGAATTAATTATGTGCCAAAGAGCAAAACTTTTCAGAACTATGACTTTTGCCCTGTTCTAGAAGCTTTGTAGACACTAGTTCATACTTAGTGAGTGCCAGGGTTAAGGACAAAGAATTTCACCTCTTTAATTTCAGTTCAACTGTAAAACAAATCCCAGCCTTGAACAGAACCAAACCAAGCTTAGACAACAAATCTGACACTGTGTTTTTCTCTGGGTGGGACACCTATGGTTTAAAATGCGAGGAAGTAATACAGAGTAGCAGTGACCCAGAGCACTTCTTTGGTTTCATATTCCCCTTTGCTTGCTCTTTTGGATTAAAATGTGTATGATGCAAGGCAGAACTTTATTATGAAATGTTCACTGACTTTGCTGTGGGCAGGCAGATGAGTTTTTGGGGCCAGCTTTTATCTGTCATCCATCAGTATGCAATGCTTAGTGGCAGAGTGTAATAAAGCAGTTCGTCATAGTGTAATTTGCAATAGGGTGGAATTATTTACCACAGAATCACAGAATATACTGAATTGGAAGGAACCCATCCATATCATTGAAATCCAACTCCTGGCCCTGCACAGGACACCCCAAGAATCACACCATGTACCTGAGAGCATTGTCCAAACACTTCTTGAATTCTGACATGCTTGGTTCTGTGACCTGTGTTTGAGCATGTGTGACACTTCTGTCTACTGTCCATAGGAAAACACAAATGCAATAGTGAAGTAGCCATTTATGCCCTAAATATTCAGGACAATAGAGTTATGTCTTATTTTATTCTCAAAAATTACTACATGTGTCGTTCTGTTAACTGCTTTGTAATATTTTCAACAAAACTATTTTTTTTATTTTGGTTTCATAACCAGAACCCTAAAAGAATTTTCCACAGCTAAAATACTATTTGTGCCTGGCTTTCTGCTGTATGGATAAGCTTTGTATCCTGCATTGCAATAAGTTATTCCTGCTGCAGAGATTGTCATTATTCTAGAAAATCAAGGCACTGGACCATATCCAAGCACTCAGAAACCTCGGTGATAACAAAGAATTTACATGTAGGGAAGGTGAAGTACAGTTCTGTGCCATCTGTATATCACTGGCTTTTAAATCCAGTTCACTTTGTAGCTGGATTCATGTAGACATTGAAAGGGACTAGAGAAAGAATGGGTCTTTGTCTGCTTGAAGACTTACTTTGGATTCATGCCACCTGTCAGACTTGACATAAGGTCAACAGTGCCAAATACTGCAAAGATATTAAGGAGAATAAGAATGGATTTCTCCCTTGTATCCATTGACAGCAACAGACCTTCTGTGCCAGTCATCCATCAGTGCCAGTGAGACAGATTCAGCATCCTGCCCTGGCCTGTGTCTGTGCCGCCTGTGACCCTGGATTAACATGAATAAACTTGTAAGTGGATTTTGTATGAGCTTGCCTTAGAATACCAGGTTTGATGGTAGGTGGCAGATGAACTGAAATAATGTATTCAGGACAGATTATTGAGGAGAAAAAAACCTGAGTTTGGGTGATGCTAAAAATATTGAGATTCTCTCCCTGAATTAAGCATTAGGTATTTCTGCCTAAATGATAAAGCAGTGATATAGTACTGATATTAATCCTCAGATCCTTGACTCCTTGACATGTGGGTGTAATGTTAGTATAAATTAACAAGCTATTTAATTTGCTAGAGCCCAGGAATCCCCTCAGTTGCACTGGGATCACCAAGCTTGGGGGTAGCAAGGGAAATCTCCACAGAGTGCTACTGCACAGGCACATGGGCACAGGATACCTCTGTAACATGTGTTAGAAAAAATTTAAAAAATCAACAGAAACTTGTTAGGTGTTGCCATTCAGGCTGAGCCCCAAAGAAGCACACAGAAGATGGTTACTGGGTCACTCACAGGTTACCACTTGTAATGGTTGTCACTGTGGTTCTTTTACACCTTGGTGCTCTCTCAGAACTCGTTTTGTCACCATTAATAATAACAAAAAAGAAAGATTTTACCAAAGGCTATAAATCTCTGGTGGAGACGAAGCCTACTATTCCCAAAGTAAGAGGTTTCCCTGAACAAAAGTACGTCACTCCCATGCTAAGATTTGATAGCATAGGTAGAAGGAACAGACATGTAAGACCACCTTGTCCTGGTTACAGAAAATTAAATGTCAGCCTGATGTGTGTTTTGATGCTAGGCCGTTATGGATGGCCCATTCTTTAGGCAACATGTAAGAAATGGCGAGCAAAAATGTTTTATTATCCACGAATCAATGAATGAATAACAAAAATAAACCAAAGTGTCTGTGAAACTTTGGAGAGCAGCAAAATGTTAAACCTTTCCTTTCTTCCTTGTGTAGGCCTGTAGCTATGGTTGATAGGAGAACCTTAAATTCAGCGTAGGGGACCTTTTACAGATAGAAGGTTCCCCATGATTTCAAGTGCAATTTTTCTTGTGCTCCATTTGACATATCGCAGGATCAAACAATATTGATTTGAACTCATCTAGTGAAGTGCCTGCATTTCTTGCAATTACAGTGAGAGTTATGGAAATAGGAATACATTAAAATGACCAGATTTTAATATATTGTTTTGGAGACCAAGGGAACTTACAACAAGCATGACAGCTTTTTATCTGAATTTGACTTAACTGAAGGAATCATTCCTATCATAAAATTAAGTATTCACATCCATTATTATTCTCGGACTAGAGACAATAATTTAAATTAATATCAAGATGCATTTTTAAAAATCATCAATCTGCCATCTTAACTACATTATATTCTACCTTCAGGCTCATGTTGTAGTTTTTATGAACATGATTCAAATAAATTGGCTCTTTTTCCTCGGTGGATTCTTTAATTACTTTGTTATTATCCAAGGAGCTGGTTTAATTTAAATGAACACAGTGTTCTTGCTACTACTACCCAGAGAAAACACAGACTCAGAACATGCTGTTTTGTAGTTACAGTGTGTGCTTCTGCATGTGGATGCCAAAACTGGTTTGGGCTTACCTGTTTACTTACCTTCATGTGGTACAGAAGACTCCTAATGAGCCCAACACAGTCTCTTGGCCTGAACACCTTCTTGTGAGTGTCTGCAGATAAAGAGCAAAGGTTATTAGGCAATTAGATTAAAGGACACTGTTCCAGAACATTTATCATATACCTAGACAACGCAGTTACTTCATTTTATTCAGGGTAATATTCCCCTACCAACTATTTGTATATTTTTAATCAAATAAATGTGTGTAACAAATAAAGACAATAAATTAACCATATTTGCTGTTGTGTCCTTATATTCCTCTTATAATCACACACGTTGGTAACTCAGTTCTGTACATAGGTGTAAGATTCTTTCTCCCCCTCCTCCTGGGGTCTTTCCAACTAAAGTACATAATAAAATACATAAGAGGGTATTTAAAAAAAAATACAAGCAAACATTGGTACTTCATAAAATATTTAAAGACCTTGCAAAAACGCAAAACTGTATTTCATTTCCTGAAACAGTTATACTTTCAAACTCCATCTATTTCTTTTAAACCAAACCCATATGTGTTTGAGGCAGTTTTAATCTGTGGAAATACTTTATTTTTGGCTGGCCTGCATGAGTGAACACTAAGTATGAAGCAACAACTATGGCAAGTCAGGATATTGAGAAGAAATTGTACTATCCCAAAGAACAAATTGTTAAAATATGAGCAATTTCAGCTTGTTTGTCTTTTTCTGCAATTAAATATGAGCTACTAGGCCATATTTTACAGCAGTGGTCTAGGTAGATAGAATATTTTGATTTTTCTGTGTGTTTTAATGGGGAGAAGTCTTCCATCTGCTACAAAGCTGACATGGTGTGTCACTTCTCTCTACAGAGGACACATGCACTGTCTGTTTTTAGAGCGGTGTTCTCATGTGTGGTCAAATGGGAGCCAAATCATCACAGAATACTTGCTTTTGTTCTTCCCTTATCACTTTCTTAAGACCAAAAGGAGTTCCCAATGGCAAACTGCTCGGGACATGAGCACCAGGAGGAGGAGGGAGGGGCAGGTCCACTCACCTGTCCTGCAGCACAGACACCTTGGGAAGTCATTTGCAGAAAATGTGAAATGCAAATTCTTCATTCAATGGCATTTCACACCACTCTTGTACAGACAGAGACAACTGCTCAAACTGTAAGCCAGAGGAGAGCCAGGCTGGACATCTCACCATACTTAATCTGTGCTTGCTGTAGACAACAGCCCTGGTTGGCCCTGATGTATCTCCAGCATTTGACCTAATTTCTGTTGCTGTTAGTCTATTACTATTGTCATCACAAAATCAGAGGGACAGGATAGTACAAGAAAGGGTCTGTGGTTATTTTCTTTTTTAATGGGATCTCTGCTGAGCATAAGGTTTATATTTGCTTAATTAGGACTTTACTATAAACATTAACGACCCTAAGGCCAACCTGATTTGTTTGAGAAAGGTAATAAATTATCTGCCAGAACAGTTTGATCTCTGTATAGAAATCTTAGTCCAGCTGGAGCCTGACTACATCCCCAAGCTTCCCATCCGTTCATCTCACGCATCTTTTACTGCACCACAATTCCTCTTGCAGCAGCCTCAGACAAGTCAGTAAAGAAAAAAAATAAAAAGCCTTGTCTTTCCCTTTCAGACGGATGCTCTGCTGCCCACCACAGCGTACATCCTGAACAATCATTGCTTCTTGCGACAACCAGGAACGTGTCGGGATCTTGAAAGAAATAATTAGATGCCAACTTTGGATAATAGAGTATTTAAAAATCAATTAGCCTTAATGGGAATACTTCGCAAGTTTTCTCATGATTCTGCCATTTGACACGATGTGTTGAAGTGTGTCTCACAGACAAGAAATAGCCCAGTATCTCACGGGAAAGTGAAGCCTCCACTGTGATGTACTAAGAGTGCATTTTACTGCTTCTGGAGTCCATTCATTTCTTGCCATACCAGCGTCAATGAACTTCCTAGCTGCTGTCAGTGTGTTTAGTGCACATGTCAAGCCAGCACTGTGCTGGTCCTGACATCAAACAAACTGGCGGCGATCAAGATATTACCTCGAGCTGGCAAGAAAGAAAAATAACAGGAGCAGATATGGAGCAAAAACTGAAATACTTCATCGACCACCCCAAGTTTCCCGTATGTTGTGGCCACAGAATAATTAATCTCACAGAAGATGGCATGAAGAGTGTTGAAAAGGAGCAATATATATCTTTTGCATCACAGCCCATGGAAATGTAATTTTAAAGGTGAAGTTTTTGGGGGCATGTTCTGCTTTTCTGTTTCTCGGGGTCTGCCTGGAAGCCAGCCTGGTCCAACTTGCTCCCTTGCTGTAAAATATCTCTTACCCACAGAAGGCAGATTACAGACAAAGCACTGCCGGTCAGCTTGGCAATTTGAATGCTCTTTAGATTTGTTTTTCCTTCCCTGTTTTCTCTCTGCTGACCTGATATTATATGATGGGGCTGATTACTGACTGATCCTTGGATCATGTGTCCTTGTGAATACAACTCTCACCAAATCACTTCACATTGACTTGAGTGTAAGGTACTTCTAAGCACATAAAAAAAATGCACATTTTGATTTGCTACCTCTAAGAAAAGGAAACCAAGGAACCACAGAAATGCCAATTTCTCCCATTGGTACATCTCTGAGATCCAAGCACATGAGAGTTGGCAGACTCAGGATCTGTCCCCTTCTTTCCTGGGATGTACCTGAGCACATTTTTTGGGGGGAATGACCAGCACCAACAGTCTACCAAGTTCTCCTAGGCAGAATTTTCCTTCACCCTTCCTGTTGATACTATATGCAGCTGCTACACCAAATATTACCCCTGCTAACCCACCCCATAGAGAAGGGTTTTGAGAAACAGCAGGGAGATGAGTTATCTGAGTTTCAGAGCCCAGTACAGTGAATGTTTTGTCCCTTATCCTCAGTAGCAAACTGCCAGCAGGGCAGCTCAAGCAATCCCCATAGTCTGCAGCAGCTCTTTGCCTGGGGGAAAATCCAGGGTCCAGTGCCACATACAGCAATTGCCCTCCAATGTCTGATATGTGCTGTAAATCCTGGGCCAGGGATAGGAGGGGATAAAGAACCTCAGCCCTGCTTTCTCCCCACTATTTCTTGACTAAAACACCCCATCCTACTTACACACACACAATGCACACACAAAACAAAACAAATCCAAAGCAAACAAACAGCTACTATTGAATTATTGGCCAAACCAACTTGATGTTTTGCTGATCATGTTTTTCAAAATGCTTTTGGTGTTGAAGCATTTTGATGTATTTTAAACATTTCAGGAATTGAACAGAATGGTTGCTCATATAGCAGATAAATATTTGTCTGCTATACATACTAATAGCACAAAGATACTGCAAGGGTAAGGGAATTGAAAAGATATTAAAAAAATGCTTCATAAGCTAAGTAAACAAAAACACATATATAAATCAAAAATAGCATAAATCAAATTTTGTCTGTGGGGTGCCCTTTCAAGCAACAGAGCGTGGGAAGAGACTGCTGTGAAACATTAAAAAAAATAGCTCTATTTGCATCATTTCAGTGGTTCCAAACAAAACAGCCATCATTGCATGAGATGAATAAGGGATGCACTTTCCCCTGTCATTTTCCCTGGCACTTTCTGACATCAGCTCAAACTTTAAGCAGCACTCAGCCAATCCTGCAGCATTTTCATATCACTTTGACCATAAAATAAATAAATAAGCAAACCCACCCAGATGCAGCAGCATATCTGTGTAAATGGATTGTTCAGAGATCTCTCCTTGAAGTTAGTTTCTCAGGCTTTTTAAATGGGTAGCCTTGGGCTCATATATCTCTTTAAGTACCAACACTATGAATCACCTTGAAGAACTTCTTTAAAAAAAAAAAAAAAAGAAAAAGAAAAAAACTCTCTACTGTTGTAATAAAAATGAAAAATGGAGTTCCTTCTGGCTTCCACTATCTAAGAACTGTGTCATCGCTTTCTTTTTCTTCTTATTCTATTTTATAGAATAAAGGACTAAACATTTCCTAGGGTTTGACTGACAAATATTTGTATACGAAAGCACCTGCACGATTAAACAGAACAACATGCTTATAACTTGTCCTTTGCTTTGCTTAGCAATCAATTCTTTTGCAGATTTGCATAGTTATGATGACCCAGTAGCAAGGAGCTCTAAGCACTTGTTTCATCTGCCTCCTTTTTTCAAGTGCTTATCTTTCAAGTATATTAAAAAATATTGCTTTGAGCTGTGCAAGCTGCTAGCTAGGACCCCAAGAAATGATACAAGGACCATTGCTTCACACTCCTCCTGGAAGCAGATGGGAGTGTGGGGAATGGCAGCACCATGTCCCCTTTTTCCAAATCACAGGTAGAAGCAGATAACTCAGTTGGAGAAGATGGACAAGATTCCTTCTCAGCTGCCCCATCATGCTGTTGGCTGTTTGGTGAGTTTATTTAATGCTGCTGTTGCCAATAAAGGCAGCCTGCAGCAGAAGGGAGGCTCCTGTGTGCCTGTCTCCCTTGGACGTGGAGCCAACCCCTGTTCTCTTTTCATCTCTCTTTTACTAAAGACAGAGTAATAGCAAAGGATTCATTTTGAGTCATGAACCATCTATTATATTTAAAAAGCAAAGATTGGAATGGGGGATTGGTTATTTTTCTAGAATGACTATCTTAAAACAAGGATTTAAACAAAAAAAACCAAGACTGAATTTAACAATTCTTTGGAAAAATTCATTACAAGGGAAAAAAAAAAAATGAGAGCAGTAAAAAAACCCACCAGGGCTGTATTTAGCATCAGAATATGTTCAAGTATGGAAGTATTTTCTGTTCTCCAGTCAACAAGGACTCACTTTTGAGATTTTATTTTCACTTTTCCCTTGCAAGCACAGCAAGAATCGAGGAACTACCAAGGAGACAAAGGATGGGAATACACGGAGGGAAAACATCCCATTGATGGTTTTGTTTGTTGCTGTCTGGCTTCCTGTTCTAATTTGTTTTCATAAAACTTTCCCCTTCATCAGCCCAGTGCCTGCTTTTTTGCTGCTGCTTTTGAGCCCTTCCAGGTCTGAGAGCAGCTGTGCTAGCCTCGAACATCACTGTAGAGCTGGGCAGAGCCAGTGAGGGCCCTGTGGGATACTGAGAGACTGCAAAATCCCCCGGGGTGCTTTGATACAGATTAGGGTCTGGAGGTACTGAAGACAACTTCAGTTGCCTTTTTCCCTCTGATCTTGCCATGAGAAAGCTCAGAGGAGGAGTGGGACCATTTCACCTGCAGTGTGGGATCTGGCATTGAATCACCTTCTGGGGATGGGATGCAAAACATGAACAGAATAAATTCATCTGAAAGGAGTTCTTGTGCCCAGAGAACAGTCCTATAGTCAGGAGAGTGAAGCTGTGCATTTATATGCAGTGTGGAGGGTTGGCGAGGCTGCTCTCTGTGCTCCAAGCACTCTCTTGGTTAGACTTCGACATGACAGACAGCCATCAGGTGCAGACACAGATGGGAGATGTAGGAATTCTTCCTAGAGAGGATTGAAATAGCTGCTGACATTCAGAGAGCTGCACTGGAGATGGACACTTCACAGAGATGTGGGTAAAAACTGCCGTGGCTCAACGTGAGGGGGTGGGTAATGTGGAAGAAACTCTCTCCGTCAGAAAATATTTTAGCACATCCTGAAAAGAGGTGTCTTCTCCAGGCTGGGAGTACCTGAAGCTGCTTAGCCAAATCCTCTGCTCTCATGGAGCAGCTGAATGCAGTTGGAAATTTGATATCCTTTTTCCCCATCCAGATTTGGGTGGTCTTCACTGCTGCTTCAGGGAACCCCAGGTACTGCTACCTACCCACTGTGAAGGGGCCACTTCAGCACTCCTTGAGATGCAGGAGCACATCACACGTTCTCTGTGAATCATGCACAAATCAGTTACTGAAATGGATGTTCAGGGCTGACTTAATAACAGCATTGAGGGATTGAGCACCGTAGTGGTACTCTGTACAAATGGCTTAGGAACTTTCTTTGCATTCAATCATCCCTTCCTCTTTGAAGTGTGAGCCTTTCTTTTCCCGCATACAAAGATTTGTGGCTCCAGATTTTGGGCTGCCACTGCTCCTGGTTTGTTTTTTTTTTCTGTGCCTGTGGGAGCAAAGAGGAAGCAGAGTAATCTTAGGTGCAGTAGAGATGCTTCAGATAGGGGCTTGTTAAAAACAGTCACCACTGCATGCAGGCTGGTGATGAAAATGGCATCCAGCATTGTACTTTTCCAAGAGAAAAGGAAGAATGGGGCAAACTAGCAGCTAGGAATTAAAGACAGGTAAAATACCACATTGTCTTACTTGGACAGGTCTGTTACTGCTTAATCAGTGCTTCAGCAACTAAGCTGTGCAGGGATGGCACACACTTCTAACCCATGGTGATTCACAAACAGCACAGCACATATCAGCAGGAGCAGCCATGGGATTCACATGAACAATGCTCTTTCATTCAGATAGGTTTCAGCAAACCCTAACTCAGTCTCTCACAAATTCTCTATCAGGGAAATTCTTTGTCCTGCTTCAGTTATATCCAGTCCTGGGCTGGAATGAAGAAAATGTTTAACAGTGTTCATTCAGAAGCACTACAAATAAGGAGTGTACTGAAAGCACAGAGGGATTTTCACATAAAGAGAGTAAAAAACCTTACAATGAACAGCATTAGATCAAGGTGCAAACCAGCAGCACCTGCACTTTTATTATATGCACACACACACACAGAGACCCCAAATTACCCAGTTAACACTTATCCTTGCTTTCTTTTCTGAGGAATATTATTGACATGAACCTTGGATATTGTATGTTGAAATGGGTATAACACAACGCCTCAACCTGCCCACATACTGCAATCTTTCTTTCCAACCCCAGCCCCAACCCCAATGGACTTGTCAGCAGTTTCTATCATTAGCAACATAATCCCTCCTCTCTCCTGCTCTTTCTTTTTTATGTTTTCCCAGGGCTGCACCAATAATGAATAATTTACCAGTGTGGAGAAAGAAAAGTGTCACTACTGGAGTCTCAAGGCTCATCACTCACAAACCTGTCACATGGTCAAGAGTCATCAGTGCCATTATTTGTGTGAAGAGAAATTAGCACTAATCTACTGCTGAGTCTCTTGCTCCAGCCACTGTAATGGTGCCAGATTCTTAACAGAGCAGATTGTCTGTGCCACTGCAAATTGCTTATCTCTGTAAAGTTAAAAAAAAAAAAAAAAAAAGCCTCCTCACTCACTTCACAGAGGACATCCCACATGTGTTTAGAATTAGAGGAGAGGCACTGTAATGAAAAGGGCTGTTGCCTTTCCCACACTGGGGAAGTGTGAGAGATTTGATTTGCCTCTCTGCTATTAATAAATACCATTGAATCTGGAGATGGAGTTCCAAGCAGGACTTTCAAAGGTGCACATTCCTGTGCAAAAGGGAGATATGGATTTCCATGTCACAGAATAAACATGTGAATTATAATATTTGAATTTCAGGAAGGAAAGGAAATGCCTTCTACTGAACTATGAAAAAAACCAAGGCACAAAATAGAACAAAATGGTGTCTTGAGTAAATAATCAGGGCAGCAATGAGAACTATTGTAGTGCAAAGGGCTTCCTCCTGTGGAAAAGGGAATAGATGGGTAATGTGCTCAGTTTGCTCCAGCAGTCATTTCCATCCATCAGTCCAGGGATTTTAAACCTGCTACCATCAGCAGGTTTTTGGAACACTCCCTACATGAAATCTACAGCAAAAGCAAAGCTGCCATTGGCCCAGCTCATGCCGGTGGCAGAAGAAGTGACAGCTGGGGCTCGGAGGCAGAAAATCCCACAGTCCCTCCTTGAGGCCTCAGTGGATCCCATCAAAGGGCAAGGTTTGTTCTCCACCAGGGACCAACCCCACATCTGGTGAAGTCCAAACAGAGTTCCTGGAAGAAAAAAATAGTTTCCATCTCTAAAGGTTTGAAATGGTTTAATTTCCTCTCTCTCTCTGCTTCCCTTTGTTCAAAAGAATTTTCCAATTTTAATTACTAGCAAAATAAACCTGTCTGAATAAAGGAATTAAGAGTACAAAATGTAATCCTTTGGATCATGAGGGACGCTGGCCTAAAATCAGAAACACGGCTTTATAAAAGAAAATTTGGAAGCATGAAATTTCTTGATTTTGATCAAAGTACTTAATTTGTTTAAAAGTTTTTCCTTTTCTCACTCTGGGAGGATACGCAGGAAGCCAGGTTCTCCAGCCTGGCTCTGTGCCCAGCAGCCAGCCTTTAGGACTGCCCTTACACTTCTTGGCAGTGCAGCTTTGCCAAAACACACTCTGGGGGCACCCCCCAGCTATGGCAGCCAGCGTAATCCCCAAAGTGGAGACTACATGAGAAACACAACACAGCCTTGGGCTGTATTATGGTTTGCACCTAAGATCCTCCAAGGACACTACGCATCCTAACTGCCAAAAATTCACCTCCTCTCAGCCCTTGGAGGTCACTCTGTCTCCACTTGAACCTGCAAGAAGATGGAGTTTTCTGTGGAGGAAAACAGGGATAAATAGTGCAGCTTGGAGGAGATCTCAGTGTCATGGTGAGAGGGGGACTGGTGTGTGTCCTTAGTGCTGGGATTGGGAGGGACCCCAGAAATATCCAGCACTTATGGAAATATGTGCATCCGTGACACGAGTGCAAATATCTAAGAGCTTTTAGATAGCAAAATAAGTGTGGGCTTTAAAGTTCAAAGATCTTTGAGCTTTTACGTTCCTTTTATCAGGATTTATCTCTTTTCTTTAACTAAAAATCTCACACAAGTTTCCTGTCACTTGTGCAAACTATTGTCCTAAAGCTGGATTCCTGACTGAATTTCCTGAGGACCTTTCCAAGACTTATCCTCTCCACTATCCTCTTTTCTTGATTTTGATTTTATTGCCACTCAGAAGTGGGAAGTGGCCATTATTTAAAAAAATCTTAGCAGATGAGAAGCCCGAAAAACATACAGATTCTCCTTCCTTCTCCACTTTTTCCTGCTGCTCAAAGTTATCTATTCCAGTGTAGCTTCAGTGTAGCTGAGTGTACCAAATCAACACACACCACTGCCAAAGAATCTCCACCTCACTGCACTCGCTGCATCCCCAGTGCCCAAGGCTGACTCCCTTCCCCTCAGCCAAGGATTCTATTACTCATCACATCCTTGCCAAGAGGAATTACCTACTTCACAAAAAACTAAGGCATTACAAATGTGTTCTGTGGCTGTGGGACCAGGAATCATGGTAGGGGACTGACCCTCAGTGAAGGCCAGTTATAGAAGAGAAGGATAAGATCTGTGAAAGAGCTGCTTGACTGAAGAGGCACCTCCTGGTGTTGCTGGGGATCAGGTCACTGTATCTTGCCTCTGTTCCCCTTTATCTCTGCACAGCAAATCACTGTTGCCGTTCCAGCTCACTAGAGCAGAGAGGTAGAAACCTCAATTAAGGTGTTTGAAGGGACAGTTCAGAAAGAAAGTGAATGTGGCTGAGGGCTTGAGATAGGCCCTATTCAGACATGGATTTTACTGTGATGTTGCTCAGGAACCCCTGATGCTTTCTGGCTCCCTGAGCACATCTGTTGCTGCAAACATAACAGTGTTTACTTTGTTAAAAGCAACGTGTCTCAAAAAGCAGCAAGAAGGAGCAGAGTGGCTGTGGAGGCTCCTGGGAGAGATTTCCTCCATGTGCTGCTCCCAGCAGCTTGCAAGGTGAAGGAGAGGGCACCCTCGGCCCCTTGCCTAGACTCACTACAAAGGCAGTCTTGGCAAATCATGGCCCCTCGATTAACCACGGGAGGATTGGTCTCCACCATCCACAGAGAGGGCGAGAAATTAAGCTGTGAAATTGCCTTACATCATTCCATTGGCAAACAAGGGCTTTCTTCATCTGGCAAGGCGTATGTCGAAGCCATGAAACCTGTGACTGCAGATCTGCGAGGCAGATCTTGGCTTCATCTGTGTTTTTCCAGTGTCTGCACCCCCAGCTTGGTATCATCTGGCTCGGTGGTGGGACCCTCAGTGCTGCCTGGCTAGATAAGAACCTCATAGGTGACAGAGTAACACCCACGAAAGATGTTTTGGGTTCCTGCAGCTCCATCTATCCTGCCCAGCATTTCAGTCTTTTCAGTCACAGTTATTTTGCCTTCAAGGAAGAAGTTTATGATGACCTTTGCTCAGAGCAACTGGAAACAGCCTGAAACATGAAATCTGTAACATATCTGATGGTGTCAGCCCACACTTCTCTGCAAGCCTCCCCCAGACTGAGTCACAGCAGGAGGGTTCAAAGTCAATACTCAATAGCATTAGCTTAAAGATATACTGCCAGTGGGCTAATTTATCAGCAATTCAGAATGGAGTGAATTTTCCTGACTTCTTGGTGCTCCCTTGTCTACCTCCCAGTGCAAATGAAGAAGGATGCCCTTCCCATATCTCTGATTAGTAACCAGCTTGACATGATTCAGTGATTTTCATTTACAATTACAGCTGAAGTACTTGCTTTAGTTATTTCTTAGCACACATTTTACACCATTGTACAATGCCAGGTATCAAACCTTTAAAAAAACTTTTAGAATTTGAAAGTATATAGGAAGACTCTGACCGTGTTTAACATGTCCATGGCAAACTGGCCTCTGTCAAATGTACATTCCAAAGCCTTGTTCAGCAGTCATGGATGCTTCAAAGTGACTCTAATACAAATCAGAGTAGCAATCTGCCTCAGAACAGGAAAGCTCAGGTCACTCACCACATGTATGACCTCCTGAAAAAGCTCTTTGGCTGATAAACATAAAGTCCAGTGGGACCTGCAGAGCAGATGTCACACACACACACTCATTGGAGCTTCTGAGCACATTGCTCGCTTGCACCATCGTACAAGGCATTAAAGGCTGGATATCAAATGGATTGATCAGCGTTTCAATGCACAATCCACTGTTTACACTGGCTGCTCTCAGAAGCAGCAAGCACTCCCTAAGCAGGGGAATATCATTTTTGTCTCTGCAGAGCTGTTGATTCAGAATGCCTTGTGGTACATTTCTTGCACTGCCTTGGCTCTGAGCAGAGCAGCCTCATAGACCTCTGCAAAAACAGCTCCTACTGCAGGTCCACTACGAAATTTGTAGCACCACTCATGAGTGCCAATATCTCCCAGTGCCTTGATGAGCTTCTCTGAAAAATAATTCGTGTCCCAAGATCTCTCTGATTGATGTAGTCTGCAGCATTTATCTTTTGTCCACTCATGCTTGCCTCATGATGCTGTGATAAATCACAAAGGCTGTGGTGCTCTAGTTGGTTTCACTGCACTCCAAACCCATTGCAAATATAGATGTAAACAGTTGCTTTGAAACCTAACCTCTTTTTTTTTTTTTTTTCAGCTTTCTTTACAGAGGCATGTTTTACAACTACTGATGTCTGCTTTCTCTCACACTTTATTATTATCAATTAGCAGGGTCAAAGAGCTTCCCTTAGGAAGGTTTAAAACAACACTTTTCCCCTTTGGTTTTAATGCCATACACCAGTTTTTGTGCCATCTACTGTGTAGCAGCATACCTCCCACTTGCCTTTGTGATCCTAAATATCTATGCCCTGATTCATTGTTGAGGTATGCAGTGGGAGCCAGATCACAGCACTTTCACGCAGACCTTTTTATAAGAGCACAACGGTATCCATTAAAAGAAAGGAAATCTCTTGCTTGAGGGAAAACAAAAACACACATGCATGCACAAAAAACCCCACAGCAACCTTATATTATAGTCTGCAGCTAAATCTGGAGCTGCAGACCTCGAGCCAAAACATAACCACGGTTTAGGGAAAGTGGCATAATGTATATTGTAATTACAAGGTTCCACTACAATAACAGACCTACAGAACTGGCCAAAAGGTGAGTTTATTTGTCTTTGTTGGCAGTAGAAATTTGGTAGGTTTCTTTGGCTGAAATTTCTTATTTCCTTTGAAAGAGAGAAATGGAACATTCCCCTTTCCGCATCTCTCTCCCTCCAAATGGCAGCTCCTACATGCTCTGTCAGCTGAGGTTAGCTCCATAACACAGATCTCTTTTCACTGAGCTATTATTTTACTGGTAGCTGTAATGGGCTATTATCCGTGTGACACAGCCTCTGGAGTGGCAGAAGACACCTCTTTCTCCTCTACTGACAGATTGAAGAGCTAAATTATAATTTAAGGAACCAGGTGCCCAATTCTGTCAAAACATCTCATGTGATGGTTTCTTATTCAAGAGAAAACTATACATAATCAAGTGAAAGTGTATGGGGGTTCCAGGTCTAAAAAGAGATATCAGAGACAATATTAAGTAAGTGATGTTAATGCAAAGATGACCTTCTAGCTATTGTGTGCTTAGGGTTTAAAAGCTTAAGAAGAGCTCAGTAAGGAAAACAGATATTGCTAGCTTTGCTAAAATCAAAATGTGAAAATAATTCCAAATCAAAGTGAAATTGGCTGTCTGAATTTCACAGAATAAACAAGAGAATAAAAAAATTACATAATTCCATAGGTGAGAGTAAATACCTGACAGTTTTAAATTCTTTCATTTATGGTTTTATAGCTTATGAACTAACACAAGATAGTCTTATGCCAGAAATTTAGTGAGTGTTCTTCCACTTAAATGAACAGAGGATGAATTAAAAAACATTAAGTGATATTTCTTGAAGGATTATATGTAACATTCCCAGTGCAATTTTAAACAAATGTCGAGGTGCCCTGCTCTTGGCATCCCACAGTCTTTGATTTGTAAAGCAGCTTTTAGATAATTTAACAGCCAGAAATTGTTTAAAAGAAAGTCAGGGAATTTGCTGGTATATGTACCAATTTGTGTTGTCTGTCTCAGACCTTGTAACTTCTTCCTGTTCCTGTGTGACAAGTGTTGATGGGAATGCTTGTGTCGTGTTTTCACGCTATGTTGAAACAAAACCTCTGATATTATTTTTCTCCCAGCTCTAAGTTATTTATATAACACCATTTACTTTTCCTATGTGCTGGTTTTGGCTGGAGGAGAGTTAGTTTTCCTCACAGCAGCTAATGTAGGGCTGTGTTTTGGATTTGTGCTGGAAACAGTGTTGATGTCACAGAGATGCTTTAGCTATTTCTGAGCAGGGTTTACATAGAGTCAAGGCCTTTTCTGCTTTTCACCCCACCCCAGCAGTGAGCAGGCTGGGGGTGCACAAGGGAGGGGACATAGCTTGGACAGCTGACCCCAACTGACCAAAAGGGTAGTCCATAATCTATGGTATCATGCTCAGTATATAAAGCTGGGAGAAGGAGTAGGAAGGGGAGGATGTTTGAAAGGACAGTGTTTGTCCTCCCAAGTAACTTCGCCTGATGGAGCTCTGCTGTCCTGGAGAGGGCTGAACACCTGCCTGCTCATGGGAAGTGGTGAAAGAATTCATTCTTTAGCTTTTCTTGTGCATGGGACTTTTATTTGACCTATTAGACTATCCTTATTTCAACCCATGAGTTTTCTCACTTTTACCCTTCTGAATCTCTCCCCCATCTCCCTGGGGACACTGAGCAAGCAGCAGCCCTGTGGTGCTTAGTTGCCAGCAGGGGTTATACCCCAACATCCTATGAAATATATTTTGATACTCTAGGAAAAAAACTAAGAGGAGACTATGCTAATGATCTTAGGGACAAAGCTACTTCTAACCCAAAAATTTTACATTGATAACACCTGCTGAAGGTGACTGGTAAACTTTACACAATCCAACTCACAAGAGTTCTAATACAGCACTCCCACTTCAGTTCAAGCAGGGACATCTTTGATCTCTCTCCTGAGCAGAGCTTTGGGATGGTTTCAGAGACACACAGCATGTAGGAGCACAACGTGAGCTTTACCGCTGGGATTTCTTTTGACAGTCACAATCACACATCAAAAGAAGTGAGACAAACTAATTTAAACTTAAAATAAAGGAAATGAGGCACAGTGTTTGCTGAATGCTCACTGTTCTCTCTGGATCAGGTGATGCCCCCACCCCAACACATCTGGACAGTTTCTGTGGGAGTGCATTACAGACCCTGCTCTGAAAAAAATTCATTCTCATTGTCTGAAATTTTATTTTAGGACTAGTCCTCTATGAGCCCCCTCTTGCCTCCTCTCTGACCGTGTGTTAGACTCCCTGCCCTTACAGGCAGCATGATTTTCCACAGCCAAGATCTGTTCCAACGTTACTCTCTTCTCACAGATGGGGAACACCAAAGTAGAAAGTAGTTCCTCTTCCCCCACACGTATTTAGGGGCTAAGAGGCCAAACCTCTCCATTTTAATCCAGCTGTTTCCATACTGATGACAGGAACACCTTCCTGTCCTCCTCTTTTTGAACTCTGTTTCCACTCTTGGCTGGGTTAGGGGGGCCAGATCCAGCGGCACGAAACTGAAGGCTCTGCAGTCGCAGGTGCACACACTACCTTTATCCACATTCATGGTGGTAACAGCTTACCTGTTCCCTCTTTTTGTCCTTCTTGTGTAGTCCCACACCTTACCCCAAGGGAGAAGTAACTACTGTTGCACTTAACTCATCTGCCACAGACTCTGCTGAGAGCCTTGCTTTACCTCCCCTGCCCCACATCCAGTTGCTCCTATTCTGACTTCAATGATTTACCTGGAATCACAGCAGGGAATCACTTTGCTCTGGTGCTTTCCTGAACAGCGGTAATGACCAAAAATACGTCAAGACATGGAAAATTCTCAATTTTCATTTTATTCCAATGGTCCTTTTTCATCCCTTACTTTTTTTCTTCTTGAAACTTAGAGATCCCAGATTCCTTCCTGAAGAGTTCATTAGCACCCAATACGTTGTCAGCCTGAAAGTGAATCCAGAGCACTCATGTAATCTTTCAGCCTCTTTATCAACAGAATAATTTAGATCTGTTGAAGCTTGCAAATGCAAAGCATTTGCTGTCTGGCTTGGGAAACATCTATGTATATCTCTATATACACATGCATACCAATGTATTTATTTTTTGTTTGAATCTTTAAACATCTTTTTTGAAATGTGTCCATCATAAAGCCAGCGCTGTAGCTACTTCCTACTTTGTGATTCAGTGGTTACGTTCACTATTTTGCAACAGCTTGAGATTTGGAGCTCACTTTGAACTGTTTATGCCTAAGACCACTACTTTTGGAGGCATCGTTTGCCAGATCCACTGCTGTGAAAGTCTGCCACCATTCTTATCCCTGCTCATCTCTCCACATTTGTCTGTATTGAAATGTGGTTTCTTTGTCTTGACCAGTTTGCCAAGCCATGTATATCACTCTGTCTGACTTTCTCACCCTTGTAAGTGTTTCTTTTCTGTCTAATTTTCCTTTATCTGGAAAAGTTGCCAGTAGTCATTTCATGAGTATAAAATGAGCATTGAACTTCAAACAAATATACTTACAGATTAGAAACAATTTTATATATGTTTATATTCTTTTTGTACTTACATCCTGATTATTTATGAACACTGAACACAGGATGACTCAAAATGGTTCACAACATGACAACTTCTCTGTATATGACTTCTCAGGACCTCTGGGACCCTTGCAATTGCTCTCTCAGGGTCTAATTTCTCAGTTACAACACTACCCAATATTAAGAAAAATCTCTGTAAAATTTCTGTGTATTGTCAATTAAACTCACAGGCTCAAATCATGAGAGCTGCAGTGATGAAGGGTGGTTCTGAGCAGAGACCTGCTGGCCATAAATACATGGTGGTGGGGCTTAGTGATCCCGATCCTGTAATATTACTGATTTAAATCTTCTATCATTCTTTGCATTCTGTGTTGTTAACATTCTAGCATGACACCAGCCACCACTTAAAAATGATACCTCCAGTGCTCTTAGCCTTGCTAAAGAGATTTTTTCCCTGTCTTTGGGTCTTTATTAAATTTGTAGACTTCAACACTTCTAATCTATAGTAGCCTTTCTATTTATCAAATATTGGGTGGTTTGGGGTTTTATTAAATCTTTAATTCCTGCAGTTGGGTCCAATTCTAATTAGAGGCAGCCAGGCAATACTACAAAGAGCCAAGATCTCCAGCAACATGCTACCCACACATTCACCAGCTCATTCTTGGCTTTCTCTGCCTTTCTGTCACTAAGATGAGATCTCCTCCTGTGACCAGTGCCTTTCTGCATGATCTCACATCTTTCCATTGAGGACTACCACCATCAGGACAGGATTCCCAGGGGACCCAGGATCGCGCCAGTCCCTGCAGCCTCCCATCCTTCCACCCTGGCTGTGCAGCTGAGCCAAAGCCAGAGCCTCCCAAGCCATGCAGAGGTCTGTGCCACGAGCTGGGCTTTGGCCACCACCAGAAGTAGTTGCCTTCCTTCAGACCGTGCAGGTGAGAAAACTGCAGAGGATCTGTGGTGCACTAGGGGGAGTTTTAATGACCCCATTATTCCCTACAGAGGATCTGTGGTGCACTTGGGGGAGTTTTAATGACCTCATTAATCCCTTTGAGATACACAGGTATTAACTAGACCCAGACATATGAACAGCAGCATCTCCCCTTTCGGTAGTGTTTTACTTATGTCGGTATTTCCAACATCTCGAACAATTTATTCTCTAACTGGACACAGACTTTTCCAGGAACAGCAGAGAAGAGTGAGACTGAATTTTCAATGTAATAAAAAGAAAAGCAAACATTTTAGAATTTTTTTTTAACATCATAAAAGAAGAAGGAAGGGCAACAAGCCCATTCCCTCACCTTTTGCAGATCTCTTTTAAGAAAACATGGGCTGTTCAGGCAATTGAACACACACACTATGAGTACTATTTCTCTTAGACCAGGGCCTCTAACAAAAGTGAGCAGGAGGGCTTCAGCTCATCCTATGTAGCTGGAAAATGTGGAATAAAAACACATTCAGCAAGCTGATCCCTTGGTATTCTTCCATCTCCTGCCCCAAATGAGGCAGCACAGCTGCCTTGTGTACATGTCTCTGAGGCTACATCAGGCACCTATACTGCTATTTATTGCTTATTATCTGGTTATGAGGAGAATGAGTGGCTTTTACTTGAGAAAATAATTTATTTAGGATATAGAAATTAAAAATTCTTTCAGATGGGATAGAAATAAAGTTGAACATAACCGCAGCCTTCAGAAAGCAAGAGGTTTGGTTGGTTTTGGTCAACAACAACAAAAAAGTGACAATTTCTTTTTGCCCATATATTTATCAGAAAAGGACTTTTTATCCTATTTTATTTCTGGAATATTTCAAAGTCCCCCCATTTAAGTAGCTCACTTGAGAGAAGTGTACAGCAGTTACGAAAATGCCCCAATGATGCCATGCTATTCTTTCCCTCATTTAATAAATATTATTTAATTTCCTGCATCTCCAATATGATATTCTCTCTCTCTTCCTCTGAAACACCTGTGCTTGTGGGCTAAGAACAGGATCCATAGTCAGCGCTGCCACAAAAGCAAAGAAGAACATCTGGGCTTCTATTCCCCCAATAGCTTCTGGCAAACATTGTTCCACACATGCCCATTTCACACTCTTTTCTTCCCGGCATGCAGGGGTTTGTTTGATTCTGGGGACTTTTCACTGTCCTGCTCAGGAATAGCAGGGACACTGTGTTTGTCTGTAGGCCCTGGAGGGGCAATTCTTAGCTGCTGATAACCAGACCAGCTTTCCTGGGACGAGTGGTTGATTCATCCCCGGTATAACGCTGCTGATTCTAATGGCTTTTTCCAGGGATGAATTTGGCCCCATGTTGTTAGATGTCTGCATATTAGAAACAGAGTCATTTGCTACAAGGGAAACAGTCAACATCTTATTTGCATCCATGCATATCAACAATGCAATTAGGGCAAACTTCTTTGAGAATTGGATTCAGATGGTAATTAAAGTATTGTGTTATGAATTTTAATTTGGCATTAGTGAAGTAAATTATTCTGTATTGCTCTGTTCTCACAGTTTGGGCAGAATACATTATGCTTTGCTTACTGAGACCTTTGAATTAAAAAAAAAAAAAAAGAGCCTAGTCCCTGTGTCCTTAGCATCTAATTGTGTGGAAGAAAATGAGTTACATAAAACATTTGCCAGTGATTCAAAGTCAAACAGCAGTGAACATCATTCCTTTGATACCCTCCAACAATTTGGGGACTGAGTTGGAAGGGTTGGGGAGAAAACTCTTCTAAGCAGCAATAATTTGTAAGATTCAATAAAAAAATGAAATCACATAAAAACAACTACTTTGAAAAGACAGGTGAGATACAAATATTTTTTAAAAAATCAATGTCTACAGCTATATCACTGATAATGATATATAGCCAGCAGATATGATCTTAGAAAATCCGAGTGAACTTACAAAATCATGTCTGACTCCTGACATACATGTAAGAGTAATATACGTATACATATGTATTTATATGTGTGTGTATATATATATATATATGTTTGTGTATGCACATTTGTGTCTGCAGTTTTGAAGATGTGACCTACTAAATAGCACAAACCCTAAGTTTTAGTTACTTATGTTTTGCACTGACAGTGTGTCCAGAAACGGGGTGCTGTTCTTCATGTCCCAAACACCATGTTGGGACATGACGATTTGCAGACAGTTTTAAAGGAAGATTGGTAAGGACAACACAGTGGCTATTCTGATATAACTCTTCATTGAGCATAACAAATCTAGGTACATGCATGTGGAGAGGAAAGGTTTTTAGAAGTTGTCTGAGGAGTGTTTAATGGCAAGTGAACCTCATCGTGCAAAATGATCCACATGTTTGCAGTAAAAGACAATCATTGCTTACAGAATTTGCCCTCCAAGTCAACAAGACACAGGGCACACCATGGGAAGGGTAGGATGTTATTCCATCCATATTCTATGGCACACTAATCTCCTTTCTTCATCAGTGTTTTCCTTGGATCCAGATTTCCTTTCAGCTCCTGCATCAGCAGCATCCAGGCGTTCTTAGGGTTTGCCCAGCAAAAACATCGAGAAAAGGCAAGAGATAAAAATCTATTATGTTCAACCCTTTTTGGCTGGGTTGACCCTGGCTGGACACCAGGTGCTCACCAATGCTCCTCTATCATTGCTCTCCTCAGGTGAACAAGTCCCGCTGGGAGCCTACTCCAGTGTGGGCTTCCCATGGGGTTAAATCCTCCTGTGGGCACCCATCTGCTCCAGATTGGGATCCTCCAGGGTCTGCAGGTGGATATCTGCTCCACTGTGGACTCCATGGACTGCCTCTCCATAGTCTTCTCCAGAGGCTGCAAGGGAATCCCAGCTCTGGCTCCTGGAACATATCCTCCCCCACCTTCTGTATGGGCCTTCCTGTCTGCAGTTGTTGCTCTCACAAATTTTCATTCCTCTCTTCTGCATGCTGCTGGTGTTAGGCAGGGGTTTTTTCCCCCTTCTTAAATCCATTATCTCAGAGGTGCTGCTGTCATCACTGATGGGCTCAGCCTTGGCCAGTGACAGGTTCATCCCAGAGGTGACTGCCTTGGCTCTGTCAGATACAGGAAAAGCTTTTAGCAGCTTCTCACAAAAGCCACTCCTGTAGCCCCCTGGCTACCACAACCTTGCCATGCAAACCTTTCCATCCAGGAAATAAGTGAACAACCAAACTCCCTCTAGGGACTGGGAGACCTGGCTCTTGTTCCCAGCCACAGAACTGCTCCCAGCAGGATCCCCAAGAGGGGATCTATGGGGTGGGTGAGTGGGCCCCCTCATCCCACCTCCACATTATGGCCCCTCAGTACTGCCTGTGTCCTTCGTAAGAGACATTTGCCTGAGCTACTCTTGAGGACTTCTGGTGACAGAAATGCCATATTTTCTCTAGGCAGCCCATCCAAGTATTTCACAGTCTTATGGCTGAAGTTGTTAAATATGTGCTCATATTTAACTGGCATCTTTCTTACAGCAATTTAATTCAATCAGGCCTTGTTCTTTGTCTAGTGAGAAAAATCTTCAAGTCCATTTCAAGTCAATGAAGCCATGACAGTTTCTATTCCCTAAAGATATAAAACTGGGAGGTGTTTGAGTTTTTTGTAACATGGGACAAGTGCAAGTCCTTTTGCAGTCTAAATTTCTTAATAGAAAAAAATTGGAGCTAAAATTCCAGAGCATCAAACTGCCATATAAAAAGGTTATGCTTTTGCTATTTCTCAGTTAGACAGCCAAAGAACCAAATGTTTCACAAAGACAAGATGCTCTCATGAGAGCAAATTTCTCCATGATTTTCATAGTAGATTAAAATGTTTAAGACTTAAATAATCTTTGGATGAGGTCCTGACCTCATGTTTGTATAAATATGGGCTTGTTCAGCTGAAGTCTATGGAGCTATATAAAAATAGCACCAATGTAAGAGAGGATCCAGCCCAGAATATGTCAGCATATCCTCAGCCCCATGATATTGCCCAGCACCATACTGCCTGGCCCCATATGCTTCCAAGTGTCCTGACAGAGGTGTTTGCAACTGCTGTTGGAGCGCTCAGATATGTGCTAGAGTATGAAACAGATGGTAGCTCCATGTAAAATAATATATCCAAAGGTACCACTGCAAGAGCCCTCACGGTATTTGTGTCTTTGAGGTAAGTTTGCTACAGATGTTAGCCAGAGGACATACTAAGCTTATTCACCGGATGTCTTTAGGGAAGGTGGATGCTTCACCACCTTAGGAAATCAAAAATATATTACATTTTCTTCTTGCTGGGAGTAGCGTTTATACTCAGATGTTATGCATCAATTCCCCACACTCTGTGTGTGAGTGTGGGTGTTCCCTGGTTGGGGTGAGGTGCAGGGAGTGTGTGTGGGGTGCTGGGGTCACGGTGGGCGGGCAGAGCCCACGGGGGATAACATCATCTGCAGAAAACATGGCAGAGCACTCGGCATCCAGCGTGCCCAGCTGCCCAGTCCTAAATGCTACAGAACATTAAAAAGTAACAACAACAAGAACAACAACAACCCTATGATGTCCCTCCTCATTAACTTTTTAAAGCTTCTGCTCACTTTGCGGAATCACCATTCTATCGCGTGGTCAATAATGTATGAAATGAAAAACTCCTGTCCACTCTGTGATGAAAAAAGCAGACGGAGATTTACAGTAACTGCTTAGTGCTATTTTTGGTAGACCTGAATTCAGGGGCAATAAATAAAAAAAATCCCACAAACACAAAAAAAGCGCAAGGGCAAGAAAATTAAATTAAACAAAAAAAATGGTCAATCATTTTAAAGACAGTTGCAGTGAGGGAGATATATTTTCTCTTTCTTAATTTCTTTTTGTCACCTGCTCACAAGAGAGATGCAGTCTAGAGAAAAAACAATGCCATTTTTTTCCTTAATTTCCTTTTTAAAATGAACTTATTGCTCATGGAAGACACTTGTCTCTGCTAGCCCCCAAGACCCAGAATTAGGAGTAAACGCACATCTTCAATCCATTCTCCCATCACTAGCAATCTCCTTGACCTATTAACCATCTCACTGTTAGCTCAGCTGAAGCATCTGTCCAGAAGTAGAACATGGCAGGATTTTTCTGGCTGTGTGGAACACTCCAAGGCTGGAGAAATGCTTTGCCCTATGCAATTAACATGTTTGTGTAGAGAATAGAGAAGAATGACAAAATATATTCTTAGCCTTTTCTTCTTAAAATTAGAAAGTGCTTACTGTTTGGCAGGATGGGCAAACTGAAAGAGGGCAAGTAGCATTTTCAGAAGTATATTTACAAAAATAATATGCTTAGCCATCATGGCATGCTGACTGTCTCCAGCACGACTCTTCCTGCTGTGTTTGCTACTGAATTCTCTTGCAGAGGGAACAGTACTGACAGACCTACATACACAGCATCTGCAAAACTTATTTTGGATACAACCTGCCAGGGAAGCTTCTGGAAGTGGTGCCAAACCCTGAACCTATCCCTGTTCCTGCTAACATGACCTGCTTCATTGCTAGGGCTGCTGGCCCAGTCTCCTCCAGCTTTAGCACGTGGGTCAGAAAATTCACTGTGGAATGGCAGCAGTGAATGGCTTCTTCATCTTACAACAGCTCACAGCAAATTGGTGTAATCTGTATTTCCAGCTACAGGAGTTTTGGAGCAGAATTAATTGTAAATGACTTCTAGCCTAGTTATAATCTAAAATACTGTTTCGTTTTGGCAGTAGAAAGGAGCTGCACTTTCTGCATAAAGCCAATGCCTATAAAACAGAAGAAAGCAAAGCATGATCAGTGTGGTGAGCAGGAGATAAAACAAGCTCCTTGGCACTGGGCAATGGCAGAGGAAGTCTGTTTCCTCCCTGATAGCTAGTCGAACATTGTTACTCTAAGCTGGGCTGCTTCTCCTCCCACCAGGCTGTTCATATACCATCTGTCCATGCTGAAAATTATCAGGAGCATTATGTTGCGTCTTCACTTATTAAAAGGCTGAATGCAAACTTTCCAGAGCATACAGAGTGTTACAGCTTACTGCACTGGAAACTTTATACCATTATGTCTAGCGAGGCCCCTGAGTCTCTGTTTTAATGCCTAGGAAATGCGACAAAGTAGAGCCAAGAAAGGGCAAAGTAAAACCTGAAACTTGAAAATCAGGACCCACAGTCTTCTTCCATTTCCCTCCTTCGCTCACATAAAACTAGAAACAAACCAGATTTGTACTTATATTGTATTTTTAAAACAAGGACAGAGTAAAATCTTTCCCACAATCATTTTGTCCGTTCTGGCTTTGAGGGACAGAGAAGCCTTTAAAAGCAAACCATAGTGCTGGCACTTTTTTTCCCCCTCAGGTCCCCCATCTAAACGTGCTTTCACTAAAATAGGAACAGAAAACCATCTTCAGATAAAGGTGAAATGCAATCCTTGCTATTAATATTTAAGAATCACATATATCTCCACGTGTTAAAACACTCTATTACCACCACCAGTGTCCGCTTTCCTTTGATAGGCAAGTTGATATTTCCTGTAGCAATAAGATGATGATATGCTGACTTGACCTGTATCTTAGATATTCATTCAACAAAATTAGAAAATCGGTCACATTATAATAATGCATATGTGAGTTTAAATTCATATTTCCATGTGCACCTTGGGGGTAGACAGGGGAATATAGAAAGAGTACAGAAATTGCTCACTTTCGCTTGTGGAGCAGATAGACAGCAAATGCTGGGTGTAGGGCTGTGCATGCTGGTATTCAGATCACTGCTTCAGCAATTGACTTCTGCTAGTATTTTGAGAAACCTATTTTATGATTCCAGAATTAAAATCTCTCACTGCTGATCAGTTTCATGCAATTGAAAATAGCATATAAATTCAGCAAAATGCCCTTAGTAACCCTTGAGCAACTTCAACAAAAAGGAATGTTTGAATATCAGTTTATTGAAATCTATCACTGAACACCGTACTTTTAAATACTATGGAAAATAACAGACCCTTGCTTCTGTTATATAATCCTTTGAAATATTCTGCTCTATGTGAACATGTCATTTTATTTATTTTTACAGAAGGCCAGATCCTATTTATCCATTTCTCACACACATACAGAAAAATTAGAAAAAGCATATTTTAAAAGCCTTCTGTAACACAGGAGAAATCTTGTTCTGTAATTTTATTATGGACTTCAGGGATAGCTGATTCTCCTTGGAAAACTTCCTGATGGCTCCTGCTAAGGGTGAGAATTTAGAAGCCATCCAGGCAGCGTTAGGACAGTGCCTTTGAGGAGCTGTGCAAGCATTGCATGTGCAATAGCCTTGCTGGCCCAGCATGGCCCACGCGAGGCTCATCTTCCCTGGAGCCTTCCTTGCTCAGATCACCCTTCTCTGTTTATTCAGTTTTTGCGTCTCACCCAGATCTGTCACAAAGTACACAAGCATATGTCTTTCTAAGCCAATCTCTATTATTTTATAAAACCCAGTGAAAAACATACAGGAATTGATTGTGGAAGCTGTCAAGCCTGCAAGTGATTCAAGCGTGTTTGCCCTTTCATTCGCTGCATTTTTGGGTGTTATATAAATAGAACAAGAAATGTAAAATGCAGGTTAAGTCATTCAACGCTTCTGTTTTTTTCTGGTTTCTGCCCTGTTCTGGCACCTTTGAAACTACATTTTTTGTCAGTCAGCTAGTGTTGGAATATTTGTAGGTTTGAAAGCCAAAACAATAGGTTCTGCAGTGAATGTTATCAGCTGTGTCAAAATCAACTATTGAATCAGAACCAGGATCCATCCAGGTTCTTCAAAAACGATAGTAGACACATTCCTCATTAGGCATCTGTTTATTCCAAAACACAAACACACAGGGGATAGAATTAGATAACACTTTTCTGGCTTACTAAATGGGTTAGACTTAGTAAATATGGTACTCGATTTTCAACTGATTCTACCATCTGTCAGCAAACTTATTGCTTTTAGCAGGGGTTTTTCTTGTGGTAATTTCTGGGATTTTTTTTCCCTCTGTTCTTTTCATGAATATACATGCCGACAAAGTTTAAGGGAAAAGTAAATTAAAGAAAAATGAATTAATCCACAATATCTGGACAGGGCAGGTCAGATTATAATCAGAAACTACAAATGGACTTGCAAATTGTTATTAACAAGCAGCACAGAAATAAAACCTCACACATGGAAGGAATTTCCTATTGTTTTTCAGGTGTATCTAAATCCCACAATCAGTTACCGTGGCAAATGGTGTTTGTGCAATGCACAGCACAGCAGCAGCTGTGTGCAAGGGCAGTGACTGGTGTAAGCAGGACAAATAGCTGGGGTGAGGCAAACCACCCCGAAAATTGTCTAGCTGGGACCCAATGCCATAAAAGTCTAAGCATAACATTGCTGTTGTGTTTTCATATCGGAAAAAAAAAAAAAAAAAAAATTATTAGTCTCAGACACATTCTGATGCTAATTAAGGGCAGAACTAAATCTGGGAAATTCAGTCACCTGGGGATGCGTGTTCTCCTTGGAGCTGGTACAGGCAGTGGTTTGAAGCTCCTACAACAAGCTCCACTGCATGGTGTAGGTGCATTGTTTCTGCACCAGCAGCTGCTTCCATCCCACGGCGAAGGCTGTGCTGCTGTTGAAGACCTTGGTGCAGTTAGCTGCTTGGAAAGAAATTTTGGCCTCGTCCAAGACAATGGAAGGGTTTTTTCATTATTTCTGGCAGATTTCTTGTCGCAGCTCCTGACACACCTTTTGGGTGTTTAGGGAAGGTATGAACTCTTAAGAAGGAAGGAGCAAAGGAGGATGAAGACTCAGTCAGAGACACTGGGGATGGTGGTGGGTTTAGCAGTGTGTCTCTCCAGCGTGTCTTTGGTGCATGAGAATGTTTCTCTCCTCCTCAGGAGCCACCAGAACTGCATTGCTGCCATCCCTCTCATTTGCAAAAAGATCTTGTTCTTGACAGGGAAGGGAACAGCAGGGAGATCTTGTACTTCCCCTAGCAGTAGAAGGGGGAAGTTGTTCCTGATAAACAGTTTGTCCGACAACAACTCTCTGCCCTTTTTTTGCTCACAGTTTCAGGCCAAGTTTGTCCCCTTGACCAAAACAACCCTTTCAGCCCAGGAATAAAGCAAGACTAGGGTAAGGCATGACTTTGCTATAGACAGCTTGGGCAGAGAAGTCAGCCTGCTGGCATTTAAAAAATTATTAATGGCAGGGAAATAGATTTGGGAAGAAAAATGGAAGATAGTCAGAGATTCCTTATAGGTAGGTTCATAAATATATCCAGAGCATCAAGCACCATTGGGGCAGACAGCCTGGAGGCATTTAACAATTCATACACTGTGCAATGAACAAAAGTACAAAAAGTAACAAGGAATGAGATAAAGGTTAACAAAAGGCATAAAACATCAATATAGGGGAGGAGTAGGAAGATTATAGAAATGCTTGTGATACTGTAGTAAAGTTGTAAGTAAAGCCAAGGTGAAGAATGGAAAGAGGTGTGAATGAGATGTAAGATAAATGGGAAGACACGTTCCATATAAGGAACAGGAGATGGCAGAAGCGGTGGATGAGAGATAGAAGGGGTAATATATTGTTGAAGGGGCTGACACTGTAGAAAACAAATTATTTATTTATTCCTATGTTCACAATCTGTCATAAAGTAATAGTCAGATACATATTTTCCATGAGAAGAAAATACATGATGATAAATCAAAACTATGTCCAAGATTAAGTCAATGAAAGGAAGATATCAGAAGGCTTAAATTAATTGCCAGTATCAAAGACCCATGCCCTACTCAGAAATAAAAGGCATAAAGATAAATTCAGATATATTAGCAAATGTGCTGCATTAAAAAGCCCCTTAAAATACGAAGAAAAAAATCAATAAAATAGAAGATATCATATTTAATGCTTGTACTTTTAAGAAGGGATTTGATGTGACAGCAAGAAACCATTCCTTTTATTCAAAACAACACTGAGAAAAGTAATCAGGTGAAGATAATATTGGATGAAAGTGCTGTCGGAGAAAATATTGGGGAAAACTTGCAAGAGAAAGCTATAGTGACAGTTCTTGTTTCAGTTACAGCAAGCATCATAGACTCAGTAAAGACAGTAGACTGCAAACCTCCCAGCAGGATGTCATGGCAAAAAGACCTAAAAAGAACCATTCATGGGTGAACAGGGAAATAGAAATTAGGGTTATGGATGTTAATTTACCTTGGTAGTTAGTAGGAGCAAGAGTATTACTGTGATGTGATATGATATTTCTGTTGACTTCACCTACACTTAGAGGGGACAGGAGAAGAATGGAGAGGGCTTAGATTGCTGGTGCAAGGATGTTGTGAAAAGTGGAGAACGTTCACAGGAGGGAGGGAAGTAAGGGAGGGAGGGAGTGAGCAGATTACTTGGAATCTGAAATTAACTTCCCATATCCTGCAAGGGAAAATTACTGAGGGCATTAAGTTGTTTAATCTTGAACACAGAAACATAACAGGATGCAGTAGCTGGAGGCTGACATCAGTCAGATTCAAACTGGATACAAACAGCAAACACAAAAGTGTATATTTTTCATGGCAGTATTAATTAACCACCAAGAATAAATGATCAGTGGCTGTGGACAACTCTTACCACTTGAATTCCAGACTGGAAGTCTTCCTAAGAGACACTCTGCAACACAGGAAGAAGTAGTTTACTCAACCTAAGAATGGCTGGATAAAACTGTGTAATTCAGGTCATACCAAGTGTCAAGCGTGATGTCCCTTCCGGTGTGAAAATGTATAAATCTATGAAATGCCAGTCAAAATTCTGAAAGAGTTAACAAGCTGACCACATGGCATCTGCTGACAGGACATCATGGTGGAAAAGGAACAGTTTTTGTAACACAACTCCCAAAAAAATGCTTGGTGTAATAAATTATAGTGGCAAGGAATATAGAAAGAATATTGAACTTCAGAGTGATTTAATGGGAAAGGGGATTATGGCAGAGTCAGAAGCTTTATTATTAGGCCCAAGGTTTGTTGTGTTTATTTATTAAAAGGTTGTTTAGTCAGGCAGTGGTATTTGATGATGATACCAGGCTTGGAGAGAGGCAGTCAATAACAAGGCAGAGTGGATTACAGTTGAAGCTGGTGCTGATATACTACAGACAGAGAGTGAGATAGACAGATCAGTGTCTTGTAATTGATTGTAAAGAAATTTAAAGAGATGAAGGACTAAAAGGGAACAAGCATCCTCAGCAGGAATTGAAGAGGGGGGAAAGGCTAAAAGAGAGCTATAAGTTAAAAGCTAAGTTGTTTGACAGTATGTGTTGCATCTATTAAAAATAATGTAGAAAAGTATAAATAGGCTTGAGAGAGAGATTCTTGAAAGGCATTTCAATGAGATCATACCATAATTCCTGAACGCAGGTATTAAACCTGTATCCTCATTAGCAGCAAAATGTTAGAGCCTCAATTTATGTGAGCAGGAGCTGGAGAAATTTAGTCCGGTCTGCTTCCAGAAATGCAAGAAAAGAGCATGAGTATTTCTGAGAGCCACAGTTTCTATCAATCAAAAGCTGCTGTACAGACCTGGAGTGAATTCACAGACCCACTGCAATTATACAAAAGGTTTATGCCGAGTGTTTTGGGATGGCTTCTCTCACCAAATGGCTGATATTATGTTCTTGTGAATACTCATTTCCTTAAATGACAGTCTGGCCTGAAGAATAAAACCAATTGAAAATACTTTAGGTAATATTTATCACAGATTTTATTGCCCAAAGGGTCTGTGGAGATCATGTCCTGAGTGCTTGTCACAGATTTTCTGGCAGCATCGCCTTTCATTGTGTGGTTCCTTCCCAGCAATGTGCAGGGGTCAAAAGCCAGCTCAAGGCTGAGGGTAGCCTGGTGATGGCTTTCAGCAGTGATCCTTCCTGAGATCCTGTACACCATGCTTTTAAAATTAGTACATTGTCAAAGTAAGGGCTAAGAATATCTGAGAAAATATTTCCTTCACATAAACATAAAACCACCATGCTATAGAGTGGAGGTTAATCAGAAAGTAATTTAGCCTCCTGCTATTTGTTGAGCCCCCTTCCATGAGCAAACCAGCGGTGAAACCAAGCTGAGGTACCATTTCCAAACAGAAAAGATAAAGCTCTCACCTGCACTGAAGGGGTGCCTGCAGGAGAGGTGGCTCTTCTTTAGGCATTAGAGTGAAGTGTCACTTCTCTAGGCATTAGTGTGGTCTCACGGGAGCTGTGGGCAAACATTACCTCAGCCTTGGGCTTCCTGGCCGTAGAGAAGGAGCTCAGCCCTGCTGTTCTCCCTGCCTGGGGCTTTGCACAGGAGTCGATTTAACCCCTTGTCATGCTCCATCTCATGGACCTTGCCTGTGTTTTTCCTTCCTACCTAACAAAGGTTTCATTCTTGTTCAAATTATTTATCCCAGTGGACCTAAACTTTTGCTCAGTCCCCTGCTGAGTTCCTGAAAGATAATGAACTAACTGATTTCTGGGTAATTTATGCATAAATTTATATACTGAGCTGTAGTTTAATCAAACTCCTTTGCCTTGTGTAGTATAATAGCAATATCTAATGAAAACATATGAAGTATGTGTTCCATAATTACCTCAGACAGCTCATTTCGATTTGCTTCCTATTTAAATCCCCAAATTCCTATCTTCTTGCATTGTAAACACTTTCCTTCCTATCTCATCAATCTGAGTTATGTAAATTATGTGGGGGTGGGGGTACAATTAAATTTTTCCCTCAGTGTTATCAAAGGCTCTATTCTCCCAGAAACATCTGACTTGGGTGCACGCAAAATATGGATTTTTATTTGACTGAAAAATGAAGCTAACATTAAATCATAAATAATGGCCAACACAAGTAGAGTGGTATTACTAGAGCCAGGGCATACAGACTTCTAGATTAATTATTTAGAAGATACAGGCATCAGAAAACTGCCTTTGTGATACTATACCAGAGACACTTAACATGAAATACACTCAGGACTGTGGCCTCAGCTCTACTCTCATTGAAAGACAGTTTACCAGGAGTATCCACTTTGAAATCAATGTAGCTACAACAATGCAGCTTGGTGTTAGAGAATCCAGCACTGTTTTCTGAGGTCTGAGAGACAGACAGTTTTTCAGAGCAGAGGAGAAGAAAATAAAAAACCAAAGTAAAACTAGATATTTACGGTGTAGCAAAATTGCTTTTCACCAGCCCAACACAGTATTTCAACATCCACCTGCAGGGATGCAGATACATTTTCGCTGCATCCAGCAATAGTGAATTTGTAGTTATATGTGGTGGCATTAATGCACCTAAGGAAAGGGCAAATAAAAAAACTATCAGCACAGATGCCAAGTCAGTGTAGAAAGAAATTCTGAGTGTCTGACAATTTGACATTCATGTAGTGTTTCTGCTTTGAAAGATTATTCTTTCCCAGAATTAATTCCAGGCATTTACAGTATAAGTGTCAGTCTGCTTCTTTATTATTTTTCCCAAAGACTACAAGTTGCACATACACCTTCAATGAAATGTAGTTACCTCTGTGACAAAACTGCAAGAAAACGGTACAAAGGAATATGATGCAAAAGCAGAAGATGAAGAGAGCCTAACCAAGAGCACCGCGATAAGCACTGAACTGTTGACATGTTTCAGCAGTTCTGCTTCATATACAGAGAACAAAGAGTGTTGGAGCAGCTTCTCAGCGAGTATGAAGTGAGAGCCATTTACACCAGATAAAGTCTGCCCCCCGCTATCTAGTCTGAGACAAATTACCTTATATTCAGCTAAAAAACTGCTGAACCAAAGAGCAAATTCAACAGTTCAATACAAGACAGAAAAAGGCAGTAGAAATTTGAGGTTTATGAGGTTTCATTTCTCAAGTGCAGGATTTCAAAATCCAGAGCCACCTTCTCCTCCTATCTCCCTGATTCCTTTAATTGCACCTTTTGCCCCTGTGCTTTTTTTCTAAGCACTGTACTACCGGTGGGTTATTTCCTTGTCTGGATCCACTCCTCTTCCATCTCCTGTGGTCAGTGTTTGTTCCTGCCAGGTCATGACATCACCATCCTTCATGTCACAAAATTGATCAACAGCTGCACTGCTTCTACTTAAAAAATAGAATTTAAAAAATACCTCTGTATTAATTTCTTAGCAGTAATATGTTTACAGTAAACCACAGTTTTACGATGCTGGGAGCAAGTAATTTGTGAGGAAAAAGTAACAACAAAGCATGGCAAAATGCCTGTAAGGAGATTTTTATCAACTAAGTATCATCTAATTCTAAGTTGGATAATTTTCTCCAAAAATTGCATTATAATGAAAAGCCTGGGGTTTTTTCACTCCTATTAACTAGTTGCTACATAGTAAACAGGAGTTGATTAGGAGTTTTCAAACTCCTCTGTATGAAGTGTGATACACAAGGAGAGTCCAAACAAGCTCCAAGGACCAGCAGCGGCAGGACCTCAGTTAAAGACATCAGTTTTGATATGTCTGCCCCAACATATCATTCATTTCTTGAATCATGAGGTAAGTAGGGATAAATGAGATTATAATTCAGTGAGTGAAAATGTGTAAATAGATACCCTTGGAGTGCTTTGAAGTAATATGAGGTCACAGGAGAGCCAATGAGCTGCAGGCAACAGGGAGTGAAGTGCCAGTCCAGGACTTTGCAGGAAACGTGCACCTCATCAGCCCCAGATGATGAGTTAGTATCTAACTGGTGGAACACTCCTTGCATATGCTATTTCCATCTTAAAATTCGTGTGCCTGTATGTTCAGATCACCCCTCTCGCCCATCCCCAAACTCCTCTGCTGTAACATCTTCCTTCAAGCTGACTATGTTACTGTTTATAAAACAGCACAAATATATGTCTGGAGACGTCTTATTGCTCAGGAACATGGAAGTAATTTCACACTCTTGATAGCTAGCCTAGGAAAGATAACCCAGCAACAATCTCTCCTTCCAACTAATTGTCATCCCAGGAAAGCTTTCAGAGAGAAAAAGTGTAAGGGAGGAGGAAAAGTATGGAGCCGGGAAGTATTTTCAGTATCATCACAAAGGGAAGAAGCCATGCGGCGGTGCTTTCTGCTTTGTGTGCTGGAGGTGTTATTGAAACAGAGCTGCTGAGCGCTGCCTGCTGTTCCCAAGAGAAAAGTGACTATCCATCAGGTGAGGCTATGACAGGGGACAGGTTCAGAGGAAGAGACACAAGCGGACCTGTAGCCATTAGACCATAATTCCTTATATCCTGGAAGCAAATCTAGTATTCCTGAGTGACATTCCTTAGTTGTTTAGGAGACGGGTTTGCACCTTCTGGCAGAGGAGGGCCCATCTGTTAGGGCTCATCATGCCCAGCAGCCCGGCAGAGGGGAGGCTGCTGCAGCTCTGTAGCCTCTAGAGGAGCTGGCAACGAGGCTGGGCGCGTGTTCCCAACAGCTCAGCACACACCGCGTGGATACAGGACATGTGTACCTGTGACCAGCCACGTGTGTTCCCAGCAGGCTCGCACACACCGCGTGGATACATGGACACATGTACCTGTGACCGGCCACATGTGTTCCCAACAGCTCAGCACACACCACGTGGATACAGGACGTGTGTACCTGTGACCAGCCATGTGTACCTGTGACCAGCCACATGAGTTCCCAACAGCTCAGCACACACTGCATGGATACAGGACGTGTACCTGTGACCAGCCACGCATGTTCCCAACAGGCTCAGCACACACCATGTGGATACACGGACATGTGTACCTGTGACCAGCCACGTGCGTCCGCACAGATGGAAAACACAGCCCTCGCAAGCATAAACAGCACCGTGGCCTCGTCCTGTTCCCCTTCCCAGCTGATCAGGGTGACAGCTGCTAATGTCAAGAAATGGATACCTAACACACAACATATGGGTCCCTCTACTAGCTGGCTCTAAGCACTCTGTCTGCCCCAAAACTGCCCCTCCCATCTCCCCAGCTGTTGGTACCCAGACACACGTGTTCCTAAGGCAGCCCCTCCAGTTGCTGGTGGAGAACTGGCAGACTCTCTGGTGACTTTCCAGCCACCAAGTCCAGTTTGATTTTTGGTAGCAATCCATACTTTGGTACACAGGCACCCAGGCAGTGCACATGGGCTCTGGCCTCTCCACTTGCTGGCACCCCACACATCTGGGGCCCTATATCCCCTGGTTCAACTCCAGTTGTTGGGCCCATACACAGGTAAAATGTCCATTCCTCAGGAAAATAGTTCAAAACAGTTTAAATTGAAAACAGAGGCAGCAGTTCATGTCCCTGACCAGAGTATTGAAGCTCCTCCATCTACTCTTGTGTTTCTGGGATCCTTCATGTCATGAGCCTTTTATCCCACAACCCACCAGCATTCTCTTGCAGCAGAGGACCCACAGAAAGGGTAACAACCTGTTCTCTTTGCTGAGGGATGGCTCAACCCTGACAAGATCTGCGATGCTCGTATGAGGATCTCAGCCTTCCTGTTTCTCCACGCAGTGGGTCTGTAAGGCTATTTAACATAGCTGATATTTCAGTTCCCTTTCTAAAACAGGGCTGCATGTGAAACAGCCTATTAGAACAGTATGAAGCTGTAAAACACTAAGAAACATGAGAAACACAGTTCAGCTGTCATGCTGAATACAAATGCTCGTGTACCTGTCTACCACAGGTCTGTCTACCACAGGTTTGTCTACCACAAATTATTTTAACCCTGTTTCGCTTGACATCAAGGCTTTCATGACCACAATGCTTCAAATGCACCACCTAGTTTCAACCAAAATTTCTTAAAGATGAGTGAGACCTCACAGTCTGTACTTTGTGTGGGTTTGGGTGTCTTTTTATGAGAATGGGCATCTTTTTACTGACTCCTTTAGAAGAAAACCTTTAGAACTCATTCATTATTACCTGTCAGAGAACTAAGAAAGGAGAAAAATTCTCCAGTGAGTCTTGACCTTGGCTGAGACACAGAGGACATGAAGCAGTCTTAATTTCACCTATTCTGGTGCTGAGGCGCACCACTGGTTTCACTGGGTGTGCAGACAGGATAATGCTCACCATCTGCTGCATCAGTTTGGGTTCTAGTCCTGTCAGGGGAAGGTGTTTTCCCATACACCCATCCAGTCCTGGTGCAAAATACAGAACTAGCATTTTACTTCAAGTCTTCTTCAAAGTACTCATCACTGTAACACCTAACTGGTTCAAAATCTTTTCTGACTTTATCTACATAACAACCTGATGATGGAGAGAGGTATAATTATCTCATTTGACTAGTGAGGAACTTAAAGAGATTAAGATGAAAATAATAAAAAAAGTCCATTAATTTTAGGTTCCCACTTTAGGATGTCTAGGAATTAATCTTTTAGAGTGCTTAGCATAATGTAGCCATATACTCTCAAGAATTTCACTGCAGTCAGAAGTGCTTGGAGCTTTTTATGTAGAAGCTCTCATCTAAAACACTTTCAAATAGAGGAACATGTAATTATTGGCCAATCCAAATGACTGTCCAGCATCACACCAGAATTTGGTGGTGGAATGAGGGAGGAAATCCAGTTTTCCAGGGATTCTGTGATAGTGCCCTTCTCTTTTCACAACATCCTGCCTGCAGCACTGAGTATAACCTAACAGCAGTCACAAAGGAGGCCAATACCCTGCAGGTAATAAACTTTTTCCCACACAGATATAATACATCCTCCTTTCCATGAGCTGAATGAGCCAAAAGTCCTTTGGAAAACAGTTGGGATCATGTGAGTACGTACTATGCTCTTTCACAGGGGCTCTGGTTAAGATTTCGTAGATGGACACCCATTCTTCTAATCCTTCTCTACTAAACCTCAGTCTCCTTATCTCCTTTCTTCTAATTTTGGAACTCTTGACTTTACAATCAGAAAGTCCTCTAAACACAATATTTTCCCCAATGTAATGCAATTGTATATGCGCCATCAGAGCAAGTACTAGGAATCTTTGTTCATTTCAGAAATACGCCATTTAAAATAGAAAGTTATAGAGAACACTTTTTTTTGGAACATCATTGATATTTATCTTGAATTCCTAGCAAAATTTGGGCTGTATTTTCTGTGGATATTGACAAGACTGTAAAACAACTTGTCTCAGCAAGTTCTGGGTGGGCACACCACCGCATCACAGATATTCAATGGTATAAAAAAAAATCCATCTCATTCTTCCCACCTTTACTGAAGGTTGTTTTCTGATATTGTCTGAGCCAAACATTTTTAAGATGTGCAGGCTTTTCAGCTCATGGAAGTGGCAATACTTATGTCTGGTCTTTTTGAAACCAGCTCATCCACACAGAGATGATATTTGTCAAGCAGCATCAAGTATCAGTGTCTAGTAAGAGTCTTAATGTCAGACACATCAGTTTCTAATTTAACTCATAAAATAGCTAAAGTAATCCAGTAATCTCACTTTTATACATGCAGATAAGAACACGAGCAGCTCGTTGACTCAGATAGTAGCCACCATTTTCTATTTTCTCATTTGATGCAAGTTTCTCTCCCTTTCACCATAAAATACAATGAAATGTTGTGAATATTCACAACATAAAGAGTTGTGATTACTAATACACATGTTGTGAGTAGCAAAAGTATTTAACTCAGATGTTGACTTGGAAAAATGAAGGTCAATCTTGACTGCGGAGCTGGAATTGCATTGTTTTGTCTTAAAAATGAAATAGATGTAGACAGAGCAGGTGTATGGGAGTAAATGAACAAGAAAGGTAAAATTTGCTAATGCTTAGCACTAAAAGAACATCAAACAAAGGTAAGAAGGACTTGACGCACTGAGCTATTTCATCTACAGTGGGCAGCAAGGAAAAGGGTACACACAGAGGAGCCAGTGGTGCTATATAATGCAAATGGCAATGGGGACATTCTCCAAGAAACTGCATAACCCCCAGGACGTCCTCAGAACAGAGATGTATTCAGAGAGTATGAATTAACTGTGAGTTCATACGTTTTGGAGGGTTCTACTTGAATGGAGCATACACATGGGCCATTTCCGAAAAATGAATATTCTATAGTTAGCATCATTAAACACGGGATAACTGCCTCCCACAACAATAACAGTGTCTACAGCATTTGTCATGTTTCCCAATATGGGAGATGCCACTGAAAAGATAAACATTACAGCTTGGTAAATAGCCAAAGCAACTCTTACAAGTTATGCCTATGTTAAGTAATATTTTTGACCTGATTTGCACAGTATGAGTCGGGAAAATAAATATTTTATTTTCAAAGTTTGCTAGAAAAATAATGAAATGATCCGAAACAGATCCACAAGTGACAGTCTGTTAATTTAAAAGTATACTATATGATAGGAAGCATCTTTTCCAATTAGCCAGCCATGACTGTACTGTATTTTGAAAAGACTGAGAAAATGTACTAACCTGGCTTTGTCAATCTGATAATTCTTTGAAATTAATAACCAAGAATTTTCCCATGCATCTTTAGAGATACACACTTTCGGCATCAGTGAGGGCTTGAGAAAAGGCTCTATGGCCCTGCACTGGAGTGGTAAAGACTGGGGGTTTCAGCCAATTTACAGAAGAGCCAAAGACTTTTCTCCATCCTGCAATAAATGTCTTTGGAATGAAAATTTTTAATCTAGTCTAAAACTAAAATATTGTTAACCATATCTTACTAGCTCCACAGAAAGGCAAGTGTGTGTATACTGCTAGAGGAGAAAAACTGTATTTGTGGCCCAGAATAATTTTTAATTGTGTGGTTTTGTGTACACAATTTTTAATTGTGTGTTTTGTCTGTGTACAGACACACATGCTCTTACAAACATGCATCTATACATTGTGTATTTTTATACCCAGGAACCATTTTAAAAAGAAACAGCAAAAAACCCCAACTTTTACCAGGGATTTGAGACTTCTTAAGGAAGGAAAAAAATCCCACCACCAACACGGAAGAGATAAAAAACACTGAAGGACTAGTCAGAACAACAAAAAGGAATTACTCATTTCAGGATGTCTGTATGTATCATGGCAATAATATCTAATTAGGTTAAGTGTTCTATTTAATAATTCACTGTGTAATGAGATAGAGTAACAGAGAGTAATGGGATTTGTCAAAGCCCAAGCCAGTGCAGTATAAAACATGCTAGATATTTAAAACACATTCAGAATAACAAGATCAGTTGATTTAAAAGCCACTTATGATGTTGTGCTGTTGTGAACTGCCACATCCTATGGGTTATCTGACAGGAAAGCTGTTTACTTGTCCTTTTAAAACTTTTTTTGTCACTGACTTTCAGGAGGAGATTATCTCTGTGCACTAAGCAAATTGCATAAAAGCAGGAAACTATGAAAATATGTATTCTTAAGCCTTTCTGAGGCAGAAAAGGAAAAAGGAAAGAAGAAAATATACCTCCTATAAAATAGCCAGTACATAATCTCAGAAGTTCATTATAGCCTTGGGCACACTGGTTTGCATCCCAGATTAAAGGATTTTCAAAAGGAACTGTGATTGTCTTGTCACGGTTGAGCTAGATATTAGTTGGCTGAGCTGAGTATCAAATATGGGAAATTAGTTGCCATTAAAAGCTAGCTTCAGGCAGTTCATTTCTCATCAGCCAAGCTGTGTGAGCCTCCTGCTGTGGACAGTGAACATTAGCTTACTAAATACTTTTGCTAATCAGACACCACGTTACTAACAGAGGTGCCTGAATTTAGAGAGGAGGAGTCGGATGGCAGATACTGAAAATCTGTCTGAGGTGAGATTAACTGCTTTTCTTTATCCGAAGAGTTAACTTGTCTTTTCCCCAGGCCTCTATTAAAAAAAGATAAGACCAAATGCTTCTCTGGTTTTGTTTCTGCTTTTTGAACCATTCTTCTACCATTATTATTTTCAATCCTGGGAAAGCCACAGAGGAGACAAATTGAGTCAAGGTAACTTAAAAGTTAGATAATAAGAATTCGCTGCGTTGGTGGTGCTTTAGGAACTTGCTGGCTTCGAGGATAGCAACTATTTGTGACACCTTGGCAAACACCATCATCTTTGAAATAAAATTTGTGCACAGTGTGAGGTACAGAGAGCTGCAAGAGGACATGACATGCCACATTTGCACTTCTGCTGTGTTGCTTTTATGGAAGAAATAATCTGGTTTTGACAAAATCAGAACTCATATCAGTGTCTGACCCAGCCCCAAATTCATTTTACTTTTATTTTGATGGTGGTTTGGGAACACTAGTGGCATTTTTATTCTCTTATCGTGGTCCTTTGCATTTACTTCACTGCTATAGCCACACACTAAAGTAGTAGTTTCTGGTCTTACTGGATTTCCAGGAAGATCTCTAGGTGCTGAGGAAATTCAGCAGGTTGTCTGCAGGTAAATGTGCTTGATCTAAAGTGAGCAGGCAGATTGCCACATGTCACTAGACTATTTTGTTGACGTTACAAATGCCTTTGAAAGTATTGTTAGAAATTAACCCAGTACATTAGACAGGCAGATAGAAACACCGCAGGACAATTAGTCCAGGAGTTGCAACATTCAGGATCAATGGGAACACTAAGCTAAGGAGGGTGGTGACCAAAGCCAGTCGTGTCCCTTGTAAGAGAAACTCTTATACAAAAAAAAAACTGCACTGCAGAGTGGATGCCTCATTCCTAGGACAGGACACACTCACAGCAGCTACACACTTCTCATGCTACCTCTCCATCACAGCTTCCAACCAACTCCCAAAACTTCTACTGCTGTTGATGCAAAAGTAAAAGGATCTTTTAAATGTGAAGAGGAAGGGATTGTGCTTTAGGTCTCTGTTTTGATGCTTGGCCCCAACATGGTGACCAGCTCTGGTTATCCTGTGGGTAAGCATCTATGCTTTTTCTTTCTATGTCTGCCTTTTTTCAAGAAAACAGGTAAGTGTATGAGTAAACCAAGCTTCTCTACTTGATGGAAAAGGTAGAAAAAACCTGCTTCCTGAGGGTAATGATGAAGGTGGTGCTAAGTTCTTCTTCACTTTCAAGATATTTGTGCCTCTGTACAAGTCCAGGAGTAGATCTTCAAACACCAGATGAACTGCAACCTCAAAATCAGAAGCCAGTGAAGGCTTTAGATGGCAACTGAGTGAGAACCATTATTAAAATTTTGCATATACAAATGCCAACATTTATGCCTAACCCTGAGGAACACCCCACCTTGTCTACCTCTAAAGTCCAGGAAACCAGAATAGGAACCAAGAATGCCCAGCTGGCCCCAAGCAGTGGGCCATTTGGCCAAGTGTTCTCCCCCAACAGCAGCAGCATGAAACACCCAGTACTCCCCTCTAATCTGTTCACGGTAGTCCCAAAATTAGAGATGATGGAGGGTACATTCATTTATTCACTCTATTACTGTACTGTTGGTCTGTGAATTTGTCCATCTTTTCTTTGAACCAGCTGAAACCATCTGTCTGTACAAGCTTATCCATTTTCCCTCTCTCTGTTTTAGAGCAGCCCTGTACTAGTTACTGAGTGCCTGCAGACTTGGTGGATGAAAGAGCTGCATTCATGTTATCTGCCATGTCCATGATTTTATATCCATGAAACATCTTCCCCTTTCACCAATCTTTTCCTCTACAAGAGTTTCAGCTCCAGTGTCTCCTCATAAAGGTTGATGTTCCCTCTCTCTAATGGTTGTACCTGCTTCCCTGCCCCTCCTTCCCTGTTTTATAAAGACCCCTAGAAATTACTGGACTCAAATTTTGAAATCTAGGAATGTAGAATAAATTTGTAGGATTTCCATGTCCTGTTTTCTCCAGTTGTGCACACCTCCCAGCTGTCATTTTTCAACCAGGTACAAACACATGCAACACCCTCTAGAGTTACCCAGGGCCCCTCTGGCTCTCCAAAGATGGTTGACTTTGGAATCTTCAGGAGGCACTCCCTACTCAAAAACATCTAAAAGCTAAAACTTTTCAGAGCATTCAAACAGTATGAATTTTTCATACACAGTTTGATTTGGGCTGTCCCTCTTCTAGTTTTTGCTCAGGGCTCATCTTCTCGCCAGTAACATGGTAGATTTAAAATGTGTCTGGTTTACCGGTGGCAACAAAGAGATTCTTTCAGCCTGTGCAGAACTGCATTGTACACATTCATTGAAGATAACTCAAAAAAACTCCAAAGGTATCTGCAAAACTAAATACCAAATGAGCAACTGTACTTCCAGTACTTGAGCTCTTTTGTGGTTTGTCAGTACAAAACAAAATATAGCTGAGTTACTCTGACTCAATACTTAACAGCTCTGCATACATTAATGATTGCACTTACTAAAAGCTTTAAATTGGTACCAGTTTGATGGAAACTGTCAAGCCTACAGTCATTGTTTCTGACAGTATTATGTGTTTCAAGTTATTGTACCACTTAGAGCCTTGTTTCCTCACGTAATAGTTTTATGTTGCAAGGTCTGTTTTGTTAAAGACATTTTTACTGTATGGACTCAAAAGAGGATTACAGTTTCTCTGGGTGAACTGATCACATGAGGGAGGGGAAGCAGGTCAATTCAGCTTCCTATATTCAAGGAAGATGTTTTATCCTCTACATATGGTGAATGTAAATTTTATTGAAAGCCCTGAATTAACTGCAGACTCCTGTTGAAGCTATACAAATAGTGTCATATGTGCCCTGGAAAGAGAGACTTCATTGTTTGTCTTCTGGTAGCACTCTGTTTTCTGGAGCCTAAAAGACAATTACTTCCTTGCAAACACAGGCAGATTAAATAAGCCACATTTTGTCCTTTTTGCCATCTGCCCCTTGCTTACTTTATTTTAAGCTGCATGACTAAGCTTTACTATCTGACATGTGAAGGTGGGACATGCTGTTTTTCTGCTCAGCTCCTTGAGGCTTGTAATGAATCCGAAGAAGCAGAACGGATCTGCAAAGGAGTGAGTCAGAAAATCAGTAACTGTACAATAATTACTTGCTGTGCCAAATAGCAGGACTTGGATCATAACAAAACAAAATCTCCTCAAGGAAGTTTCGTTATTCAGGAGAAATATATATTTCTTCCTTCTAAAAAAATAGCTGGTGGACCTGATTCTGATCCTCATGCAGACCCACCACTGAAAAAGGGATCAGAGCTTTACCCAGATTCTACAGAAATCTATTTTGTGGGTAACTCTCAGAGCAGAGGAGAAGGAAGGAAGGGAGATGGGAGCACTCATACTTCAGTCCAAGAGTCACTCTTAAAAAGCATTAACGCCTTTTCCTAAACTTTCCTGCAGAACAGAGACCCTCACAAGCAGCAATGGGGAAAGTCTCAGGAGCCAATACTCTGTGAGGAGATGGCAGGGACAAAGCAATCTCCTCTGGTGTCAGGGATGTGCTGCCTAGCGGAGCTTCTGAATGGGCTCCAATCCTGGGAGCTGGGCTGGGGGCTAGTGGGGCTGAGTGGTGGGCCACTCATCAAAGCATGAAGGGCAGCCACCTTGCCAGTGGAGCAGTGCATTAAAGCCTCTCTCCAGCCTTGGACCAGCTGAGGATTGTATACTAGATGAAGCACTGGGTTTCAGGTAGCCAGGGAACTGGAACAAACCTGAACAAAAACCATTTGGTGTACGGGAAGGTGAGACAATCTCCTCTGTGTATAAGACACCTTTGTGTCTGTGCCTATTCAGGAAAGTATGAGTTTACTCGTATGTCACGTGTCAGGAAACCTACTGGTCATAAGAACTTTTATTTCCCTCTCCCAAGCACATAACGTACTTGTTTGGTGGGTTTTCTTCCTTGTTTTAAAGTATTGGAGCAAGGGCTGTACTTGGTTGAGTGATTTTATCTAAAACTATAGGCACCATATACTTAATTTGTATACCTTCCTATAACTACTGCTACAGTGGAGATAGACTTGGTGATACACCCCAAAAAGCCTGAGAACTCACTGATCTGTGTAACCAGGTGATGTTTTTCACACCCCAACTGCCCAGGCAGAGAGAGCTCAGCTGGGGCAGTGAGTCAGGACCACCAGTGCCCAGAATAAGGATAGTCTCCAACCCATGGACTAGTGATTGACTGCTTTGCTGGCCAAATTATTGAAACGAATATTTACAGCAACTTAAGAAGAAGGCTTTGTCCTTCATGGAACATTGGCCTCTGTTAAAGGTCAGTCCAACTTTTGTGCCTCTTCCTCAAAGAGCAAAATAGCCATTGGCCATTCTGGTTTCGCACCTTTCCTTTGCAGCAGCCAGCACAGCATGACCAGGACAGAAAAGACAACTCATCAGTATGAGAGTGGGTGTCACACAAGACAGAGAGCATCCACCCCTGTGGGGAAGCCCATCCCAGACCCATGCCCTGTCCACATTCTCCACTCCATTGTCTACACACCATTCTGCATGCAGTCTTCCTAGCATGATGCCCACATGGTTTTTAACTGTGCATTTCATGGGCTGTGCTTTGTGGCAATTGTGAAAGATGAAGGCTAGAGGATGGAGGGGTGGGTCAAGAAAGGCTGGCATCTGGTGGAGATGCAATCCCTGGATGCACAGGAGGCAAAAGTGCATCCAAGAGACTGGGTATATGTGTATAGATTGCCCAGGTTTCCCCTGTGGTCTTAGGAGGGCCAGGCAGCTCACAAGGGTGATTCAACGTTTAAGTGGACTGAAATGACCTTTCTTTGACTACAGAGGAACTACAGAGAAGCATGATCCGCATATTAGGTGCTTAATGACAGATTGAATCCAGGCTTGTACCTGAACAGTGATGACAGCTTACTAGGTGAGAAGGAGAATCATGCAGAGAAGATAAATCTTTACATGATTTGAGCCTTGAGCTTATCTGGGTAACAGGGGCCCTGGATGCTCAGAAAAGACCAAAAGATATAATCTCCACAGTACATTTTTTCTTTTAACTCTACCCCCTGACTTAAATTCTTCCCTCTTTGTATATCCATCGATGCTGTAAAACAGTTCTGTGCTTAATGTATTAGGACATATTTACAGGTATATCTATTTTAATACACAAGAGAGGTTGCTCCAGAAATTATGTGCACTGTTAGAATGATGGTAAAAGCAAGTGTAGGGATTGTCATATTATCCTACTTTCTCAATCTCATGTCTATCAGAGAAACATCATCTAGGACACTTCACAGAGAAGCAATTCGCTATAAAACTATCAAAAGATTAAAGTTTTCTGTGTTTTATTGCCTCTTGATACTGGAAGATTTGTTTATAACTTGAGAGGCCAACATGTGCTGTGATAGTTGCTCTGATGGTACGTGGGATCTTAGGGCTCTGAGGTTTAACATCCCCACAAGCCAACACAGATAAGAGCAATCTGAGAAGACTCTGCTGTCACACAAGGAACCTGGAATAACAAAATCCAGGCAGAGCAAATACAGATTCTCTGCCTTTGTTTGAAGTACTGAAGAAGTGCAGGTCAGAGCTATAAACAGGGAAGGGAGGAAGGATAAAACATTTCTGTCATTCCTTCAGGAGCTGTTGCTACTCAGAAAAACTTAGCTAACTTGAAAGTCTATCCAATTTTTTTTCCTAAGCATATGTCCTTATTAGGTGGGCCAAAGACCTTCAATATCCAGCAGCAAAATAGGAATCCTGTGAGATTATCAGTTGTATTTAGATAATATCTTTATCTTTTCTCTCCCTTTTCTAATTCACAGTAGTCTGCCTTATAAAGCACTGTTACAAACATACTGGGCACAGCACAGTCTGACAGACCCTGCTCATACACAGCAAAGCTCCTTGACCAGGGTTCCAGGCCTCAAATAAGTCCCTCCTAAGCTTCCCCATTTCCATGTTTTGCCACTCCCAAGCTCACACAGAGTCCTCACATGAAGGATGCTAAAGCCAGTTGTAGTCCTTTTCTGGCACTGACGTATGAGGCATAGCTGTGCCTTTGTGTTGTGCTTCTCTCTCTCAAAAGGACTTACATATGGTGAGAAACCACTCTACCTTAACTTTATAATGATTGGGAACTGCTGCTCTCTCTTATTACAGACACACTCGGACTGTGTCCTGAGCCTTTTTCCATGCTGTGTATGAAACACCAGGTGACATGAACACCCAACTTCAAAAGGAAATGATCTGTGGGAATAACAGAAAATAACACAAAGTTTCCTGTGGGCAAGTCTAGATAATTTCTGTTTAAAACTCAAGATTTCTAATCTATAACACCTATGAAAAGGAAAAGTTAATTTTCATTTTTTAAGTGCCTGTTTTGAAGCAATTGAATGACTTGCTTCTACAACAGGCATACAATGGTCTGTTTTTTCTCATTGCTGCCCTGCATTTATGCATCCTCTCCCCACCAAGGCACAGAGATGACAAGGTTCTTTAATAACCAGGATTCCTGGGGAAGATCAGTGCATCTCCGCAGTACCTTCACTACCACTTGCCCCAGTACCACTGCGAAGTCTGGGAAATAGCTCCTGTGTTAGGAACTAAACAGAGGTTTGGAGGCTGGCTGCCCTTACAGTCTGGGTTTTAGGATAGCAGGATAGTGCTCACATAGTTGCTCTTCCAGTGTTGCAGATAAAATGATGCTCTCCTGAATGAATGGCTGAGCCAGTGGGCTGGTGAATTTAACTCAATCAAAGTCAAATGAAATTTCTTGCCAGCAACAGGCAAAGTCATGAAGAAACATGTTTTCACAATGTGCTATTCCATTCTGATGAACAATCCGTCAACCTCTTGTTACAGTCCTTTTCATAATCTCCTCCAAAACCTGATATACTTGGGAGAATTTCCAGAAGAAAAGCTCTAGCTTTTATACAATCAAAGCAGTATCCCAAAACACTTTCAGCCTGAACCTTTCTCAATTACTGCTGTGGAGAGTTGCATGGAGAGAAGGCTCTAATAAGCTGGGCCCGACCATTTCGGTTTGTAAAGGTCAATGCCATCACCTTGAATCCTACCCAAGAGACCACTGGGAATTGCTGTGGTTTGTGGCACATTGTTGTTAAATGTTCCCTGCCTTTGATAAGTGGGATAGCTCACACTGTTAAATTCCCTCCAGAAATAGCTGCAAGGAGAATGCGTTGCAGTTGTCTGATCCCAGGGTAACGTGGATAAGCAGAAGAGGATGCATGCCTGAAACAAAAGGTTATGCACACATGAAAAAGCACAGAGGCAAAACCACAATTTTCAGCACAAACTCTTTCTCAGGAATCCAGTTTCTCATATACTATGGGTCTCACCTTGATGACTGCAGACACCTCGAGTCCTATAAACTGATGCAGATAGATAGATAGATAGATAGATAGATAGATAGATAGATAATACCTTTATATTACTGATTATTAATGCAGTTAACTTTCTAGAGATTCTGTGTAGACCATGGCAATCTCACTGAAGATTGGTTTATGAATTGGGTCATTTGTTCACACAGAAATAGCTATAATAGGGACATTGAGAGGCACACCTTCTCCACACTGCAGACACTGTAATCCTATCTCCCAACTAACCTCTGCAGTCTCCCCGTGTTCGTTTGAATGAGTGAAACAGAGTGAAGCTTTGAGCTGACCTCTCCACAGAGACCTTCGAATGGATAAATCTACTGACCTTTGAGCTTTTGCTGTATAAAAAAGCAGCAAAGCCACTTCAAAGCAAGTTCCAGCTAGTACTACAAAGAACCACTGGCTTGTCAAAAATACTTTTAGATCAGCTATGTCTGACATTTCCAGTAAAATCATGTTGGACATGTTTTACTCATGTTTTCACTCGATGTTATGCAGAGCTCCCTGACTGACAATGCAGATGCAGTTTTTGATCCCTTTCCAGACATGTGACTCCCAATAATCTCTACACTCTGCCCCAGAAAAGAGATCTATTGACAGCAGCTATTTAGATTGTTACTATCAACATTCAGCAATGTGAGCAGAGGCCTCACCAGACCCTCTGTGAGTCTGATTTTCTCCCTGCCCCCAGGGACGGTGGCAGCTCCCAGCACCAACACATTAAGCCATCCAGGAAGAGTCAAAATCCAGACTTCACATCAAGATGTTTCTTCCCTCTCCCTGAAGGGGTACACATGGTGTCCAAATGCCAACAATGAAGCCATTTGAGTAGGGAAACAGAGTATTCACAGCAAGAAAAACTCAGTTTCATTTGTGTTGGTGCCAGATCTTATGATCTAATCTATTTGTATCAAAAAAAATTGTGCTGGATTTTACTGTGCCAATATCCTAATAGGTCATTTCCCACCTCTCCTCCCCAGTTTTCCCCACACATCCTTAAACTAAGACTTCACAACTTTGTTGTTCCTTAGGTGGTCACGCTTTGCCATGAGCATAAGATGTTCACACCCGGAATTTTAGTTTCCTTCCCCCTGTGACATCATTTGTGACTCATCTATAAAGCAGCATGACAGCTGAACAAAATCAGGGGAAAAGACCTTTAAAAGCCCCTGTGTCCATAGTGAGAGAGAACAGATCTCCATAATTATCTACCAGGTTCTCCACAAAGAAATCAGTGACCACCCACCCTCCCTCAGATTTCTGAGAGTACCAGTTTTTTAGGGCACTTAGGCTTTCGTTGGATGTTATACAGACAGCAAGGCACCAGGTATGATGGAAGGAATTACATTTATTGCAGCATAACAACAATATCAGAAAACTACTGAGGTGGCTATTAAAGTAATGTGTTTTTCATGCTACCACACCATGTCAAAATCTCTAATACTACAGGAATCTCAGGAATTTTCAGTATGAAATCAGCATAGTCAAGCAGCTGTTTCTCATGACACTTTGAGGAAGCTTGGTATTATCTGGGTATTTAGTTCCTTCAGATTGGCTAGGAATTGAATATATTTTTTTTCTTTCAATTATTTTTTGCTTACTTTAATAAACTTTTTTCATGGGCTTACATAAACCAAATGAATGACACGGATTTGGACATGACCATCAAGTGCTAAATAATGAATAAAACTTTTCTCATTGTTATAGAATAAAAATCCAGCTGTTCCCTATCTTTAATAACAGTAATATGTGACTTTAGAGAAAGTCTTCATAAACACATGTGAACCTTATTTACATAACAAAATGCCTGACACCAAATAATTTAATAGGTATTTTGCCAAATACAAAAAAACCCACCTTATATTTAATATAAATATTTCCCTTTTGACAGTTTTCCCTGCCCATCTCTCTGAGGTGATGTGAGATTGAGATGTCCATTAAAAATACACCAGACCTTCACACAGAGTGAAGCTGACATCCCATTGCAAGAAGAATGTTAGCTTGGACAAGTGATGCCGAGAATCCCCACAGCAAATCCATCACTCTAGGTGTGGGACTCAAGATTGGTCCCCGGACAGGCAGTAATATCTTCCTGAAACTTGACTATAATAGAGTTTTGAAGCAAAAAAAATCAAAGAAATCAGGGAAAGCAAGCCTTAATGCCACTGGGAATAGCCTATTAAATGGGAAAAAAATTGAAGAACTGGACAATTCTTAATTAAAAGAGTAGAACAGAGAGAGGAAGAGAAGATGCAGTTAGAGAAACTGGAGGTCCCACTACATGGATGAGTGAGGAACCCATGTGTTGGAGAGGCTTATAAAATACCTTAACAAAGGTACAATCATGACAGTACATTAACAGAGGTAAAAAAAAAAAGCATAAGCAGTTCTCAGTAACTTTTTTGAGAGTTAAAATCAAAACCCAGTGTTCATTTTCTATAATTTGCCTGCACAGTAAATATTAGCTCGGCCAGATATTTTCACAAATACTTTTCACAGACACAAAAGACATCTTTAGTCTTGTGCCCACCTGCAAAGTAGAGCCTGTGCATTCCTGCACTGATTATGCCTTGTGGGGTCAGCATCATTTTCATTTCCACACACAGAGTCAAATTATTCTCCTGCATCTGTCACAAATGCCTGAGCAAATCAATGGTAAAATGATGGATCTTATTATCCCCTCCCTAAATCGCTTCATCATAGCAAGCATGATGCACTTTGAAAGGTGTCCCAAGACACACTTCGCATGTCTTTCAGATGTGCTACATAAAATGTATTTGAAAGAGACTGTCAATAGTTTTTTAGACCCCAAGAAATAACACTGTTTTAATTGTGTACTACTTACTCTTAGGCACTAGTTGAGCAAAATTGGACTCTTATAGCTTGTCTTACATTGTAAACCAAGCAGAAAACTTGCAATCTATAGGCATGGAGATATCCATATATCCATGTGGGAAGCATGTAAAAACTAAACTGAAATATTATGATCAGTCGAAACCATGGGTGAGAAAACAAAATGCTGGAGAAACAGTGACTAACCTAAGTTTATGAAAAAGGAAATTCAAGGCTAATGCAATTCCTCCTGGAAGTACTGTGTAACCTAAAGTAAGATAAAGACTCATACAAAAAGGGGGAGATAAGGCAAGAAACTGGACAAATATTCAAGTAATATTTCTGGAAGTTGTTGGTTTTGAGGAGCAGTATGAAGCCAGGTGAAAATGTAGAAAGTGCTGGAAACATGGAAAAGCTTTGTGTGTTAAGAAGAAAAACTGAAGGGTGCCAAGTAACCAAAACAGAGAGGAGAAGTATGAGATGATGAGGAGATGTTTTTATTTTAACTGAAGGTTAAAGACTCACAAATAAGGATGGTCTGCATTTCAGGTGGCTCCTGGCACTGAAGGAGGCAGAGGTGGACATGGATCACAGTAGTTGTCATCCCTGAGTCCTCAAACTGAAATTTGTCTTGTTTCTACTTTCCTACTCGGGAATTTTTTCTTTCTCCTGTTCCATAGCTTTATTTTTCACTACATTATCCTCCTCAATACTCCAGACCCAAAGCAAAGGGAGCTAAATCATGAAGGCCTTGCCCATCTTGCCTGTTCAGCAAATTGATCACCAGGTCTCCTATCCCAACATGTCATTTCCTTTCCTCCAAGATGAGAGGCCTCACTGGAATTAACCCCTTGCAATACTGTAAGCACTGCAACAGCACTCCAAAAAGCAGATGGAACATATAATATTCATAAAAGTTATTACAGACATTCCCACATCCCTCACAGAGGGAATCAAAGAAAGAGTTGAAGGAGAAGGAGACTAAGCAGCATGGATAAACAACACATCCTTAGATCATGGGAACGGCAGGAAGGATATAAAAAAAGGTAGCAGATGGATGTTTATTCTACCCTCTAACAGCAGTGTGCAGCCAGACTAAGGCTGCACTATTTCTTTGCATTCTGGCCAAGGATTCACACCTCTCTGCACAGCGGAGGAGGGCAGCAGCAAGGGTGTAGGCAGAAGAACTTGCCGTTTCTCAAAAATCAGGGTTAGCCTTTGCATTAATTAAGGCATCAGGCTCCACTATCATCCTCCATCCTTATTACTATCCTTGGATTTTAGGCTATATTTAAAATCATGCCATTTCAGAATCCTTTATGAATAAATATGAATGTCAAGACCTGTGTGCATCTCTTATGCACACAAGACAGTAGAGTACATCACGTACTCACAGAATCTTATTAAATTTCTCTGAGACACATAATCCTGTGAACCTCATTCTGTAAACACAGGCAGCAGTTGTACTTAATTTCTCTCCTCTATCCTTCGCAATCTCCCTTCAGCTATCTCCTCCTTCTTAGTCACTAACTGAGAACTGAGCAGGAACCAAGCACCCACATAAGTGTGTGGATCGGGTACCAGAAGACATGTAAATCTTGATCAGACAGTAAATATAGTGCATTGAACACTTGCCAGTTATGTAAAGGTATCTGAGTATTAAAAATTAATGCAGAAGACTGAAAGCAGGATAAGAGGCCTTAATTGGGTTAAGTGTTTTCTATTTTTAAGAATTTTTAAAAATAATTATTTTATCAGTGACATCAAAATGAAATGGTGAAGTATTCAGCTTGATGATTCACCTTTCACAGTCACCCTGTTAGCAATGTATCCCCTCTGCCCTTCAATGATTCCCAGGGCAGATACAGTCCAGAGCAACCTCTGCCACCCCAGAGATGAACCAGAGCTCCTCAGGCAGAGGAGCACTCAGAGCTAGAAAAGAAAACTAAGTTTTGCAATTGCCATGGGTCATGCCTGGATAATCTATGTTGGTGTTTGTATTGCATAGAGAGGACAGGTGCCATAAAGGCAGCTCATGGAAAAAAGGCTGCAGCTCAGGCCCCCCAGCAGAGATGCACAATCTGAGAGATCAGGTCTCAAATCTTCGGTGGTGAGTGAGAAAACCATCAAAGTCAGAGCATCCTGCCCTGGTTAACAGATACTGAGTAAACAGAGTAAAAAAAATTAGCAGTTTAAGCTTGTTTTATTATCGGCTCAAACCTGATACACAAGGGGGATTTAGGCCAAGTTTGGCTAACCATTCAGGGGATGTTTGAACTTAGAGACGTGTATTGTCCTGTCACAACAAGGCACACTATCACTCTTGAAGTGAGGTGTATGCTTCAGTATCCCAGAGAATAAGGAAAGTAACCTCAGCCTACCTCTCTGTGGGAGCCATGTGTGAGTTTGCCACATGAATGAGAACGTTCACTGTAGTTATTTGCAGAACATGAACTTTGCTCTTTTGAGGGAGATGATGATAAGTGGAATTATAACAGCTCAGAAGCAGATCCTGATATTTTGAAGCTCAGGCTGATCATTCTAATTGTTATTGATTAATAATGAATATTGTGCCTTTGTATCCAAGAGAGACGGGAGAAAAAGGCCCACATTTTTTTTTCTGTGGGGATGTGTGATCTGCTGCCCCACAATATGAAACTCCTCCAGCACATGGTTACAGGGTAAGGAAAATCAAAAGACATTCTTTTTATTAGTTAGCAGTAATGATCTTTTTTTATTATTATTTGTGCATTAACAGCGTGGAATGGAGATGTGCTATGCAAGGAAGTTATTCTTTGCTAATTTGAAGCTTTTAAAATACACAGCACACTATCTATTATGTATCATGCATTACAATTGCAACAACAGTTTAATTAATCACCAGCACCCTGTTTTGTATCAGTCTGCTGCTGAATTCTGGGTAATGGTGTTGTTTACCATTTAGCAAGTAGCAACATTTCACTCTGTTTCACTACATTAAACTGCTCAAATAAAGCAAACGGATATTGGAAAGAGTTGGCCATCTGCCTTTATTTTCTTTTACTTTTGTTAAGGAAAGGGAAAAAAAAATAAACCCCACCACAGCCTCTGAAAGGAGAAAGAGCACAGCCATGAAACTGATAGTGACAAAAAACACCCTTTTTTATCAGGTCAAAATCTCATCTAAATGCAGTTCTGATGAATGGTAAAAAGCTTGCTTTGTGGATTTGGAGTGGGTCTCAAGACCAGCAATGAAGTCTAATGATTATTTAATGGTGCCGCACTTGAAGCAGGATTATGTGAGACTCTCTTCCCCGTTAAGAGTTTGATGAATAGGTTTTGTGACAGCCATTTAGGAATAAACAAGAATTCATCAGTCTGCATAAGAAGAAGCCAGTTTATAGATTAAGTTTCTTGAGGTAATTCATGAGGTCAGTCCCATTTAGATGTAGACTATTAGGGCTCAGCTTTTGAGAGCGGCCATACAAGGGAGTTACTCCAAATGGACCTCGCTAATACAAAGCCCCCTTTCAGAGGGAAGCCTGAAATTTTTATGACCCTGCTGCTAGGAAGCACATCAACTTGTCACTGTGAAGATCTGCTGGGGCAAGACCTCATCACTCTATTAAAGAGCTCTGTGACCCTATTGATTTGAAGTATTTAAAGCAGGGGTGAAGTTCAAAGCAATTTCTTTTCTATACTATTACTCAGCCCCTCTGTGTCTTGGCTCTAAAACATCTGCTGTCAGTTCCTCTCTGGTGTCTGACTCTGGAATCTGTCACTGGAGAACAGAGTAGTTTTATTTAGAATAAATTGGATTCCTTTTCAGTTTTCAGCTTTTCGTATTGTGATCAATGGTTTACACTCCTTCATGTGCCAGGAGACTTAACTGCCACTGTACCCTTTCATGTCTCCTCCTGACTCAGCCAGGCCTGCTCCCGAGGCTCTGTAATCAAATCTTTCCATTCTAACAGGTTAGCTGCCACCAGTTTTTCTAATTGGCCAATCAATAAAAATAATAAACTTTTACGTTTGGAAAAGAAAAAAAAAAGAAAAAGAACAAAAAAGGGGGCAAAACGTCCCAGAATGCACTTTGGGAAACAAAACCTTAACAGGATCTTTTATGCTTACTTGCTTGGAGAAAAAAATAATTCACTGAGTAAACAACTCCATTATTTTTAAATGTCAGCAAGTAAACACCGTAGCTGGTTCTTGGAGGTGCTTCTTCGAAACAGTGCAGGCTCCTCCACTTCTCTGCACAAGCTGGAGGCACCAGGGTGCCTTCTCAATGCTTAATAATACATCAGGTTGGGTGTATTTATTAAAGTTGTGGTTTCTGACATCAGGCTAGTTGTTAAAGGTTGTAGGGAGCACAAGATAAATATTCGGTTTTATGATGTCAGACAAAACAAGTGAGATAAAGGAATGAGCAATGGGATGGAAATGGGAATGAAATGGTTACAAAAATATTTAAGATAATGATGCATAGCAACAGAAAGAAATTAGGTAGGGAAGATAATCATGCCCAGGATTACATAGAGCAAACCTATCTGTTATCTTCATCAAGGGAACTAACTTCTGATGTAGTGAAAAATGCACTTTCTCTCAGGGGTTGCTTTGTCAAATAGCTATCATGTTCATATACTACCTGTAATATTTAGACACATTTTATCACATAGTCTAACAAATTGCCTAATATAACTAAGATAAAAGGGGCACATTTTACAAGACAGAAATGTAGCCATTGTTTTCAGCTGATTTGTACTGATTTACATTACCTACGACTCTGCCCCATAATATATGTTTCATCATTTTATTAGTGCTGTCGTTTTGCACAAAACCCCTTTTAAAATTGAATGTGTTTCTGGGGGGAATGAATTATGTTTATTGCAAGACGGCAACTGCAAGGTTTATTCAGCAATATCTTTAAGAATCTGAAAGTCTGAAGACAGATGTACCTATTGCTTGTCAATCAAAATACATGTCCTTTGCAGCACTGTATTTTCTTTAGTCATCAAGGAAATCATGTTGCTGCTGTCTAAGGTCAACAGTAAATGTACTGGTAGGATCCCTGACTGAGAATTTTTGATAAAGACAGCACCAAAGATGAGGAAGGAAGATAATAGTTTGTATTCTGCTCCTCTAAGGGAAGGAGTGATAAAAAAAATTCTAAACCTTTCCTTCCATTTTTCCTTTTTTTTAAAAAATGGAACTGGTAGGAGTCACTGGCAACAGAACGCTATAACAAGCTGATATCATCTTGAGTTCATGATGCTGAATATGTTGGCATTTACAGCGCACTCTCCCAGGGCGCATTTCAAAATGAAACTGAAACTTGATGGACCAACTGTACTCCATTTAAAAAAATTATAAAAAGGCACTTTTTTTTCCAGCCTAAGGAAATGGAGAGCTTCAAAACACTGTTTTCTACCATATAAATCTACACGTTGGAGGTCAGTCCAAAGGCAACAAATCAAAGTGGGTTTTTCTCATTTTTTATTTTAGATTATGAATGATGCAAGAATTTATGGAGCATGCAAATTTATTACCATGTTAATAGGCCCCCCTGTTTATATCCAGCAACATATGTTATATCCAGAGTCACTAGGAAGCAGCAGCATTTTTAGGGTTGGAGGGGGAGGCAATTAAAGAATTAGGCCTAATTACCGTGAAAAATCTCTGGAAGAAACATACAGAAACCTTGTGCAGAAGAAACACAAAGAGAAGGCAGGGGAATATTCTTTAGCATGACCACAGTTGTAAACTGTAACTCTAATCCATGCATTCATAACCAAAAAGCAAACACAATCTGAACTCAATAGCTCTTCTCATGTAATTAAATGAAAAGAAACAGAGAAAGAATATGTGTCTGTGTAGAAATTTTCTCTCTCTTTTGGGATCTTCATGGGCATTTTGTTTCTAACAGCTGAGCATGTACTGAACCAAATACTCACTAGACGGCAACCCAGCAGCTTGTTTAACATCAGCTCCAGCCCCAGGATGGTGGCAGAACAATTTGGCAGTCACTGGTAAAGGGTCAAGAGAAGAAAAGTAGAAATTACTGCAAGAGAGGTGACTGCATTTCACCAAGGAAGTTATCCAAAGGCACTCCAAAGGATCCTAGGCTGCATGACAGCAGTTTGATAGGAAATGTAGAAAATGTATCATTTAAAGTGTTTCTCACAGACATGTAAAACCAGACTTGTAAAGTATTTACCTTTTGGCAAACAAAGAAGTGAACTAATTTAAATTTGTGATTCTCACAAAAGGAGAAAAGTGAAAAAGTGGATACATGTCCCACCCCTTTATGCTCCTGCTTTTCTGTGAGGCTTCAGGTTCTTCAAGTTCATAGTTGAACCCGCCTGCACCATGCACTCTCCTGAAAGTGTGATATTAGGTGCTATGAGAAGTGCAGTATGAGTGCAAGGACAGGGTAGCCAAAGGACTGGATGTACAAGACATCACAGTGACATTTCATAATCAAAATCTTAGGAAATTCAATTTTTGGGGCGGAAAAAACCCAACAACTTTTCAGGGGGAAACATTATAACCAGCTCTACAATCTTCTGTTCTATATAACAAGATGGAGATGTGGTGCAGGAAGCAGAATAGCTTCAGACTGTAGGACCGAACACAAATATTGGGCTTTTAACTTTGGCTGCTGTGCCCAGAAAGCAGACCACTGGAAGATGCTTGCTGTAATGGAAAAAAAGTATGGGGGTGACAGGCCTAAGCTTTGCTAAAAGCATTCAGTATTTCAGTAACTTTTTAAATATAGAAATCACTGTCTGAATGTAACATTCATAAAGCTATGTATGACAGTGGGGGTCTACCAGGGAAGCATTTTTGCAGGTGTGGTTTGGTCCATGTGTCTCCACAGGAAGATCCTGAGCCTGCCATGATGGGCAGGTAGATAACAGGTATGACACTGCAAGGACTGCGCATGCTAGAATGAATTCATGGCCCAGCTTCTTAAGTTGTTTTATATGCTAAATATTGATCTCCTTTGTCTGTGTGTTGCCATATCCATCTTTGTCTTTAATCATTCTTCCTCTACAGGTGGGTTATCATTTTTCCAATGTGTCTGTGTTATGAGCTTTGCCACCAACAGAGATAATATCTCCCCATTCTAGGTTGTTCAGTGTGAGTCCTTCCCATGCTGGAATATTATTAATCATGTTGTCATCACTTAAATAAATAATAATCAGCAACAATTATTTCTATTTTCACAAAACCACTAAAATAATAAAAAGCAAATCTGATATTAATTATTAATAAATATGAAGGGGACATGTGTTGAGATTTAATTTCTATTTTTCATCTGTATTACAGTGTCATCTAGAGGTGCTGGATAAGAAGAGGGTACCTCTGTTTTAGGTACTGCAGAAACTCCAATTTAAATGACCTAGCACATCAAAAACGGTATGAAGGGGGAAGGAAGAGCTAGAACTAGGAATCAGACTTTCTGCCCCTGTTCATCTCCCATGGTCATGCAGAAGTGTAGCCTGGCAAGAGAAGGACTCATACAGAGTTACCCTACTCTGTCTTTCCTGCTATTCTTCTGAATATTCAGCCCAGCTGGAGCACAGTGGACACAGACCTGTCCCCAGCCTCATGCTGGCAGCCCTGGGGCAGCTCTCCCATCTACCACAGTTACGGTGTTGCCTTGTCTCATCCATTTGGAAGATGTGTCTTTTCCCTCTCTTGCTCCTTTACATCCCAGGAGCCAAGCTATGCCATGGAGAAGGCAACCCTCTCCTCAGCACACAGCAAGTAATTTGGTTTCTTGCAGACACAGAGTTTTTGCAGCTGCTGCCGGTGTCTGTCTGTACCTGTCTCTGCATGTGTTTTCCTCCCTTTCTTTGCTACCAGTTTCTAAACCTATTTGCCACATTTGCCAGCTGCATTTGTCAGAGAGGCTGAGATTTAAAAAAATCATTTTTCTATATGATTGTTGAAGAAGAAGTTCACCCTAACTTTACTCGGGAAGCAGGAGTCAGCTGAGATGTGCCTTCAGCTCAAGGTCTGCAAGAAACACGTGATTTGCCCAGCCCAACATGTAACAGGGGCAAACAAATGAGATGGAAGAGGGGAATGCAGGACACTACAGTGGTTTAGGTAGAGTGGTAGAGGATTTAGGGGGTGCAAATGTCTAGGCCACCATCTCCTTCAGAGCTGCTACTCAGAGAGTGATTTGTTTTATGGAGGACTGATATGATTTGTATATATCCAAATGCAACTGGATTTCTTACAAGTCACTGCTGTAAAATGATACAAATGAAAACAGAAAGTGCAGCCTCTGAACTTCTGAAAGAGCTCCTGCACTGGACCCACTGTAGAAGCAGAAGATGATGGAGAACCAATGCCTTCAGACTGATCCTCAACATCAGGGTGCCTGGGAACAACAAGTGACTTTACCCTTTGGTGATGTTCAGTTTGAGTGTGATTTAGAGGTCAGAGCTCAGGTTCTGCTCTCTTAACCAGAGATGGAAAAGGTCTAGTGCATGGCCAGTTCCCCGACATAAGACATGAGAGTTCTCTGAGGTGCTTCTCCATAATTAAGCCTGTAGGGCTCATCTAGTGACCTGTGCTGTGATCACTGATGGATCCGGGAACATTTCTTTCTCTTTGGTGCTGGAGACACTTGAATGATACAGAAAATGCCCAAACAGCTCCTTAGAAATCTGGACTCCTTCTTCCAAACTGTTTGAGATTTGCCCCGTCTGTGATTCCTGTGGTTTGAAAGCCCTGGTGCATCTGTAGAAGAAGAACAAGCTGCTGTAGCACTTGGTATCCCAGCAGAAATGAGCCAACATGCCACAGGCATGTACTGAGTTGGACTCTGTGCTCTGTGATCAACAATAGGTTAATTGGCCAAGAAGGTCTGGGTTGTCTGGGCTGGATTTTTGCCACAAAAGTCCCAGGACAGACTGTACTGCCAGGATTTGCAGGTGGTTTGCACTTCAGAACTGCCTTTTCCAAATGCTAGAGGAACATGGCACAATCCTTCCCCATTTTTGGACAGATGCAGAAATGCTTGCACCGTACTCATTATCTTGCTGAAAAAGAGGCTGGAAATTCACTGGCATGGCAGTGCAGATTAAAATGTTACCACATTTACTGCACAGCATTTCCAGATGCAGTCAGAGGGCATTTCCGTGGGCAACAGACGGTGAAGTCAGAGCCAGTCTGAGGAGGAGAGTAGCAGAGACAAATCCTTGAGATAATTTGGAATAGCGTTTGTAGACAAGACAAATGAATGCCCCACAGCTGGACAAGCTGTTATAAGTCCTAACAACGTACTTTACATTTTTTTCTCTTCACAGTATTCTTATAAGATTGAAAAGATGGAAAATTGAAGGCAAAATAAAGACTTCTCTACTCTGTGCAGTAATAGTAATACAATATAATGTGATAAATTCTGTTCTCAATAAGTACAATTCCATACTGTGGGTTATTCAGCAAAATCTTCTCAAATATAACCCTAATATAAACCTTAAAACTTTACATTTATTTGCATGATAGCATGTAGTACCTCACCTTTCCTGAAGTGTTATGCTTAGTACTATTTGTTTGCACCAAGCATTATCACTACATATGGCTCCACTTAACATACGCGATAATAAATACTGAATAAATCATAGATAACATTCACAGATTTGGGTGGACAAGCTTGTTATTTTAGGAAAACGAGAAAGCAACTAAACTGCCTTTCATTTGATGGAATTTTGTTTGTTGAGCAAGAAGGGGGAAACTGCCTTCTGAGCAATTATTCCCATAGCCAGGCATGTTTTTAGCCTGCAAAATATGTGCTAAGCATTCAGTTACATGGCTTGAAATCTTCATTTTGAGGGAGGATAAGTATGAGAGTTTTTGGAGATAACATGAATATTAATTTGTTGGGTTAAACCCCATATCTGTGTATTTTTAATGACATTTACAAATTAATTTCTCTGCTTCTTCAGCCCTTCTACCTTTTCAGCTCCATCCCATTCACTTGACGGCTGTGCCTAAAGCCACCCCAGCACCTCACTGCAGCTACACACTGTACTGCGTACACTCCCTCCACACTGTACTGAATCACTTTTTAATGGAGGAAATCTTACAAGTAACACCTTCCCTCTACCTTCTTACTCTTCTTTTTCTTTGGCAATATATGGAGGCTCTTCTTTTACCTGCAGTTCTTCAAACCTTTCACTTGATGCAACAAGAGCATCTCCTCACCTACTCTCCATTATATTTGCTATCCATCATACCTTTCATTTTCTTGTGAAAATTTAAACTTTCCATCTGGTGCATTTTTCGGTCTCTTCCATCTTGCATGTTTATAGGAAAATAATACTTTTTTCTCTTTTACTAAAACCACCCACATTTGCCTCTTTCACCTCTAGTCCATTTATCGATCTCTAAACTTATTTGTTGCACAATGTGCTACTGCTCTCCAGAGAGCCTCTCCTCCATTGTCAAACTCATTTCTCTTCACTGGCTTATACCATCTGGCCATGGTGAGCTGCTCCCAGTGAAAATCTACAACAACATTTTCCAAACAACTCTCACCCTCTTTGTCCCACCTTTGTGAATGAAACCTTTTCCAGAATAATGTGTCCCCACTCAGAAATTACCTAAAACCGTGTGTCCTTCTTTAGTGCAGTGGGGCTGGAGCTGGTAAGGCCTGCTACCTGAGACAGTGAAGATTACAAAGTGGCCTTAAAGATCATGAAATATTTTCTTTTCTTTTCTCTGTTCATACTACATACTCTTTAGAAGCTCTTTGTTATTTTTGTTCCAGGTTTCAGAACAGCAGAGGCAATGATGAGTCGCACTCAGGCCACCTTTGCTTCTTTTTTCCTCCAAACTCACTTCTCTTTCTTTCCTTTCTATTCAGAGCTCCTACCATCTGTGCAAATCATAGGTCTGACTGTTTCTGTGATACATCCTTGTGAGGAGTCATGATCAAGGAAGGTAAAATATAGGTTTTCGCTTCCCCTGTCCCAAGTCCTCCTCACAGCCTTCTGTCTCTATCCCACCAGTCATTCACATGCATAATCCAGTGCTTGGCTCCACTTTCTTCCAGACACCAACATCTGGGCTGTATTTAAGGTCTACAGAGTCTCCCTGTAGAGCACCCTTCAGACAGAGCTCATGCAATTCTAACAAATTTCTAAAGCTGTTGCCCAAATCATGATAAAGCTTTAGGTATTTTCACTGAACTTGAGAAATGTGATATTATATTAAGCCAAAATGCTTCTGCAAGATTATCTTCCAACTGCCCTGGAAGCATCACCTCACTCTCTCCATCTCCCCTTCTGATTGCAAGTAATGCCAGCCTGCACTGTACACTACCTAGGATATCAAACAGGATCATCCTCCAAAACTTTTATAACGTCAGAGATGGCAGGGTTTTTTGTGATGCAGGGAAAGGTGAGGGCTATCTCTCTGGTAAATACTAGATATGCATATTGTTCTCCTTCAAAATCTTGTCCTGTAATGTTTCTACCAAAAAAATCCTTACCACAAAAAGGTGCTGGGTCTACATTCATGAGTTAAAGACCTTCATTACTGTTTTAAGGACTTAAATGCAAAATGTGTATCCTTAAAAAGGAATAGAAATATAGATGCCTAACAACTCAGGTGAGACTGGAGGTAGATGGTGATTTCCAAGCTAAGTTTTTCACCACATCAGCAAATATGGAGTTCATCTGTGAATCCATACATTTCACCTTTATAATGGTTTTAATAAAGAATTAATCTAAGTTGGAGTTCAGAACAGAAAGATCAATGGAAGTATATGCACAGGTATAGAAAGAAGAAATATTTACTCCCACAATACTGTTATAATAACATGATACGTGATGATATGTAATATAACATGTAATAATAGCATGAAAACTTGAGTTAAAAACCTCCCTAACAAGTAAGGCACTAAACCTAGAGGTACTGTGACTGGTACTGGCCTTTTTGGTCATTTTCCTGAGCTTAACATTCCAAAAGCACCTTCTGCTCTCATAGGTGGCATTTGCAGCCAAAAAGGCTTTCTGGTGCACCCACAGCTGGCCATGTAATTTCATTACAGTAAATTCAATTCATTGTCCCATTTCTGTTTACATACTGTCTATAAATTATCTATGAGGCTGTGGAATGTTCTTGCTATGTGTAGGGGTTTGTGGGGTAGTAGTTTTAAATTAATGCTCAGCTGGGAGCTGATTTCCCTGTACTCAAGGGCAAGATTTTCATTCTTTTGTATCTGATCTGTTCCAGCTGAACAGGGAGCTGTGAGAAGAATTTCTGTGGCCTGACTGGATGAGTTTAACCTTTGAGTAGGCTTTTTTCAGCCTACTCTACCCAAAATCTTGCCATGGATGAGTTAGAACTTCATGTGCGTGCTATAGTCTTTACTCAAAGTGCATGTCTTTTTTAGGCAAGTTTTTACCACTAAAATCATAGTCAAGACTATCTGCAGAAACATAAATATAGAAGAATTTCAGTGAAGCTGTTTTGAAAAAGTTTCAAAAAATTACTGCCTTTTTAACTCAGCACTATTAAAAGACAGTTTAATCAGGTTCCTGGTATTGTGACCAGCATTACTCTACTACAGCAGAAACAGCAATAGCAGTGGCAGAGATGCATACAGAAGAAGCACCGGTGACAGAAGCAGACAAGGTTTAATGTTTAGGACAGGCCTTAATTTTAAAGTGGCTTTTTACATAGTGAGAAAGTACATCTTGCAGAGACAGTGTTTTTACATAAATATTTGCAATGTTTATCCAACATCCATTTCTGTAAGGGCCTTAATAATGTCAGAGGCTTAAATATTGAGCTTTTATATCTGTGTATTATACCTATAGCTAATACTATATTTAACAGTGATAAAATGCATTTTTACACTTATTTCACTAGGATTATTTTAACTTCTCCCTCTGCATGCTGGTTCTTTTCTGAGCATCTTTGTTTCTACTTTTATGTTTCAGTCTACATCGTGCATGCCCTTCTGAAGCAAGTTGCCTTCATTTACCACATTTGCTTTGCATTGCAGCACTGTCTTGAATGATGTGAATTGGCTTATTTATACATTAACCAAGCTGTAAGATGAGCTCCAGAAGAGCGTTTAATGCCACTAATAGGCTTTCAGTCCACACAATCAGACTAATCCAGGGCAAAACACCTGAAAGGTGTATACAAGGGACACAGGTTGAGTGTCATCAATTTCCCTCCACAAGCCCTCACACTTTGAGCCACACTTGTTAGTGAGTGGGAAGAGCCCTAGAGAGAGTCAGATGTCTCTGGGGGACAGAAACACCAGTAAAGAGATGAAATGAGATTAAATACACAGGTGATGTCACACTTATTTGTCAGACTTATTTGCCCAGAAAACACTGTGTACTGCTTAAATTAATAGATGTCTAATAACCTTGAATATTGAGGTTTCATGATGTGCCTAGGATCACTAGTGCAGAATAGTTGTGGAAGGAAACATATGTGCCCAAACCATCCCCTGCTGAGGATGTGCAGGTTAACTCCTCTTAGGCGTGCTGTGGAAAATAAGCTCAGCCATTTGAAGGGTCTGGCCAATCCTCACAAAATATTTTACAGGTATGTGTTAATATTTCTCACTAGTTGTTTTGTATGCTCAGCTCTGTGTCCTGGGAAGTCTGAGTTTATTAGACATCCATTATAATTGACACATTGTTGAAGTAGGGGTGAATAGATGCATTAGACAGATGATCTTAATTGGCTTTCATCCAAAAGAATTAAAATAAAAAGACAGCTGAATTTCATTCACATTTTCAATTAGTAAAACTTCCTTTCATTATTATAATGCCTGCTGAAACAGCAGCCACATCAGGGTGACAAATCCCGTTATCATGCTTTCTGCAATTGTCTTCCAAAAAGGCGTCTATTGAAAGCATTGTCTGAGCGTGTGTATAATGCTGACAATCACGCTCCACTCAGAAAGCTGGGGGAGGGTGTCTGACTGTGATCTATACAGAAATGCATTTCTTTCCCGTGCTGCTGGTTCTTCAGTGCTGTGTGCTTGTGCTGGGGCAATGTGCTCTGACAGGCTGTGCGTACTAACAAGATCAATCACTGAGCATTAGTGGAATTCTCATGCTTTCCACCTATTTTTCTTCCCTTTCTTTATTGAGCATGATCCTCTGCAGGTGTTATTTGTTTGTCAGGCTGTTACATAGCAAATGTGGAAATAATTTTTTTTTAGGGAGTAGATAACAGCTGAACTCATATTGCAGACAATGGTTTCACACTGAAGTACTAATCGACGAGAATGTGAAAATAATTCTTTAGGCATTAGAAGAAGAAATAAATGGCTTCTTGGAGCTGGGAAGCAAACAAAGGGGCATTAGGAGGCTGATTTTTTAAATCCTTTTTGAGTGGCTAACCAACCTAATGCACTTGTAATGGCATTCCAGATTCTTAGCTTAGCCAGCTCACCTAACTTAACCAGACAAAATTATATTATTTATTTGTTCCATATGCGACACTGAAGAGAAACATGTGAATAATCAAAAAATTCAGTTCATCTGGGTCTGGTCTTATCCAGTTTCCTTTTGCTGAGTTATATACCAAGAGCCAAATGTCTTGCCTTAGGGTTGTTTTCCTTTTATTTATTTAATTATTTACTTATTGAATACTTCCAACTTACACAATTTCCTACACCATCTAACTTTTGATGTTCATGTTCTCTCATATCATCCCACCTGAAACTACACATATGGCTCACAACTGTCATATTAGGGGTTGATGCTCAGTTTTCCACATAAAGAAGCTGGAATCCATTAATTTCAAGCATCCTAATAAGATATAGTTTGTCAATGACAGAAATCCTGTTAACAGACTGAAAATTGGCACTCTGATGCCACAAGATTTCTGCAAATCACAGCCCTCTCACAGATGAGGGGCCTGAACATTTCTGCCAAACTTGACTTGGTCTTTGCATAATGATCTCCAAGCACTAATCTTTTGAAATTGTCTGAGCCATGGGTTTTTGGATACCACTGCCTCTTCACTTTTGTGCGCACAAAATCAGGCAGTGAGAATTTCACAGGCTGTACCTGTGGTTTCTCTGTTCTATAAGCTGTACCAGTTTTAGTTACAGCATGACCATGATGGATCTCTGCTTTGCAGACAAGCAGAAAAAATTACATGCATCAGTTTAAAGGATTGGTCCTAAATTACATTATTCTAGAAAGATATCATCTTCCCATGCTTCAAAAGTCCCTAGGGACAGGTGAGCTGCCTGTGACTCTGCTGTAAAACTGTTCTTATAGAGAACTCAAGCAGAGACACATGAGCAGAGGAAGGAAGGCTGCAGGGCAGCAGAGAAAGCCAGCAAGTCAAGAGACCTTTCTTTCGACTGCCTGCCTCCTGTGCAGTCGTGTATTTCCCAGTGTCAACATCCACGTTCCCCTAGTTATTCTTATTACATACGTTTTCACAGCATGAATTCCCTGAGCACCTGTGAGACCTTTCAGCACACGTCCCATTCTCCTTCACAACACATTTTTGAAAAGATGAGCACCAGGCAAAATGGGAGGAATCTTAATAATTATCCGTGGTGGAAAACACAAGATAAAAGTATTTGTAGGAAGAGGCACACCTTGCAGGGATGGCAAGAACCAGGCTGGATTCAACAGCCTTCAGAAAAGCATCTCCATTTCTGCTGGTCTCCCTCAGACATTCTGTCCAGGTACATCAGGTCAGCACTCCCATGTCCATCAGAGATAAAGGACTTTACAGCAGCCTTCTGCTACCTTGAGTTATGCACAGGAGTATTTCCTTTGGAAGACTCCTTCCAATGGCATTTCTGATCAGCAAGTTTGCTGTCACCTAATTTGTACAGCTATATTGAGACATCATTCATTTTCATAAAGTATTGGGGGTTTTTCAGGTGGAAGATGCTACATAAATGCAGTTATTGCCCAGAGAAACAAACTTCACATTGTTTTCAAATCAATGTAATTGATACTTTTTATTTATTCAGACTTTTTTGGTTTTTGTCTCTCATGCTTGTAAAAGTCCAGCACAACTGAGCCCTACCAGGCAGGGACAGTTCTTCTCTCCTGGCCCTATCAGTTTAGTTGTCCACCTTTTTGTCTGGCTGGCCATCTCTGAAGGATTAATTAAGTGTTAATGTAATGTCTGTCAGCATTTCTATAAAGTAAAACCAAGACATTTTTGCTCTTGGTCAGGTTTCTGGTAAAGAAGAAAATGTGTTTATTTTTTAATGATGTACTGGAGCTCCTGAAGTTGCTGTAAAGCATTCTTTATAAAGTGTGAAATGTAAAAACCAAAAGAATAAAACAAAAGCTAAAACTAAAGCCACTAAGGAATAATGATGAAAAGGGAAGAACGCAAATCATTTCTCATCCTTCCTACTAGAGACGCATTTTATAGCTAATGCATTTAATGAGTCAACATTGACTTATATTGCCTGAAAGCTCACTGAATTATTGAGTATCTGTGGTATGGATTATATGGAAAAAATAGTTTGAAATGGCTTTTTCCTCTGTGAAAATTTAATTTTATTTATATTCAGCTGCAGTTATTTTCTGAGGTTGTTATTAGATGAGTTCATCTTTCCTGTATATTTTAAAGAGCTAATGCAATTTAGTAAAAAATAGACTTTTTACAGAAGCTGTAGAAGCTCTGCGGTTTGAAAAACACCTGAGGAAAGCTTAACTGAAAGAAGGACAAAAGAATAAATCAACAACAACAGTATTTCTCTGAGACATATGTCTACTAATTTACCCCGAATAAAGCGTCTGTCATATACTGGGCTTTTTTACAGACGGATAAATATTGACTTGGTTTGATTTTTTCTGTGTCCTCTAAATAAATAATAACAATCTGAATATTTAATTTTTTCCCTTGGGTAATAGGAGGGCATGCTGCTGGTGCAGAGAGATGAAGAGGGAACTGCTCCAGGCACAGGTATAGCGCATCCTTCACTGCGGACCTGTTTATTAGATTTTCAACTTCCAGTCTTGGGTGGTAGATTGATTTGGCAGAGATTAGATAGGAGGTAGAAAGGAAAGCTGTCTTGTTAACCATTTCCCATATGATGATTTAACATTGACTTGGCACTATTCTTTAGTGCCCTGCAAGCAGACAGTTTTCCAAAAGAAATGGTATCTGCAGCTCATACGCAGAGCTTTCTGATAGCTCTGGTTTGCAGACATTTCTCTGAAAACCTGGCCATGGATGACACACCAGTGGGAGCCATATTAGCAATATCATGCTTGTCAAACACAGCTTTGAGAAATATTATTTATAGGGCAGTGTGGTAAACAAACCCATTTTGTGAAAAACTTTCAAGCTTCAGAATGTGATTTTGGTCACATCAGAATGAAAATGTGAGCTGTCATACTTTTGGGGTTTTTGAGGAGGGAAATGAAGACCCTAGGGACTAGCCAGGATTGCCAGGATGTGCTCCTAGGATGCATGGAAGTGCCAGAACTCAGTCTGTGTTTCTTATGAGTCTGCAAAACACTCTTGATTCAGCAAAATAGAAACATTTTGTCATTAAAAACATGTTATCAACAGTTTTTCTACCATCCTCAGTGATTAACCATCCAACTGGTTGTCCACCCAGTCTGACCAGATAACCTCTGTACCATGCACTGCGGTTCTCCACAGTTCCTGCCTTGCTAGTTAACCTTTCGTCTTACTGCTAATCCATCTGGTGCGTCTTAACTGAACAAGAGTTATTAAACAATGAGATTTACCACCACAGTAAAATGCATCACCTTTATTTTAGCCATGCTGTCTTGTAGGGCTATGTGCCCCAAGCTGCATGTGCCTCATGGTGGGCAAAGCAGAAAATTCTGGCTCTTGAGTGCAGCCCTCAAAAATCATAACACATACATTAATATGACTCTCTACAGAAAGCTCTCACTGGACCACAGTTTAAATTAATGGAATTTGGAGCAGAAAATCTGTATGCATCTGATTACTTGCTCTCTCTCTTTCAAACCATGCTCTTGTCCTCTGCAACCAGATTCTGAAAGGAAATATTCATTTGCTTAGTTTCCATATTCTAAAGTCAGTGAAGTTGCTCTCAATCCATCAAACTAGTTTGGTGTACTTCGCAGAATAGAGGCCTTATGTTGTAAATTCTTCCCTAAAACATCTTTCCATTTGGACAGTGATTACATATTGTAGAGATAATTCCCATTCTGAGAGTATGACACAGTGGAGCCTTAATTCCTCTGGTCATTACCAGAGCGCAAATAACCAGCCAGCAGCAGTGAAGATCCAGAGCTGCTGCTGGCATAATGGTGAATTCATGCTCACAAGAAGTGATGACAGAAAGGGCACAGTCACAGCATAAGGGAAATATTAAAAAACCCAAACTTTCATTAGCAGGAATTAATTTGCACGGTCTTGCCAGGCCTACTGCACATGCTTAGGAGTTGTGTAAATAAATATCGCTGTCCTTCTGCTGTAGCTGTGAAGCTTGGTATAATTTAGGGATGAGCCTGTGGCTATGGGAAGCACTGGGAAGAGATCCCATGTGCTCTGCTTCCCAGCCTGTGCTCTGAGCACCACAGCATGCTGCCTCGCAATAAAACATGAGTCTGTCAGACAGCCTGGAGTGGCAGTGGATGAAGGAGGATATCCTACTCAGGGCACAGGGACCAGCCAGCCAGCGCATATGACAGAACAAACCTCGAGAAACGAAGAAAAATATGTACCAAGTAGGTGACAGTATCTTATGTGCCACACTCAGAATCACAGAATCACAGGATGGGTTGGTAGGAAGACCTTAGAGGTCATCTGGATTCCAAAACCCCTGCCATGAGCAGGGACACCCTCCACTAGACTGGGTTGCTCAAAGGCGTGTCCAACCTGGTCTTGCACGCTTTAAAATACCTTCTCTGAGGAAGGGTTAAAATCTAATCCTTCAACAAAATGCTCTCTTCATGGGCAGTAGAAGGAGCTTGTGCATAAGCCTGTGAGGAGAACACACTGCACTTTATTTCCACAAGGCCCCCATGAAGGCGCAGGCATACACCAAGTCCCAGGCTCTCTGCACCCTTTGGAGAGGAGGTCAGACTAAAGGCCCAAGAAAGGCCTCCATGAGGTGCTGTCTGTGCAGACACCTCTCAAGGTATAATGGCACCTTTCGTATGAAGATCTTAATGTAGTAAAGTGCCTAAAATGTTTCACAGATAAAGACTAGAAAAGGAAAGCCTCTCTCCAAAGAAATACTGCACTTCTGGGACGGTGTTCACAGGTTTAGCTGGTTTTCTTTGCCTTAGGTTGTGACTGCTCATGGCAGTGTCTTACTTCACTCACCCTGTGCCTGAACTTTAAATGGAGAGTGGCATTATATACATGACACAATAAACACGCTCCTGTACCAAAAACACATGCTGAAGGATGCTCTGAATTATTCTGAGGTTTCCTAAAATTGCACAGTGAACAAAATCTGATACATAATTTTACACTATATTTGTATGATATTGCTGGTTTAGGAGAAATACTCTTAAAATACTTTCATATAAATAATCCTCACTTAAGAATCTATCTAATTGTTTTTAATTAAAACATTGCCTCACACATGAGTAGAGCAGTCTTGTTCAATATGATGCGACCTCCTTGGGACTCACTTTTGGGCTGCCAATGCTGTGTTGCCTGCCCTTGTCTTTTCCATCAACCAGCATACAAATCTTGGTGGAAGAGCAAAGCTTGCTGTTCTGAGCCAGGCCTTGTTGCTCTCAAAGAGCATCAGCTGGGGAACAGCCTCACGCTGTCCCACCATGCTAAAGCACCAATTTGAGAGAGGGGAATTATGAATACCAATCCATCTGGATAAAAGTGTACAAATACCTCTTGCTTTTAAGATTATGCTGGATTGTAATTTAAGGTAGGTAATCATTTCTAAATTCTGTGTAAACATATATTTGACTTTCTAAAATCTTTATATTTTTGCTTGGTTTTTTAAATTGTTGTTTCCCATCTCCATTTGTTGCTATGCATCACGTCTTTCCAAAATAAAGCACCAAAGTAATTGCAGTGCTTTACAAACACACAAAGGGATGGTCTTTGATACAGCAGAAAACACGAACATTAATTCTGTGTAAACCACACTGCCCAAATCTCATTGTGTCTGGGACAAATAAAAATCCACATTTCAACCATAAATGATGACGGGCAGCCCCTTTTACATCCATGCAATAAGAGAGTTATAATATTACCAAAACAAATAGTAGTTGTTATTAACAGGCACCATGGTCCAGCATCTGGCAAGATTCTTTGAGGCCTTGCTACACTCCTAAGGTGGTTGCAGTTGTGCCATTTCACAAAGACAGCAGGAATGACAAGCTATTAGTCAGAAGAGGATCCAGTTGATTATTTATATTAAATGCTGGAGTCACACTGAGCAAAGATATGTTGCATTTCTGCTTTTGCCTTGCATTTGTTGTTATGAGGATTAATTTAGGCTAGTATTAAACCCTCTGCATTTCCTCTGGTTTCCTTATAGACTGTTGATAACTTACTAAAGCAAATTTGGTTGTGATATTCTTTTCTAAAGAGCATGATGATTCTCTTTTATTAGCATAACCACTCAAACTGTGTCCATGGTCTAAAAGCAATTTACAAATCATAATCACTCGAGAATTTTATTCTGAAATTAAGGCTTTAAGAGTTTTGATTAATTCACTAATTTCAAGGTTTCTACTTTAAATACTTGAACAGTGTGCATTAGCACTTTGTCATTCATGGTATATAGAGCTTGTGACACACATGATATCTCAAAACTGAAACTAATCCACAGTTTAATCTAACACCAAGCAGGAGCAATGTGATGGAAATTATCTGAGGTCCCACAACATCTAAAGATGATTCATAGTCTAGGATCCCATGAAGGTGCTGTGAAACTTCGCAGTCACCAACTTCAGTCTGATCCAAAAAGTAACTGAGTAAACCAGAAATTTACTCTAATCAAACATTATCTTTACTGTGCATTATAGGTCCTATGCACATCCAAAAAATATCATATCCTTCTGTTTCATACTCTTTCTAGAACAGGACCAGTTAGCCAAAACCTCAGTGGAAGCTGTTTGGTATCACTCTGTGCCCCCTGTTTCTCCCTTGTCAGAGGCCAGTGTCCTTTTGGCCTCAGTTTCCCAAGTTGAGGAAATATGATGTGAAATGCTGAGGGGATCACAAGCTGACTGAGGTTTATTATGTGCAATTATCCCAATGGCTGAGAGCATTCCTGACACGGATACTGCTCTGCAGCACAGAGAATGCAGTGGAAAGTCCTATAAGGATATTTCATTATTGCTCCAGCTACAGCATGCAGCCCTCCTGGCTAAAAAAGAATTATATGGGAGAAGCCTCTCAAACACTACAGATGACCTAGTGGGGCTTTTTCAGATATGAGGGTACTGTGGATGCCACATGAACACCAGCCACATAACATTCATGGCTGGCATGCTGTTCAAGGTGAGTTTTGTGGCCAGAAAATTAAACTGTGATGCCTCCTGCCACTTTTCTGCTATGAGTTTCCAAGGTGTGCATCTCAGGGTTTGTGTTTTGCCTGTCAGAGCACCTCCCCTTTTGTTACACGGATGGAAAAGGGCCAGAGGTGGAGCTAAACCTCTGCCTCCACAATCTGTGATGTCAAGAGATACATTTGGAGCAACACAAAGACCTCCAAAAGCACCCAGGAACTGAGGAAATAAAAGCTGCACAGCAGTAGTCATAAAAGACAGCATATGTGGTTTAACTGAATTTGTCTGGAGTCCAATTAAGCAATAAGACACGATAGGGTGTGTCGTATTACGGGGCCATTAATGCAAGTGTCTGGGGCACTGTGAGGCACATGGCCAAAGTGCAAAGTGCATTAACAGCCCGGTAATACATGCTTCGTCATGTCCCATTGTTTTCAGGGGATGGCGTTTGTCTTTTGAAAGGAAAGAACAGGAAAAGATCCCTGAAAAATTTGGAAACCCAAACCAAATTTTCGTGTGAGTGTTTAGCAGAATGGAAGGCATGCACGTGGAGATGTGGGATGAAAGGCTGTTGACTGCTTGGAACTTCTTGTTATACTTCAGACATCTTACTGATGGCCAGGTAGGGATCATTTTCCTAACTTCTGACTGAGTACACCTGGCTTTCGGGTGAAAAAGACCTCATTTTAGGTGGAAAATCAAAGGCAATGCATAATGTTGAAAAATTTATAGTGCCGAAAGAAATAGGTGGAAATATGTGAAAGACCATTTAAAAAAAATAAAATTTCTTAAATCTCCACATCCAGATAACATAATATGTGTTTTCACTTTTCTGGCCATGCAAATCAAGGTATTTGCTGTCATTTTTTTGTCTGCAATGCTGGAAAGATTGTTGAGGACTTCTGGAAACCTCATCTTAGAGCAATAGTGAAATAATCTGGTTAGAGTGACATCAAAACTCAGGCAAACTAATGGACCAGAAAATGAGGGGTTCAATCAATACAGATTTAAATGATGATAATAAATAATTATGTCAATCAATATGGTTTCATGGAAAATACATCTTGTCAAATTCATTTAATCATATTTCTTATGAAATTACTGTATACATTGGTAAAAATGCCTGCAATGACTTCATATATTTAGACTGAATCACTTCACCCCAAGAATATCCTGATTAAAAATTAGCATTATACAACATCAATATTTCAAATACGAAACAGATTAAAAACTGACTATATGACAGCATTCAGAAAAACGCTGTTAATGGGCTTTTCTATCCAATCTAGAGGGCCTTCAGTGGCATCCCAAAGATTGTGAGTGTGATGATGTGGTTCAACATTTTTGTAAGGAAGCTGGGGGAAATAATGGAAAATTTTAGACAGGAACATAAACACTGATGAGGAGAATTAATAAACTATAGAATAAAACAATATAGACGTCTTGGTTAAAGTGAAATAAATTGAACATCATGTACTTTAATAAAGACAGAGGTGCCTAAAACTTCCAGAGAATGCCTAGAATGCCTGCATGCAATCTTCCAGGTATGCGCAGAAATGTCTAAGCTGAGTGCCAAGTGGAGAGACAAAATAGAGAAATATCTAAAGCCCCAAGGCAGTCTAATTTATTTGCTTGTACCTAGAGCCTGTGACAAACCCAAACTTCCTTCCTGACTGCCCACTAAAGGTAGTTTGCTAAATTGTGCAAGCATGTCCAATGATACCTGCAAACTGGAGTGGGTGCTTGCAGCTCCTGATACTCTATGTGCACCTTTCTACAGAAAAACACCTATTTTGCACATAATGACTTTATATAAAATAACTTTTATTTTCACTGCTGGCCCAGACTTATTTTGAACCATATTATTAACTTTAGTCCCTTTTTCTCCACTACTGGCAAAGTGGATATAGCAGGTACTTTTGTGGTGAGGGCAAAAGGGTAAAATGCAGCCAAAGTCAGGTCACTTCTTCCACTGCAAAGCCTTGACACTCTTCTTTATTCTCTAGAAATCATGAATGGCTGCCTTGTATGGTATATCATCAAATGACAGGTTTTGAGCAAAGTCCTACACCCAGAACATTGCTCTGGCTGGGATATCAAAGTCACATCTAAGTCTAGAGAGGTGGCGGGATTTGGAGTCATATGTTCAACAACCTCAAAATTATTAAATACTAATTCTTCATTTTTTCCAGCCCTATGGAAAAAAAAAATGTTTATTGAATTCAATTCCAGTGTCTTTCTCCCCTAGTCTAATCAATGTCAACACATTTTTGACTAAAGATTTTCTCCGTGCATCACCTGCAGGCACAGAGGGATCAGTCGAGTGGCCTTCCAGAGCTCAGCATCCTGCAACGCTAGGACCAGTTGAAATGTGGGTAGCGGCTCACCCACATTTTGGAATCTGATGCTAGCACACTTTACCTCATGGAGCACATATGATTCTTCAAAGGCCCTTTGATTTGGTATTGCTTTTGGTTTAAGAGCAACACAACAGGAATGTTCTGATTTCAAGAATAGAAGGGATTTTTCTTCGATTACTGACATCTAGCTGTAAGGAAATCAATAAAAAGAAATATTTCTTACAGTCACATTTAGAGAAACTTTCTCACAAGATGTGTTCTCTTTAGTTTTGGCTGCTAAAAGCATTTCATCAGCAGCTCCCTTCTCCATTCCCAAAAAGCCTTGGTTACTCTGGATTGCCGCCTTCTAAGGTCTCTCTGTCTCTCATTTCCACTGCAAGGTTTCACTCTCTACAAGTGAAATCTGGAGAGTAGATTAGGACTGAGAAGCAAACATCATTAAGGAGAGAGAAATATTAAAAAATCATCCTGTACAGATTAGAAATGTTGACATAAATTACTGGAATGATTTTTGGCATGGAAAATGAAAGATAATATGTACATGGGAAATGGAAATTACTTTCACCTGTAAAACAAAGGAAAAAAGAAGGAAACTGGAGTATAACAGAGCAGAGGTCTTTACTAGCCATATTGTGTGTACGCGGTGCTGAACGTAAATGCACCAGCTTTCCACCAGCACTGGTTCAGCTCTCTGCTTCTGGCTCTGGTTTTCATACCGGGAAAAATCCAAGGGCTGTCTTCAAAGACCTCAACATTGTTTTGAGAATTTGTCACAGAAATAGGGGTTTGCCTTTTCTACTCTCTCAAGGAATAAAACAGATGGAAGAACAGAAGAGAAATATCAATACTTCATCACATACTTACAGTATTAAATAGGTATTTACATATGTATATAAATAGATAAGCATGTACATAAAAACATAGGCAACCTTACAATGAGAATAACTGCCTAAACCTGTTAGCATACACCCACAGCCACATGTGCGTGTGAACATGCACACATTATATAACTTTGGTTATGTAGTTGAAATCACTACATGAAAATATTCAATTCAGAACTGTTTCCATGGGAATATCGGGGCTTGCACATCATTGTGAAGAAACATCTGTCCTGATTTGGGATTTCACCAATGTACCTTAGCTTTACTTGCTTAATGTTGGTTGAGATTTTACAGTCAAAAGCCCTCAGGCAAATTAAACTAGCCATGTACACCCTCAGGGAAATGAGACTTTAGTTACATGCCTGATACCAATTGATGCCAACTAGAAGAACTTTATGATATTAATGAATGTCTATAATTAAAGAACTGTTAATTAAAGTGAGTCAACCGGTCTATTGGAAATCTCATACTATTTTTTGAACCTGACTTTCTGATGTAATTGTATTTCAAGATGACTGAGAATCACTTAGCAATTACTTAGTGCATTTTGCAAGAACTGAGCAGAGTTCTACCCATCCTGTTCATTGATTTTGACAGTAAAATAGCGATTCAAATCCCAAGTAGAGTTGAGAAATTTCTTTCTTAAAAACTCAGCTAAGCTTTCCACTTAAGTCCATATCCTAAAATCTGCACATGATAATGCATTTGCAGGATAAGGAGTATTTGTATTGCAGGCATTTTCCTTCAGTTCCAGTTTTGAAGGGTTTTCTAAATGCAGATACTGTTTTAAATATCTCCTTAGGAAATAAGACATCCATTATCTTATAACACAATCCCATTAAGGACAAGTAAGTGCTCTGAAGGCGTGAGCTGCTTGCATAAATTGCCGAGATGCAGCGCCAGCTCTATCCCATGCTCACGGCATCAAAGGCCAGAGATAAGGACCGTTAGCAGCGCTGCCGCTTCTTACTGCGAGCTCGGCACTTTTATGCTGTACCAAGAGCTCCCACTTGCTGGAATCAGGTGATTTTTTAATGTTAAAAGCTCTGATTCTAACTAAAAGAGTATTTCTAGCTCATACAGTGGTTAAAAGCCTGAAAAGAGCTCCCAAGTGCAGCTTCAAAGTCATCAAAAACCTGAAATTAAATAAGGGGAGCCCCATTCAAATTAAGTCCCTGATGTACAAAGGATAGCACTGGCTAGTATAGTTCGCTTGCCTAAAGCCACAGGCTAATAAAAGTTAGACTCCACTGCAGCTTAGCAAAGGGTGGATCAGCAGCCTGAGTACAAAGCTAGGTAAATTAGTAGCCCTACCAGTTTACTGCTCTTAAGCGAAAATGTTTGATGTTTTGTTTTTTTCCTTAGCCAGATGAATCTAGTCTGGTATTTTCTGCTTTTTGAATATCATCTTAAAATCGCAGTCTTAAAATCCCAGTTTAAAACGTAGAACTACATCTGGCACCAAGTTAATAAATGCATTATAGCCAGGTGCCAGCCCACCTTATCACTCTGCAGCTAAACGTGGACTCTTTCAGGATTTTTCTGTGCTGTTTGGCTCACTGGACACATCTGAGACACTCTGACACTAGCAGAGAAAATTAACCTCAGTCTGCCAGGCTGATGCCTTCTCAGGTGTTCTCAGAGATCCTTACCTGGACTCAGAGAAAGGTCTCCATTCTTTCAAGCTGAAGTCAGCTACAAAGAGGGTCTTGACAAGGGAACAGAAGGTGCATATAAGTTTAAAAGTGTAATTTTGAGCTGCACTTTAAGCTTTCAGAATAAAGTATGAAGAGAAATCTCCTCTGCCCATCTCTAATGATAATCAAGATAATGAATTCTGCAATAGCTGCAGTTTTAAGACTTAGTTAAGCAATTCTCAAGTAACCTACATGAATTTAACACACAAAAATAATTAAACATGCTATGGAACAGATGCTGCACAAACAACGGCAATCAAATGATTCACACTTAGCAGACCTTACCTAGCAGTTAGTTTACAGCATCTCTGTGTCTGAAAGAGAAAAGCAGACATAATGTATATAATTTCAAACATAGCACACCTGACTCACACCATTTAGGAAAAATCAATATTAATCCATTTTCATTTTGTTCGACCCTTTCATTCATGACAGGTTTTACTCTTATATATGTATATATCAAAATCTGTTCTCAAAATTATTATTTTGTATTGCATCTCAGCAGCACACCGGTAACAAAAAAAAATTCCAAATGCAGACAATTCAGAGTCAGGTTTTAACATGGCTTAGGTGCACTTGCACGTGGAAAAGACACAACCATGTGCCCATCGAAAGCTCTCATGATTATTCATTCAGACTCATCAACTGTAAGCCAAAAGAGCAATCTGGTGATTTCATATATATATATTCATGTAGACTCTTCATGGATCATGTAGCAAATATACATATAAATGTAAAAACTGTTCATGTGCTTGTGCATTGTGGACGCTTGCTACCGAGGTATGTCATCGAGGTATGTCATCAAGGTATGCTCATTTTATGTACTGGTTACCTTCCAGGTGCTGCAGTGATGGTAAATAAGTATTTATAATGAAAATTAGCCTAAATTTGAGGTATTTAACCCATTTTTTACCTTGCCTAGGTAAGAAGTGCATGAGCTACAGAGAATCCAGTGAACCACCCTAGTAATTAGGGGAAACTGTAAATAAGAGAAACAGAAAGCTCAAAGAACAACAAAAGGGAGCTGATTTACATGAAACTTTCAGATTGACTTAATGTGCACAGCTCCCGAGGAAGTTTCAGGGCCAAATTCAGCAGTGACACAAGTGATGGTGTAAGTTAGATATGTGTCAATCACAAAAAGAGTGTCAACCGGGAGAACTGGCAACATACTTTAGTAGCACTTTCATGGGGTGATTTGATGATGGATGGTTGTGTGATCTAAACTGTAATTTATGCACTGTGGCAACTGAAGTGGAGGTTGGCAGCACAGAGAGTAGATGACAAGGGTGAAAAAATAAAACAGGCTTTCACCTTTAGTCACAATATCTCCATCCTTCCAAAAAAACACGCTGGGGATATTGCAGCCTGCATTTACCGGGGCTGAACATAACCGCCACTGAGTCATTCGCAGGTGCCAATGACAACTATTTTGCTGATGTACTAAATGATCCTTGACACTTACTTCCTTTTCCTGATTGATTTCACCTGAGTTGGCTGAACTGCATTTCAAGGGGGGTAGGAATATAAATTTGAAATTCAAAATTTTTACTAAAATATTATTATTCTCTTCTTTCCCAGGTTTTTGACTTCTCGACTAACATTGTGTGTGACTGACTACCTGCCCACCACTTGAGGCCATCTCTTGAGGACATATTAAAGATCACAACAACACAGAGAGCAGCAGCTCTTTTGTTCTGCAAGGCTCTTACTGTGAGAGGAATGGCTCTGACACAGCCTTATGCCAACCTGTTTTAGTTGACACAGGAAGAGATGTATAAGCCAGATCTGTCAGAGTTGAAGAGACAGAGAGCCACCAGTAATTCTCACCATTAGTGATCCCTTGTAGAATTGCCAAAATTCTCCAGTAAAGCTGCTTTTTGGGCAGAAAATTGATTTTTTCACAGAAATCAATATTTTTGTTAAAGGCATATCTGGAGGTTTTTTGCTCCTGGTTATTTGAAGTTTTCATCGAAACGCTGTATTCGTCAATTTCCAAGGTTTTTTGTTGCTTCTTATTTAATCTTAAGCACAATATAAATCAGAATCAAAGCAGTTTTCATAGAGAAATGCTGCTGTGATGCCTGATTCCTGGTCAGACACACTTCATGACCTTATTGACCTGCACGGACTGACTTCTCTAACAAGATCAGGCTTTCCACGATGCACCGCAGCCAGAGCCGTCCCCAGGCAGTTCTGCCATGGCTCAAGACAAAGAGAAGCTACGGTGCATCAGTGGCCTGCTCAGAAAGTCAAGACCCCAAAATAGATGAAGGATTGAGTTATAAACTCAGCACAGGGCACCGGGATCTTTCTGGGGTTTGAAATTGCTGAAGAATTTTCCTCAGCAAAAGCCTCTCGATTTTTTAACCAGCCCTCAGCCTTCATTTTTGACACTGATTTTCCTGCATTTTCTCCTCTGTCGCTCTCAGTCATAAACTGGAAAACCTGAGCAGGCATTTGAGACAATGGAGTAATTGTGACAGGGGACGAGGATTTGTCTTTTGTTTTCCATGGGCAAGAACAAAAGGCACAGGATTTTCTGCTCTGCACTGTGCGTTTCAGCTGACTGTATGTGCTAGGTGTGCTAATGTTTTGAGTTTTGGTCATTTTAGTGTTGCAGTATTAATTTCTAGGAAAGGGTGCCTAGGCTATCAGACTGAAGCTTTTTTATGTTGCATTTAAGTCCATAATAAATAACATTTAAACATTAATGTTGCTGCTAAATTGAGCCGTAACTTAGAAAAGCTGTTTCTTAAATCAGTCTTTTGCAATGCACAAGTGTACAAGAAACAGTTTGCTCTCACTTCCATTCCTGTAAATTCTGATAAATCATTTAATGAACACACAAAATGTATAATAAGAAAATAAAGAGTAAAATTTAGAAAAATTAGTCAATGTAGCAGTGATAGAAGAATTTTAACACATTTTAAATAATATTTTAATCATTTTGAAAAGCATTTTGAAAAACATTTTTAGCGCTGAAATGACGTGCAATTTTACTTGTATACAAAAATTTAATTTTATTAAAATTAAAATTGAATATGCACATATATGAACTATCTTTTATCTGAAAATGGGAGATAGCTGGCATGGTCTATCATCTGTTTGCAGAGAACTAATCAGCAGCAGCATCCAAGGTGAAGGTGGGTGATTATTAAGTGCCATCAAGTAATGTCCTGTAAGACTTCAAGACAACGAGCAACAGCTTTAGCTGTCCTCACTGACTTTGGGCAATCAAGTGGCAGCCCAAAAGTGAGGCTGCATGAACCTGCCAGACCAGAGACACTCACAGTGTCCGCATAGAAGATCCTGCTCTTTTCATTTGGAGTATTTAATATGCAAAATTCCTTCAAACCATCATTCTGAATTTTCATCTATGACATACGTTCAGCAAATAGAAAAAATTAAAAAGTAATGAGGAGAGTTCCCAACTGCTTTGAGAAGATTCCACATATGTGCTAATTAGCGATTCTGTCTGAAAATATTCCCTGAAAGCTGTATGGGTAGTGCAGCCTGGGATAAATAATGCAAATGCCCCATGGCACTGTCACAAACACCACAATCAGTGCTGTTTGCGATTTCAGTGAGACTCTCCAAGTTCTGCACCTGAGACTAAAATATTAATGAAGTAAAACTGTAGTAAACAAACCTCCAGTCCCATTCCCCCACCCACAGTCGGCACACACGCTCACACACCCTTCACCCACTGGCTTTCTGGCACAGGATAAAAAGTATTTTAGGAAGATGAGAGTTGACTGGTGTGTCTCCTTTGTACATAACTCTGCTCCCTCCCCAGTTGCTTCACCAGGCACCTCTTCGTCAGTGGAGCAGCGCCTGCATACATCTTTGATGCCAGAAATGGAAGGAGCAATGCTGCACATTGATAATAACACCAGCACGTTCCCTGCAACCTGGACTCACCCTCCAGTGTGGATGAAAGGATAACCTAACAAAGCAGTGGTTTGCCCCCATTTCCCATTCCATTCCCATTCCCATTCCCTCACAATGCAGCTGCATCGCTGTGCTGTACAGCAGAGCTAGCAGGAAGTTCCTACTGCAGGCGGCAGGCAAAACCCAGACACACCAGCTGTGAGGTCTGCTCTGCCTTGAGACCTGACCTGGGGAATAATGTGATGCCCCAGCAGGTCCCAGGCCCAGCTCTGAGTGTCCATAATGCCATGCCTCAGGTTAAGGCTGCCCAAAAAGGCCATCTTGCAACAGGCAAGGACGTGCCAAGGTACAGCTCCCTGGTCGCATGAAGGGCAGTAAAAATACAAAGATGCATCTGTTGTGCTCTCCCCTTGGACAGGCAAATCTTCAGGTCTGAGTTACCCTTTAAAATACACTCATTTACTATAAAACCCAAACCCATCCGGGAAAGTAGTACTGGTCTCTAGAAAGACTAATTCTGCTGACTTTCAGTGCAAATTTAAAAAAAAAAAAAAGGTGCCTGAGCAGTATTATCTAGCTATCTAGCTGCATAGTGGGCTGCCACTGACTTCTGAAGGAGGTTAAGTCTTTAATCTACTTAGATGCTTTGGAAAATATCTCTCAGTTAAGCGTCTAAGCCACTTCTGGAATAGGTGTTAAGGTTTCAAAGTTGCAGGGAGGTTTTAAGAACGTCATGCAGCACTCTTCTGACCAGACAGGTGTATCTCTAGAGTTAAATTTTGCTTTCTTACAAATACAATTTCTGTGTTGACTGCATTGCAGCTATTTCAGGTGCATAGCCAGAGTGAAATGCAGAGCAGATTTCAACCCCTAGGACTGACTGTTCACAAACTGTTGTCTGAGTTACAAATGCACATTAACCACTCATGTTTTAGTATACGGCTTCATACTGCAAATCATTCCTTCTGAGATTACAGTGACTGCACATTCCTGAAGTCCATTTATGAAATTACAGGCCTGATGTTTTAGTTCTGTGTTACAATACCTGCCCACACAATTCAGCATCAGAAAATGGTCTATAAATATCAGTCCATGAACAGCACCCAGTAAAGCCAGTGGCAAAATCCCAACTCTTCTTAGTTTGATAAATGCAGGATCAATAGCACCATTAAGTGAGTCCCTAGATGTACAGAAATCTAGTCAGAAGTTAAAGATTTGAGAGAGAGCTCTTATCTATCCCACGCTACACTCAGGGTCAGTCCTCAGACCTTGTTTTTCCATAAAGTCTGTAACCTTTGGCCTGCAGAGCAGTTGTGTGTGTTTGCCCATGTATCCCAAACTCCTTCCCCACTGCCTGTCCTCGAGAAGTGGCTATCCATCAGGAGCTTAAGGATCCTGAGACATGCAAACATGAGACAACAGATTAAAAACAACACCATGTTTACTTGATAATGCTAATTTACACCATAAATCAGGAAGAATCATCCAAAGATTCTCTCGTCTACGCCGGGAGCATTAGTGCCCGAATTGTCACTTATCTTCCAGTAATATTTTAGGAACACTTGAAACTCCCCTCAAAACAAAAGTGTGGCCTAGACTAGCTCATCATGATGACAAATGAAATTTTACAGTGGCTTGAGATGTGCTAATGAAGCCTTGTGTTCAGCAGACTGTTCTCACCTGGCATCAGCCTCCCCACCACTGCCTCAGTGCCCGCCTTTCCCTCTCCCTCAAGCACCTCCTGGATGCCTCCCAGCCCAAACCATGACTGCAAAATATCCCTGTTGGATAGCTGGCTTCTTAACCTCATTTAAATTCTTCCTTCAAGCTACCTCCACCACGATGCCCTCAAATTGCCACCATCTTTTAATGAGAAGGATGCTATGCATACCCATTTTATCGTTATTGTGTTCTCTCAGCCCAGCTGCCTTCCACCCGGTAGCTCCTGCCTGTTATGCAGATTGTGAGCTCTCTGGGGTGCCAACTGCTCTCTTCCTTGCATGTCTTCACAGTGTGTACCACGGAGGAGCCCTGATCCTGGATTGGGGTCCCATAACGCAAACAACTAGATAAAAGAATAATTTGTTAGCCTGGATTGCAAATCTTCTTTTGCAAGAAAAAATAAAGCAATTTCCCCAGGCTGTCAGAGGCACTTTCATGTGTCAGTGTCGCAGCTCTCTTCTGGCAATGACAATGGTGCATCCAATTTCCCGGCACAAGGGGGAATGTTTGCTGAGCTGATGTGAGCTCTGCGTGTTGCTGCTCTACATCTAGCTGTGCCACAGAGAACCAAACGGCTTGGAGGGAAGGGACCTGCTGTTGGGAAGGCAGCTTTCTGTGGGATGTTATTTTTAGTGTGGGGTGAACTCAGGGGGCGGCCTTTGATGGGATTTTTCCTGTGCATGATCCCCTTCCTCTCAAGGAATGTGATATTTGGCTTGTGTTTTGATACTGTACCTCATAATGGTGAAGGGAGAAGCTGTGCAAAGTTTGTTTGCCCATATTTATTATTAATTACAAATCTGCACTCTGGGTTACATATACTGAAGTGAAATCAACATTGCAGGTTTATATCTACATTCAAAATTCATACAAAGAATATTATATTATCAATAGGTATGTGATCTGTCTTCTACCTGTCTAGCATAGTCTCAAAAATATTCCAACTGCTGTAGCCTATTTTCAGCTCAATTCTTGGGTAATTGAATCCAACTATTAGCAGCCAGGTACTAAAGTTTTTGTCCCATAAGGATTTCATTTCTTGGTACCAAAAAGGTCAGCTCAGCCAGTAAGAAGCATTGATCTATACTGTCAGCACCTCACATCAGGGGTTTCAAATTCTCCAGGGTCTGACCATAAATGTGTTTTCAAACAGGACATAGCCAATGGCATCTCCTACTTCTCCAGAAAAATATAACTGTTTCCGCGCAGCAAACATAGCTCAAAGATGTCCTTAACTATGGCCAGGCATATCTACATAATGTTTTACAAATAATTCATACTTCACTTAAGGTTTCACTTGTGATAACTTGACACGCTCTGTACTTAACTTTATCATTTTTAATTGAAAATACGAATCTCAAGCATCCACAGCTTCAATGTAAAATCCTGTTTTTCTCACTTATATAATGCTTTCTAAGTGTATTTTCCCACTTGTGACCAAGTATCCAAACCTATAAATAACAGTTGCTATCTTGCCTTCTACATTAAGATACTTCAAACAAAAAAAAAAAAAGGGACTGACATTTTCTAAATGTTTAAAAAACCCAGCATTATCCTGAAGCCATTCATTCCAGCAATCTAGCTAAATTTCTCAGTAAAACCACAGTTAAACAGGTAATTAATTTAGCTTTGCAAAATGAAAAGTACTGCATTGTCTACAGGGGAACAAAAAGTTTGGGCAACCCTGAAAATTGAAAGGAAAATGGAAGTGCTGTAGGCTCATCATCTCTACTATTCCTTCACTGATACCCCTGAGACTATGCGGTTGGCATCTGCCAGGCAGGTAATTCCACCTGCCTTAATATTTTGTCTCAACTTTACATGTAAAAACCTTCCCAGTCAAGACTGGGACAGGACAGGACATCAAATCAAAATCTTTAAGCCATTTTCCATCTATTAACCAGGATGTGGTCATTAAATTGCTTGTTTTAAAAACAAATTTATTAGAGATATTTGAGCCTTTGTTATTGTATGATCCATCAACTGTGGCTGTAATATTTCCTTAGTCTCTGATTCGAGTGATAGCATAAATAATGTCTTCCGTGGATTTCTGCCTATGTTCTCTTTTTTTGTATGGTTTTTTTTTTGTTTTTGTTTTTGTTTTTGTTTTTGTTTTTGTTTTGTATAGAAGGGCCCACACTTTGCATTACAGTTTTTCTAGTCCACAAGAGTCTTGCTTGAACAAAATTTCATTTCATTATTCACACAATGCTTTAACTGTGCTTCAGTTTCAAGAGCTAGTGCTCCACTCCATCGGTTCTTCCCTAGTTACTGGTGTCTTAATGATCACTGGACATTTTAAACTGATGATGCCATACAGAAATTAGACCACAGCTTTCATAACTCAATTTAAATTTTCATTTTTTGAATTTTCAATTTAATTTGAAAAAACAGCAAATGGATCAGTCATTAATTTAAAACCTGTCCAATATTTAAGACACCTCTGCACACCGTGCTCAAGGCAGGCTGCAGAACCTACTGCAAAAAGAGGTGCAGCTGCCTAAAATATGGTGCAGATCATTTTGCTTTGGTGGCTTCACCCCACTTCACATGGTGGCACACTGCAGGTCCCAGAGTCTTCAGTCCCTTTCAGTTTGGGTGAATCCTCACTGAAGGCTCATTAGAGGAATTTTTTATGCCAAACATTGCAGAGGCACTGCAGACCTCGCCACCACTTGCCTAGAACTCTCATCAGTTTAAGTTAGATTGAAAATTAGGCTAAGATTCAAAGAGAACAATCCATGCTGGACATGCTGCAGAATGTAGTAATGTGACCTTGAAGACGGTAGTGTCAGAAGCAGGCATAATGTGAACTAAATAGCCCAGGTGCCTCCCTGTCTGCCCACATCGCCTGTTTGTCACCTTGACAGTGATGTGGTCATGAGTGACCCCTTGAACAAGCCTTGTGTCCTTCCTGCAGGAGTGGGAAGCTGTGAACAGACCTGATTATTGCCTGGAGGGGTGCCAGGGCTCCTTTCGGTGCTCTTGGCTCCATGGGCCGGGAGAAGACACTTTGTAAAGGCTCTGTCCTTCCTCCTCTGCTGCCTCAGCTGCAGTGCCCTTTGCTTGGGACAATCCTGTTTGTCCCCTTGCTCAGCCCTGGCTGCAGCGAACAAATGAATGTCAGGGAGCACCGCAGGAATAGCAAACTCCCTGGGGGAGTGCCCAGAGTTTGTGGGGAGCCCTCGTCTGGGTAGAAAAAAAGCCGAGGGAGAGACCATTTCTCAGAGCTGCAATTCCTCACCGGAGGTGCTGAAATGAGATGATGAATGTTAATGTTGGACTAGCTGGGAAATGGCAACGTCTCACTGTGAATGTGGGTCTATTAGAGAGGGACGTCACCCTTTGGGGACTGCGGCAGGGGAGGCAGGGGGGAAGAAAGGGAGCTGAACTTTCAAAGCGGGAGGTTGAGCTGTGGCCTGTATTTTCCTCTCTACCCACACTGCAATGCTTATTTGCTGCTGGGGCTTATTAATTTTTCACTTATGCCACGCTAAAAATAGTTAATTATTGAAAATGCATATCCGTCTGATGGTGAAAGGCTGTCTCTTCCAAACAGGTGACTGGTTCAGATAACCCCAGAAGGCACTTCTGGGTCTTCTAGACCCTTGATCAAAATTTCTTTTTTAATTTGAAAAGAAGAGAGGTGATTAAAACTGAAAATGATGGTAAGTCTAATGAAAGCTTCCTCCCTCCTTCCCCAAGAGCTGGCGTAATGGGCTGAGGTTTCTTTCTTTTCTTTTTTTCTTCCTTTTCTTTTTCTTCCCTTCTTTCTTTCCTTATTTCTTTATTTCTATCCTTTTTTTTTTTTTCTCCAAAAGAATATTTTCAGTCTTTCATGTATACGTCATGCTGGTCCTTTGATTTAAAAAATAAAACAGATGTAGAGATTTTGCTGTAACAATAGAGTGAATGTGTGTGGATAACATTACTCACCGTGCTGGTGAGAGTTCAAAGGCTGGAATGTCCAGACTAAATACACAGCAGAAAGATCAGTTCTTTAACATTTCAATTAGACAGAAACATGAAACAACAGGGTAGTGACTTCAGCTTCTCAAAATTAAACAGTTTGACGCTGCACAGAGCACACATCGAAATTCATTATGCCTTCACAGCTTAAATCTCCTCCTGCCGAAATAGTGGCGGGAGTCATTCCTCAAACACAGGAGTTGCATTATAAATGTAGCAGGTCCTATACTTACCTGGAGGAGGGAATTTTCCTTGGCATGGCAAAATATTGATCAAGAGCCTCTTTGGAAGAAGGAGCTCCCCAAGGATCTTACTGTGCTGGGGAAGGACTGGAGATTTGTCTGTACTCAGCAAGCTGTGGGATCAGCAGAAGGGGAGCTCAGCCTACCCAGGGATGGTGTCTTCACCCCTGCTCTGCAATACTGTCCATCCTGTGGCACTTAGTGGCTCTGCTGCAGGATGGGCAAGGCCACATCAGGGCAAGGAATGCCCTGGTGCAGGGAGCAGTGTGTGCCTGTTCCCATCCCCTCCTCCTGCCCTCTTTACCACCCTGGTTCTCACCTGGGTCTGTGGGGATCAGGAAGGAAGGCAGGGCTTCCATGAGGGCGGCTTCCTTTGGGGAACATCACTGCCCTAATTAGAAAAAAGGTTAAATTATTTGTCTAAGGAAATACATGGGGAAATCTACAGCCTCCAACTCCACAATATAACTGGCTTTGTTAGTAATTAAATGTCCACTGCGTGTGTCTCAGGAGTAATTGCCAATAAAGCTTCTGCACTGTGTCAGCTCAGTTTCACATAGTCCTCTGACATGTTTGCAGTGGCAACTGAAACATTGTAGTTCCCTGAGAAAATATTTCTGTTATAAAGTATACACACAAACATACACAGTCTGAGAATTGCTTTCATGTTGGAAACAAGATCATGGAGTTTGCAGGAGGAACATTGATGGAAAGAGAATATATCTTTGCTTTTAAAGAAAGGTGTCTAGAGATGACTTGATTACCTCAGGAGAATTAGTTCTCAATTACTATAATTGCTATTTTATGAGCCCTGCTCATGGACCTGCAGTCTTTGTCCTTAAGAATTGCCAGTCTCAGCATAAACTGGGAGATGACAGATGGGGCAAAAAGAAGGGAACTAAAAAGTGGGGGGAGGGACAATTTAGTAAGGCCATCTTAGTAAGCCAGAGTTTTATCTCTCTGAAGTCTTGAGCGTATTCTGCAAACATCACAAAAGGGTCTTTTGAGGATGGACAGGAAGAAGAGCAAAGAGAAGACACTTGCATGTGTAAAGGGAGTTCCTTCCTTATTGCAAGGAAGAAAGAAAAACATAATTGCTTCCAAAACCAAATGTTTTAACAACCAGACAGTGGAAGCTGACAAATTTCATCTCCTTTCTTTACACAATTTCATGAGTCCATCCCAGTCCTCAAAGATGTATTGGTCATTCATCATCCAGAGAAAACATATCCAGCTGCAGAGACACTTCACACATTACTTTAGCCATTCACTATTTTTCAGGGTCTATGCCTGGTAACATCAGCTTTGTGTCATTATTTTGGCTCCCAAACATGTTGGACAAACTATGTAATGACAAATAGTGACAAATGAACGTCAAAAAACTCTTTTTCTCGCATGACTATGAGTATTTAGCTTCGCCAAGTCTTTATTTTCTCTTTTCAGTAGCCTCCCAGGAATATTAAAACAAATTTAAGGATGTGGTTGTAGAGCTCCACAAGGGTTTAAATCAAGCTTTTAGGCAAATGATATCATTTTAAACTTCCCACTTTTCTCCAGAGCTGAGAAATGGTCAGCCACATAACTTCTTGCAACAGCTCACAGAAGACCTGGCCAACTGCTCATGCTATGGGTCTTGTTTCTAGAGGATATCAGAGTGATGAGCCTCAGTGGCCTCCAGATGTAGTTTAAACCTATTTCTCCATAAAAGCCTTTTCCCAAAAACACCATTGCCTCATACACCAAGAAAACATAAAGAGGACTCTGAGGAATTAAGACAAGATTACAATGGAAAAAAATTTTATTGATGATTCCTAAATGATAGCCCAAGCACTCTGACTATCCCCGTGTATTACCTCTTTACCTAATGTATGACACTCCAGCCTGATGGAAAGACTAAACAAACAGGGGCCTGAAAGTCTAATTTCCCCATGCTGACACCAAGATGACGACAATCATTCATAGCATCACGTCAACACCCCACTTTCTTCTTTGGGAGAAACCAGAGATAATAACCCTGGCTTAACTATTCTACCAAGTGCCATTGAGATGAATGGGTTTTCCAGGCATGAAAATCACTTACCACTGCATTTTATCATTGCATTCTCCTTACTCCCCAAGTTTTGACTCTTATGCTCTGTCAGAGTGTCCCCTACACCTCTCACATCTTTCTGCTCTGAAGGTCACTCATCCTACCACCACGGTAAAATGAAAAGTCGATTCCAGCTTGTTATAATGCTCCTACAGAAAGTTACAACTGTTGAAACAAAAATGGAACCAGAGCTAATTCAGCATTTAGAAGTAACCACACTTCAGCTTCACACTCTCACATATTTCACTGTCTCTTGTCATCCATATCAGACAGATACCTAACTATATTTGCCAGAGTACTCTTATGTGGTACATAGCCCATGCTATAGTCAAAGCCATCTGCTCAGACATATTCTCCTGAAGAACTGAGACTGGAGAATGTGAAGAGGCAATTAAAAGCAGTTCTGTGAGCAAAATTTGATTTTTAACCTGACCCTTCACAAAAATGCTGAGACAAGGATGGGGGTGAGATATAATCTTAGATTTCCCACATTAAAAGGAGCAAAGTTTGGATCTCATCATAACAAGCTTATTTCTAACAAGACCCACTCTGATCATCCATGCCAACTCGTTGGCTACTAGCGCTCACTCGATAGCACATTGGCTTCTCTGGGACTGTGCACAGCTAAAAGCTTGTAGCATCCACCCCTCACAATAGTTTTAGTTAGCACAGAAGATCAAGGAGCAGGCACAAAGAAGTTTATGGAAGCCAAGGTACTAAAATCTCCATCTTCTTAGGGAAAAAAAATAAGGGGACTGTGCAAGGGCACATGTGAAGTCCTGGAATTTGAATCTAATCTCACCAGACGCCCCATTACAATCTAGTGAGACACATTTTTGTGAGCAAATATGATCAGTCTGGCAGCACTCTCATGTAAGCAGAAATGCTAGTTTCACAGGAATCATTAATAGTAATTTTCTGCCACTGGGCTAAACAAGGAGAAAAGAAAAATAACTGGGTGAGATGAAAAGGAAATACAAGGTAGATGAAGAGGATACAAACATGGGTTGGATAATGGTAGATTTTCTATCCTGAAGACAGAGAGCAACTAAACCAAGTGTGTATTGTGTGGTTAGTCTAAAGAGAATTTCGATCAACCAAGAAGGAAAATTAAGGGGGAAAGCCAAGAACAACAACCTGAAGAGTATCTAGAAATTCCAAACCAAAGGGCTTGGATTTTCCTAGATGTCCAGCCTGAGGCAGAACCAAACAGTGAAAGAATGGAGAAATATAAAATATTACTGAGCAATGCCTTCAGTTAGCCATCTGCTGTCAGCAGTCTCACAAAGAACTGACTTGCTCAGCTCCATGATGGGTGTGAAATTCATTGGATAAAGTTTTCCATATGTACATGCCCTCCTCTCCCCCACATAATGAGCTCATCCAAAATAAATCAATGAGGTCCATTCTCCCTCTCCAACTGACAGATTCCCATTCGTTCCACAGCATCCTGCTCCTCACCACACCAGTGCCAGACCGGTAAGTGCCCAGTTTCACAGAGAGCAGAGAGGGTCAGTGCCTCAGGCTGAGCTAAGGTACAGCAAGCTCCAAAGCCTCCACACCAGTTCTAACATCCAGGTTATAAACTTCTGAAAAATACGAGTTCAGAATGAAAATAATAGCATGCCAAAGCCTATAATACTCACATTTACTGTATAAAGCTTTAGATTATCTCAAAAAAATAAATAAAACACATCAGCTATCATATAACCATGGGGATTTCTTCTTGTTTTTTCCTCAGATCACTGTTTTGCATACTGAGGAAAGGGATGATTTTTGGTTTATCTTACAGCTCAATGTTTTTCACTTCTTTTTTGAACAGACTTTTGCTGTGATGTCTGTAATCCAGCTCTCAGGCTACATAGTTCCTTCTCATATACTGTGATCAAGTCCCAACTGGTAGGTCTAGTTTCTTCACATGTATCTTTTTAGATAAAGCCTTTGCAGGAGGGAGAAGATAGAAATAGAATTGCCACAAGCCTTGGATTTGGCTAGTTTATCTTGCACCCTACTCCACTTTGCTGAAGGACATTAATTGTCCCGAGGTCTCCTTGGCCTGCACATATTTTTTTTCCATTTTTTCCCCTCTATTACCCTCCCACCAGCAGGAATCATAACCGTGTGAGCAGCAACTGCCAAAAGGCAGCAATTCATAATCAGCAGAGTGATTACAAAGGAGCCAGCAGCAATGCTGAAGTTTACAGCACTTCCTGTGCACAAAACTACGTGGTAAAAATATTTGCTGCAGAAAGTAAACATGTTTAATGGGCTCCGGTTTAATTTCTTTTTTATAATCCTGTACTGAGAGTATATAGTGCTTGGAAAAAGTGCAGTGCTGACAGCACAGATGATGCAAGAGCCCTGCTAAGCCACACAGCGTGTGCAGCGTGGGCACCTAAAAGTGCCCCATCTGTGTGTCCAGGTCACGCTATGCATTGCCCAAGGGTGACCTGGCAGTGCTGCCAGCCTGGCCCCTGGGAATGCCCTGTCACACCAGTCACCCATGGGACAACTGCATATTGCCAGTATTGAAAAAGAAACATGAGCAATACGAGGCCACTGAAAAGCTTTAGTGATTTTCCAACCCTTTTTTAAACAGACTGCATTTCCAGATCCCAGGCACAGAGGATGTTCGCCGTCTGGAGCTTCACATATGCAAGAGTCAATGTGTTTTTCTCTCATCTTCCCTGCACTTCCTCGGAGCTCCAAGAGCCAGTGAAAATTCATAGAATCATAAAATTACAGAATCATTTACTTCGGAAAAGACCTCGGCGATCATCGAGTCCAGCCTGTGGCTGACCACCCCTTTGTCAGCTAGACAATAGCACCAAGCATCACGCCCAGTCTTTTCTTGAACGTCTCCAGCGTTGGTGACTCCACCACCTCCCTGGGCAGTCTGTTCCAATGCTTAACAAACCCTTCCCAACTAGGCTGGCTCCAGTGCAGACCAGCTAATGGGAGTAGCAGGTTACAGAAGGCTTAAAACCCCTGACTGATCTGACATGATTTAATGGGAGAAAGTCAGCTCATCCTCCAGATCCTTTGTCCAATCCAGGCTTTACTCTGAATACAACAGGATCTACTGGGACTGGCAAGTGGATATCCTTTACACAGCAGTGGAGAAACATGGAGAAGGTATATCCTTCTCCATCACTGGTTTTACTAAATGCAGCCTTCCCCACTCTTTTACTAGGTGCAAAAATGGGACAGACAAAATGAGACTCAGGAAAAAAAAAAAAAAAACACAACAAAAAAAGTAACCAAGCAAAAAAAGCCCCAAACAAACAAACAAAAAAACCCCATCCCAAACCCCATTCATTTAAAAAGGAATGGAAAAAGATATATAAAAGAACAAAAAAAAAAGTGTTATTGTCTCTGTAAAACAGATACACTTTCACTTTTCGCATCTGAAAAAATATACACTTGTCAAACAGATAGGCCGCAAGAGATTCCCTGTCCTTTTAGCTCCTAGAGTGAAAATACTACAAAACCTGTATTTTTAAACAGAGGCCTTTATCACAGTGTAGGTTTGTAGGTTTGCCTTTCCAGGAAATCAAGAAATGTGTGCTTTTATTCTCATGATAATCAAGAATCTGTTTAAATACTGTCTAAGACAGTGAGTTGAATTCATTCTGGCCTCATTGTTTGGGGCTGTCTTGCCATTCTAGCCAGAGGTATGCTGGAGAGAAATCCTGAGACAGTGGAGCAGTCTAGATCTGAGTTTCACAAAAGCCATGTGGAGGGATTGGGTGATTCTTTCATCAAGTCTTGTAAATACAGAAATCTTCAATACTGTCTTTTGAATTTAGTACTAAGGAAAAAATGGTCTCATCCTTGGAATGTGGCAGGGATGATGCACAGTCTTCCTCAGTTTCCCCGGGAGCAGAGGACAGAGACAAGAAAAACATCACTGTGATAAGGATAATGTGGAGCCCTCCATCTAGAAAAGACAGTTGATACAATCTTGGATTTTCTGTTGCCCATAGTCCCCTTTGCCATGGGGAAAATACTATTCCTGAAAAGCTGACTTGTATCCTAAGGGCCACTGGCAGACCCCAGGGTGGCTGTCATTGCCAAGGAGACAGTCCTGGGGAGAAGTCAAATGCTGAATTGCCAACCCTAAATGTCCCATAAGGTTTAGTTTTGCAATCTGAAACAGTCAATGATTTCTCCTCTTGCACCACCTGTTGCTGGATATTTCACTTCATCAGTGGACTTTGTGTACAACAGAGGACAACTTCACCTTCTACAACTTTGAAGGGAAACAAAGCCATAGGAGCAAAAATACTTGGATAAAATGATCAAAGTAGAGCATCCGCTAGGAGAGGATTCACTCAAGAAAAGGAGCTTCTGCAGCAATGGAAATGCTGTTAGAAGCACTTTACCTCTCACATCAGGGTACCTAAAAGAATTTAATGTGATAGACATTGCACAGGTATACTGTATGGGCACTGCAAGAACTGCAAGTCTCTACTTTTCAACGTTTTCGGAAGATTAATTTCTGAAATGTGAAAGCAGACATGTTGATGAATTGCTTAGATTTTTCACTTTGACTCCAACTTTCATGAGGTTGAGATGAATACAGATGTGGAAGGTAGTGGCAGGATCAGATCACTATTGTTTGTATGAATCTTTTTATCAGTTTTGCACTGCTTTAGTTTTGTGCTTACAAATTGTTACTACCTAATGACAAAAGCACGAGGACTAAATTTTTCTGCTGTTGAACACTGTATGCCATCTTCAAAACACAAGCCCAGAAACAGCCTGACTCAGGGATATTTCAAATGAGTCAGCTGTAGAATGAGTTTCATTACTGACATCAGGGCAAAAAAGCACCTGATAGCTCATGAGGTGTTGACAATAACTCCTCGTACCCTTAGTGATGTCCTGGGTTGTTTCTTTGAATGGCTCACAGCTTCCAGCAGCTGCCTAAAGGAGAAATGGACTGTGTTTTCATTTCCCTTGTTAGAGACAGCTCTGCAGAGAGGTGACAGGAATGAGGCAAATTATAAGGGGAAAAAAAGAAGAAAAGGCCCCAAAAACAAAAACAACAACATAAAAATTGCTTTCTTAGAAATTTCTAAGCCACATTGCAGAAGAATACCATCTGTTCAAGTGCTTCTCAGACTGCATTGTCCAATCTGGACCCCTTGCAAAGATCCAAACCTGCAATGTGGTGAAGATAAGTACAGTGCAGACAGACCCAGCAACACCAGAAGAATATGACTTAGGGTGTCTTCATCATCTCTCCAGGTAAGTTTTTAAACAACTAAATTTTGTGACGTGCTTTAATAAAGATCTGGAAAAGGAAGAGCACCATCACAGCAGATAAATATATTTATTTCCAAGACATTGCCTGAGAATAATTTAAAGACCTAAATTAAGATATTCCAGAACACTGTAAATTATGATTCACATCACAACCTGTAGCTGTCACAGTTCAGGGTGATAAGCTGATTAAGAAATGTCCACTTTTAAGACATTATTTCTTCAACTCACAACTGTAGTCATTTGTGAAAAAGAGAGAGAAAGCTGGGTGCTGCTGTTTTGGAGCAGGAATGAGAGAAAAATTGCTCCATTTGAAAATTTCTATACCCTTTGGCCTAATACCTAAAACAGCAGTCATGATATGTTGCACAGTTTTTTTACCAAATGAGGTAAGGGATAGTAGAAATCGCTTATCCTGCAGCAGTCCAGTTCTGGCTGCACACAGATCTTTCCATACTCTTCTGCTGCCTAGAGAGTAGTGGGACAGAGGGAACTCGGAACAGGATAAAGGTAGTCATGACAATGAAATATCAGCATTTTTTAAAGTGAAGTGTCTGTACTTAGGAGGAAAAAAACTTGAGTTTCAAATGTTCTAATGGAGTTTTTTTAAACTGCATGCAGTATATGGAGAAACTACCATGCTACCATGAAGATGTTCTGGAAATTTCTTTGGTAAGGTTTTATGAAGGAGTTCACAGATATTGTTATATGTATGTATACTTGTGTTCTATACAAAAATTCCCATGCTGTGGTATTGTGTTACAAGAGCTTGTGAGAATGTGGTGGAATGGTGAACACTCATCCATCACCTCCCAATGGACTACTCAGAAGTCCATTTATTTATGACCAGGTAAAATCATTTTGCTGTTTTTTAGCTAGTGGCAAGAAAAAAAAGAAACTACTCACTACATTTATATATCTAGATGTGCATTTTTAAAAATGACAAATGTCGAGGGGGAGATACTTTTTAAAAAGTTACTTATCTGTCCCTCATTTGGGTGTCTGACTTCCAAAAAGCAAACCCTTTCTGAAGTTTTTGTAAGGGATCCCAATCCCTTTCAATGTGTAGGACTCAAAATCCAAGCAATTCAGGACAGTTTCATTCTGTTGCCTCTTCAGCAAAACATTTTTCTTGGAGAAACGGAAAAATCAAACTGATTTACACTGAACTACACTATTGTTGTTATTAAGTAGAAACACATAAAATCAGAGAAGACTGTACCAAAGATACAAAGTTTGTATCTGCTCAGGAAAAAGAGCTGAGCTATACCACGATAATTATGAACAGAGATTTTCCTTCTTCAGGATATCTATTACTGTACTCACTATTTGCCTTTTGGCTTGAGTAATTTTCTTTTAATTTCCTAAAAGCAAAAATCTTTCCAAACTTCTTATTTGTTCTGGCAATTAACTTCAACCTCTTTATTTTCTTCAAATTTATATAGCTAGGGTAGAAAGACCTTGGAGAGGTAGATTTTGTTTTCCAGGGTCTTTTGGAGGTTACAGCAGTAAATTACAGATTCTGAACTAATATGCATATGAGAAAGCAACAGAACTTGAAAAGTGACACACAAAAATATTAGCAGCTAAGGATGTAGTAAAAATTAATAATGAAAAAGGCACAAGACGTTTCCTCAAGGCTGGTTTTCTGATTTCAGAGGCAGCCAATATTGAATGCTCTGGAGAGCAGGGCAATTCATCTATTTCTACAATACTTTGCTAGAAAGCAAATGTTGGCCTGACCCCAGCTGGTGATTAGGTTATACTGAGGAGTCTGAGGATTGATAGCCCTTGTCATTTTAAATTAGCACTAAATGTAGTTGAGGATGTTATTCTTATTTGGGTAAATATTGCATTCTTTTTGCAAATCATCTGTATTAAGGTATTTGTCTCATAAAATAGATTGAAGTCCACTATTAAACTGTATGCAGTATAAAAAATAGCACATGTAATTCATTTTTACAAGTGTTGCCTTTAACTTTCATCAGTAAGAGCTCTTGACAGGTCATTCAAGATTTTCCAAGCCTCTATCAACTCCTATCTCTTTCTTTCCTTTTCCATACAAAATACCAAGACTTCTGATCTAACACCAGAAAATGACAAAAAGCAGTCATCTGGTTTGTGTTTGGAGTTTGTAACATCCCTCACAGAATTTTCTCTTTTGTTGGAAGATTGACTGTTACTTTACATTTCTAAATTAAATTATGACAACTATAATATACACATAAATGTTTCTACAAGAATGCAACAATCCACCTGTTCTTCCTTATGCATATTAAATACTTTGGAACAGCTTCTTCACAGGGTGTTAATGAGGGGATTGAGAGCATTTTCCAGCCATTTTTCAGCTTTGTTTTATTTAAGTTTCAACTTACTTGAATAATTGTAGAGAATCTTATTCCTCTTCATCAGCTTGGCCATATCCCCCCAGAATGGGTAAGGCATTAGAAGAGCTTTTGTCCAATTGCGCTAAGTGCAAAAATCATGACCCTGGGAATGAGATAATTCTTTTCCCAAGGGAGGACAAGTGTCCATTAGAGACTTTATGGGTGCCTCTTCTGTGACTGGAGTGTCCCCAGCTCACCCTCTGCTACGGGTTTGGCATGTCTTTCATAGCAAAATAAAAGAAAGTATATCACTCTACTGTGACTGATTATGCTAGCATTTAGCATTTGCTCTAACACAATCTCGGAGAAAATGCTTAATTTTAAGCTCTAGAGTAATTCTATTGACTTCAGCAGAGCTATTGGTATGCTTAGAAGAAAGTATGTATTATAAGTGTTTTGTGGAATTTTGACAATAGGCAGGCACTGAGGCATTAGATGATGTAGATTAAATGTAAAAGCCTCTCATCTTCCACCAAGTTCCCTCTTTTGCAAACAATTAAAAATTTTGTGACTGAGGCACAGAAAACGGGAAAATACGAGGAAAATGTCATGTGTCTCCTCAAAATTGCTAAATATTTTCAGCTAGCTTTTCTTATTATATTTGCCCCTTTAGAAACACGAAGCCTACTAATTAAGCGAGGACTGGAGACTTGTCAAGATTATGAGAGTACTGCTATGACATAACCATAATTCTTGATGACATTTCACTTTCCCCATCTAGAAAAATCTATCACACTTTCTGAGATGTGACCTTCATCTTGTTAAATGAATACTAGAGCAAAGAGCTCGTTTGACCTCTTACCTGCCCTCCCCTCTCCACCCTCTGTCTGGCCTCAGCCAGTCTGTCAAGCTTGTTTGTTTCATACTAATTAGTTTGATTTCTTTGGCTGTTGTTACTTAGCACACTTCCTTTGTTTTTGTCCCTCTTCTGACTTTGCATGTAGCTGTTTGGACCACATTGTTTCTGCTTTTTTACTTGCCCATCAGATTGTTGTCTTCCTTCCTCCTCCCCCCTGCTCCGCCCCTCATTTTGGTGTGAAACTCCTTATTTAGCCACATTTGTCTTTTCTTGGTACATTCCTTGCTGGCAGAGGAGCGGGATACATGCTTTTCTTTCTCTGTTATTTAGTTCTTGGGGTTTTCTGTTCCCTCAGTCCCACTCCTCAGCCAGTTTGATTTTTATGACCATGTAGCTATTCCTCTGGAGAAACACAAGTCTGACTCCAGCATCTTTTTGTTCTCCTTCTCCTCATTTAGCATTCATTTTTGCTGCAATCTCAGATCTAATGAGATTGTGATCAATGCTTCCCAAGTTGCCCCTTGCCTACATGTCTTCAATCATACCTTGGCCGCATAATCTACCATGCTCTTCCTTCTGTCAATTGGTGAACATATATAGTTAATGTTAAAAGCAACCTGGAACCACAAAACAAAGCTTTATTTTCCCTTTCACTTAATAAAGTGGAATCTACCTTGGTAATTGTAGAATTTCCTTTGCATCCTTTCTTGTGTGAATGCTGTAATTTATGTGTTTATTTTTCTGTGGAGTCACTTTAGAATCCAGCTCTTTCTATTTTGGAAACTCAATGTATTCCAGCTTTCAGCCTACTCAAGGAAAAAAGCAAAACAAGTATGACAAAATACCCTTTCACACACAATTATCTACCAGGCAATCACCATCCCATAATATTATCTCACCAAATAACCAGCTCTCAGGCAACATTAGCTTATCCCTGAAATGTTTGTGTGTGTGTCTTCCTTATACAAGATACCCTGAATTTCACAGGTGGTGGGGAGCACCTTGGGATGCTGTGGTTGGTTACCATTGTAATTAACCAACTTTAATCAGTGCTTGAATAAAGCGCTGGAGAGGACACAAAAGGGCTGTGATGCCAAGTAAAAACATCAAGCCTCCGCTCTGCTGGGTAGAAACCCAAGCCTAGAGCTCCTTGAGCTGTGCTGGTTTGCAGCAGTGTAGGGCTTCTCTGCTTTGCTTGTGTTTACCTGAATTGTTGACTCTGACGATAAACTGTCTTCCTTCAAAAGAAACTTAGGTGAAAATCACCTCCCCACATCTGGCTCAGCCAAAGGCTCCTATTTAACTTCCAGAGTGAAAACTTGGGATTTCTCTAAATGGTCATGAGCAAATGAATTTTGCTGTAAGGACTGAAAACAAAATAAAACACAACAAAAATAACCCAAACAAACAAACAACCGCCCCCCCAAAAGGAAAAATGAGCCCCATGTCACAAAATATTTTGAGATTTTGTCTTTTTTTAAAGCCTTTAAGTCATCTCTGCTCTGTCAAGTGCCTTTTTCTTGTACATTATTTGTCTTAGATTGGTAGCTTTCTGACAGCTTGTGTGTTATATCTGAATGCATTTTCCACAGTGTACGAGCTATGACAACACAAATCATCCAGACAGATTACAAGGGAACAGTGCAGTTCATCCTCTTTACACCACAAAGCAGCAGCAGAGGGGCTGTGAGCAGGGGAGCTCCCCTCTAGGCTCTGCCCTGCCAACCCTGAAGCACTTGGGCACTGGGGAAGAGCCAGCATTTCACTTCCAGGACTTCAGGGGCTTTGGGGTTCCGCACAGGAGATGAAACCAATTTATGATCAGACCTCTGCACATCTGTGCCATTATGGAAAGGTAATAAATATCAGGAAAGGAAAGGATATCACACACTCAATTTGAGAAAAACTGAAAGTCCTATGCCACAGGCCAAATATAGAACTCCATTAACCATTGTGAAGCACTGTTGATGAGGAGAGTAAAAGAACAGCCCAGGAGGAAATTAATAATTCTGTATTAAGTGCAGAGCTTGGATGGTGTTTGGTAAATAAAGCCTGAGGTCATGCATTGACTGATGGGGAAAACAAAATATTGAACAACCACCAGTTCAGCAAACACTATCCATCCTGTGCAGGGAAGGAAGAATTTTGACTATGGATTAAGGAGAATATTGTCATCTGAAAAAAAATTGCATCAGAATGTTATGCACACAAAGGGGCCAAATAAATTTCCACAATAGCTTCAGTTATTCTGTTCCATAATTTCTGGCTCTTCACATTTTTCTCTGAATGTAGTCCTTTTATATATTTCCTTAGGAAGTTTGTACGTTTTTGCTACTGTTTTAATGTGAAAGTGTAAAAACAAGCAGCTTACATGAACCTAAATCAGCTTCAACATTATGCAAGTTTACTTCCGTTGTTAAATCTTCTGTTTCCAGCAAGGCTTGTAGGCTAATTATAGTATATCACAGGAGAAAAGACGAATCTTTATGCTGCAGGACAGATAAAGGCTGTCTCTAGGCCCCTAGGGGCTTAGCCGTGGCTGGGTCAAGCCTCACCCTTCTCCATCCTCACGGTGGAAGAGCGAGAGCTGATCCAGCCGTGCTTCCAGGGGAGTGCAGACAGGGGTTGTCTCCTTCCCTCACACAGAAACTGTGTCCTGGTGCTCCTGCTGAGCCTGAGCTGCTGCTGCTGCTCCTGGGGTGATGGCCAGGGCATGGCCCTTCTCAGTGCTCATCTTTCCAGCAGCAGGAGCCCAGACCCAAGCCAGGAAAAAAAATTTTCAAAATTCGTATCTCATCTAAGGCTCCAGCTGGCATTTTGGAAGGGGTGGAAGGGAGCACAAGGAAAAGAAGAAGCAGAATTTGCTCTGGTTTGAGTCTTTTACTTCAAAACTTTTAAAGGTCTTTTGTACAAGATAGCTTAGAGCTTCTAAAGATGAAGATGAAAACAAAGATGATAAAGAAAAGGAAGGAGATGCAGGAGGAAGAGAGGGAGGTTGAAGAGGTTATCACAAAAAAACATAAATGATGCTTCATTATTTCATCCAACATAATTTTCATGCAAATCAACAAGACTGACTGCTTAAATTGGGCTTTACAGAGCCAAAATTGCACATAATAAATGACTTGTGACCAAAAATTAGCAACACATACCATTAATGGAGAAACCTCTGAGGTGAGTGTGGAAACTGATAAAGAGGTGTCAGAGGTGAAAAGAGTTGGTGAAAGGAACTGAGACAGTGCAGGGCTGGAGAGCTGGGAAATGCAGGCAGACACCAAACCATGAAAGCAATGACAAGAAACAGAAGTCTGCCCCAGAAGAGCCTCTAAGCTCAGCGGGTAACTCAAAATTTAAAGATTCCAAGAGCTGATTTTAGTATTTTACTACATGAGCAAACTACTTGGAATTAATCAGATTATACAACAAACAATGTCACTCAACACAAAGATTGGAAACTAGGATCAATATAAATCTGTGCACCCTCTTTCACAGAAGTGATCATAGAAGCTAATGAAATGCAGATAAGTGCATTAGGTTTTCCTCTTTTCATACACCCTCTTATCCTGTCATTTAAAACTCAAAATCAATCTGAGTTACCTTAAGTGGCAATACTGTGTCTTTAATCCTTGAATCATTTGTTGTGAAATATAGTCAAAATCATAATTTGAAAGGGAAATTTGAAAATGTCAGCTAGTAAATGCATATTTTACTTATTTTAATGTTTGTTGATTTGAGGCTTTGAGGGCAACACGGTAAATATTCGGTTTGGCTGGCACAAACTGTGCAGGAATCTAATAGAAAGCAATATTGTTGAAAATGGGTATCAATTGAAAACAGAGAGCAGTGTCAACTATTCCCCACTGGGAGCAGACAACAATAAAACCAGTCAAGCATTACACAGTTGAGCCTGCCAAATGTCATTAGAGTGTAGAAAAAAAGTAAAGGCACATACGGGGGGGGGGGGTTGGGGGGGTGGAGGAGGAGAGAAGGGGGGAAGTACTCGCCTTATTTTTCTCCTGGACAATTTAGTAATGTAAAATTGGGGGGTGGTGGAGTGGCGTGGTGGTGTTGGACACAGACACGACGGGATGGCAGACCCCAAAGTTTAAATTTATTATAATGGTGTTGTCAGACAATTCAGGGAAACAGGGAAACATATCATCCTATTGTGAATTAAGAACACCAGAAAGATAAAGCAACGCAGTTTAATGTCTCTCAATTGCACGGCAAATTACATTGGAGCACAATTTTAATTTTTAAATATCTTTTCTTTTTCATAAGTCTTAATACTGAGATTACAGTATTAGGTGGGATAATTAGGACAATTTATTTTAAGCTCTGCCAAAACAACAATTAAAAACAACAAAACAAAACACAAACCCCCAATCCGCGAGGACGGGATTTTTGTACCGCATCGTCGAGGGGGAGATTTGCGGCTGGAAGCTGAGGGAGCCGCGGCGGGAGGATGCTCGGCGCTCCGCGGTGCCGCCCGCCCGCCCGCCCGGGGACAAAGGGCGGCGGCGGCTGCGCTCCCGCGGCGCGGGCTGCAGCTCCACCTAGTGCGGGCCCGGCCGGGAGAGCCCTGCGGGAAACGCCGCCTTACGGCTCGGGGACTGCGCCCGAAAGCCGGGCTCACACCCGAAAGGGCCCGCATCATCCCCCGCAGCCGGGGGGTCACGGCGTTGGGGAGTGTTTCTTCCCAGGACTCACATTCTGTGTCTGTCTTAACCTGCCGTACATGAGCAGGTTCACCATTCGGATTGCCCTCGTTGTGTTGCGCGAGCCTGTGCACACTTCTTGTGGATCCAGGTTTCCCTATTCCCTTCAGTACCAACCAACCTTCCAAATCAGGGGCTTCTGCTTCTCTGACTGCAAGCCGAGTTTGACTAAAGGACCTGGCACTTCTCTGAGTAAACTCTTCAGACATATTATTTTTTACTTCCCCATTAATGCCTGGTGATAGACACACAGTCGAGAGACTGCCTCATTTCTCTATCTGCTGAAGAGACTGAAGCTCTTCTTGCCGAATAGCAAAATGTGTTCCCGAGCTCACCCCTGCCCATCTCTGCAGATCCCCGCCGGTGTTCCTGCAGCTCAGGCAAGCAGGGAAGACCCACCTGTTTAAAGCTCACGCTGCTCTTACTTGGGAGTACCTGACCTGTGACTTCTAGAGTGCATTTGAGTCTTTCTGAAATGTCTGGCAGCAGATGTTGCGTGGCTCAGGGTCATAGGCCTCGAGTCAAATGCAGTCCTCATTCCAAAAGGAACTTCATTGTTTACTCAATTCAAAGAGAAATTATAATCTACAGAGAACTATAATATGTATATTTGCAAAGTCAGTTGCCTACATTTTTACACAGTAAAAATGCTGGTCAAAATAGCTGGGTAGAGATGAAGTATGTAAAGCACAGATCAAAACTACCTTTATGGTGTGGTAATATAGATCAGAACTATGTCTCTGGAACTAAAAAAGCCTGCATCCTGTTAAAATTCCCACATCCCCATGGCAAATTTTATTTCCTTTTGAATTCAGTTGTAAAAATTGGAAGCAAGGAAATTCACAGGCCGAAACACTGTCTAGATAACATTAAGGGGCATGTTGCTTCCAAAGCCTTGCGTGGGTTTTAGCCACATGTCTCCCACTGATTTTAATGGGATTTGCATGGCTAAAATCCTGTGCAATGCTTTGAAAATGTATCCCTAAGGGTCTGTCATGAATTCATAAAGCCCCAGAATTTCTGAGTTAAAACCAAAATACAGTGTTGGCTGATTTTAAAGGCTTGTTACCACTCTCCTAATTAAAATACAGCTTAGTTTTTTGGTAAAAGGTCTATTCTGCTTTGCATATAGTGTATATGTGTTTAATATAATTCTGGTACGTGTATAATTTATACGGTTGTGTTATTTACACTACAAAAGAGTTGTGTTATAAGCAATCTCTAATTTTCATAACACTTTCATTATACATTGGGTAGTAAGCCCCAAACAATGAATAAAATTGCTACTGTTCTTCCAATGAGCTCGTAAATGTCACTGAAGAAATTGCTGTCGTGTTAAGGGTGAGTTGGTTTTGTGGTACACTTACACTACTTATTGACAGAACAGTTTGTTCCCATATAAGATTACAACATTTTTCTTTAAAATGTTTTACATGGTATTATATCATTAAGGATCAAGAAAACTAGGAACACAAATCAATAGCTCACCAAATGTTTGGTTTCTGACGAATGCACAAAATTAAGGAAAGTCAATGGGAAGGCTGTTCCTCTTTCATTCTTGTGCCTCACAGGAAGGATCTCAGGTCAACATGGTCATTATATTAAGTGGTCCATGAACAGGCAGTATGTCAGGTCAGCAATAGCAAACTGCTACTGCAGACTGTAAGTCAGTTTCTTAATGTTTTGCATTACCAGGCCCACCAAATTTGCAGGTATGCTTACCTTCCTTTTAGAAACTCCTAATCTGTTCCTGTGTTCCTCTTTGCTTTCACCCACTCTTATTAGAGTTGGATAATATTATATGTAATAATCATCAGACAGAAAGAACACCCTAGTTCAATGTATCTACCAAGGTAAGCAGGCATTTTAGCACATCCTGACTTGTCATATTAGATATTCAATAGGTGGTTATTGAACACACATAAACAAACCCAATTTTGTGTAAGCAAACAAATACACCTCAAATACTTGCCAGAAAAATGAGTAGATATAAGAAATCTCAACCCAGCTTTGCAAATTTGTCCACTTCTTGTGTCAAGCTTAAAAAATCATGGAATCACAGAACAGGTGTGGTTGGAATGGATCGCAGTGGGTCATCTGGTTCAACCTCCCTGCTTAAGCAGGATCATCCTGAGCACATGGTGCAGGATTGCATCCAGACAGCTCCTTTATATCTCCAGTGAGGGAGCCTCCACAACCTCTCTGGGTAAAGAGGTGGCTTGGTTATTTTTGCTGATCACCAAAATCACCAAAACCATCTTTGTCCTTGCTACAAGGTCAAACGAGTCTTAAGTTTTGAAAGCAGATTCCAGAATCAGCTTTCCAGGTTCCAAGTTAAGTAATAATAAAGCACAACGAAGTTGCTTGACATCATCAGCTGAACTAGCCCAAAATGCGAAAGCAAATCACCTCGCAGCAATCCAGTGCTTTTAAAATTCCTTATTTTGTATTTTCTTACCAAGAGGACTCTTAATGTATGGAAGTTCCCCTGCAGGATGAACAATCCCTGGCAGGTGCTCTTTAATGAGGACTGGTTCCATAGCTCAATGGTCCACAAACTGTAGCCCATGGCTCTGCAGTGGCCCAAAAGCCTGGGATAATAAACAGAAAAATACACTAACTTACATTGTGTCCAAACATGCCATGCTGCTATTTTAAATGTAGTTTTCCTGCTTTGCCAGGAGGAAGTTTTCAGCAAAGTGCAATTTGCACATTCGCTCTGGGCCTTGCTTTGAAAATGCCCTGGTAGGTTCCTCAAAGGGCACATGGCAGCTGAGGGTTAAAGGTGGTTCACTGGCCTAGAAAACCTTGGGGCCATTGCCTTAGCTAATTCTCGGCAATGTATTTTCTCTGAAATCATCAATCCTTGCATTTTAACTCTGATACTCATTACCATTCTTTTCAAATACCATAAAAATTAAAGATAACAGTGCATGAACCCTGAAAGGCAATATCCCTTGGCTTCACATATGCATAAGATTTCTCCTCCTCTCCTTTTTTCTTTTCCTTTCTTCCTCCCTTCTAATCTCTCTCCTCGTTGATTGCTCTTTGATAAACAATAACATGCAAGATGCAAAACTCACACAGGCAATCAAACACACAGGAGTAAAACCATACAAGAGGCAGTGTCTATGCACTGCTGTGAGTTGCCCCCTTCTTCACTTGTTTTATTCTTAATTTAGATCCCTGAGGAATTTTCCAGTTTGCCAGAGACACATTACACCATTCTGATTGAACATGTTCTAATTCTTCCTGGGGAAAAAAGACAGGGGGAAAAAAAAAACAACAAAAAACAAAACAAAATCACAACCTCTTTGATTTTAAAAGACAATTGTAATCTGTATTGTCATCTCTGAATCTGTCTTTGTCAGCAAGGCTGTAAGAATATGAACTGATCAAATATCTGGGTGTGTGTTTTTCGCTCTGGAGATGAGGACCTAAGCTCCTGACGTATCTTGGATGGTGGCCAGTTTAGGCTCTTAATAACTTAAAACAATCACCACCTGCTTCAAAGGGGGGGGGGGGGAAGACACTTCCTTCTCACTGATCACTAGTTTAGGATGAGCAAAATCTTTTACTGCGTCAAATTGAAATGTAATAGGTGGAAGGCTGAGAATTGAAATCTTGCACTAAGCATTTCATTACCTGGAGGCTTTTATGTTTGTGTTTTTCCTGTCAAAAGCATAGCCATGCAATGCCTTTTGAGATCTCTGAGTTAGTTACTTTGCCTCACAAGACCTGTAGCTTAAGGAACGTAAAGCCTGCCATTATCAGCCTTTTCATGTGGCCTGAACAGAATGTGTGTATATACACATCCATCATTAGATATGGTCATGGCAAAGAAGGAGTATCTGTAAGGCTACTCTGGAAATTCTGACAGCTATAATATCCATTCAACTTCTACAACAGTATTTTAGACTGAAGAGCATCCCAGATCAATCCCTATTCATTTCAGGCCCAAGAAGATTTTAAACAAGGCGTCGTCCATCTTTAGGAAAAGCGAATAACTTTTTTCAGACCATCAGCTGCAAAGGAAAAATGTTCCTTTGCAGACACATGAAACGGGAGCTGAGTGGACATCCTCAGAGAGCAGCACTGCTCCTTCGGTTGCTTTTCCAGCCAGCAAGCTTCCCACAATACTGCCTTACTGGAAAGGCAGCACATCTTCCATGATTGCACCAGGACCATCAGATTGTTTTCCATTCTCCCATTGAAACAAGGTTCTCGTTGCCTGTAGCTTGAGTTTCCTTCAAAGGCCCCAGCTGGCCTAGAGCAGAAAACAGATGGGAAGATGGTTCAGTGGTTTATTTCAGGCCACCAGCAGGTCCCAGGAGATGGGCTGAGAAGCACCATGCTGCCTAAGACAAGCTGGGTTCAGGTACTTGGGAAAATAGGAAGGTAGAGTTAATTTTGTGGGCAAAAGTGAGGAGGATTTACTGCAGCCACAAGGAAGGGGCTGACTCTTAGCAGTGGGACACAGACCCATCACACAGGGCCATCCTGAGATGCCCGGGGATGGTCCCAAGGGGCCAGGCTGCAGCACCCTGCCCCAGCTAGGAGGGCTCAGTGGCAGGTGGGGCTGTGGGACCAGGTCCCCCAGGGCAGGAGGTGCCTTCCTAGCTTCTAATTAGAGGTTTCTTTCTAGATTCATTAATGCATTGCCTGAGGACTGCCCTCACATGGTCTGCTGTACTGGAACAGGATAACATCCCTACAGCAGATGCTTCTCCAAGCAGTCAGAGACTCAGGCTCCTTTCAGTTAACCCAAGGCACTTCAGCTCAACACCCCCTGTGCCTCCCTGGGGAAAGGGAGTGTGTCTGTCATCCCACCTTTGAGCCATAGCTCTGACTTGGATACTTTTTATCCTTCTAAAAATAAAATATGTCCTCCTGTAACATTTTTTCAGCAAAAATTGAATTCTGATGGAAAAAAAAAAGTGAGATAATATTAAAAGAGATGTCCAAAGCTGTAGGATGTGCTTCTTTTACATACTCAAAGTAATTTACTGGGAAAAAAGAAGAAAAAAGACCCTGTTTTTTCCCCTCCACAGAATCTAGCAGACATGCCTCAGAACTGTCCAAAAGAAATGGTAATAGAAGAGTATATTGTGGCTCCACGTTTTTGAGGGCTTTCATGAATTGTGAGAACGATTGTCCGTGCATGTAGATTCAAAGATGGGCTTTTTTTTCTTAACTGCTCCTTGAACAGCACAGTCCATATTTGACAAGTTAGAAGCATTAGAGAATAAATTCACAGAGATGAAAATAGAATTTCCAAAAAAGTTTTCCTTAGACTTCAAAGCAGATAAAAAGAATTCAAGGAAGTTTGATCTTTATTTTATAAGTATGTACAAGAGAAAGAGCGAACTAAGGCAACAGTCAAAGAAAAGTCTAGTTTAATATTTCTCTTGTGGGCATACATAATGAGAAGTGGAACACCACAATTCCTCAGTGTTCATAGGGTAGCAATTCGCTGCCATAAAATTATATCTGGCTTCTTAGAAAATTCCTTCACTTCTCTGTGCTTGTCTGAAGTGTGACAACTTGCTCTTGAGGCTTACAGATGTTGGGTCGTACTGGATAGATTATTCCTAGAAAAATTAAAACCTAACAGAGATGTAATAATTTTTTAAGCTTCCCATCTGAAAGGCAGTGTATTTTCTCTAGAAAAACTAAGAGAGAAATTAATTTTTAAAGCAAAACCTTGTAAAGGCTTCTAGTTTATAGAAAATCAGACAAAAAAGAATGGGTAAATAATATTCCTATTTGAGCAAAAGAGCATTTCAACAATCTAGCATTTGCAAAGAAACAGATCTAAGTGAATGTTTACAAAATGACAAACATTATACACAGAGATAAGGCTGCAAAGAAACAATCAGAATTAAGCAGAATACTTTTGTCCTGAGGTTTTATTTTAAAAACTGTATTTTATTCATAGGTCAATGTCTGATCAGCCTAATTATATCCATACCAGGAAACTAAACAATGCCTGGGACTTTTTCCAGCTATGGTGTTTCATCAGCTGTACCATTAAATTTTCCCCAGCAGAACTTTGTCCCAGGCCAATAAGAACTCTTTCAAACAAGTTCTGGGCATGGTTTAGGAGCTACCATGGCCAGGAACCATTTCTGTTGCACTTTGTGGATATAATCATCCTGTGCAGAAGAGAATTTATTAATACAAGAGCAACCTATTTTGTGATGGTTTGTTCAAATACCAAAAGAATGGTGCTAGTTACACAGAATTTGCTTGTGTGAACAGGACAGCTTGATCTGTATCATGTCAAAACAGAAATCAAATAAAAAAACCTCATTGGCTATAGGTGCATGAATGTATAATGAATTTATACTCTATATATAAGAAAGGTGCATGCTCATGCATGAGTTCAGTAGCTGAAGTATGAGCCAGGTGGGAGACTGAGCCCAAGAATACAATGAAAATATGGATGTTACCTAACAACAAGGACATGTCTTCCTGGGCTGAATTGACTGATTTTTATTCTCATTTCTGTACTCTAAGTCTAGAGATACACTCATCTGATCAGTACCAAAACATTTTCCTCAATACCTTCCTAGCACAGAGTGGGTTTTTCTTTTCAGAGGCTCATGAAAGTATCAAAATTTGACATGAATTACTTCTGAACTTTTAAAACCCCATGCAAATCTGATTATTGGCAAAAAGATGCAGATAATAAAAATGCATCAGCTGTATCATACCATGGACCACTGCAAAGATCACAGGACTAGCACTAGACAAGACAGTTCTGAGCTAGACCACATTGGCGCAGCACTTACCACATGGACACAAGAAACCGTAGTCAGCACCAGCTCAGGCATATCCAGCAATTTTGGTCTGCCTTAGTGACCAGCAGGTGATCCAGAGAGTGCTGGAGACTGTGCCAGTGCAAACTGGGAGCACAGTCTCCAGCACTGGTGCGGGTAATATTTGCTGTATGGGAGTTTAGTTCAGAAAGAACCTGAAGTAAATGTTACTAAGGTTATTTAATCCCATGAGAGTCATCCAACTAACAAAGTATTTGAGAACTGAGGTGAAATTTTGATAGCTAATTAAATATCTAGTTAATGGCCCTGTTGATTATACTACTTATCAAAATGCAAACATGTTTATGCTTTTTAACATAGAATGTTTTTCACAAAAATACACAACTGAGGAAAAATGAAGAGTGTCTACAGTAAGTCTCAAGCTTCTCTCATAGGTGCAGCAGGACCCTCACATCTTTTGTTGGTAGAAAGGACTCTGGGGTTTGGATGTTATGAGCAGCTCTGTCTGATGCACCCAGTTATGCAGCTATTTTGCTGATAGATATGTTACTCACCCAAGTTGCATGAATGACCGAGGGTTTTATTAGGCATATTGGAAGTGAGTGTTTTGAGCTGTGATGATTTTTTAAGGCATGATGAAGGGTCCCATCTACCCTAATCAACTTTGCGTAGCCAGGGCTCAACTTCCAGTGTTGTCTTTCATCAGTGCAAGTGTCAGTCACTGGCCAACACGTTGCCCACAGCCCTCTGCCCTCATTTCTTCATGGCGGGATGCATGTTGTTCTTTCAGGACGATTTCTTTTCGCCTGCTTTCCCAGCTTGCCTGGCCATGACAGGTCTGCCCCGGTTATGGCATTCACCATATGGCTGGGCTTGGCTCCACCCTATCTTTTAATAATTCCATCTCACTGACCATCCCCCTTGCATTGCTTTCACCGAGGGCATTTCAGAATTCAGCCCCAAACTATTGGTTCTGACTAGCTTACCCATGTTAAATCTGAAAATATTAGCATTCATTTTCCGCTCGGTGATAGCCCCTGAAGTGACCTTAGTAGGTTATGTCTCATTTCATATATTTTCCTCCTATGGTAAACTGATACAGTGTTGATACAGCTACAGCTATTAAGTCACAGCTTGAATTCAGATAAATGCATTTGGAAACATGGGTTTAGAATATCATGTAATTCATAGGCATTCACTCTCTCCTCTTTTCTTCACATTTCTGTATTGAAGATACACTAAAATATTTTAAAAATCTACTTCAAATTTTCCAGAAAATGCAAATATGGAAAAAACAAATACATGTAGTTACGTTCAGAATGGACAGCAGACCTCCAGCTGCTCTGAAAGATTGGTGCAAATTCACAATCCAAGTTAAAAAACCAAACTAGATAATTATTTGCAGGAATTATTTTTTTTAATATAAAACCTACATTTTTAAGCTGTTGAAAGGCAGAGACAGAGAACTGTTATCTTATTTTCATCTGTGAGAAAGGAGAGCACTTTAAAAAATGAAAGCTATTCAGCAATCTTTTATGATTACAATACCTGCAAATACATTAGTTGCATTATAAATGTTTTTAGTTACTATTTTTACATATTTTCAGTTGCATGATTAATACAAATTGCACTTTTTTACCTAAGTCTTTTTGTTTACACACTTGGGATCACATGGGATTGTCCCTGCATAATCTGAGCCTCATGTCGAGGCTAAGAACTCTCCTATTGCACCGTTTTGGAAAACTTGCCTACAGCCATAATTTAGCCTACTTAGGCATATACATCCATATAGTTTTAATTACTTCTGTACGTGCTATTTCCCATAAGGCTCTGGCCTCACACAGCACAGAGAAGGAATAGCAATCACTATGCTGGTGCCTGCTCAGTATTTCTTTAATCTGGTCAATGCTTTGTGTCCTGTGAAACAAGAAAACAAGGAAAGGCTTCTTTCCTTCTGAGCTTTTCCAGGGCACTGCTCACTTTAATATCAAGCAAAGAGATAAAGCTGAAAAGGTAGCATGATCCGTCTTGGATGGAGAGGGATGGAGATGATCTTACTCCTGCGTGCAGGCAGGATGGTCATGCACAGCTGGATTAAGCAGCATGCCTCAACTTAGTGCGCACTGTTATTTCACTTACAACTTCATTTTATCCAGGTTTGTACGCATGATATGCCAAAATCCAGCTGCTGCCCACTGCTGGTCCACAGGGCAGAGCTGCCAAGCCCTGGCTTTCTCATGAGGAGCAGGCTGAGGGTGAGGACTGTGGTCAGTCTCACAATGGTACAAAGAATGAAATCCACAGTCAGGAGTCTCCAGTGGGATGACAAACCTCTCAACTTGGTTCCATACACTATTTGCTCTGTCCGTGGGCTCAGCAGCCTGCTAGAGGTGACTGGAGACAAAAATTCTGCTCAGGGCTCTTTCCACCCTGCTCCCTTGTGGCAGGGCAGGGGAAGGAGGGGGGCTCTCCTCCAGTCCCCATCCCTTCCGTCCAGGGGAGAGACAGCATTGCAGAGGGGCTGGAGAGGGGTGACCCCATAACTGTAAAAATTCCTAACAGTAACCAAAAACCTTTTTCTCTTTGTTCTTAAAAATCACAGCAGTGTTTCTGCTGGGAGAAGAGTTTCTCTGAGACTTTTTTTTATAAAAGAGTGCCTTTTAAGTCTTATGTCCTCTCTTAAGTGACATAAAAACATTGCTTTGTGTCAGCATTTGAAGTGTGGTACAGTTCAAGTAAAACAACAAATTGAAATTCTTTAATGAGTAATATAAAAAATCTGAAATCAGTGGAGCTCTACACATATGTGTACACAGCACACCAAGAAGTGGAGCTATATAACAAGATAGCCAAATTTGATATAAATATGTATTTATAATTTACCTGTAAAATATTATAAGAAGCTGTATAAGAATTATATTCTCTTTATCTGGCACCATTTGACTGCATGTGTTTCTGTTCTGGGTTATTGCATATCAGCTAATCGCATAATTCGGCTGGATGCATACTAAATTGAAGTCCAAATGCTGTTCACCACAGTGTAATCCCTCTGGATAAATGAATAGTCAGTATACCCACTGGACTGCATTCCACCACCACTACTTTGTAAACAGCTGTTAGCATGTGTTGTAAAATAGAAGACAAAATCTGTTATTGCTACACATAAAAACGTGGTTGCTTCATCAAAATCTTCACTGCAGTGGTGAAGAGAAATGTGCAAACCATTACGATGAGCTGAAAAAGCACTGAAATGCCCAGCCCTTTCCATGGCAGGTGCTGCTGCAGGAGCACAGGCAGCAGAAGCACGAGCTGGGACAAGGGACAGGAAGCCCTAGAGGTCCTGCCAGTGATTCCTGCAGACCAAACCACAGCTCTAATTAGGTCTTGACACACTACACCAACAAAATGTAGCACTTACAAGTCCTTTCCTGATTTGTGCACATTTAGAAGATGAGACAAATCAAAGTAAAGCAAAGCAAGAGAGAAGAAGGTGTCTTTTCCATCTGTGCTGCCATGGGGCAGCCTCACCCCACCTGCCTCCTGCCCCTGACAGCACACAGGTCGTCCTTGCTTTCCAAAAGAGCTAGCAGAAGCCAACAGGGTTTTTGGAGAAGCTTTGTGAAGCAATGTTTTGCTTCTGACTTTTTGGCTAAGCGGGCAAGGGGGGCAGGTAAGAGCTCAGGGCAGAGGTGAGAAGGTCGTGGCAGCTCAGAGAGGAGCCGTGGGCAAGGGAGACACTCACCCGGAGACAAAGCAGAGTCCTCACGGGTGATGGGAGGGAGCGCTCGCCCTTCACCTCCAGCCGAGGGGCCGCAGGTTCAGCGTTCCGTCTGCCATCCCTCCAGGGATGCCTCGCGGCAAAGCTGGCTGCATCAGCATCCTTAACAGCAGAGTGAAAGGCTGAGCAACTGATCGTAATGGTCCCCTTCTGGCCTGAAATTCCATGAAATCTTTCTAATTCTGTCTTATAGCCGAGGGGTATTGCGCAAAAGCAACGTTCCCCAAACACTTAATTTTTAATCCTTTCTTTAGCATTAATTTTCCTTTGATCCTATGACCAACTAGTGTCCTGTTTTCATTTTTTCCATCCTCAGTCTCCTCTCTTTCTCCATTGAATGATTTAATTCTTGAAGCCAGATTTGAGAGATCTGAAGTTGGAGTTTTCCGTGCCAGGAGGGCTGAGGCAGGTCCCCCTTGCACTTCACTTCAGCATCTGTTGTTCTGCCCGTGTCCTTCTGGGGATTTGGCAAAGGAGATTCAAAACTGGCTTAAATGGCAACTAATATACAGATGTGAAGTAGGTGTGTTAGAGGTCTATTATCTTACTCTTTGCTTGTTATCAGTACATCAAATCTGAATGCAACCACCACTCTCCATCGCTCAGGCTACTAACACACCCGAGTGAGGAAAAGGAGATTCCTCATAATCTCCTTTTAATAATGTCAGATTGCTGTAAATGAGATTCTCGTCACTGAGGCCAAATGGCATGGCAAGATCGGAAAAAAGAGTTAAGAGCTTCTCTGAAAAATGGAAATACCCATACTGATATTAGATAAGGCAGAAAAATTAAGAGACCAACATTCCCGTGCTGCAGGGCAATGGCTACATGGATATGAAAGTGGAATTTTCTCCAGAATTAGATCATTAAGAATTTTTTTACAATATTTCCTATGCCCTGACTGAAATATCTCGTGTAGCCGCAGTGTCCATGTCTCATAGTCCTCTGTTTGGAGCCAGGGTGGGACATCTTCCTCTCTGTCTAATTTAGACGTGGTGAGTATATCTTGGAAATTAGCTGTGTGCATTCCCTCTAATTTGTTTTGCTTCAAGGATGTTCACATCTCTATGGTTTTATTTCCACTGGCAATAAAGGAGATGAGTTAACTGATGGAAAAGCTCATTATAATTATGAGATTTACAGGAATATCAGTTCCAGTTTTTTAAAAATCTGGTGAAAGTTGTGACTTGCTTGCCAGGGCAAAGCTGAGGAGCATCTGAAATACCATACACTGAGCATTCCGGATGAACTGCTTATCAATAAGATTTGAGAACTATTGGGAAAAATTCTCAGATACATTTCTTATAACTCTAAGTTACTCATGCCCAACTTCACAATGGGAAAATTACTTGTATATATCAAAGGTATTTTTTTTTAAGCATGGTTTGTTCTGTCTTAAAATTCCAACTAAGATTTTAACATGTAGCACATTCTTTAAAGCTGTATTAAAATAACAAAAGTGGCCAGGAAAATCCAGCTGGGAATTCTGTTGTAATTTTAATTCAGCTGTATTATATATTTTATGCATTTCACAATATGAACCATAATTCCATAAAGAGCTAAGCATGTGTTTCAATTTATATATTTTGAGTTTTAATGAGAACTCATAGAGTGTAAAGTTAAGCATACATAAAATCAGATTAAGAGTTAGTGTTAACACTAGAGTGGTACATTCAAATTCTGGAGGGATAAAAAACCCAAACGTGTACTGCAGATGAGAGAAATTTGATGAATTAACTTTTAACTTCAGGTGTTTCTTTATTTTTTTGAACACAGTCTTCAACCCCAGTATTGATTGCAATAATACTGTGCTTTCTTGCTCCATTTTCTCTCTATTAAGCAGGTTTTGGATACAATCAGTCCCTTTTTATGAGAAAACATAATCCTATATATAAGTGTCTGTTGTTGGATCCTATTTTTCATATTAGTGCATCACCTGACATTTTTAAGACTCCAGCTTATCTGATCACCTTTCCCAGGGCAATCCATTATTCTGCCATTGATACTCCTACCACAAGGGTTTTTTAAAATTTAATTAACTTTATAATAAAGAGGAGATGGTGGGTCTAAATAGAGGTGAATATTTCACAGGGGCATGAGTCATACCACACTTAAACAGCACAGGTTTGAGAGAAAAATGCAGCCTTTTCCAATCAGCAGTTCTAGTGGCATCATATCCAGTAATTAATTTATCTTTTTCTTCTGCATGCTCCATGGAAAATCACATTTAGATTTATTTAATATCTCTGATGCTTTTTTCTGATATTCTTTTAAAAACATACAATTTCTGCACCTGTTGGAAAGGACCAACCCAGCACGTTCTTCTGTCATCGTAGAAAGCAGAAGCAGAATTTTTTTTTTTTTTTTTTTTTTTTTTTTTTTTTTTTTTTTTTTTTTTTTTTTTTAAGATAACCCCTCACAGAAAGTTAGCTCTTTCCTTCTAGGTGAAAGGAATTCATGTGCTTAATCTCAGCTCTCTAGAAGAAAGTTTTCTGCCAAGGGTCTGACCAGTGCTTGGAGCAGTAGAACCTTTATCTTGTCAAGTCTTCTTGGAGCATCTCTAATGTAGGTATTCACGGCAGTGAAGGCAATAGCTGCAGTTCAGCACCACAGCTCTGAGCGGGTGTGGACACTCAGAAGGAGCTTCTCAGTGCACTCCTCTTTGGGACATTTGTTTCCACACATGTGCTGCAGGGTCATCCCGTAAGTATTTTTCCTTTGGCCATTTCCTTGGTCACTATCATTTGAGATTTCCTCATTAGTCTGACTCTGAGACCCTCCTTCAGGAGTATTTTTTCAAGCACAGAACCTCTGGGATGTACATCTCCAGACATTTTAATCCAGCAGCAGTATGATTGTATGCACATAAAACAGTATTCCCCTCCTTGATCCACAAGCTAGCAAGAGAGAGCAAGGTGGTCATGAACTTCAAGGGACACTGCAGCTCTGGAAGGGTGGGAGCCTTGAGACAATCTGCTAGAGCCACCTCCCTTCTCCATCCACATGTGACATTTGTGCTGGGAGTCCCCACCCAGCCTGTCACATCCCCTCCCTCAGCAGGTGGTGCCATCCTCCTGCCCCACTCCCCTGAGCACCTTCCCCCTTCCTGTGCTCCTCCTTGTCAGTCACAGCCACCATGAGCTGATGATGTCCCCCAGTCACCTCATCCCCATCCCTCTACCCCTCCCTTCATGACAAGATTAACACCTGGGTTTGGTTTCTTCTCAGCCCTTCTGATCTCTTTGAAAACTTCCTTTCCCAGGGAGCCTTCCTAGCTCAACCACAGGCAGCCGTGGCAGATGTGCCTCTTCTCAGGGCACCAAAACAAGCAAGGGCTGGGGGGGAGCAGGAGAGGGGGAGGGTGACCTTGCTCCAGCCTCATGGGTGGCTTCAGGATTTTATTATTTACCTGAGTAGGCAAATAATATGCAAAATTTGTGAATATATTAAACATGACACATTTTCTCAGCTAAATATTTACTGGTTTTTGTCTTACGGAGATAGTGCTGATCTAACTAACAGGGGTGTGATCTCAAATCTCATTCCTGTCTTTTAACTATGTATAATAATTCAGTTCACCCATTTATCCCTTTAACACAACATTTAGGTTAAGCAGTAGGCCTAAGGGGAACAAGTTATTACTAGTCTGGTTTTTATTTTTCTTTGATGTCCTCGATTCTATTCTCATTCATGTATTGGGGTGTGCAGTAAATGAACCTTAAGCATTTATTTTATTTACTAATTTTGCTTACTAGCATTATCAAAAGAGTGGAGCAGCTGCGAGCTTCACAGATTGAGCATACATCTGAACATTTAACGGCCCTGGTTTATCCTGGCTTCAAGGCATCACAATATAATATTCACTGACATGAAAGCTGAAGAAAGGATGTCATCGGAAGTCTGAGCGTCACGCTGTGAGAGGGTATGTACTGCAAGACCCTCACTCCATTGGCTTCTAATAGGCTAAGTATTGATATGCAAATAAGAGAGGAGCTTGTGTGTGGCCTTTTAATACAGTCACTAAACATCAGTTCAGAAAAAAAAAATGGTAAGACCTCTCCTCCTACATTTCTGCCTACAGATGCACAAACACCAAAATGGATGCATTTTCACTCAGCTGCTTTAAAAGCAAATGAGGCCATTGCTGAAAAACTGTGCATAGGATCTGAAAGCTGAAAAATTCTGATCCAGATTTCAAACACCAAGTGCTGAGGTAGGCTGATAAGCAGAAGTGGGCTAACCCATGGAGGGAGGGTTTAAAAAAAATCAGTTCCTTCATTCCTAACATTCCTCCCTGGGAGCAATACATGTGCCTGTGGAAGATTAGGTGCTGGGTTGCCATCTCTGAAAATAGAAATATGTTTGCAAGGTAGCAGAAAGAGAGGCCCAAAGGGCATCTCCAAGGAGGCTTTGACTCTCCTGGTTCTGACACACACAGATAATTCCTATTTCAAGTTCGAAGCAGGAGCAGCAGATGAGAGGAAAGCAGCTGTTAGTTTATCTTGTAAACAAGCCCCTGCGTGCCACCAGATTATGACAGGGCTTCATGGTGGAGATGGCCCTAGACAGCTAAAAGAGTGAAGTGTTTAAAAAATAGAATTGCTTCTGAGAGCACTGTTACCCAGCTACTTTGGGCTGCCTCAAATACCACCACAGGCCTGAAAGCCCCAAAGCAGTGAGGATGATGGAAGCCATCAGTCCCATAGCCAGGAGGGCATGTGTGGTCCTCTCAAAGGAATTAATCAATGGGAAGAACTGTAGCCCAAAATCTCCTCTATACTCTGCATTCACCTGCTCTGAGTAGGCTGTACCAAAACTGTGCTCTCAAGGCGTCCCAGAGGAAAACCATGTCTGGACATCGAAAGTGGCACCAGGTTTGCTACATATTCACACAAACATAGAATATCCTGGGCTGCAAGAAACTCACAGGGACCACTGAAGTCCCACTCATATATTGTCAGAGCATGAATCACACACAGCATTTAATAGAAAGCTCAGTGGCCAAAGGATGCACTGATAAAGGTCCCTTGGACCAGACTCTGTGTGCTGCAGCTCTGTGTGGCCAAGCTTCACGCACATATGTTAATCTCTATTAGCATATGTCAGCTCCAGCTGCCCACATGCCCACGTGTGACTGGAGCTGATGCCAGGGGTATCATGAATAGCCCAGCCTTCATGTTTTCCACTTGCCTCCAGGCTCGTCTGTGTGGGAGTATATAACAGTGCAAGATAAGATGCTATATTTATATTCCTATAAGGCACTCACATATTTGCATTCCGGAACAACCACATTTTTCCAGCTTAACTTAGGCTGCTTTGAAAACAACTCAAGCTAAGCAAGGAAAAGCCATTCCCTTTTCCCAAATAAGCACGCTCCGCATCAGCATTACTGCTGAGTTGCCATTCACCATTGTGATTTCTCACATGAAAACAAAGAGGGACAGCAGGGCAGGGTAGACCCACCTCCACAGAGCCACGGGCAAGTTGCCACTCTCCCCAAACCTCTCGGTGTGCAGGCTCCCCAACGCCCCTCCTCAGCTGCCCGTCCTTCTCCAGCAGCTGGTCCCACTTCCTCCTGCAGCTCTTCTCCAAATGGGTGCACACACTCAGCCTGGTGTGTACACATATTCCCTCCTAAATTCACTTCCTTTCCTCTATACACAAGTCTAATCACAAGATTCATCTTACTTTCCATTTTCCCTGCTGACATTAAACAAATAAAAGCAGCAGCAAAGAGAGAGAAATGTAGAAGTCAGCTTAATTCCCAGTGGATATAAACTGTTGCAATGCTGTAACACATACCTGCACACACACACTCATGCACCCATATGAATCTTCATAAGAGAAGAAATCACTTCTGTGTCTTCCTATTATAGAGCATGCTTCCCTTTCAACACAAGCAGTAGGCAAGCTGCCTAATAATGAAGACTTGAAGATCTGGTCTTATTTCTCTAGGCTTTAAATGCTCAGCTCAGCCCTGTGTTGTGGGCATCATCCTTTCTGGCATGGAAGGCTTAGGAGGATTCACAGAGAGCCCATTAACATTGCTCCTTAATTGGCTCAAGGCATCACTGCTGATCTCAGCTTGGCGCAACCTTCATTTCCTGTTCACCACTCCAGACCCCTGCCAGTTCAAAAAATAGAAAATCAGGAGTAAAACCTGAGAATGATGCATAAAATTAAAACTAGAACTTAGTCTGGGAAATCTCAGGTGAAGGATGTGCACTTTATAGCCTACCTGGGAATATATTGCTTTCACAGAACTACCAAAGACATTTGATTACAGCTTTTAATTCTGAACCTGTGTCAGTGTTTAAGCTTTTACTTACTGCCACTATTTTAAACCGTGATTAAAATGCATATTTTAATCCCTCCCCTCTTTTAACTGCATAATGCTTAAGGAGGAAAGCAAGCGCAGGTGTACAGAAGCATATTTTGCACCCTTGGGCTGCCTGGGGACAAAACTCATACCAGCAATGATGATTCAACCCAACTCACCTGAGCTCCGCTGCATCGGAGCAGGTAATTGCCATAAATCACCCGGTGCCCTGCTCTCCACAGCTTGGAGAAGATTAATGGCAGCAGACATCGGAGCTGCCAACTCGGAAGATTTCTGTGGCAGAGCAGGGACAGCTACGCGTGAGGAATTTGTGATAAAAAGCTACACTGGGGCTATAATAAAGTGCTGGAAAGACACTGAGGTCCTCTTCCATAACACAGACACATTAAGGTCTGTCTGCTTGTGGTGACAGACAGGTATTTGACTGAACACAATGGCAGCTATTAAAAAAGAACCAGTAACTAAAAGCTAATGTCAAAACGTGATGTAGAACTGTCAGATGCCATCAGTAATAATTTTTGCTGTGACCAGTCTCTGGTAGGGAGGGCAAAGGAAGCAATATTGCTGCTGACTGCAAGGGACCAGCTGCCTGTGATTTGTGGGCTTCTGAGGCAGAGGGTCTGCTGCCACCCTCTTCGGAAGAGAGAGAGAGATTTATTGTCTCTACTGATTTCCTTTGCCTTGGTTGGAGGGAAAACATTGCTCAGGAAGAAGAGCACAGGGATATGTTGCACGGAGGTAAGCAGCAGTACCTACACTGGGGTGTTATGTAGGCTTAAAGGTATCAAATAGCATATTACACAGGGCAAAGAATCCCTGCAGCCTTTGTAAGGCAGATGCAAAAGAGCTGCTGGACAAGCAATATTTTATAGCAAGAATTTATCATGAGCGACTTAGCAGGAAAACCAAGCAGAGCATTAGGACAGCCCCAGAGCTTTCCCTCACATGGCTCCTTAGGCTGTGCCAGCAGGCACATGCTGCTGAGGGTGAAGTGGGAGGCAGGTGACAGGTGACCCTGTCCAGGTGTGCTGCAACTCTCCTGCTTCCCTCTCTCTCCCCAGCAGCAGCACGGCCATGGGGGAACAGGGAAGCCTGAACTAGAAGAGGGGAATTGCCAACCAGTCCCTGTTTTGGGACCAGCAGTGCTCTCTGATGTAGAGAGGTGCACTGAGCTGACCAAATCGCCTTTAGATCCATCCACAGGAGCGTGGCCATACTTGTGTATACATACAGCTTGTGTCTTCATTTGCAAGGTGAGATTTAAACCTCTTCTCCTACTCGCCAAAAAGGGCTGTCCTGTTGGTATTTATGTGGTGTCCTGGCTTGTGCTTGTCTCCAGCAGCGCTTCCAGGAGCTATGGTTGGGCTTCACAGCTCAGAAGCTGCATTTCTCAGACTGATTTCCCAAATGTTGAAGGACAGATGTAACACCACCTTTGCTCTGTTCTTTTAATAAAACCTGTTAATTTCAGAGTAGACATTGCATCTCTGTGTTCAAACAGAGTTAATTTCTTTTTTCTCTTGTTTTAAATAACCTATTCCGTGCCAACAACCAGCTGCTTCTCTTTATTTTTATATTTTATTCTTCATGCATAAAGCAGGGTGCGGCTTTCCCAGGACAAATTTCACCACTAAAAATGTTTCCCCAAATTTCAGAGTTAAAAGCAACAAGGAAGCTTAAAGTGGGGGTGAGACTAATCATCTGCTGTGTTTAAAGCTGGTGAAGCTTTTAGTGTTGCCAGCAGCAGATCTCCGATGAGATCTTCGCAGAGTAATGCAGCGAAGGCACGCTGTGGCTCGCTATGACAGATCCAAATGTATCCTGTCTGTCCAAAGGGGGCCGGTGGCTCACAGCAGCTGTCGAGCTGCTTTGTAAACAAGTGGGGGACATAGCTGTTTAACCTAGAATCATGCATCTGAAAATATGCTGTGGCTCTCCAAGGATTTTGCTGGAAATGCTTCAAAGGATTCTGTTTTTCCCAGAAAGCTGCATCATGTGGTGTTTATCAACTCCTCGAAAGTACTCTCAGCTTCCTTCCATAGGAGAACGGCACTTTGCAGTTTGACAGTAAAATCACACATGACTTGTTAAGCACAACTTCCTAATGTAGCTCCCTGTCTGTTGCAACAGTCTCCCTGGTGGTAAAAAAATACAGTACATTACACTCGCTATAGCAACTGTGATGGCAATATGCAGATTACATGACCATATCGCTCTCCAGCATCTAAAAAAGAAATATTTATTTTAGCATAGTTGGTACTCTTTTCACAGTCTCTTCTTTCACTGTTCTTTTCTGTTACACTGTCTCCACTTCATCCCAGGATCTCTGATATTGCTTGATACTGACCATTTCCTTTCTTGCACACATACTTTTGTATCCCAGCTGACCCTTAGTATTCCTTAGTCACCCACTCTGGCCTCCGTGTTGCAGTGTCTTTATTTCTAAATAGAACACATAACCCAAGTTCATGGATCATTTTATCTCACAATACGTTGCAATTCACATACAGGTCTTCATTCTCTCCTGTGGTTATCCTATTTTTCTGTTCTCTTCCACCTATTATGTCTTTATTTTAAAACACGTCCTGCTGAAAGATTTTTTTCCCCTATCTTTTCATTGGGTTTTAGCTAAATGTAGAGTAAATTGGGGCTATTCTTATTTTGAAAACCTGTTACATAACAAATTTCCATCTTTTGCAGATTTTCTCTAAAAAGTCTCTGATTTCTAGGTCAAGGACTACTTTTTTTTTTCTTTTTTTTTTTTTTTATAATTTTTTATCCTTTGTGCAGGGGCACTGTAGGGAAAGATATGTTATTCGAGCTGCAGCTACAGACTCCTCATAAAGCCAGGAATAATGAAGTTCTGGTTTGAAGCTCAAGTGTCGAATCATTCTTCTTTAGGACTGAATTAAGTCAACTAATTGTTTTTCCATCTCAGAATAGAGGCAATATTGCATATCCTACCTTACAGGTATGTGTGAGGTTGAAATAATGATAATGAAATCATGAACTACCCCAGACCATCCAAGTCACTCTTGAAAAATGTATTGCCGTCCCCTTTTTCTCATTTGTTATTGTGGTTTAGCCTTTTCTCAGTAAAGAGGATTGCCAAGTCTAGTCTGAAGCCTGCATGCTGCTGAAAGGATATTGTGCTGAAATAGGAGTGTAGGTGTGGATGAAGACTGCCAGAAGCATCTCCAATTACCCCAACAGGAGAAAATGGCAGCCAACTTCTATATATCCTGTAGTCTGGAAAACGGTGAAATACCATCTCTTTGGCAGCCATAAATGGATAAACATTAGGTAAAAGCTAAGCGCAATGTGAATTCTCTCCAAAAAGGGCACAGATCACAAGAAATTAGAGAAGCTACGAAAATGCAGAGGGATAACAAAATGAAGCAGGCATGCAACTAGCCCAACATGCTTAAATAGCTCAGATTAGAAATCTTTACACCCATGCTCTCTCTGCACCTGACTGGCATTCGTCTGCATTCTCACAGAACAATCTCCTCCAGTACTGGCAGAGAATAGGTCTGTCATTCACGCTGAGATTTTCCTTTTGCTGGATATTGCCATGTGACATGTCTTGTTTATGCAAGCTGGAGTCTGCACCCACCTAGCATGGAGGGCCCCGCACATACCACATTTCTTCCACAGGATGTACACATGAATCTGTTTTTTAGGGTTGTGGTTTTCATATGTGTCTTGCGAGAAGATTGTTGGATTGTTTGCTTCAAATTTTAGAAGAAGATCAGGCAAGAGAAAAGGTAGTAAAAATTGTAGCAAGTTTCCCTACAACACAGAAAAAAAAAGTCTAGGGATTAGGTTAGAAAAAAAAAGAGCAGTCTAGGGATTAGGTAAACAAACAAAAATAGCAGTCTAGAGATTAGGTAGATGTTTCTGCATTAGAAACATCTATATATGTATCTAGATCTGTATATGCAATTTGAGAAGATACATGTTTTCCCCTGTTTCTTTCAGGGTCTCATGCAGCATCCAGCCCCTCCTCAGGCTCTGTGCCTGTTGGACAGAAATCCTAATTTACACGCATGTTAAGAAAATGGAGCAAATAAAGGAAAACTTTTACCAGTTTAATTTATTTTGACAATATTTTTGAATATTGTGTTTCTTTTGTATTGCTTAGGAAGTTCATGTTGATTTGAAGATTAGTTTGGGTTTGGCAATGAATAATACTAATTGTAAAAGTGTGAATTTTCATATTTTCCTCAACTTGTTTTCAATCCTAAAGAGGGAAACATTTTTAAGAAGGCTGAATGGATGAAAATTAAATCACAGGATTTTTTAATAATTTTTTTGCAAACTCTTCTGTGAGGAAGTAGAGGAGATTTCTTCACCTTTAGATGTGTTAATTCCTTACTTCTGCCTTCCAAACTTAATTTTCCATTTGAAATTAGTGGAATGAGGAGATTTAAAAAAAAAAAAAAATCATATGAAAAGAAAACTAAAACTGGCTAATTTTCATTTTTAGAAATGAAATTACTGAAATCTTTGTTGGTATATGAAATTGTAAACAAACTTTCAATTCATATTTTCCAAGTATAAAATATAAAAAACCTTTCAAAAAAGGCTTTTGATTGCAATGACCCCACATCTTCCAAAATGCATTTTTTGGAAAAAACTTCTGCTCATTCTGCCAAAGTCATTGACACTGACCTTACACATGTAGATTCAAAGAGATTAATTAAAGGCAAGAAGCACTGCTAAATTGTCAGCAGCTGGGAGATGAAAGTGATTCTGCAGAGTAATTCTCCAATGACGCTGTGGATAAGGCAGGACATTTAGTGGATAAATTATCTCCCCTCTGAATTTAAACTGAGTCTGGTGTAATGGTAGTTTTCTGAATGTCCCTTTATGGTCAAATCCTATTGCCACTGGTGTGACTTTTTATAAAGCCAAAACAAAATATAAAATAAATTATATAGTTAACATTAAATGGTGCGACTATACCAAGTATACAGAACTTACTGTGCACTAGGGATTATATGTAAGACGAACTTTATAGTTTTTCTATTTCAAAATTATAATTATTTTTCCCCTGTATTTCTCAATATGTTTCACTGGCATTCAAAGAACGAGAGTAGAGTTCCCCTGTGGTTAATTTAACCCTAGGAAATTCCCCAGAGCATAATCAAAGACTGCACAGTGGCTAACATTTCTCTCCTGTTTCAAAACTAATGAAGTTAAATCCTGCTGGCTAAGGCAGTATTTCTAAAAGTCTATTAGACTTTAAATATAGTAACAGAACAGACATCAGTCATTACTACAAAATGCATTTTTTTACCAGCTGTCTAAAAGAGGCAGCACAGCCACAAAAAGACCTCTTCCACGGGCTTGTACCAGCCTCATTATCGCCTGTGAATTAAATTGAAGCTGCCAAAAGTCACAGCAGTGAATTCTAGACATGACAGTCAGACCATTACCCCTGACAGGGAGGCGAAACACCTTCCCCAGACCTGGCCTGGGATTTACTTTTTTCATAGCTTCATATCCCCATGGGACTCACTGACTTCAAAGGGTGTTCAAGTGGATCATAGGCATAAGAGATCTGCATATCCTAAGCAATTACAGTTGTAGGAAACAGCCCCATTAGGGGATAAATCCTGATTAAACCATGAGGGGAACAGGAAGGTTGTTTGAGGGGACCAGGGTGAGCAAACCTGTGTGAACCTCAGCAGCACTGACAAATATCTGAGCTCTCATTTTTGTCAGTGTTTGTGCACCTCTTGGCTCAGGAGATCCCCACAAGGGAAAGAGAAATGGGAAAGTCACACACATTCATTTTGAATGGATATTTAGGCATATTTGTGCAACTGCTCAAACTTTTCATTCTTATAGCTGCCTGAACCTAAGCAAGAACTAGAAACACCATCCATCAGTCCCACCAGACAACCCACAAATAGAGCCAAACAAAATCCTAAACACACCAGGGCAGCAAGTTCTTTAAGTACCATTCATATGTGCATATGTTAGACTTGCAAAAAGGATAAAAGTAATTGGAAATAAGAAAGTAACTACAAATGGTTCATTTTAACAGAAAGAATAAATTGAACCATATTAGCAATATTTCTCCTTTTAAATAATCTCTTTGAAACCCTTGGAAGCAAACTTGTTGGTGGCTCCAGGTAACTCTGTTCTCTTTATTTCATGAGAGTCTTGCAAACATAGCTCATAACTGAAACCTTTTTTAACCCAAACTGTATCTTCTATCATTATGTTAAGCCCTGTGCAAACTGGATAGAAAAAAAAGTTTCTTTCAATTCATGTTAAGAACTACAACCATCTCCTTTATTTACTGATTTTTTATCAGTTAAATAATTACAAATGGACCAATTAACCCTGAATTACTTGAAGAACCGAAAGAAGAGGCACTTGACAATTCCCAGGGTTTGTTCTCAGCTTGCTGATCTGGGGCAAGATGAGATTTTTCTGTGTTAATACATTTCTTCCATCCAGCCCACTTCTGCTGCTCTTTTCTCCAATGTCATCAGTAATTGGATTAAACCCTGACAGATCCCTCTAATTCATTAAGGAAGAAACAACACGTAGTGGGGCAAAACAATCCCTGCCCTAACTCCAACAAAACCAACACAGTATTATCACAGACAGATTTAGTTCGTTCTGTCTAAATCTAGTCAGTGATCCCACCACCCCACCTAAAAGCAGAGCCATTACATGTTTTTTCCATCCAGGATTTTTCTAATTGGAAAGACAATATCTTAATCTTGCCTTTTCTCACTGCTAGAACAACCGGATATAACAAAAGCAAGTGAAGAGCCAGGGTCAGAGCAAGTGAATCACAGAATGATCCAAAATTAAACTGAGGAGCAGGTAGCTCTCAGCGCATGCTTTTCCCACTTTCCTTCTGCACTGCCAATTGATACAACAGACCTTTTGCAGAGGTTGGGTTTAATACAAAGATTAGACACTTTTCATGTTTGTTGGAGCAAATCTAAGCAGGGGGTTGGTGGGACTTTTCTGGAGGGCCTTTTCCTTTTTTCAGTTGGGTTCTATTGTTTCTTAGCATACTCTGTTAGTAGTATATTTACCAAAAACTTCATGTTTATTGCAGTAATTCATTACACTATTAAGAGATGGAGAACGTAGTGGTATTAGTGGTTTTGTAAAGCTCTTGAATTAACTTTCAAGACTAAATCAGTAAACAACTTCTAGTGTGGTTCTCTGTGTGAATAAACAGCAAGTAGTTCCTGGCTGCAGACACGGACTTTAGGGAGGGCAGAAACTGCACGGTTATTTTTGCATAGATTTCTCAAAGTTTTTGGCAAAAGGAGTCTGCGTTCTGCAGTGCAGAACTCAAGTACCACAGCTCCTGCAGCCTTGGCAGTGGAAGCTCTCCCTGATGCACCAAAACCTCTCCTACCCTGGAGCACTGATGGCACCTCCCTTTTTCCGACACTAGCTTCCCACATCATATTCCCTTTTCCCCCATGCTTTGCTTTGAATCTCCTCCCAGTACAGGGCTTCAAGTTCCGCCCTGTCCACCTGGACTGGAGTTTGAGACTGGGAGCAGAGAGAACATGACCAATCTGGAGTGTGGGAAGAGGAAAGAAGGAGAATGCAGAATACCCAAGCCTGGGGCACTCAAATATTTTGCTTTAAGCCAGACCCAGGGTGAATGCCAAGACAGCCCAGAAGACAAGGGGTAAAAATCTCACTGCAAGGAAGGACCTGCATTTTCTCCAGATGTTCTATATGAAAATATCAGTCTGAGTTGTAAAGATTTAAGAACTGCACTTGTTTGCTGCAGGAGAGCACTTGGCAAAGAAATAAATGGGAAGCTTAGTTTGCTTTGGGGAGACTTACAGTGTATTTGATTTATTCTGAATTTATGACTTTCACAAAGACAGTTGCTAAGGGGCACCAGTGCAGGAAAGGACAGAGGAACCAATGGCACTTTTTATCATTTCTTAAAATAAAATAACTTAACTGATCCTGTTTTAAAGCCACTGCATTGCACCAGCAGTTTTACCTCAGTTTGCGTACACCACAACAGGCAAGTTTCAGCATAAGCAGCACCTGTCTCTCTAATTGCTCTTCTATGTCTTTAAATGCCACTATCACATGCCTTCCATCACACCTGGGCAATAGTTGAAATCAATCTGTTTCCATCATTACCAATCTATTTTCCCGGGACTAACTGCCTGTTACCCCTTTGGCCCTGTAATCATTTTAAACTCCACAAAGCAAGTTTTTCTAAGAGTATTTTATTCATATACTGCTGTAGGGCTTTAATTGCATCAAAGCAGGTGTTATGCTTGGATATGTCTTTCCCTCCACCCCAAATAATTTAACTGCAGTTGTTAAAACCTGCATTAAAAAGCCCAGCTTTCCATATTGCACAGTGCAGTTTTTAAAACAATGAGCATGAACCTGGAAGCTGAACAGAGTGTGAGCTGCAATTTTTCAGAACTACAAACCAATCAATTAACATAACAGGAACTAAAGGAGAAATCTGATTATATGAAATTGCCAGCCAGATGCCAAGAATGCTGTAGGAATCGTTTACAAATATTCACTACTGTTGCACCTCAACTTTTAAAGTCATTCCCATTTTCAGTATTTCTACTTTTTTAGAAGCTCTGAGGTGTCTTCTTGGCATGAAACTCAAAAGCAGACACATCAAGGGCCAAAAAAGGCTCCAAAGACAGTTCCTGCGCAATTTCACAAGAGAGCAAGAGCCATGTACACGTGTGCTGATGTTGGCACATGAGCTGGGGCTTTCTAAAAGGTTTGTAGATGAATGTAGTTCGCTGACATTTTCCAGGCAAATGATTTATTGGCTGAAAAAATGGAAGGCAGGGCAAGTCAAAGCATCTCACACATTTTTGACAAATATAGTTGAAATTTTGTTTTAAAAAGTGGGAAATTATTGAAGTGCTCTAGGAGGACATCTTCTCAATGAAAGATTTCATCGCAGGGCTGCATGAGACTGACCGCTGCTTCTTTTCTTCCTTTATCTTTTTAGGTGTTTTAATACTTTGCCTGATTAATGAAACAAGAAAAGGTTTTTCAATTTAGCAAAATATTATGTTCAACCCAAAATTATTACTCTTTCTCATATTTTATCTTTCCACCACCATTCTGAAAAATCAGTAATATATTTGCTATAGTCATTGCTTACCTAAGCAGAAACATTAAGAAATCAACCTGAACTGAACAAGCAGTAGCAAAGAACATTTTTTAAAAGAGCTTAGAAAGGTAGCCTATGGCTATAACAAAATTTTAACTTCTTTCACAGCAGTGCAGAATTGCTATTGAGGACAAACTATAGACAGAATATAGAAATAATACTTTCATTCCTAGAAAAATGTGGCACACTTCCCTGATAGAAGCAGTATTTCCAAGAAGGAAGGGCTCAGGGGAGACCTTGCTGCTCCCTGTATTGGAGGGTACGGAGAAGAGGGAGCAAGACTCTTCTTAGAGGTGTGCACTGATGGGACGAGCAGCAAGAGATGCGAAATGGAACATGGGAGATTCTGATTCAATACCAGGAGAATTTCTTTCTACTGTAATGGTGGTAAAAGACTGGGACAGGCTTTGGGGCTGGCCCAAGAGTCTGTGAGCCTTCAGCCTCAGAGGTGTTCGAGACAGAACCTGCAGCCTTGAGCAGCATGACTTCAGTAGTCCTCTGAGAGAGGTTGGACTGATACCTCCAGAGATCCCTTCCTACCCAAATTGCTCTGTTTCTGTGATTAGATGACTCTCAGACTGAATGATGATGAATATGGGCAGCAACATTTCTCATCTCATATTCTCATCTTAGGGGAGGTTCAAGAGGAAAGAGCAGATCCCTTGCAGCATGTGCTGGAAGTAACCTGGGCTTTAGCCAGGTCTGTTGAGGTTCATACCCTGCTCACCAGGGCTTCCTTCTCCATGGAATCAGGCACTTTTATGTATGGTTTGATGACAAATCTGACCTTTTACATCTTCTTGGGGAGAGAAATATAAATGGAAAGAAAACTGATGATGAATCCTTTTTTCAGAGGAACTTGAGGGCTTCAGCAGCTCTTGAGCCTTCTGTGTATTTCACCTTCCTCATCCACTTGAACGGGAAGTACAGGATGTATTGTGAAACTCATTAAGGTGTGCGCACTGTGTCTCACTATAATTCCTTTTCATCATGTTTGCATAAATAAGGGATTCGCTGTATGTAAAAAACATTAAAAGGATAAAGTTACTTGGATTATTTTTTGCAAGCAGAAAAAATATATCAATCTCCTTTAATTGGGGTCTCCTATAGAAAAGGACCAGGATGCTGATTCGAAACAAATTTCCATGGAAGACCAACTGATGTTTGAACACCACATTTTTGTCATCTGAAATACTAGATCCTCGATACTCTTAAGCAAACTTCTTGATGGTATTACAGCTTTGAGATCCTGTTGCACTCCAAACAATTCTGATTCTAGCTATTGGCATAGAGCAGATACTGTATTGTCTTACAGCAACAATCAGGTAGTAATGAATGCATTATAAGAGCAGGCATCTCTTTCAGGCTCAAATCCAAGTTCTTGAATGATAAATGTGTGAAAGATTTTTTGCGGCTTTTTGTGTTCCTTTGGTGATTGAGACAACCTCAATAACCTCTCTCTGTACTCACAGACTTTTTCTCATTGCTTTTCTCAAAAATTTTGAAAATAAAAAGGCCTGCCAACCAGACATGCACTAATTACTTGTTACCTAGACAGGGTCCTCAAATTCACATCTCTTCTGGAAGTATATGTAACTGAATTGGTTTTTAAAGAGAAGAAATCTAAATCTCTTTTCCCTTAAACACCACCACTCTCTCGCCTGTGATGTAACCATCTCAAAATACTCTCTGCATATTGTGCTTTGTATTAGTTTGGCATGGGCTGGACTATGAAACAGCAGTCTGGTTCTTGTGTGTGTCTATGTGGATATAATGCACTATATCGCTTATGGTGAGATTCGTCCTTGGTTTGTTCGGTCCTTTATTCCTCCATAATCACTAGTCTGACTATATTACCCGTGTCACTGTATCAAATACTTTCATCACTAATTCAGATCCAAAATCTGGTGACTAAACCAAGATTGTATCTGATATTGCCACAGTAGGGAAATATGCTAAACCTATCCCAGATTTGCCAGGTTTAGATCATCAGTGATAAAATCAGGTAAATAAAACGCTCAAATCTGCAGCATGTCTCAAGGGAAGGTGATTATGTTTAAAGGTCCATAAGTGATTGAAAAGGGAATGCCTGTTGTTTGTTTCATTGTTTTTTCCCCAAATGATGCTATCTCTGGATAAACAAAAAAATAAATTGGGATGTGTGTTACTGTTTATGCTGGACCAGAAGTGTCAATAAGCAAGGGATATTACTCTGCATCCTCACTTTTCCAGAGCATTATATTCACTCCTGCAGGAGCCAAGAAAGGCAAAAAGGCTTAACAATTGTAAATGAAAGCACCATCACATCCATAACTTTTCTATACTGACTACATGAGAAAGAACAGCACAGACCAGTTTTCTATTTCACAGGGACAGAGCTCTACAGTAACATACAGTTCATAAAGAAAAAGTGGCACTCAAAATCCACAGAGTAAAAAAAACCTGCTATTACATTTAGTTTAAAAAAACCCACCACATTTGATTGCCTGGGAAAATGTTTCCTACACTTGTGAGGCAGCCAGCCTGAAGGAAGCAGAAGGAAACCAAGTGGTCCTATCAAAGCACAGCCTCGTTTGTCTGGATGATGCAGTGGTGGCAGCCTGGGCTGGTCCAGTCTGTGCCTGAAATAGCTGCTCTGGCTGCATGGCCAGGGAAGTGAGCACCCACTGTGTCCCCACTGCCCGGCAGGTCCCTCACCACAGACCCACCCAGGAGCCAAAGCTGACATGGAAATTTGCTGTGCAAAGCACCTCTATAATCTGATGTTTCTTCCAGCTCCTACTTTCTCCTGACCTGGTGCCAAGGCTTGTGCTCCCATCAGTGAGGTCAGGAGGGCTGATGCTCCCCAGGCACAGACTTTGGTGGCAGGGCAGCGGTGTCACCAGCAGTGAAACAAGGACATGGGTCATGCTCTCCACCAGTTTGGTCTCATCACTGACCTGCCTTGCTGTCTTCACTTGGGGGAGGCGGGATGGGGCCAAGGGCATCACCCTGAGGCCAGGCCACCACGCTCAGCACCCAGCCTCCTTTGCCTGGGAGCATCCAGCCCTCACCAACAAGTCCAGCTGCAGGAGCAGCAAAGCAACTTTAATAAGTATTCATCCCCCATGCAGGGATATAAATAACCTTATAAATACAAAAAATACATAGTCAGTGTGAGAATGCCCTGAGGGAGGACAAGGAAGAAGTGCAAGCTTCCAACTACCTCAAGCTCTTGCTGGCAGTGTACCTTCCCAATTAAAAGACACGGAAAAATATCAGTTCCCCAAATCTTTCGGCAAGCACTGCAGTGGTCAGAAAAAGGCACTTTGAAATGTTCTTGCTGAGGAAGTATGGGTTTTATTATTTTGTTGTTCATTTTCAAGTTAAACATGCACAGTGATTTTTGTAATCTTGAAGATGTGTTTTAATTGATTTCCTGAGTATTTTAAGGTCTATTAATTCCACGGATCTTGCAAACGCTGCATTTTCTGTATTCCAGCTGCTGTTTTAATCATGTTCATTAACAGAATTACTTTTACCTGCCAGTGAATATTTTACATTGCATTAATAAATCTTCTGTTTGCTATCAGAACTGAGCAGACAAACAAAATAAAATACCCAAGCGTGTGAGTTTCCACATGGGTCTAACGCTGTTCCATTATGTCATTCTACCAAGGGATTTAACCAGATTTACATATAAAGGTGACAAAATTAAAAATATGTGCATAATATTTTAAAGTGTGTACTTTTACATTATTAACAGGATATTCTTTTCCATATAAGAAATCAACCAGGTTTTCTCATACGCTTTGTTGTGGTGAAAGTCTGATGAAAAGTCTGCTTTCTCTCAGAAGAATAATTGGCAGTTGCCATATCCAGTACCTCACATACTGTATGTTCAATTAATTTTCATGCATTTTATGAGCAGAATAAAAAATACAGCTATTAAGAAATGCATTATATCCTCCAAATTTTGGACTGTATACTCCTCAAAAGATAGAAGAAAGACCTGATAGGAAAATCTTTTTGCTGATATTATTTCCACATCATTCTCAATCAGTTTTTCTAAAAGCTCTGAAATTCTGCCAGCATCACACATGCACGGAAGATAAAATGAAATAGCAATTAATCCAATCATCTTTGATTTAACATTAATGTAACTCAGTGCATTAGGCCTTGTTTTACATGCAACTGTGTTGTTCTGACTACATTTCAGAGAGCCCCCAAATTAACCAATTCACAAATCTTAATTGAACCAAGAAGGATGAGGGTATTCCACTTAGTATGGCCCTTCTGGAACATCTCTCTTCCCTGAGGAAGGAAGGCAAATTAACAAGACTGGCAACTCTTCACCAAGCGGCGAGAACTGAAAATGTGAGATGCTGCATCACCTACATTCAGCTGTGCACTGTTTTCTGCAAAGCTGCAACAGGAAATTGGGATGGTCAGTACTTCCAGGGAAGAAGATCTGGATCCAGCAAGGCCTTATCCTGTGACCCTTGTGAGGTGGTGATGAGGGTAGGACCCACGCATGCAGAAAAAGTCAAGCAGGTGCTCACATATTTGTAGGGTGAAGGAGCCGCTGGTGAGAGCCCCTCTTTACTGCCCTGTGAACACTGGCACAAGGCAAAATGATTCACCTTATTCCAGTAGTAAGCATGGAAATTAAGAAGTATTAGGACTAATTGTACCGTGTTCCAGTTACAACAGAGCTTTAAACTACAGAGATTACTTTGCTGTCTCGCATTTTGTTCTTTGCATGTTGAAGGTTTGCTGACAGAGATGTAATATTTCCTGAAGATACATTCCTTCATTGTACCCCTTCTCTGAATGTGTTTTTGATTTTATGGGAAGGGTTGGACTTAAAGATTGTCACTCAATCACATGGACACCAAGCAAAGTTCAATTGCAGTACAGCTTTCGTTAAGGATTCATTAACAGACACTTCACATAACGTGCTACCACATTCTCTTTCATACTTTTTTCTTCTCTCCCTACCCCCCCTTCTTTTTTCTTTTTTTTTTTTTTTCCGCAGCTGAGAATAATTTACTGTTCTTTTGTGAGTGTCATTTGTTCTCAAGGAATTAAATGCCACCTTATTTTTCAGAACAAGAATTCAACTGTCATAATTATAGCTTCATTTCAGGAGAAAAAAAAATCATAATTTATTACAGATTGTTCAGCATGTGAAATAGGTTTAAATGTCTTTGAAAGTAAATTGTGGCATGTCACGAAGGGCTTTTGCCATCACTGTAATTGATTTATAATTTTGCATTTAAAATTAACAACATTCATCCATTGTTCTCCTATTATATAAGGCTCTGGCAGGGATTTGAGAGTTTTGCGTTCAGTTCTGGTCACCACATTACTGTAATGATAATAATGAAGTTTTAATAGCTTAGGAGATAAAAATGATACATAGAATTGAAGCCAATACCAGTATTAAAAATAAACTTCAGACTGAAAATAATTTTAGAAAAATATAGTATGTCCAAGAAAAAATTAGCAATTGGGGGATTTATCTGAATTGTGTTAACCTTAAAACACAAGAAAGCTAGACTTAATTTTAAAGTTTACATTAAAGTGACCGGCCAAAAATACAGAAAATAGATCAAAATTAATTTTAAAATAATTGGGTAAAACTACTTCAATAGAGTTAGTACAGATCAAACCATTGGTCCTTTTTTATCCCAGAATATGTCAACTGATAGCTACAGAACTATGACCTATTCCTGCTTTTCAAAATTTCCCCACTGTTGCAGAACAGGAGAAAATACAATTTCATTTTGTTCTGGACGATGTGAGTGTTGTGGTACAGTCAAGCATCATAACTGCCCATCCTTTTATTGAAGTGGCTGTATTTCTGGAATAATGATGTTGAACAATGTAATAATGTCATTGAACAAAGACAAAACTGAGATCATAACATTGAGCAGTGCTGATTATACCCAGAGAAAATGGAAAAAAAGTAGGTTACTGGGAATGCATAGGAAATACAGAAAAAATCACAGGAGTCCAGATCCCAGATGAAAGATTGCATTTATTGGTTTTCAAATACTGTCTGTGATTCTGGCCTCAGCAGTTTCTTCAGGTTTATTTGATTTCATTGATCTCATCAGGTATCACACATAATGACATTAGTGTAAATGAAAACAGAATTAGTCCCATTAACTAATTATTCTACACACAGTTATGGGACAGAGAGAGAAATTAATGAAGAAAAATGAGAAGACTGATTTTGTCAGTTCTGCCAGATAAACAACAGGAAACAGATTCCCAGTTGCTCACAGAGATTCCTGTGGTGGGTTCCATCCTTTGGACTGCGCAGCAGCCAAAGAAGGTTGCATACAATGAATACAAATGTGAGAAAAAAACACTGATTAATTTACTAATTTTGTTTTTTAAAAGGCAAAGAGTACCAACAGGTTCCAGAATGCATGGAGATCATCACACCAGAAACTTTGATGATACTTCAGGTAAGAAAAGTGGTTCCCCTCTAAAGCTATTACTCCCATTTAAGGCTGATAAAGGTGCTTTACAGCCTGACTCTGTCCCATAAAATCAGTTTCTAGTAATCTCTACCTTTTGTTTACTCTTTTCCTGATGCCCAATATGTGGAATCACAGTTCATGAAACTTTACACTTTCCAAAGAAGTAATCCACAGTGAAATTGCATCTTTATCGTTGATATCTTTATCAATTAAATAATATTAAAAAATGTGTCATGCTGGGTTTTGGGTTGGTTTTTTTCAGATTAACAAAGCAAAACGTTAGCATCAAATCGGGGTGGGGAAACAAAGACAAAGCCATAAAATATAGACCAATTTTAGTATATTAATCACAGCAAATTAAGTGGAAGATAAAACCAGTGCCATTGGAGTCCCCACAAAGAAGATGGGTTCTGGAGGAGTCTGTGGCAGACAGGAGTGCACAGAGTGCAGCAGCTGAGCAGCCAAGGTTGCCACCTCTGCTAGTGAAGCAGAGGCAGCTGAAGAGCATCAGTCTTTCCTCCTACTTCTTGACTTCGGAAAATTTTCTCCCCAAGTGTTTTGCATATACAGTCTATGATGGTCACTGACCCTTCTGCAGACCAGCAAACAAGAAATGTTCCATGGGACACTTCCTTTTCCACATACATCTGCAAAGACAAGTCCTAATCTAAGAGATGCCATGAAGGCCATGAGGTGACACCAAACAAAGACCAGGGACATAATACAGAGAGGTAGCTGTGCTGACCACACCAAACACTTCCAAACTTTGCAATGAAAAGAACATGATTGTGCTGCAGAAAAGCCTCTTGGAATCTAAATCTGCTGGGAAACTCAAGGTCAGTTTCCTCTAGTAAATATATTGTCATGTAATGTTGTCAAGGGCAGTGTCAGCTTGGATTACCTGCCGTGCAAGTGCCAGTCATGCATGTTCTGCTTGCCTTGGGCTAGTAATTCGTGACCAAACTTTTCAAAGATGTTAATGCCTACATCCTCACTGGCTGATATGGCACAGCCATAAAGCAGATTTCATTGCATAGCAGCTGATTTTAGTAGCTGGAGCATCAAATCTGTTTCATCATAAAATCTTTCTTCTCCTTTTATAAAGCACATATAGCTTGTCTTCACACTCTGATCCAGTCATACAACAGTGTGCTTCCCCACACTGAAAACATGCAGTGAAAACTATCTTAGAGCTGAGTAACCAATACCCCTAAGACTGGTGGCTCTCACTCCCTACTCTCCCCCAGCATCTGCTCCTGGAGGTTGTTGGATTGTTTCTTCTCAGCGTATGGAAGTTAAAGCATACACGGAGAGAAATTAATTCCTAATTTAACATAACCCTTCTGGATTTCTCTTGTGCTGCAGGACTGCTGTAATGATCTGCTGCAATGAACTGCTGCCTCTAGCAATCATCTTCTCTGCCTGCCCACCACTGCCTTTCCCCAACAATGCCCTGGGGCACTGTAGCACACAGCTAACAAAGCCAAGTTCCCAAACTTGCCCTGTTTACCAGACCTTTACAGTCCTACTTCCTTAACCCTTTTCATCCTTTGGACATCACCATGCACAATCCCTCCCACTCCCAAACTTCAGAAAAAACACCAGCAAAAGCTTGAAATTTTGTTCTAAGAATGCTCTATATATGCTTCATTATTTTTCTTCCAGGACCTTGCTCATTCTCTTGGAATTACTCGGGAGTTATTTTCAAGGTCGACATGTATTTGCCATTAATGTTTTTGCGGTTTAGATGGTTTGCCTGGCACATGATGATGTCTCAACCTCAGCAGAGCTTGGGGGGGAAGCTGGGAAGGGAAACAAGGACAGGGATGCTGCAGCTTCAGCTTAGGGAGGGAATTGCTGCCAGGAGCCAGGACAGAGGTGAAGATATGGTCTGGAGCATGTGCCAAGGGGTAGCATGTGCTGAAAGTTGAGTTTTTCAGGCACTCGTCATCAGCGTCTGATGTGTAATATAAGCAATTGGGCTGATTTTTGAGAGCATGCAGAAACAGTCACGCTCAGCATCTATATCCACTCTGTATCAAGAGGGGTGATATGTCTGCTCTGACTTGGGCCAGAATTGCCACCGTATCTGAAATAGCACATTCTTTTAAGTAAACAGGTCAGATTTGAATCAGTGACCCAAGCAAAAGGCTCTTTTTGCTCCAGTTATCAGATTAATCTTGGCCCCTGTGATCACTTCTAAACTTCACTAATTTTATTAGAAGGTTTTGCAAAGATCAGATTTATGTCGTTCCACATTCTAAAATCAACTGCTGTGCAACACCATATGTAGTAGCAGTGTCCACATTTTATACCCATTTTATGAGCCATATTCGTTACTCTTTTATTTTACAAGGAAAAAAATGGCAACTTGTCAGAAAGTGAGGGATTTATTACTATTGCTCCCTTTGTCTAGAGAGAAAATGCAGTGTGATGGAGCTTTGGTTTTGCAGTGGTCTTCCTTGTAGATCACCATAAAGAAAATCTTATTTTGTTCCATCTCAGGAAAAGGTTATAACCTCTTCCAGGTTATGCTTATCTTAATACTAACAAATTGCTTCTTTTTTTTTTTTTCTCCTCTTTAGTAACATGGAATTAGCATCATTTGAAAGAACTGTTTAGGTTCCTTGACCAGAAGAGGCGTTTAACTATGTCATGTGTGATGTATGGTGCATTTAATTGCTCTGTGCAGCTATTCAAAAAGCATTCAGAAGTAATCATTTAGCATTAATATCCTGGGGCAATTCAAGGTCACAGTACATTAAAAACTAATTCAGAGTAGTTCTAGAATACATTTTTCATATACAGAGATACATAATTCTTCTATGATAAAAGTGACAATGGCATTGCAGCACGATGAGGAGGATGTGGGTATTCTAAATACCTGCTACTGGTCTTATTGTAAAAGCAGAAAGACACTTTTTCACCATTACTCATCAATTACTAATTTCCAATAAACTCAACACATTCAGATAAGCAGTGATGAGCAAATATGCTTACAAGAGCAACTTGATTTAGAAGTATTTTTAACTAAGAGCACCTGATTTCTCTTTTGCTGCTCTTCCTAGAAATCAAGCTTCTGGGCAGATTTTTACAGACAGATCAGCCTGAAACAATTCTAACATGTCCACACCTAATTATGTCTTCGGTACTCCCATACAGGAATTCAAAATAAAACTACTATTTTTTTTCCTTAAAATAATTGATTTTAGATACGGGAAAGGAGAAAAAAAGCATGAGGACAGCATTGCCCTCAAGATTTGCATGGTGAATCCTCCCAGAGTTTGGAAGACAGAGCAGTCACCCTCCTCTCTCAGGGAGAGGAAATTCCCTTGAAAATATACAACACAGAAAACACAAATATCAAAGACACAGCCTGCAAGCATCAGAACACAATTCAGTGTAAAATTCTTTATAGCCATCCTTGTCCCACTTACACTTTTACCCACAGATTGTACAAGAGAGATATTGGCAACCTGTAAGTCAAATCTCATAATGGAAGGAGAAAACTAACAAAGAATTAAAACAATAACGTCGCCTTTTCACAATGTTACCCAACAGCCCTTAGAATGCCCTGAGCACCCAGATAAGAAGCCATTCAGATTGTGGAGCTTTTGGGAAAATCATTCTACTGATGCAACAAGACCTCAGGCTGGGAGGAAGAGACTGAGCTGAGCTGAGCTGGAGCCCAGAACAATCTCCTTCTGCAGGGGTTGCATGAGCCTTCCCTCATCCTGGGAGGCTACAACTGGTGCTGGAAGCTGGAATTGGAAACTAACCACATCAAAGCTGTGTCACTTGGGTCTGTACCAGCTGCACTTACAGTTCACACTTCTGCTCTCCTACACAGATATAAAACTTGAACTGAGGACCATCACTTTTTAGCTCTGAGGATGACAGCAGATGAAACACAATATATAAGCATCAAGAATTGAGTATTGGACACCTGCTGGTGCATAGTGAATTAAAGCACAGTCAAACGCAGAGGCTGCCAGACACCAGTTTTTCTGTTTCTATTAAAAAGGAAAAAGTAAAAGGTTGGTTGCAAAGGGAATAATGAACAGAAACACTGGTGTAGGCAAGAGATCAAGTGACATGTTACAACACATCACATGCTATTTTCTCATTCCTTTCTCACATTTTTATATAACTAATGAAGTTTCTAATAAAACAGGCACTTAAATTATTAGTAATTGAATGCAAAATCCACTGATGACCAGGCAGGCTGTATCCCTCATCATCAACATTACTGACATCAACTGCACCAGGGTGCACTTATTTCATATTTAAAGGCTTTTGCTTACCTTTATTGCATTTTAATAAAAGCTTAATTTCTAAAGGACCAAAATGCCACCCTCAAAAAGGTCACAAGTAGCAAGCCTGAAGCAGAGCATCTACTGAAATGCTGGGATAAAGTTCCTAAATGATTGATATGGTGGAAAGTACTAACTTTTTATAAATTATCTCACATAGCAACCTGATAATCATCCTTCCATTAGATACATTAGATCTAAGTGAACATTTTAACGTAGATATCAGCAGAAATTGCTGAACATAAGAATTCCTGGCACAACTAAAGCAGCAATTCCTCTTTAGGAAAAATTAAAAAAAAAAAAAATCAAAGAAATTAAAATTAGGAAAGGTGATATTTGGAAACTCTTGCTAGGATGCAGAAACAGTTTGAGCTCAGCTAAGGTACCTCCAATGCGATAAACAAGTACATTAATTTACCCAAACAAATACTTCTCTTTGCAGAAACAAGGAATCCAGTAACAATAACTCTACGGTCAAAATGCTCTTATTCCAGTCCCAAGCCACCACTTAAACTGTAAAGATCTCTTCCTTGTGCAGATCTCTGTTCTACTTTGGTATTTCTCCTCCACCGTCTTACAATGTCCTTTTCTGTAGTGTGCAACAGCTCCACAAGTGCTTCGCAAGCAAAGCTCATCAGTAGCAAAAAGAATTGCGAAAGCAGTGAGTTGTAAAAGCATGCAGAAGAATATGCTAAAATCATCCTGAAAATATTTGTGAGCAATACCTCCCAGAACTTTATTACTTAAATACCAGCATCTATCATGTTAGGCATTAATGTGGCAAAACATACTGTAGTAGCATTGCATTTGTCTTTGGGATCTTATTATTTCCCTGGAGGCAAGCATTAGTCTTTGCATATCAGTATCCAAAATATTTTTAGTAAAGTTTATATAAGACTAAGGAAATTAAAATACTATTTTTTCAGTTCTGTGACCTTTTGAATTTGGAGCAATAAATCAGTTTTTTGAGGAACCAAAGACATCTAAAATTGGGTCTCAGTTTAAAACATAAATTTCAGTAATTAAATTCTACCTTCTTTAGATTTTGATCCTATATTAATAATAAGATTTTAAAAATAAAAATGTTGATAAACAATATATTTCAACAATAACCTTTTGACTTTAAAATACGTGTGTATTGATAATGTTATTGTGATCAAGGATATATTTTTAATTTATTGCTCTCAAATTTTGTACAGTCTGATGTAACTGCACAGTAGTGGTGAAAGAAGGAAACTATTAACATCCCTTTAATGATTAACATTCTTTTTGAGCATCTTCAAGTGTGCTAGAGCTGTTTGTCATCAAAAGCTCAGACCCTCTCTTTGTCCTCGGGAGCTGATACCTGAATATAAAACACAATTGGAAAGCCTAAGAAACAACTAGGCATGAAGGGCAATCAGGATAACAGTTAAAATCACAATGACACATAGATAGATGTTTATGTTTTGACTTAGCTTCACTGTCTAGATGACCAGTCTTTTTAATTAGCTCAGCAGTCCAGATAAACACCTGCACAAGTATTAGCAGGTTTTTTCTATCAGTGAAATATTGAAACAGGTTTCAAATTAAGCATATACACAAATACTCTGCCGTGTTGAGAACTTCTTGGGCATGTGTAATGCAGACCCATCCAGAAATGTGCTGCTGTCCGCTGTGCCACACTGTGTACACATTGTGTACGAAGAGACCTTGTGCCCACAAAAAGATCATTCACACGATTTCCTTGTTAGTTAGCAGATGAACAAACAAGTCTAAAGGACCAGTTCTTTTGACTTTATTGATTTTCAGTATCAAATCAGAGGAAGGTCAGAAAGCCACCACTGTGGCATCAAGAGAAAACTGAACATGGCACAATAATCAGTACAGAGGCACAAAATCTGGTCGGGCAAGGTAACAAAATAGTTTTCAGACAGACCTCAGTCCAGGTGGAGCTCAGTCACTTAACTGAGAGCATGGGAAATCCCTGCATTCCCATTTCCCACCAATGCATCTGCTATTATCACTGTGAATTCATTCTCCTGGTCTTTTTCTTAGCTCTACAATGTGATACAGTACAATGAAAAATTCCTTTTCTGTTTCCCAGTCTCATTAACAGAATAGGTTTATGCTTTAAAATCCAGACATATAAAAATCAAAATCTGCGGAAAACAAATGGAAATTTCACATGGCTCCCACTGTAGTTATCCTGTGGGCCAAATAATTAATTTTTGAAATACCTGCGACATGAAGGACCCATTCAGAAAATCAATAAAATAAAAGATCTTTAAAGAAAGGAAGGAGACGACATTTAAAAACTAGCCATATTCATTCTGCCATGGGAATATTTTTAATATGCTTTCAAGTTTTCCACCCAACATTTGATTTTCCATTCAAGCAGTCTGATTCCAGAACAGACTACACAGACAACATGATGACCTTTGCAACACAAAGGCAATGGATTCAAACCCCCTTGTCTGTAGCTGGTGCTGCCATAGAGGGCAAAATTGATAGGAAGAACCTGGATATATGGCAGTTTTCTTTGTATATTCTCTACTTTACAGGGACCACATGTTCCTGTCTTCAAGGATTTGTAATTCCTAACCAGACATTGATGGAGCAGGCACAGATCTGGTTGCCACTGACACAGTGGCATCGTAGGGATGGCACATCCCCTCTCACCATCCCCTGGTGCTTCCTGGGGGCTCCAGCCCACCCTTTGCCATGGCACTTCACCCTGCTGCTGTGCAGGAGGACAAAGCAGGAGACAAGGGGAAGAAGGACAGAGCGCTGCAGAAGGATCATGCAGTGTCCTCAGTACACATATGGATAATTTTCACCTGCCTCATCTAATTACTTTGGACCTCGGGAACAAATCATGTCAGTGGGGTTCTGGTTTAAACCCACATTGCTGGGGGTGACAGATTACACACTGATTTCTGCCCCTTCAAATCCCCGCAGTTATATCTTGTGAGGAGAAGATAAAATTTTCTGTGTTAAAAAGCACACACAGGAATTATATCACAAAGGAGACATCAGAACAGCAAACTTAATGACTTAATATTGTACAATATAAAATCATTCCAGTTGAATAACTTTTAATTTATTATAATACATAGATGCCAATTATGCCTGATTTATTAAGAGAAGTTCAGCAGTGCCAAGGCCCTGTGTTTGAGTGGTTGCCATGGTACCCAGCTTTTACAAGGACATCTTAAGGATCGTTAAAGTGTCAAGGTGATAAGTTTGACACTCAGTGGATTTAATGATGGATGATAATAATGTTGCCTCTTCACATCACGAAACACATAGGATTCAGAAGGTACAAATTTTAAGAATTTTTTTAAAGAGACTAGCTGGAGCTGACATGAAATGTGTTAACTCAGACTACACTCTGCTCCCTTTAGTGTAAATTCCTTAACCTCAGGTTTTTTTGTGATTTCAGGTTGCTGCTGTTCCTCAAAGCATCTCAACCTGCTTTTATCAGATCTCACAGGCTTACCCCTGACCACGGACTCCTGGGCAGTGCAGGAAATCATTTCAAGGCTGAGCACTGCCAATCCAGCTCCTAGCAATTCTTTCAGAATTTTTGATAGTAAGAAGGGAAGTGAAAAAAAAAGGAGAATCTCTGCTGTGTACTGTGAAAGAGACCTGATGGCAATATGTTCTGCATCTAAGCATCTAAGCTCTACCCCAGCTGTCAAGCACAACCAATTCATCTCACATTGGACATATAACAACCTTAGGCTGGTAATGACTTTCAGTGACTTGCAGAGGCCTGATACAAGCCAATAACTTCAATGCAAAAGACTCTGGAGGCCTGAGCACAACAGTGAGACTTAAAGATGCACACACAAGAACCATCATGACATTTTTCATTATTTTAGGTGCTTGTTTCTGTTCTGGTGCAAGAGGACATCCTTCAACAGAGTCTCTGCGCAGTAAGGAGGGCTCTCACCTCCGCACACAGCACTCTACCACCTTCCTAACAGCAGCAGCTACCACCCAGTCTGCTCTTGTTTGAAAATACAATACCCTTGCACTTTTCTCTTTTAACCTGCCAGGAATACTAGTCACCTTCTCTGAAAAAAAATAGTTAAGTCATTGTCCCTTACCTTAAAAGCTATATAGTGGTGTTCTACGTATCTCCCTTCAGTGTGAAGACAATGTCATCAGGCTCATAATTCCTAGGATACCACTGCCATTTTCAACCCTTAGCTCTGCTCAGAGCTAAAACCAGCATCATTATAATGTAGCAATTTATCAGTTTTCCTCACTATGGATCAGAGTCTCACCTCACAATCTCTTTTTAAGAGCAAATCTATCACACCGACACTGTTTTCAACCTGCCCATTGGACTGGTATAAATAAAAGACAAGGGATTACAGATCTAAACCCCAAACTCACCACTAGCAGCCAGCACTTGTGCCTACTGAGCTGTGTTTCATTGCCAAGCATCACCATGCCAGGTATTCCATGTCTAGTGTAAACACATTTGACAAGCATAATCACAGTTTAGCTCTAGTATCTTCTAGGAAAGCTATTTTACTGACATGAGAATAATAGTCTAGGACAAGTACATAATGTTTTCCAGTCATTCTAAACAATTCTGTGCATACTTTGCTCCAGGAGAACAATTTTTTCCTGTGCCAACATGGACTCTCTTGCTTGACTTGGCCTGTGTTTTTGGCATAAGTTCCAAGCCTTGACAACTTCCTCAGTGTCACTAATCATTTGGGACAAGTACTGGCTCTACCTTGGATCTTTCAGTCCGTGAACAACTTTTGTGTATTCATGCAAATATATTTTTCAGTACCATTTTAGGGAGTGACAACCTGGCACTTCCAGACCTATGGGTTCCTCAATTTGTCAAACGTGAGTCTGGAGCACAGATCTTGACCTCCCTGTACCACTGGCCTTTTCTTTCTAGAGAAATCGCTCAGTCTCTGTCAAGACTTCATGGGGGTCTGAGCAAACTTAGGACACCCTGTTCTGGACCTATTTCTGGACCTTGTAGTGCTGGTAAGTAATCCTGAGGACATCCTGTCACTCCATGCACATCCTTCTGCATTTTGCTTTCTGGTCATGAAACCTCAACAAAATAATACTTCATCTTCATCATCAACATCATTACTATTATTATTATTATTATTATTTTTCAATATTACGTTTATTCACTTTGGCAAAGATATGATAGTGAGTGACATCTGGTCAAGTTTCACCAAACAATGAATTCCCATGAAACCTCACTCTTTGACCACAGGGAGTGTCAATATTTGTTATGTATTAATCACCATGCCATTAAACGACAACAGTAGATCCTATTCACATCAAAGAAATGCTATAAATTCCATTGCAATTTATTTTTCTAAGGAATCTGCAACTTCTCGTTACCTGCTAAGTAGAGCACATTTCAATTTGCTATTAAGGTACACCAGTGTGGACTTTTTTCAACATGTATCATTACCACTGTGCAGTGTCTGTTCATCTTGGGAGTCCATCTGAGCTGTACATATTTATTTATTGCATTGTACCCTGCACTGTGGGGTCAGCCCTTGCAAGCTCTTGAAAAAAGATGAAAAATAATCTCTGCTTTCTGCATCTTTTCCATCTGTTAGAGATTCTCCCAGTTTAGGTTAGCTCAAACAGGATGCACAGCAGTTTCTCAGGAATTTTTGCTGATTAGGTTATTGAGTTTTGCAGATCTTCATATATGATTACTCTTTTTTTGTATGATTTAGTATTACACAAGCGTGCTGGGAAACACTGTCTTCCATTTCCAATACTTCACCCTAGACTGAGCTGTTTCTGCTGTTTTGCAAGTTCAGATGTTAGATATTACAATTTCTTAAATGCCTTGACTTGGAGTGGAGTTTTCTTACTAGAAACCTTTTAAAGACTGCAAGATTTGTTCTTAAGATGTGACATCACAGAGAATTTTATGACCTATTACATCACAGTCCTTGTGATTAAAATATTTCCTTCCTGTAATTCATTTTCATACAGTTTGAAGTATTCTTCAAATTTATTAACCGTAGCTTGAGGGTTAGTCTATCCTACCAATAGGATAGGTTACCTGAAAGTAAGCAAAGTGAGCCACTATAGTCAACCAGCACCAAACCCAAAATATGCTTTCTGAATTGTTTATTCTTTCTTTATGCCAACTGATCAGTACCACAAAGTAAAGACTTCCCTTTACCTCCTTCCATGTTTCTAAAGAACAACAAATTTACAATGGGTTAAGCTGTTGTGAAATTTCTGTGTCCTGGTGCCACTTGGTGTTAAAAACTCTCTAAGATGGATTACATAATGCATACATACTTTATTTAAAAGCACCATTTCCAAAGTGGCTTTATTTATGGAGCACTGACCTTCCAAAAGCACAATTTTCAGTTTTCTGTTATTGCCCACAGTGCATAGTTTTTTTTAAACAAAATGTTCCACTATATCTATTGAGAATCAAGAATTTTCACACAGTTCAAATGTGTGTTCTCTGTCAAAATACATAACGTTCATCTTGGACACTGATTTGATTTGAAATCACATTGCATTCTTTGAAACAATGACTGCCATTTTAACGCTTTTGATTTTGTTGTGTTTTTTCCTGTTGAAAATCAGCCTTTTTCTTGTCCAAGAATTTGTCCAAGCCCACGTGATACTTTTGAAAAGATCTTTTATTAAAGAAACTTGGTGAGGGCCTTTCTTTTCCATTCACCTGAATACTTCTGCAGCTTCCCATTGCTCCTTTTCCACACGCTTGATGAGCAATCAAGCTTTTGACAGATTTTCCCCTGAAAGAGAAGTTTAAAACAGGAGAGTGATTATGTCAGAAGCAATCCCTGTGCTGTGCCCAGTCACAGCACAGAAACAGCATCACATGATTTATGACTCACAGCAGCCCAAGAGCACGATTCGGAATCGGCATCACTCACCGGCTGCAATATAAATCACCTGAATGGATGCTTTTTCAAAAACATGGATATTGAACAAATCAGAGGAAATCACAATTGCTTGGTTAATGTTCACCAAAAAGGGAGGGAGTCCAAATTTGTTGACTAAATTATTTGTTAAGAATTAATCATATGCTTCAACTTACCACCGTCTTTGCCAAAAGCCCCCAGGCTCTCCACGGTGTTAGATCAGTACTAAATGCATGCTTCACAGTGTAATGACTGGTGTCCAAATTTATCTGTTAATAGGAAAGTTTGTGGCCAACGTTCTGTAACTCATATCTGTGAGGAAACAGGTTCCCCATTTGCAGACAGAAAATGGAGCTGTTTTCCCTTACGCAGAGGGCTGCCTATTGTGTAGGTAATTACTAGAAGGCCTGTGTTGACCTGGCAATGAGGTAGTATATCTAAATACCTGAACTGAAGGAGAAAAACAGAAATGAAAGCAGAGGCCCCATCTGTTAGACTATAATGATTGTGCTATTTGAAGGCAGAAAGGTTTGTCTGAAGCAGCTGGTTTCTCTCCAAGTGACCTTTTAGCATTTCTGCTTTTGCTGTCTGACAGATGTGTCAACTCAATAATTTCAAAAGCCCCTGAGTAAATAACCAATTGTGAGCAAGGATGACCCAAAGCGATGACAAAATGGGTGCACACACAGCACATTACAGAGCATAATACCTACTGAAAGAACAGGGAACATTATCGAAGAGGAAAAATATTTTACTCTTTATTTTTGAGTAAATGGTTTTCCTGCTCACAGATCAGTTGTTTTCGAGGAAAAAAGGAACTGTGAAGTGAATGGAGGGGCATTGTGGCATGTTTGCCCTTGGAGCATGTCTGCAAGCTGGCTGCAGGACTCAGGTGTCGTCTCAGAGCTCAAAATGGACTTCAGCTCCCTCCCTTGGCCCACAGCTGGGAAGAAGGGCTGAAGGCCACAGCTAATTGGCATTGTGAATTATTGGGGAACTGCAGAGAGGTGACTACAATCAGACAAGACCCAATCAAGTTTAAAGTCCGCTGAAGAATTTTTAAAAGTGATAAGGATGCTGCTTTTAACCAAAACTTGAAGCCTAGCTGAGGGGATAGCCAGAGCAATTGGAGACCCCCTGAACACGCTCCGGTTTGATACCATTAGAAAACCTTTCTTCTGCACCGCTATCACAGAGCCCTCCACAAAGAGTCAAATCTGCTAAATTTAGTCATGCTTAGCCTAGTTGCACTTCAAGGCCTGTAGAGTGTTAAAAGAGCTGCTGGCCCTGACAGCACCAAATCAATCCCCGTACCACCAATTAAGAGAAGTACCACAAATAAACAATTAGATGTCAATAGATGATTTATCTTGGCTGGGTTCCTTTGCTTCCGTATGATGTGGTGGAAAGTGATAACAAAATAAACCTTTTTATATTCTCACTTTAGTGGGTAGAAGTAGCTAAAAACCCATTTAAGACTGAAAGAAGGGCACTGTTGAAAGTCTGGAGAGGGATCATCCTTCTACAGATCTCTCTTAAATTCTCTCCACACCTGTTTCTTCAGGTGTGAGATTCAATGAATAATATTTCCCATAATGATGCTGTGAGTTATAATTCATTAACTTCAATAATTAATTCTGAGCTTTTGTAAAGAAGGAAAAAGTGCAGAGGATTATTGAGTTTGAGCATTGGTTAATTTCTTTTTTTGGATATCACATTTACCATATATAAATCAGATCTCAAAAGCTTGAAAGTTTGATAGTGCTAACAATGAAATTGTGTCTCTCAGGTGCTGTGAGTCCGTCTGAGCAGATCTGGTGTACCCAGGCTGTGGACAATTGCCACGTAGAAATTTATCTGCGATGTCCATCAAAATTAGAAGAAAGCAGAACTCTTAATTAAAATATGCTTTTAACGTAAGGACAGATAGCTGTCTTTATTTGAGAGAGACCTGAGGATATTTAAGGAATGATAATTGATTTAGCAGAGGAACAAATAAAAATGTAACTAGTACTGGCATTAATCATACACATACGCTGAGAATATTATGCCTATACTAAGAATATATACATGAACTTTTTTTTTTATCTGCAGTGACATATTCCAATTTAATAGATCTTAAGTCCATTCTGTACAATAACAGTCACGAGGCAGTGCAAGAGCGGAGTTAGAGTTACATTAATGAAGTTTTTAAAATTTAAAATTTCTTGTGGTTGTTTCCAATTTTGTCACAGATTGCTCATTGTTCTTGGAATGTAGTTGCTCATGTGCATCCAGCAGGAGCTGGCAGTTTCAGTCTTGGAGTAGATTTTTAGATTTTCTCAAATTTCAATTTTTTACCAAACCAATAAAACTTGTAGAATTGAAATTCCTCTTCACCAAAAATCAAAAAACAGGCTAGATTTTACTCTCTAGTGGCCAAACAAATTTCCTTAGCCTTCCTGCAGGCATGTCAATTTAAATGATGGGAGAAAGACTCAGATTCCACATCCATGAACGTGTCAACATTTGCCCTGATTCAGTGACGTAGATCCCACTGTTACTAAATAGGTTGAGGGATGACAGGCATTTGGAAATCATTTTAATTAGAGAGGAACCATATGAAGTTTTAAACTGGCAGGATTATAATCAGGATTAAAATTCCACATTTCTACAGTCTTACAACATGTTTATTGAGGACTCGTGCCTTTGAAAGAAATCTATCTCATTTTTGGCAGAAAATATTCATTGGACGATGGTTCCACAACATGCAATCCAAACATTTAAAAACCTCTAAAAATAAAAACAATGCTTTTTGTATTTAGCTGTCTTGAGAAATAAACTAACTGTATCTGTTTGAACCCCCATGGGTCCAAGTCTGCCACAACTCCACATAACACAGTTTGCCAAATTAAACTTTTGCCTTCAGTAACAAAGGTGGGTAGAGGGGAATTAGGCCTTCAAAATGTAAGAGCAAAAGACCTGGTAAACAAATCATGTGTACTCTAAGCCTATATATCAGCCCATAAGCAAGAGGTCACACCTTTATTAAACTATTTAATATGTGATACCAGAAATATAGATATATAGAAAAAATATAGCAATAGAGAAAAGTAGATACCAAAAGTGTGAGGTAGATATTATATGTTTTGCCCCATACTACTACCCTATTTTCAGTGTACCTTCTCAGACTAGTACTCTAAAATAATCCAGCACATTAAACCCGTTGTCAGCGGCAGCAGCCAGAGCTTGGCACAACTGGGTGTCTTGCAGCAAATGAGAAACTAAGAAACTGTGCTTGTTAACTTTCGTGCTTACTTTTTTTACTGTTCTCTAAGTTGCTACTATATTTAGAAAAAAAACATGTCTATCTCCATTAGGTTTTTATGCAGGTTTTTTTGTGAAATCACATTATAAACTCGAGGTCAGCAACCACTGAGTCCAATAATTTATCAAGTCATTACCCAGATGCAGTGCCTAACATTAGCTGCCTTATGATGCAATTTGCACTAGGAAAAAAAAAAAGAGCAACTGCTTATATGAGGAACAATGTGTATTTAACAATGACACAGCATTAATTTATGCAAAAATAGTTTTTCAATCATGATCATGTTAGATTGGAAGATAAGAAAGAACAGTTTCATTTTGTGAAATATCTTTTTTTTCAGAGGAGAAACAAATATTTTAACTATGTTTTTCTGTTCTGCTTTAACTGCTTCAGGGGTTTTTCCTATGCATTTTTTTTTGCAACATTCTGTTATGGTTCCTGGCAACCATTGATTTTTTTTCCTGTGTGTTTTCTTCAAAGGTAAAATTAACATGACTGTTTTCATATAACAACTTCAGTTTACACTGCACCTTGTCTGAGCAAAATTATTTTATCTCTTCGGTGCTGTGGAGCCATAGGACCAATGGAATTCCACAGAACAGGATCACTGCATGTACAGCAAAAATACATATAATTTTTTTATTGCAGCTTATTCCAGGAGAATTTTTCATCAGACACACAAGTGATTGATTGGAAAAGTTGAGGACTGATCTGCAGTATGAAATTTCTGTTGACCTTAACAGGAAAGCAGAATTTCAGAATCTCCTAGGCATGGTGCTAATGGTCCATTCCTCAATTTGCAAGTAAAATCTATAGTTTCACAAGGTCTCTTTAATAAGATAAGTTCACTGCAGGCAGTGGTTGAAACACCTCAGTAACTGGATTCAGGAGACCAGTCTCCACCCCATTTTCAGGGGTGCTGCTCAGAGAGGAGGAGCTGCTCAGAGGAGAGATCAGGCTCTGAATAAGAAGGGCTATCACTACTTACATGTGTCTCAAAGGCTTTTGGAAATCAGACAAGCACATCAGCACAGTCCCTGTTCTATTAAAAAAAGTCAGGGGAAATGGAGTGTAAGGAAGGAAAAAGACCCCAAGCCTTATCCCAGAGATGATGTGACCCAGAAACAGGACATGTGGATTTACAAGACGGTATGTCATCTATAAGGCATCCTCAGAATCTTCAGGGTGAATATCTCTTTGGATACTGTTCCTGAACACCATATAAATAAGCATCTTAGAAACTACTTTCCCTCAACCACTTTTACGACATCTGTCCAGATTAGCTATTTCTAGATCACCTAATAAAACACCCAGGTGTTCCCTTGTGTCAGTATGGAAGGTGGAATATGCTGAGATGTTTCTATTGCTGTCTCACAGATATTAATTCATGGGATATGAAATCAGGGAGGTCATATATAACAGCCGTATCTTTAGAACAGCTGTTCTAAAGAACTGAGCTGAGACCACACAGGGTCTGTATCTGCCCAACTTTGGCCTGCAGAGTGAGATCTCTTAAATAGACTTTCCCAGTTGTACATTTCTTACTGCAAGGATTCTATTTGTTAACAGGTGAAAAAGATAGGAATCAGGCTGTCTGGTATGTTTTTGGCCTCATATTAAGTTTTAGTACCTAAATAATACCCAGATACCACAGTGGATAAGGAATGCTGTAATAAACACTCAGCATGAAAACTGGAAAAAGAAGCAATATAGTCATCTAGAATGTTATCAAATACCTGAATCCACCTAATATATGGACAACACTAGTGAAAAAAGACAACTAATATGTCCTCTTTAAATATCTGAAGAAAATTGTAAGTGGCGAGCCACAAATTCTCTCAGACACAGTCCAAACTTAAAAGAAACGAATATGGGTACAAAAAATCCACAGACTGCTAGAGACTTCACAGGCAGATGAGGAACTCATTCCCCTCCAGACCCTTCACCATCCTCATGGCCCTCCTTTGGACATTCTCTAATAGCTTAATGTCTTTTTTATATTGTGGTGACCAAAACTGCACACAGCACTCAAGGTGAGGCTGCTCCAGTGCAGAGCAGAGCAGGACAATCCTCTCGCTGGCCCGGCTGGTGATGCTGTGCCTGATGCACCCCAGGACAGGGTTGGCCATCCTGGCTGCCAGGGTCCATCTGATGTCACCCCATTTACCCCTTTGTGCCCAACCCCAGAGCCAGTTACAGGGTCATTTTTCTTGCCCTTCCTGAAAACTTGGACACCATTAGCCAGTGTCTGGTCAGCTAGACCCTTGTCAGATTCCAAAGACCATGCAAAAATCACTGAAAGAAGTCTCACAAAGATATCAGTTAGCTCTTTGGGTATTCATGGATTAATCCCACTAGGACCCATAGCCTTGCAGGGATCCAGCTGGAGCAGCAAATCCTGCACAAGTTAAGGGTCAGATGGGATTTGATCATTCACACAGCCATGGTCCTCCAGCTCAGGGCACTGAGACTCCCTTGGTCCATCATCTGTGTTGAAGACAGGGAGAAAGAATGCCTTAAACACCTCTGCCTTGTCCATGTCCCTGTTTGTGAAGTGCCCATCCTCATCCTGTAACAGGCTGCTGTTATTTCTATGCTGCCTTTTGCCATTAATGTATTTGAAAAAACTCTTTTTATTGTCCCCCACGTTTCTGGCCAGCTTCAACTCCACTTGAGCTTTGGCCACATGAATTTTCTCCCTGCAGTGGCAAACTGCATCTCTGTATTCTTCCCAGATCACCTGACCTTGCTTCCACTGGGCATACACATTCCCTTTTTGTCTTATTTCCAAGAGAAGATCCCTGTTCATCCAAGCCTTCTGCCTCGTGTACTAGACTTCCCACATTTTGGAATTGCCTGTTTCTGTGCTATTAGGAGGCGGTGCTTAAAAGGAAACCAGCACAATGGACCCCAGCACATTCAAAAGCAGGGGACAGTGTTTCACTAGCTCCTTGTGCAGCCTGAAGTCTGCTCTCCTCATGTCCAGAGCTGAGGTTTTGCTGCACTTTTCCTCCTGTCAACAAAGATTTTAAACTCGATCACTTCATGGTTGCTGTGGCCGAGACAGTGCCAGTCACCATGTCACTCATGAGATCCCCTCTGCTGACAAGAAGCAGATCAAGGAGGGAATCCTTCTGAGTCAGCTCCTGTACCATGAAGTTATCATCCAGATGTTTTAGGAATCTCTTGGACCTGTTTGTGAAAGCTGTGTGATGCTCTCAGTTAATTTATTGACAGTTGAAATCCCCCTTAAGGACAAGGGCAGTTGACTTGGAGGTGTCCCTTAGTTCCTTGAAGAATAAGTCATCAACACCATTGTCATGCCAGGGAGGTCTATAGCAGACTCCAGTGGTGACATCTGCATTATTTGTTTGTCCCTTAATCCTTACCCAAGGCTCTCAAGTGTGCCATTTCCAGCTGTGAGCTCCACACATTCCAGCCCCTCCGTTACATAAAACACCACCATGTCTGGCCCAGCTAGTTAAGCAAGTTGACTTTGCATAATTTTGTTAATTTAAAACTTCAGCTAAATTAGACTTATATTTCACTATAACATATTAGAGATTTAGAACTAATTCTGCTCAAAATTTGTCTAATACTGATTTTAAGAATATTTGCGCTTGTAATTAAATAAGCACATTGAAATATTATTGCAGTAATAATATATTGTTAACTTACAAATTATATAAAGGTTACTGACATTTATTTCATCCTGCCACATAATATTTGGATGCATTGAGCAAACATTGAAGAAACTGTTTCCTGTAACTTACTGTAGTAAAAGCTGCTTAGATACAGATTTGCAGACTTACAAATATTTTTAGTGTAGATAATTTTAAAGTATCTCACTGGTTTACAGCCTAATTTAAACCTTAAAAAAAGACATCTGATTCTAGTACTGTACAAACCTGTGTGGAATCTCTGGAGACTGAAACTATGCATTGAGTAACACATGGACTTCCAGAGTTCATAAAGAAGTCATAATTTCTCTACCAAATCATGCCCTAGTGGATTTCAAGATGCTATGGTCAAAATTATAGCATGAATATGGTGCTTGAGTAATGTGTATCTGCATTTAATAAACATCTCCATCAAACAAATGCAGTTGTGCAACCCTAAAAGCAGCACAATCAACAGAGAGACAATGTGTGCAATCCTGTTAAAGATTTCCTGAAAGGAGAAAGCTTTCAATGGAATGACAGCTAGCTTAATATTTTTATTTTTTTTTAATAGGAAAAAGAAAAAAAGAAAGAAAGGAGAAGAGGAGGAGGAAAAAGAAACCCTTCAGTGAGTTGAAAAGGACAAGTGACTATGAAAATGTAATCAGTCAATCCCCAGTTGACAAATACAAATAGAAGAAGGGCCATTAGCCCCAGAAATGTCATCTGGGTCCCTTCTCTCTATGTCTGTGAAGGGAATGTGAGGAAGAGACACAGGATGCAAGGCAAGGAAGACATGCATTGAACTGGCTCACCTCCCTGTGCAAAAGTATATTATGCTATTATACCATCTGTTTTTCAGTCAGTAGTAAGACTTCTTGATCCTCAGTGCTTTGCGACACTGACTTGCAAAATGGACATTTAGTTCCACTTTCATGACTAAAGGAGCAGAAAATAGAAGAGTTCTCAACTATTAAAGGAACGATAAAAGTTAAGGTAATTGATGAATTTGGTAGCTGAACATCAGGTCTTATCATAATCATTTCTTGCAGTTTCAACCAACCAGCCTAGGTCCCAGAGCTCCAAACAGGAGCCCAGCAGGCTCCTACCTCCAAGGGAGGTTGGTTTGTGTACATACAACAGGGGTCTCAGGCTTCTTTTGTAATTTTGCTGACCAGAAGAGCCGTGACATAGAGGCAGTACTTTGGCTGGCTGAGATGAAGAGGAGGAGGGCATCAGGGAGAGAGACAGGAGACCTTGGATGGTTCTGTCTCCAAACCAGGTGAGCAGCTCCCCTACTCTCCAGCAGCAGCTTTTCAGGGCATTCCTCTGTGAAAACATGTGCATTCATTTCTGTCTGCTAAGTCTAACCACATTCCCTTCACTGTTTGTAACAGTTTTGTTCCCTTTCTAAATCTTTTCAGGATGTGTAAATGTAATATTTAATATCATGCCTTGTAAAAGCTATGCTCTGAAAATGGACAGATGTTTCCAAGTAGGTAATGAGTAACATCTTTCTCCAGCTTTCCTGGCAGAGGCAGCAGGAAACAAATACATATGCACACATAGGTTACATTCCTCTCAGAAAAATGATGTTACTGGCAGTTTCCTTTCAGTGGCCAAGCTGGTCAAAGAAAATCATTTTTTCACAGCATTTCATACAATGTAACAGTTGGACTTGATGATCTTAATGATTTTTTCCAACCTAACCGATCCAATGATTTTATGATTCAATATCTAATTTTCTCTTTTAATTGGCTGAAACACAATGACAATCCCCCCAAAAAGCAGCTCAAGCCACCATCAGCTTAATCCAATAGCCATTTCAGTCTGAAGAACAGGGAAAATAGATACTAGTTTTCACACTGTATATTTTGTAATACAAATTACATCAGTCATAGGAAGTCATTCCAGTCATACAAAGAAACTAACAAGTATTCATATAAAAAGGGGAAAAGAAACCTAAAGGATATTTACTTTTAAGTACAGGAAAAAAAATCAATACTCTGCTTCACACAAAAAATCTAACGGGTATGACCTTTGCCGGGGAAAGGGAGCAGGTGGTCAGTGCATGCTCTGTGCACATCATGAGAATAGGCAGCTTTTAAGATGGATAAAACATTAAATATCTCAAATCTGGAACATCCAAAATCACTTTGAAGATCCGGATGTTCATAGTACCGGCTAAAAACCCCAAATTCCAAATGATAACTTTGCTGACTCTTGTCTAAAATTAAGAGGTACACATAGAGATCAAGGGTGGTAAATGATGCCCACCAGTTTCAGGACCCAAGCTTTCCACACTACCCATTTTATTAATGTGCATTTTTCCTGTTTCCCCAACATATTGACATATTCAGTTCATCCAATTCCACTGCGATTTCTTCTGAATGAAAACTTAGAACTATGGACCAAATAACTTCCCCAATGTCTTTCTTCTGCTCAGGAGATTGCAGAGCAGGTCTGATACTCACAGGTTTGTTATTCAGAATTGTCCATCAAGCTGAGCACACCTTGGGCAGAGTTCAGCCCCTGGGTTAATTCCCTTTGTCTACCTGTCTGCTCGTGCTTAGGTACAGCACAGGATTGCTTGTGTCAGATCAGAAGCCATCATTTCCAGATGTCTGACAAGACTTTACAAATTGAAACCTAAGTGTTGATAAGATAGCCACAAAGGCATGCCCAGCACAAGCCTTCACACAAACAAATAGGAAAATCAGTGTGCCTGGATCTGACACACTGAAAGTTAAAAAGCCAAACAAATCACCACCATGAGCCTACCTAGAAAACCATCAATACAGGTAGTAATTGTTTCAGCAGAAAAACTATTTATAAATACATCTTGAAGAACTCACACATGGCAACAGACAGCATTACTGTCTTTTAGAATATAAACTATGGTTTAATAGGAATAAACTTCTGCAGATCTTTTCCCTCCTACTATAGCATTTAGCGAAGAACTGTTGCTCTCTAATGGATGGCTTTAAAAGCTCTATATAATTGATTCATTCCTTCTATTTTTCAATGACATTTTGGAGTTATTTCTACAGACTATTCTTGGTTTCCCTCCTACCAGCTTTGCCTGACACTTGCCTAAGGGGCTTCTGCATTTGAAATCGACAATTGCAGAAATCTCTTTAAACTTTAGTTCTCTGTCTTTATTTTTGCTCTTCTTTTACACTGCCTTAACAGCAGCCTGCATTTTGCTGTAGGAAACCCACTGGGCATGATTTATTTCATATCCCAAAGCAGGAAAAAGTTTGAACTCTCAGGAAACTATGCTGAATTTTCGAACAACGCCCGAGTAACATATAACCTTACTCACCTGCCATGTCCTTTAATAGCCCATCAGAACACATATTGCTTAGCAAGACCTGGGGCAGATTCATTAAATACATAGAAGACACAGCTGGTCTGTGCCCACATGCCAGAGGGGAGAGGGTCTTGCATCCCCAATTGATTGGGCAGGAGGTACCTCTCCATTTCTTGCTCCAGGTCCCGCAAGAGCCCCTCTGCACCTGTACACCACGGGCCTTTGCCTGTGTGTGTGTTGGGGGGGTCTAAATTGATTTGTGCACCTCAAGAATAGTACTGCTTGGATACAGAAACCAAAGTTGCCTCAGGCAATGTACAGTTCTGTGCTCATACTGCACGTATGACCATACAAAGAGCACTGTTTTATATGGCAACATTTCAGGCCTTGTGCAATTCCAGCCAGCAGAATACACAAAGTTAAAGATTTATCCTTTTCTTAACATCTCTTTAGATCACTATTTCAAGGCTGTTTAAACACAAGGTGGGAAAACTTGCCAATTACTTAACAAACAAACATTACAAATAAATAAAAAACACTACTCCAATACAGATGTTGCTCTAATCATGCTTCACTGGATCCCATTTCATCATAGATAGAGAAATAGGGAAATAATTTTGCCTATAAACAGTCTTTTGAGGAAAGGAAATGATCAAGAACATAAAAGGAATACATTCCAGAGGAAGGCTTAAGACATGGGCAGACCTGACCTGTCAGAAGGGAGGGGACATTTGCTGCTAAAGGTGCTGTCCAGGACATCTGACTGCATCCACAGTTGGATCACTAAGACTCTCTGTGACCTTGGGAAGTTAAACATCTCCTGTATAACCTTGGCCCTGTTAAAATCTACAAGCAGAATTCCCATAAGCTTCAGCATTGCAGAGACCTTACCTTTAGGGCTTCAGCTGTCCTGCAGTTTATTGGCACCTGTAACCAGGCGCCACAGCCCCTCCCGAACACACAAACAACATAACAATAAATTCAGCAAGTGACACGATCCCAAATACCGTGAATCACGTGTCTGCCATGCTCATCTCAATGGAAATCACAGGTACCTCTGAAAATCCTAGAGCACTAATTACTATAGTCTTGTTAGTGAGCCCAGCCTCTGTTTCTAGGGACGATGACCAAGAGGAGCTTGTCATGGTGCAGATGGAGACCTTGCACTCCACGTGTGAGGCAGGAGAAAATCACTGGCTGCAGAGGGAAACAATGATAAAGAGATAAGCCTGGGCAATGTGCTAAGCGGTCTCTTAGGCTAACTGGTGTGAATTTTAGGGGAGCATCATGGCATACGCTAATTTTTTGGGAAGGCTTGGAAGCCGCTTCACCAACAGTGATGGAGGGCACTCTGTGAGCCAAGGAAACAGGAAGGGAAGGCTGCACACACTCCATTTGCTTGTTAGGACATGCATTGGAGTTAATGATAATCTGCCAAAGCCCAAAACTCATCCAGAAATAATGACATAGCACTGAATACCAGCAAATAAGCCTCTCTGCAATGTTTATTTAGCTCTGACACAGAGGTATCTGCAGTCATAGATAGAACATGGTGAAGCAATCAGTGTATTTGAGGAGTTGATGTGTTGTTAGCTGGATTCTATTTATATGGACTCTCTAAAAGAAACACATGAACTTCCAGAAAAGGTTTGAGTGCTTTGGGGGTGGCTGTGATTTAAAACAGACACTAGAAGAATAAAAGAAGACCAGGAAGATAGTGGTTAATTGACCTTTATTGTGCCTTCTGGTTCATTTAGAAATGGAAATTAAATTAACATGATAATTCAGTCCTACTGTGTTAAGACTCCTATAAACCCATTAAATTTTATGGCCACTGATTTAACATTTTTTTCTATTAACTGGGTTTAATTTTCAATATTGTTGTGCAGGTTCTGAAAAGTGGTAGCTTGAAAGAACCCTGGTGGATGAACCACTGTGTAGCTGCTTGATGCCAGTGGCTCAATTATGGAAAAGCATGAGCCCAGACTCTGACAGACATGCACTGATTCTGGCACCCACCCTATGTAAACCACAGAGAAATACCCAGTTAAATATGGGCCTCCATCATTTCCAGGGCAAAATTAAGCCTGCCTGCCAACCAACACCTTAAATTTAGTATCAAGGAAAGAAGGTAATTCTTTTGAACTGTGATCTGCCCTGATTCAATATATACTAGTTTCAAGAAATTTTAAAATAAGGGTAATGTTTGCTGTGTCACCTTGCTCCTTCCTTCTGTCTTCTGTTCAACTTCTTCAGAAAGAAAAAGTGATGTTCATTTCACAAGCTCTAAACTTGCAGCTAACTCTATGTAGATATATGCTGGTGGCTGCAGAAAGCCTTAATTTGATGTTATTACTTTCTATTTTATTATTGTATTTACAACAATTCTTTTGTATTTACAGCAATTAAGTAATCAAGTTTAAAGTAGAGCTGGTTGGAAATCTTTCAGGAACTTTCATCCTACAAACTCAGAAGGGATGATTGAAAAAACACACACACAGTAAATTAAGGGAAAGTTTTCTCAGGTCCACCAAATGTTAGTGACAAATCTGGAAATGTAAGGGTAGTCTTCCGAAAGTGTGGTTCAGAAAAAGGTGGTAAATGTTATTCCATGCAGATTTTATGGCTATTTTTTCACACCTTAAAAAGACACTGTGCAATGTTGCCATGTTTTTTGCATAACAGTTTTTTTTTTTTTGGAGGTTGATAGTACTCTTAAAATAATACTTCTTTTTCCTGGGAAGTAAGAGTTAAGTGGAAGGAGATTGTAATTCCTATACTTTTCTTCCTGACTACTATTTATTTCTATACACTTATTCTTCCTTAAACAAATTATACTAAATTCAGAATACAAGCTTTCTGTTTACTGTACATTTTTCCATGGTGTGATGTTTACTTTTCATTGATTTCTCATAATAAAACACTCACTTGCACACTAAAGGGACTTTACTTTTTAGTAAAAGCATGTAGGAAATAACCTGTAACCTTTCATGGGAATATATTACTGACAAAATCCCACTCCAGCAAAAGGGACACCCATCTATCCTACATTTTTCCCTCCCTTTTTTTTAGCTGAATGCTAAAAACTGCACCAACCTCTCCATGTACCAACAATGTTCTGATATGACTCTTGGCTCTTTAACCTGCCAGAGCTGTCAGCAAATTAGGGAATAAAACAGTTTCCTACTATTCTTGGCAATAAAGGCCTGTCTGTGTCAATTACACTTTACATTGATATTCATCATTCAGTCAACACCGCCTGCTTTGCAGTTTGTCCACAAATGACTAAGCCCCAACAGCATCTCTGCCAACTCCAAGCTGTAGCAGGAGTAGATCAAGGTCTAGAGAAGCAGCAAGGAACTTCTTTCAGGCAAGTGAACTACCAGAACATGATTTTGGAGAGGAGTAGAGGAGGTGATAAATGAAAATTGACAAGCTTGGAAGCAAACAATCGAATGGGAAGCAGGGACTTGAGCAGAATGCAAAAGGCTGAAATCCATGTAAGGAAACGTGTGGGCATTATTCACTTTTTACCTGAAAACTCAGAGGCAAAGGAGGTTTATTTAGCTTACCAGGCCTAATTTCTAAAGTTTTCAGCATGATAGTTTCTAATGTGGCTTTCAGATGATTTACAGCTGCTATGATGTCATTGTTCCACTTTTCTACCATGGAATGCAAATATATGTTCACGTAATCAAATTCTATAACTTCTATCACATACTATCCTGCGTATATGTGTGTGTAAGGTCATGTCCTTGTTGCAGCAGATTCATCACTCCTAGTCAAGGCTGTTCCAGACCTGAGACCAGTTTTACTTCTATTTTGTGCAGAACAATGCAAATTCACCTGCTTTTTCTAACGCATGACTGACAAAACATACAATGGTATCAGCTCCTATGGTGCTTCATTACTCCTGTCTGGGAGAAGAACCTTTTGTTTTCACCATAATAGTCAGAATAGGAAAAGCAAGACCATGTGCAGGAAACTTTAGACTATGCTGAACCAAAGGTGAATTACCTATTTTTCTCTCCAAAGGAAAAAGGTCAGTACTAGGACCATTTATTAGCTAGAGGTGACTAAAATCTTTCAATTACTTTTTTTCATATGAAAGAGTATATTTTTTTATTTGAATAGACAATCACAGGGAATATTTGTGATTGAAATTTGGAAAGTTTTACTTAAAAAGTCCAGATCCTGTAAGCTAAGAGGTTTTGAAGGTTTCAGATTTGTGGAAGGAGCTCTACAAAACCTTTTTTTTTTCTTTTAGTAATTAATACAATAAATTTCCTACTAGACCTGAATTTCCACTGAGGTCTAAGGCAGCTACAACAAAGCTGCATGGCAAGCTGCAAACCTCCATAATTCTGCTTCTTTGGGAGAGCACAGTGGTTTAGGGAAAAGCCTGAATCATAGCAAGGTCTACCATGGAAGGTACCTGATGGGAGAAGGGGCATGGAAGAGAATGGAGAGGGAAAGAAAGGGGAGAAAAGAGGGTAGAAGTGCCTGTACTCCTGAGCCATTGAGGTCATCCCAGTTTCCCCCTGCAGCACTGCTTGCAAGAGACTGAAAAAAGAGACTTTACATCTTAACATAATCCACAAGATCTGTGCATGAGCTGATGTGAATCTGGGGACAGGAATCTGGTCCCAAAACTTGCATGCCTTTCATCAGTATGATGTGATTTTATTGTTCTTATGTCTTTGAGTTTTACAGGGTTTATGGGTTTAAATCAAACAATTAAAAACAGAATGTGGTTTCTATTTGTGGTTTCATTCCAACATCAATTGCGAAATGTTACAGTGACACCATCCCTTGTCCTTGTGTATCCCAATTATTGCTGCAGATGTACATCTGAACACAATCAGCTTTTAAAGCTCTGTTGTTCGTCTGTCTAAAACTAAAGACCAGAGAACAGGCTCTAAAGTGTTTAAGATTTAAAAAAAACAACAACCAGGAAAAAAAAAACCAGGAATGTAAAGGGAGGGAGAGACACCACTAAGACAGATTTCTTTTTAAGTTCAGTCCAGACTGGTGCTGCCCAAAAGCTGTTCCCAATAGCTCATAGCTCTACTGTCACCTTTGTGATAAGGTTTGGTGGCCTCAGTCACATCATCAGCATGTTTTTTCTTCAGAAAGCCTCCCTTTCACTCAGGAAAGGTCACAGGGAGCCCCAGCAGGAGGGCAGAGGGCCCTGAGCCCCACAGCAGCTCCACCAGGCTCTGCCACCAACAGAGGTGCCTAAGAGAGGGGTCAGAGCCACTCCCTGATGGGAGACGGAGAGAGTGGATCCTTGGCTCTGGGGATGGAGGATGCATGGGGGAATGCTGATATGTGCATCCTACTCCCAGACAGCTCATTCAGAGTCAGAGTCCCCTGCTCTTCTGCCATGCAGGCACAGATGGATGCTCAGCCTGTGGGATCCTGACCCTTCCCTGGGCTCTCAGGCACCGTGCTCAGCCACGTGCTTGGCCGGTCCACCCCCTTATCTCCTTTTGTGGGCCTGCATCATCACAGGAAGGCATGCAGCAATATGACTGACTGAAAAGTGAATTAATATTAAAATAGTAGCTAGCAATTATTTTAATTAGCTCTTCTCGTGACTGAATTTTCGTTTCAAGCTTGCACAAACAAATTATATTTCGCAAGGGAGCTCTCAAGCAAAAATGTGGCAGTGTACTTCTAGCAAATAGCACAGATCAATACTCATCTTTTTCCAGACTCGGATTGATTAATATCCATGACATACTAACTGCAAAATGATCACGGTACAATTAATCCTCCCTGTGCAACAGAAATAACCCATTAACTGAAGCAAAAATACACAGTGTGTCAACACTGAGCAAAAGCTTAGCAAGAAGAAAACTGCTGAGCTTGGGTTGGAATCTGACTCTCAACCCTAAACTTAGCAAGACAGCAAAAAAATTGAAGATCCAACTGCACTGTGTAACCTCATTGAGCCCAGCACAGTCCTGGGGCTGACTTTGGGGCTGCACCAGCAGCATTCCACCCTCATGATGCCAAGGTTTCCTTGCCTATACCAGGGAGAGGCAACTGCGCTGGGGGATCTTTCTGATTCTCAATAAAGGTGTGAGAAATTCACCTTTCCAGGCAGCAAATTATTCAGTATTAGATATGAGTTACAATATCCTGAAAGTAAAATATTATCAGTTAAATTAGTTGTTTTTGTGTTATATTTTTATTTGCTAAAGGAAGGAATGCTGCTTTTCAAATCAAGAGACTACAGTAAGAGTTTTGACTCCTGTGTCCCAGTGCCACAGCCTGGGAAGGAAGACTGAAAGAAAATCACAGAATAATAGAGTCACAGAATCAAAGAATCATAGAATAGTTTGGGTTGGAAGGGACCTCTAAAGGTCATCTAGACCAACCTCACTGCCATGGGCAGGGAAATCTTCAACTAGATCAGGTTGCTCGGAATTCCATCTAACCCGGCCTTGAATGTCTCCAGGGATGGGGCATCTACCACCCTTTTAGGCAACTTGTGCCAGTATTCCACCACCCTCATTACGAAAAATGTCTTCCTTATATTAATCTGAATCTACATTCTTGTAGTTTAAAACTATGACCCCCATCCTATCAAAATCATATCCAGCAGGACGAACACAGGGAATAAAATGATTGCCACATTTTGCCTTCCTCAGCCAGCCAGACAACCTTAGGAAAATATGAGTATCAGTATCTGGTGAATGATAGGGGCTTCCAGAGAACAAATTCCTCCAGCACACAGTCACACTGCCCAGGTCTGGCCTAGCTGCAGCAGCGAGGGGCAGCTGAACAGGATGTCCTGCTTGCTTCAAGAAGCTGGATGTGCACAGGTGTCCCAAGCAAAGAGAGTGTCATTGTCAGCTACAGGCCAACAGCTAACATTGCTGGACTCGTCAACAACACAGATGTTGGCAAAAGGTAATAATATTATTACCGATAATGAAGATCATAGGATGGCTTGGGTTGGAAAGAACCTTAAAAATCGTTTAGTTCCAACCCCCTTGCTGTGAGTAGGGACACCTTCCACTAGACCATGTTGCTCAAAACCCTATCCAGCCTGGCCTTGAGCACTTCCAGGCATGGGGCATCCACAGCCTCTCTGGGTGACCTGTTCCAGTGCCTCACCACCCTCACAGAGAAGAATTTCTTCCTACTATGTAATTTAAACCTACGCTCTTCCAGTTTAAAGCCATTACCCCTCGTCCTGCCACTACATGCCCTTGTCAAAAGTCCATCTCCAGCCTTCTCATAGGCTCTCTTCAAGTAATGGAATGTTGCGTTAAGGTCTCCCTGGAGCCTTCTCTTCTCCAGGCTGAGCAGCAATCCTCTTTCAGCCTGTCTTCACAGGAGAGCTGTTCCAAGCCTCTGAGCATCTTTGTGGCCCTCCTCTGGACACACTCTAACAGATCCATGTCCTTCTCCTGTTGGGGGCCCCAGAACTGTACTCAGCACTCCAGGTGGGGTCTCACAAGGGCAGAGCAGAGGGGCAGAATCCCCTCCCTCACCTGCTGCCCACAGGGTTTTGGATGCAGCCCAGGACACGTTTGGCTTTCAGGGCTGTGAGTGCACATTGCTGGGTCGTGCCAAGCTTGTTCATTGACCAACACCCACAAGTCCTTCTGGTAACAAGGTTAAAAAGTGCAATATTTTCACAAGGAAATAACTGAGAACAGATGACCACAGCTCAAGCCAGTGTGAATCAGGGTTGAAGTGTTCCTTATTTTGCCTGTAACCATGTTAGGTCATCCAAGCTACTCTGGGAAGAACAGTGTAACTGTGACTGACCATCACCACATGAACCATAAGCTCTTGACATGTGTGGTGTCTCTTTTTGCAGCTATGGGCTGCTGCACGATGAGAGAAGATGCAAAACCAGAAGCTTAAAGACTGAAAGCTCTGAGTTCTCGCTGTCTAGGAGTTAAGTCCTACGCTGAGAAAGCAAAAGGATCACGAGAACACTCTCCAGCCTGACATCAGAAGTGTGGTATTCAGCATCCCTCCCAATATTGACTGCCAAGACTCTTTGTTTCACACTGGTGGAGGTAGTAATCAATGGCAAAAAAGAGGGAAAGTGTCAAGGTGAGGGAAATACTTGTATTTCCAGGTAATGAATTCTATTTTATGGCTGCTTTCTGAGCCAAACACAAAATCTGCATTAGCATTGTGATCAGAACCACAAGCAAAGAATTACGAAAACCTGGTGCAACTGTAACAAAAGCAGGAAAACTGCTTCCAAATCTATAGAAGTCAGAGGGGATTTCATTCACGGTATATCTTTTAGAAGATAAAAAGCTATTTTGACCATGTTTTAATATGTTTATCAAAGGAAAGATACAAATCCAACAATAACAACCTAAATTTCTCACAGATGGAAAATGGGAATCAAAGGGTTTTACATAGAAATCAGTTGAAGTCAGGTTCTGTTTAGACAGTAATTCTTGCAAAGAATCAAACCACTTTTCTCTGCAGTTTTTACTTGGATTGAGCTCTAGACGTTGGAAGCCATCTGTCCTCACAAATCCAATGCAGACAGAAAACAATCCTGACTGACCTGAACCACAAATACATGGTTATTTCAGTATGCACTAACAAAAAAAAGTGTTGAGGTCAAATCATCCCAAGACTATTTCACCATGAATTGACTATACAACCATTTAGACATTTGTAAGAGTGTGTCTGACAAAGTACAGATGGAGTTACAATGTAAGGTTGAGCGAAAGTCATCTTTTCTATCAAAATTTATCTCTTACTGCCCAGGAGGGTGTGCAAAGGAACAAGGGAGGCTCCACTTCCACTCACTCAGGAATGGTTGTGATTAGTTAAGCAACCGGGACCATGCCTTGACATCTTTCAGGTAGGGAAACAGCAGCTGCATGAACTCGGAGAAATAGTCTGTTTGTCTGTCCTCGCAGAAAGAAATGAGTCTGGGGCAGAAATAAATCACCCTGATCCTGCTAACTGAACAGACTGAAGAGGTGAGGGGCCAGGCACTGGCTAACAGGGCTTGGCAGCACCTGACTGCTGAAAGGCAGACCCTGGGGCTGATCCCTGCTGCCAGACACCACACCAGGGCTGACCCATAGGAAGGCTCTTCCCACAAACCCCACAGAGGTATCACAGTTTCACATTTTTCAATTGTACACCAATATTTTATAAACATTTTTAGGAAGGCTATCCATTTTAGGTGAATATTTTAATTATGCTTAACTGGCTTGAGAGTTATTTCAAGGCAATAAAATAGAAGGAAAGGCTAAAGCTCCATCCTATCTCACCAGCACACTGCTCAGAGTATCTGGAGGGATGCAACACAGAGCCCCACAGAGCCTGGCACTTAGATATATGTCCTCTGATGACCTGTGACAACCCCATCAGGCTCTTTGGCCTTCACTAGGGTGCTAGGGAGTCACCGACACCCATAAACTCTCCAAGGCATTGCTCACAATGATACTGCTTGTAAAAGTCTGTATTTTCCACAAAGAGGAAAACAGAGTTTGACTTCTTAATACTCCCAAGAACAGCATATGAGTAGGAAACAGCAACAGGCACAAGGAACAGAAGCTGAAAGATATGCAGGTGATTCAGTAGAACGAGATTGTTGTTCAGTCCGGGGCAAAGCAAACTAACTGCCTGGAAGAGCCTGAACAGTCACTCTGGATGGAGGAGTTCCCACTTCTCCAAACTGCTGCTAGGACAGAAAGAAAATGTCTTGATGAGGATAATTGAAGTCTGATCCAATGGAGCCCAAGGAACTTCCAGCACCAGTGTCTTGAAAATAATCTTATGGGAACTCTTCTAGTAGTATAAAAAGCAAAGCAAGTGACCAAATGCAGATGCAGATCCCTGCAGATGCCAGGTCTCTTCTTCATCAATTGTTTACAAAGGAAAAATAAAGAGAGAAAATAATTTTTTTAATTATTTCATTTACAAGGAGATTTAATTTTTTGCTTTCATCCAGCTTCTTTTTTTCTCCAAAGAGCACCACAGGTACCACAACCTAGACATACCACACTCCTTTTTTGTTTTCAAAATATCAGAACACATTTAACTGTACAAATATAGTTCTCAAGATGACAAGTCATCAACATTAAGATTTCCAGCCTGTAACATGTAGTATATGGTCTATTACATGTATATACAGGAGGCGATTCATGAGCTAAGCACAGACTCACTCCTTACCAAAACTCCTGTCACTTAAAAAGAGGGTGAGATATTCTCTGGAACAGGACCCTGTCACACCCAGCCTGTCTCTCACCTTCCATTGCCCAACAGGTGGCCTGTGCTACACTTAAGTGAAAACTAGCACTTGGATGGGAAATGTGAATATTGAGCTCTTTCAGAAAGCAAACAATGCCAGCAACGGGAGATCATCCTTATTTTCTCACAGTCCACCTGGCCAGAGTCTTGCCATGTGTGAGACACAAGGAATCAGGCTCCCTGATGACAGCTTCCCCAGGAGATCCAACTGAATGCTCAGCTGATATGAGAAATAAATAAGCTAGGCTTGTTCAACAAACTGAAATATTTTAATTTAAAAAGAAAACCTACTTTTTTGTAAATATATATGTTTTCTTTGAAAATTAATTCTGAACTCTTGCTGAATAAGATACTGGCTTTCTAGGATTTTGTGAGGGGAAAAAAAAGAAGAGGGAGATTTAAAAGAGATGCATTGAATATGAGGGAAGTCATGAGAGAAAAGCATTGCTGGGAGCTGCCAGATTTGCTGAAACCTCTGCTAGCTTGCCAGATGAATCAGACCACAGAATATTGAATTAGTGAGATTTATGACTGGGAATTTGAGGAAGTTACCTACGATACAAAACACGTTGTGTGAATGAGATCTCCTCTGCTGTATCGACAGCAGTGCATAATGAGCCGGGAGCCAGGTCCCCTCTGCATTGCCTTCCTGGAGATGCTCTGCTTGACTGACAGCTGAGCTGGAGCCAGTCAGCCACAGGGAAAACAAGGGCAGCTCGCTCCCAGGAGCTGCACAGCAGCCTTCTGTGGGAAACTTTCTGAAACTTTGCAGGCTGAAAGGGGAGGAGGGGGAGAAGTAAAACGAGCAGAAACTTTTCTTCTCCCCTTCCATCATAAACTGACATACGCTCACACACACGTGCAGAGGAGCCTCAAGCACCTGGGAGGGCTGGAGCAAAGGTCACAGAGTCCATATCTATTTGCCCAGCATCTGCTGCAATAAATACAGAAAAGCTCCACTGGCATCTGGCAGCATCAAGAGCTATCAGGCTACCATTTTCATAGAGGCTTCCAAAACACTGGAGCACCACATACACTCCCCTTCTCACTGTGCCGATCAGGATGATTGGCTGCTCTAAAAAGCCTACCAAAAATGCCTCCTGCCCAGGGCGGTCCAGAGGCAGCACAAAGGTGTCACAGCTGTCTCTGCAGAGCCCTTTCCAGACCCACTCCCCAGCCAGGCAGGTGCCAGGCCCAAAGCAGAGACAGGGCTCCTCTGCCTCACCCTGAGCAGCCTCACAGCAGGGAAGAGCACCAGGGGCCCACTGGGCTACGGCTTCTGTGCAGCATCCTGGGCTTAGCAAGCAGTGGGGCTTGTCCAATAGTATACTGTGGGTTTCATCTCTCAAAGTGATTTACAGCAGTGTAATTATTATCTCCATCCTATAGACAGGGTTATCATTGCTAGCCACAGAGATTGAACAGGGACAAAAAGCTCCACGTCACTTGCACCAGCCCTTGCGCCGTCTTCAAATCACACCATTGCAAAGGAGAGAAAAGGCTCCCTGAGGTCACAGCTGCACATGCAGGATGCAGAGGGCTGCCTACCTGCTTTGCAATGCAAGCAGAGGCCAGTCAGGTGCTTCCACAGGTCTGTAACCCCATAGTTGCATTCAAAGGGTGCATGGGATCTTACAAGACATGGGACCACATGCTGGTACCTTTCATCTTGTTTTCGACAACCTCTCCATGGAAATGTGTGTAACTATAAAACTCTTTGCTTGAGCACTCAAGTGTTATAGCCACCAGCTAGAATGCACCTGAATGTTTCATATGAGAACAAAATTAATCCAATTTTCCCTTTGAAATTATATTTCTGTTACAGAACCTTTGCAAAAAAAATGCTTAGCAAATATCTGTGAAATTGTCTTTTATAATATGGCATATACAATTACACCGTGATTCTCTTTGGGCAAAGGCACAATGCTACCACAAGCAAATACTAACAATGCACAGATGTGAATGATGCTGTGAACACCAATGCTGTCCCTGATTAAAAAAAACACATGAAATACTGTATCTTCATAAATCTTATGGGTTTTATGCATTGCTGCCATTGTTAAAACAACAACATCTTGAATGGTGCATTTTGAGACAGAATGAGTTTAGTCAGTCTACCTAACTTAGCTGAACTTCACCGTATGCTGATCTGAAGGCCAGCATCTATCACCCCCACTTTATGATGTGCGTTACTGCCGGCATAACAAGGCAGGCAAAAAGGAGGAAATGTGTTTTAACCACAAAGTGAGAGATGTTTTCCTGATTTATTAATTATTCTGCTTCATTCAACATATTTTTCTACAAGAAAAGTCACATGCTCTTCTTTAGTTTTAAATAAAAAATTTGTTCCATTGTTTCTGTTGTTCCAAGAAGGTTTAAATACACTGTACCCTACTATTTTATGTTTTAAAAAGGTGACCTATACTTTCCATTTCAAATGCGGTTTCTTTAATGAAAATATTGTAATGTCAGTCCATGCAAAGCAAATGCATATTAATATGCGTTTACATCTGTCTCATATTAATATTCATGCCTGAATCCACATCCCTACACAAAGCCAATTTTCTGACCATCTGTGTGATGGCTGGTGGATGCAATGAATAAATTTTATTTGTGAGGGGAGTGATAAATCATGTATCTTCCGTTTTTCACCCACAATCTCTCCTCTTAGGTGCTAAAATGTTTTCATTGTGGTTAAGAATTGTTAAGAAACCAAACTGATTAACCCCTTAGCACATCAAGTAGCTTCATTGTTCGGGTGAAAGTTCGCAAAAATCATTCAAGGTACAATATGACTCAGTTTTAGGAGGTTTAATTATCTACATTTCTTCTTGAATTATTCTTGTCTCAGAATCACACTCAGAGTTATAGCAGAAACCAATTTTCTCATACTGAGGTTGAGGAGTACCTTAGTCTGCAGTTGCAGAGGGCTTGTCTTTGGAGTTAAATACTACTCAAAGTAAGACAATTGTAACCAGAACTTCATCAAAAATTGTTTCACATGGATTTCTTAGGGTTAAGTTACTGGCTGGTTACCAGCCGAAAAAACCTGATTGCTAAAGCACCAACTCTAAATCAGCTTCTGAGTTTCCAGAATACAAACAGACTCTGACTTTCTCTGCAAAACAAATCTGCTTCTAAATTCCCAAAGGATAAATTTTTACCTCAGTCACACCAATGCCAGCCCAGAGTAACTTTTCTGGTAGTGAGAATAGCTTTTTACCACAGGGTTATTCTCAGACAGCCATAGTAAATGGAACACAAAGCCAAGTGCAATAACTCTCAGCTGTAGAGTGTAGATTAAAAAAGACTAAAGTCTCAGCTAAGCTTGGGACCCTGGCAGCGACAAGCCTGGGAAGGTGATTAAAAAGTCTTGTGCCCCAGCACTCTCTAGTCCTGTCCACACTTTTTGTTTCTTTTTTGAAAGAGCCCCCTAAGCACAGACATTTGCTCTTACTCAGAAGAACAAAGTCTGAGCAGACTCATTGCTACATCCTGCCTAAGCGCTGCTGTAATTTAGTAAGATGGGACAAGAGGTACCGCGGCTTCCTCTCCCTTGGGCAAACAGACCACACCTGACACAGAGAAGCAGCAGCACTGGGTTCATCTCTGCGCACATCAGCCCTGGGCACAGACACTGAAAACATTGCTGCACTAAGGGGTGCCAACACCAGTCACCTTAGGCATGGTTAAAGCCTTTGCTTGAATAGTAAGAGATTTGTGTTTTAAGTCTTTTTCCAGTCTGCAGTGCTCAAACCATGGCTGCTATCAGCCCAAAGGAATTCCCTATCCTTCTGGCTGCTAACCAGTCTTCACCTTTTTGTTTTGAATCAGCTTCTCTGAAGGACATATATGCACATACAAATTTCAAATCAAAACATGTTTTGCCCATACCAGACTAAATTATTTCCTTTTATATTCTGCAGTCAAGCCAGCTAACTGAAGTTATGGTGACACTATTTGGCCTGAGATAAAAAATTCTTTCCTTAAAGATGGACTTTGAGCATTATTGTAAATACAGGTTACAGAACCAGCAAAGGGGGGAGATTATTTTTTTTCTCCTTCTAATGTAGGTCAAGTCATGTCAGCAGCAAATAACCTACTTCTACCTTGGCAATCCAGCCGTAGGTAGTTTGAAGATTATTGTGTACTGAACTGGAATCTGAAGGAGGAATTGTGAATGAGCTTCACACTTCATCAGCATAATTGGCAAGAAATTATTTGTAGTTCAAATAAAAACATACAATTGCTAAAAAAAGAAGCTCAAATGGCACTACAGAAAATAAGATTGTCAGTCAATCACAATTTCCAAGAAATTGTGCTTGTGAGGAAGTGCTGGCTGAAAATGTATTTGTGTCTAATATCCTTTTGTCTTAGTAAATTTTGTTCTATTTACAGCCCGTCATAATGGGAAAACAGGACATTTCCAGAGACTGCTACATCCAGACGTTTGAATCCTTATTCCTTCATTCCTTTTCATGAGACAAAGACAGGACAAAGAAAGAGGTGGCAACTTTCATCATGACCTTGCCACTGTGGGCCAGTAGTGGCCCTGAAAGATATTGCTGTTCTCATGGGTGTCAAGGGACCTATGAGAAATGAGCTAAATTTCATCAAAGTTCCCAGTGGAAAGCATCTGTATTACAGATACTGCTAGGAACTAATTGGTTTCCACGACTAATGAAATTCATATGGAAATATTGATCAAAATACTCCCTTTAGGTTTCTGTGGAAAGTGTGTAAAATAAAGATATTTAATATAAATATATCTAATATTTTATATTGATTCCTAATAAGTTTAAAACATAAAAATCGAATGGATAGGCGTATATGACCAATCTGATCTAGCTGAACGTGTCCCTGCTTATTGCTAGAATGTTGGACTAGGTGACCTTTACAGGTCTCTTCCAACCCAAATTATTCTATGATTCTACGATCTTTTACCTACTTGGTAAAACAAAAAACTTTCCAAAAGTGGTTTTCTCTTCTCTTATTAGTTTACTTAATCACTCATATCTGCTGAGACACATTGAAAAGCTCTTATTCACAAAAAACAGCAAGGTAATAAAACTCCTGATGTTCAAAAGGCTATTCACATGCCAGAAGATATGAATGTTTATAGATGCTTTGTTAGGCTGTGACCTGAATTATTATTGTCACTTTTAAGATTGCAACTGGCCAGCATAAAAGCTGTGTGTGTACAGAGGGTGCAGAATGAGCCATCAGAGGGAGCAAAAAATAAACGTGGCTTGCCTAGTTTTCTGTAGCTTCCCGTTCCTCCACACACTCTAACTAAAGGGACAATCAGCCAGAAATTTTAGAACGGCAGCAATCAATTCTGCAATCAGAGGGCTCCCCAAATCAAATCTAAAGGGGAATTTTCAAAGCCCCTGCAGACCCACTGTAATTGTGCTGAAAACAGATAAAAGCTGAAGAACTGCCATGGGAAAACTCCGGGTACCAACACACTCCCAGAGATCCCAGGACTGCATTCAGCTCCAAATGCCCTCTCCTTAGTTACCCTGTCATTCTTTGTCCACAGACCCTAGACAAAAAAATGTCAGTAGTCTTGTATGTTCTAAGCCTCAAAAGATCATTTGTGTCCAAACACCAATAAAATAACTATTTCCAGGAATGCCAAAACGGGAGGGGTTTTTCCCCTCATGTTTTGGGAAAAAAGCATATGTACACTGTTATTCCCTCCAGGAGCCTCTCATCAATTCCAGCAGCTCTCTGTGAGACTAATTAGAAGAGAAACAGAGAGGGAGCTGGTGTTGGTCAGAAATTCAAGCCTGAGTCAGAGAGCTCAGTTCCTCCATTCCCATTCTTAATGCAAAGGTGGGTCAAAGCAGGAGGTAAAGCCATGCTTGTGCTCTAGACACTGTGTCTGTGTCTCCTTTGGTGCCAAAGCACACAACAGTGCTCACAGAGGCCCCATGCCGAAGTTCCCACCATAGGGAAAGCCACCTGGAGAGAGAACTGTGCTGCTTTGCTCCTGGCTGAGCCCCCTTGGTCAGTGGGGTCAGCAGCACCTCAGACCCTGCAGCCCCATGGTCAGCTCCCAGCACTGGCACAGAAGAAAAACAGAAGTATGCAATAGTAAAATAGTTCCTCTCAGACCAATTGCCTTTCTTCATAGTCTTTCTCCTTCCCAGCATCCTTGTGGGCTGTTATAGTTTCCCTGGAGAATGAATTTTAATTTTAAAAAAGCCTCCTGTGAATAATGTGAGTGTAACTCCTCCCAGAGGAGCTGCTGCTCTTGCAGCAATAATATTAATCCTGAAGGCTGAAATCACTGACAAGTTGAGCTAGGTGCTCTCTTTGGGCATGAGCTGCCCATCACCCCAACATCACCATCTCCTGTCCAGTGTGATCAGTGTCTCTGGAGCTGCCCTCGGGACTGCAAAGACTGTTGAGAAGTTTAGAAGGCAGTTACCTGAGATAAACTGCTACTTTAATTAACTCATTCCAAGTAAACTAAGTCTATTGTGTGAAGGAGATTTTAAAGAGCAACTGAAAATTTATGGGTTCCCACGAAGCTCGTGCTGCACGGAAGACCCACTGAGGGGAAGATAGGTTGAAGGTAAAACTCTCATGGCTTTTTCTAGGCTTTGAATCCAGTCTTTGCTATGGCTTCACAGGTAGAAATCTGCAATAATTCCCCTGTAAGTCTCCAATACAGGATGCATTTCTGCGAAATCAAGTTTAAATTGCAAGTTTTCTGGCAAAGTTGTAAAATACTATTTAATCTACAGAAAATGTTTTCATTACGTTTACCTGAATCTCAGCAAACTTCTGCCAGAAAAACTTTTTCAGCAGCAGGATAAAATTTCTGGTCAAACTGGAAAAAGGATGTTAGGTCTGCATTTGTAATGGGGACACCAAGAATTGTGCAAAACTCCAGTTTCCAGACCTGCTCTGCCTCAGAAAAAAAACACAAGCACTTAAAAGAGCCTCAGAGCTGAATTTCTTCAGGAGTGCCTCCAGAAACTGAGAGCCTCTGCTTGTCTCTCTGAAGATGCTTCAATCTCTATAAAAAAGCTCAATATTCAGAAAAGTGAAATACTCCTTGAACCGGCACACGAGGCACAAGCACACGGTCAAGGCTCTCAGCTGATAACCTGGCACTGCACATGGTCAAAGGTGAGCTTCTCCAGACAGATACAGCGCCTTAAACACCTTTCACAGCCACATACATATGTCTCTCTTTTTCCCAGAAGAATAAAAACCTTGAAAAGTTTTTGTTGCTTCCAACAAAGAACAGCAATCTCCTTTTATCTTCAGAGGTCCTTCAGGCCAAGGAAGAAAACCAAGGAGCTCACAGACATGAGCTTCCCCTCTCACCTCCTGCTTCACCAGGAGATTCTTCCTCTTGGCATGCTTGCACCTTCTTTCCATCCTGCTCTTTTCATTCCTGTGTGTCTCCTTCTTGCCATTTGGCATTTTCATCAGCTCTAACCCACAGTCAGTGAAGTGGAGGATGAGCATCACCACTGCGCCTGGGCTACCACTGGCCAGGCCTGCTGGAGAAAGGAGACCTCTTGCATCCTCAGCCTCTGCCATGGCTCTCTCCATCTCCAAGGGACCAGAGCTGAGCAGCACCCTCATCCACCCTGCCCCAGCTATTCACCTCAGCCTTGGTTCATTCTGTTCTCTCCTGTTTGTCACATAGGTACAAGGAATCTGAAGGAAGAGTGATGTTCAAATGTTGCTGCAACTTAGAAATCATTGGTGCTAAACTAGAGCTATTCCCTGAAGAAATTCCAGCCTGTAGGATTGACCTTGTTCTCACTGCTAAGGTAGGCAAATATTCAGTCAGAACTCCTCCTCTCGTTGAATAATGGTCAGGTAACATACAGGCTGGTGAACTTTGGGAAATAGGCAAAATAAGTAATTTTAAATGGAGAAGAGGGTGAAAATGAATAATTCTTGTCTGTCCATGATGAAGTTTTTAAAGCACACCTCCACCTCTATCAGAAATTCTGAATTCTCGGAATATCTTGCCTCCGCCAATTTTTTTTCTCCCAAACCTTTGACAGTTTTCTCTTCCACATCTTCACCTCAGGAGCTCTGCACATGAGGACACTATGCCATCAGTCCAGTTTATTTGACTGTCCTTAGTGTTATGTTCATTCTGAGAGCAGACAGAAGTTCTCAGACAGAAAGTGTCCCCATCAGAAAATGTAGAAAAATATGTAAATGGCAGAACTCAAGAGTCTTTCAAAATTGGTTTCTTACCTGTAGGGAGACACCCAGACTTGGTATCCAACTATGATTTCAGCATGATTTCTAATTTTTAAAATGAAATATTTCTATTCTTTCTCCAAAAAAATTATTCATCATTTCCCTAAAGTGGGAAACACTCAGAGTTCCTCTTTGTATTCCCCAAATCAACTTAGTTATTTTTCCAGGTCACGGAATTTTGCAAAGATGGCAAACACACAGAACAAATCTTATCAACTAATTAACCCTTCCCTGTTTCACCATCAGTCACAGTTTCTACGGCACTAAACTCATGTCTGTGTCCAGGGAATTGCATTTCTCAATGCTGCATTAAATCCATGGAAACAGTTTGGAGAATGATAAGCTCTTAAAACTTTAAAACCATTTAAACTCAGTCAGATACATCTTGGGATGGGGATTCTCAGATGTGGAGCTCCCTGTAGTTCCACTCACTCTCTGGACAAATAGCAACCCATGAGTCAGCAGAAATCCTAGCTCGTAGTTACTGCATCTCCAGATGATTATCCAAATAAAAGCCAATCAGCAAAATATGTCTTAATTTTTAATTCAAAAGTAGAAAGGTCTGCACTTTGAGAAGGGCTGGGTTGTACTTAGCATCAATCTGGAAATAAAATCTTTGTTTTAGATGTCCCTCATATCACTTCACTAGTTGTAAAATGATGTTAATAAGAATCAGTTCCAGAACCAGAACATTTCATTTTTATTAGTCAGTATAAATGATCTCCTTAGTACCCTGCTTCTGACAGATCTTGGGGTTTCAGCTAACAAGCACCAAAACCTGTCTCACCAGCACTGAGCAATAACATCCTGAATAATCGCAGGAACTCATTTATCATTAAAACGTCGTATCTCAAAATAGCTGCCATATCACTTGGCACACTGAAATAATTGTATTATGTTTAACCCCTCAATAACTCAGCTACCTAAGTCATTTCCAAATTATATGTTCCCTTCTCCTAGGCCTTCATTAGACTGACAAATATCTGTGTCACTATGTGAGCTACAAGTTCCTTGGAACAAGTGTTCTTCCTTGTGCTGTTATTGCCAGCTGATGGCAGAAGCAGGAGGAGTGATTTGTTTGCTTTGTGAGGTTGGCTTTCATTGTCCTGAATTCAACACTAACATCTTGCTAATCCTGCATTTAAATCTATGGACACTAATGCGCCCCTTTTTGGATCTCCTCACTGAAGTATCAAAGGCTTAGAAAGGCTAACAATAATTTCTCCATCTGTAGGGTTCAAAAAAAACCTGAGGATTAAAATCTTTGCAGTGGATAGGTTGTAAATTATTTATTTCTCTGGACATTACTATGAGTAATTCTGCTTCACTTGGAGTGCTATGATCCAAAGTCAGAAAAAGATTAAAGGATTAATTTCCTTCTTGACTCATTATTGCATGTTTTGTTCCTTTTTTTCTTATGTTTCTACTCTGTTTATGTACTAAAAATGTTTTATTCATGGATCCTTACATAATTTTCCATGACCATGGCACAAGATACATTCAAATGCCTTGATGTTTCAAAAATAAGTTTCATTTTATAGTTTAGGACTGCACAGACAATAACTGCACCATGTTCTTGTATTCTGATGGTATGACACCAAAGTAATTACAAGTACAAATTCAAATTTTCCAGCATAATTCTCACTTTCCTGTGGCAAAATACCCAGACACAAGACTGAGCTGGTTACTCTACGAGGCTCTTTTTGGGAAGGACTTCTGCCCAGAATTTTCTTACTTTTTTATGTTCCATATCCACAAAGTTAAAAGACAGAAGTGAGAGGGAAGCAGGAGGAAATAGTGGAAACACACATCAAAATTTTTGAGGGATTGTAATACTTCTCATTGACAGCTTTTTCGTCACAATGCCAATTATGATCAATATAAAAGTTATTTTTGCCTGGATAAGAACTTGCAGTGCACTTGGAATGGCACAGAATTCTTCTAAAGCACTCCCGCAAATGTATAGCCATAGCATACAATAAACGCTCTAATTAGCTCAGATATGACATTGCTCTCTGTTCCAGTTTACTGGTAAAGTTAAGGAATGGTGTGTGCTCGTTTTGAATACATTAAACACTTTGTTCTGATCAGATTCTATGCACATTTCACAGAGGAAAATACATCTGCTCCATCAGTGATATAAAATGGGTATTTCCTCAGGGGTGTGTAAAGTGTGTATAAATCTCTGCATCTGCCTGAGATTTGCATAGATGCTGGTACATAGGTCACTTGTGCACTTGGTTTTCTCTGTGATCTGGGAGTAATGCTGGTTAGCTCTCACTGCTGCAGTGAGATCACAGACATTTTTTGCTTACATGTGTAGAGCTTTATTCTGTTGCGCATAAGGCTCTGCGCTGCATTCCTGCTTTTTACATACTTAGAATTAAAAGCTTACTTTGTATGATATTGCTCTTTATGCACCCAATTAGTTTCATGTTTTATGTTAAATTAATAATTCACATAGTTTGTCCACCAATGAATCATAACTAGTCTGTACATTGAAAATATTTGTCACAGAAAAGCACCCTTTTGCATAGCCTATTGTCTCGCATTAACTCACTTTTTTCTCAAGGAATTCCCCCTGCAGCAATCCCCACTGTAAGCCATTAGCTGTGCACATCTGCCCACTCTAATGACCACTCTAGTGTACACATACCTGACTGCCATCTAATTTAGACATCACCCACAGGACACTAACACTAATGTCTCCGGGGCCAGCTAAGTCCTGGATTATTGACTAGCTACAGTTATCACTTCATTTGGTCTTTGGAGGTGAACCAAGTGCACCTGAGGTCATAAATAGGTCAAATGATTATACAGCTTGCAAAGGATTCAAGTATTTTTGTCACCCTAACAAGACCCAAAAATATACTTTCTAATTTGTTTTGACAGGGGATCCAATTGCTTTGCCTTTATGCAATGTCCCCTTTGTGTAGCTATGAAAATGCAGCCAATTAGGCATAAAATTCTTTTTTCCGTATGAGCAGCAAGTTAAACAAATTTATGCCATTTAAAATTAGCACAAAAAAAAAAAAAAAAAAAAAAAAAAAAAAAAAAAGAAAGAAAACTGGTAGCATCAAATATCCGATAATCAATCTTTTATTTTATAAAGAAAAGGAAAAGGAGGAAATCAGGGCTGCTATTTCTAATTAAAGTAGTAAATAGAGATGTGATAAACAATGAGGGTTATGATTGCTGCCTGTAAATATGTTGTGGGGAGGTAAACACAGAGAAGAAAAAGCTATTTAAGCTAAAGGAAATGGTGGCATGAGAACAAATGGGCATAAATTGTTCCTGAATATGTAAGATTGGATTTAGAAGAACATTTTGAGCCATTGGAAGAGTGGGTTCCTGAACAGCCCTCTGATTAACATTAGAGTGGGGGAAAAATACATAATTGGGGTAAATTAAAGCTTATTAAATAAATTCGATAACCTGATTTCATCTGAGCACAAGGGATTGCACACAGTAATCATGGATTTCCCGTTCAGTCTAAATTTGCAAAAATTGCCTTTGCACACTAGTCAAAACTCATATCTGTTGCAGGAAGCACAGCTCAAGCAATATTTGTACCACTGCACACTTCTGCACTGAAAGTAAACCCACTTCTCTTTAGAAAAGGAAGAAACCACCTTCTTCCCAAACCTAGCAGACAAATTGGAGATAATACCAGTTCTGAATCTGGCCCAGTGTGGAACAGATTCAAGTGTTCATGTTTGTAATCAAAGCTGTCTGGTACAGCACCTTCTGGGGGGAATACTCAATTGTAGCAAGTAAATGTGGGAGAACAGAAAACTCTGGGGTTTTTTCTTCTGTGGGTACTTATATGCACATTAGCCCACAGGAAAGATTGAGATAGTGAGGACCACATTAGGATGCAGCCTGGATTTTGACAGCTATAGATTTATGAGAGAAGATAAAATATGTGTTTAAGAAACAATTTCTTTTTGTACAAAAAATGCAGTGGTCAGACACATAAACAAGAGTGAGTTTTCATGTAAATCAGCAAATCTACACATGAGCTGAGTGGGCTTGAGCCTATAATTCTCAAACCCCATCACCTTCAATGTGAGCTTGGCATTTACAAACAATATTTATAAATGGATCTGTGCCAAGATGCCTGCATTAAAAAATGTGAATGCATACTGTATTATAATATTTTCATAACAAAGTATAAAGGAAAAAGAAAAGTAATGTCTTCTGTCTGATCATTTTTGTTTCAGGGTAAGAAGCAGATATGTGGTTTTCTTCAACCAACTTTCTACAAAACCTTGTACTACAGCAAAAACGGTCAATGCTACAAAACTAGGCGCTTTCCTTTCAAAGTGTGCTACTTTCACATAATGTTATCAACTATTGTACTGAACATTGTGTAAAATCCTGGGAAAGGATAGTCAATTATACACATTTCTTAGGTGTTTTTCACTGCATAAAAAGTCGTCAGCGATCTGCCCCTCACCTGCCTTTAATTCTGGGTGAAATTTGGCAACTGCTGAAGCATCGGCACGAGAGGGGATGAAGGAGGCAGCTGCCTGATCCACTGATCCTTGGGAGAGCTGGCTGAGATGCGGAGAGACATCCAGGAGCTGCTCCAAATGTGAGCCTCCCCTGTTCTCATCACACACAGCAAGTATCACAATAAACAGATAAATGGGGGAGTGACGAGGCTTTAAAAAAAAAAAAAAAAAAGAAAAAAGAAAAAAGAAAAAAATACAAAGAGGAGTAATATTGGTACAAACAGCAGCAGCATCCCCAGAGTACCACTGCAGCTCAGAGAACTGTTGTTCTGGGAATGGCTTTGCTATTAGTACTAAAAATTAAGCAGTCTCACTAGATGTGGCTAACAGTTTTTAAACTGTCAAAGTGTTTCATATACAGTATCTCTGTTTCCCAATTCCATTTCCTCATTAACAAAGCCAGGAAAAAAAAATTACTACATTAATTAGTTCTCCTTCAGCTTTTTTTCTTTTCTAATTACACTGGCTCCCCTCCCCTTGCCCAATATACATCAAAAAAATATCACCAGCTGCAGGGGGGAGATTTGTGCAAGCCTTGGCTGAAGGATTAGGACCAGTATTGGAGCAAGCACTGATTCATTTCCTCCTACACCACAGGAGCACCAGAGACTGAAGGCTATTCCTTGAATACAGGAACACTGATTGGACCCAATGCAGGGGTTCAGCATCCCTAACAATTTGTACTGGTTTTGGCTGGGGTAGAATTAATTTTCTTAATAGTGGCTGGTATGGGGCTGTGGTTTGGATATGTGATGAAACGTGCTGACAACACAAGATATTTTAGCTATGGCTGAGTGGGGCTCACACAGAGTCAAGGCCTTTTCTTCTTCTCACCCCACCTCACCGGTGAGGAGGCAGGGGGTGCACCAGGGGTTAGGAGGGGACACAGCTGGGACAGCTGTCCTCAGCTGACTAAAGGAATGTTCCAAACCACATAGCATCATGCTCAGCAATAAAAATGTGCAGACATGGAGGTTGGTGGAGACTGCTGGTTCTCTGGACACCAACCAGTTTGTGGTGAGAAAATGTTTGCTTTTGTATCATTTGTGCTTTTTGGCAGGGAGTGGATGTGTGTGGCGGGAAGAGGGGGGTCCTTTTTGTTGTTTTTTAACTTCACTTTATTGCAGGGGCAGGGGTGTGTGTTAAATATTATTAGACTGCCTTTGTCTCACTTTTTGTCTCAAGTTTTCTCACTTGACCCTTCCAATTCTCCCCCCATCCCGCAGGGTGGGGAGTGAGCTGTGAGCTGCTTTGCTGTCTGCTGGGGCCAAGCCACACAGCCATCGCAGGCCTTTGCTCCTTGCTGGTGCCCTGTTTTCCGCCAGCCATGCTCTGCTACTGCTGAGCACAGCAGCCTCAGCAATGCAGACCATTGAAGGGAAGCACTGGAACCCCCAGCAGCTCCTGCTTTCCCTCCCAGCTGCAGCAGCAGGTGTGCATGGGCTGGTCACACACTTACCAGCACAGTTTTTGCACACATGCTTCAGGCTTGTTAAGGCTTTTGTTAACACCAAGGTGAAATAAAGATAATGCCCCTTCATCAATGTTTTCCCCAGTCTTATCTTCCTTTCTTCTCCTCAACCACAAAAATGCCTGTTCTCCAGACACTGCTTTGTCACTCAGCATTTTACAGGGGAAGAGAAATGGAAGAAATTGTTACTATTTTACAATTATCTTTACAATACAGTAAGCACGTGCTAGGTGAAAGGCTGAGCAATGACAACAGTACAGATACAGCTGCTGCCTGTGCCTCACATCCCTCTTTCAGCCTGTCACACAGCCTGTTGGTTTGACTTCAAAAAAATCCCACTTAAATATCTATGTACTAAAACCCTTCTCATTTGCCAAGGAAAGAAAGCTCATTTGCACTGCATAATGCTGAATGTCATTTGATTCCAGCGACTTGAGAGGTTTGCTGCATTGCTCAGACACCTGTGCGATGAACCAGCCATCTCTCTCTCACTGACATCACACAGGATGTGCACCTGCAAATCCCCATCTCTCCTTTCAGGAGGAAATGGATAGCACTAAAATGTAAGTATCTTCCAGCATTTTTAGAAAGGCCTCAGATCCAAAACTGAACTAATGGGATGATGCCCAGGTAGAAGAGTCTTTGGTGCCATTTCTTTATTAGTCTGATTCTTAAGAGGGACAACAGGAGTTCCAATTTGCAGTAACTGGGTAAATGATCTTAAGAGTGACTGTTGCTGAGAGCTCATAGGTAAATCAAGGCAGACAGAGCACCGATGGAAGTAGCAAGAGAGATTTTATTGAATTTTCTTTTCTTATATAGGCATTAAGAGTCTAGCAGTGATTGGTTCATAGCCATCCACCCCCTTGGGGGATTGGCTGAACCCTTACAGCACCCAGTACCAAAACAAAGATTAGAAAGAGCAAGAAGAATTCAGCTTTTCTTTATTCCCCATACGATTCATGAGAAAGAAGAGAGAAACCTTAGAATAGTGCATCCACAAGTGATGTCTGTGCATTCAAAACTGGATTTCATGCAAACTACTGTCACTGAGGCCAGCCAGGCACTGGATGGTTTGATGGTTGAATTGATCATTAGTTCTCTAAGCATCCTGTTAATTTCTCTGCTTTGCTGTCCTGTGAGTGCTCAGCCCTTCTGTCCACTCAAAAAATAAATGTCTGGAGAGCAGACAAATTGCATTATTTGTGTGGACTGCCAAAGGATGCCAGGAGTGGGGCAGAAGTGCTCTGTGGCATCTTGGTCTGCACATGAGGGCATTTCTTTCCTCCTCAGCATGCACAGGGGTGTGCCCACAGCAGTGCCCCTTCAAGAGCAGATGCAAGGCTAGGCTTCTGCTCTGTCCCCAATCGCTGCTGGGAAAGCACAGACAGCCCTGTTTAAGCCCCTGCCTCCAGATCTGCCATCTCCCCCTGTCCTTGCTCCTGCCTGCTGGGGCCTCTTGCCCCGGGAAAAGGGAGAGGAAAGGAGAGGGGTCACAAAGGACACCTTCAGGGAGCAAGAAAACCCTGCTAGCGTGCCAAAGCCTGAGCTGAGCCCTCCTTCCCACCCCGTGCCTGGGCAGTCACAAGTCATTCACTTCCACTTACAGTCACTGTACACGTCTTCTGCTGCCCTGCCTCTGGCTATGGTTAGCCAAGTTCTCAGTCTTTAGGCAAAAGATGTGACAGAATGCATTAGATTTCAATAGAAAAGCCTCTTGATGGAGTTCGTTGTGAAACTTAAAAAAGTTTTTGGACAAACAGTCATGCAACCGAAAAAACTACCTCCTATAGCAGAGAATATTCTCAATTTACCACTGGCTTTGGAAGTGGGTTTTTTTTAGATCTGAGCTTAAAAAATGCAGACCTCTCAAGAAAAATACATGGTTTATTTTATTTTCTGTTTATATCCCAGTTTAATTTAAACAGGGTCTTACAATCATACTGCTCCTTTGAAATGCTAAGTACCTCTCAGCTCAACAGTGCAAAATACTTTAAAGAAGCATTCTTATATACATAACAATACAATATTTTAACAGTATTTAGTTCAATCAACAGCAAAACTAAATCTAAGTTCCCAAGATTATTAGATGCATAAATCTGCACCTGTCATGCTCAAAGTTTCAGCTCAGTATGCTGAATTCTATACAAACAGGAATTTATAAGACCAAAACCAGGGCATTTTTATCTTCAAGTTTTGAAATCATAAGAAAGGCAACTGATTTAATAAATATGCTAGATTTTATTCTTCCACTTGTGAAAATCTAGAGTAACCTGAATTAATTTCATCAACCGGAACTTTCAGTCAAAAGCAGCCAAAAGCAGAACGTACCTAATTCTGCATGTTGCCTTTTCTCATGATTAATAATTTTTTAGCATTTTTGCGCTGTTCTGTTTTGCAAACATTCTTTTCCATACTTCTTTTTTTTGCAAAAGGAATTTGAGTAACACCATTGTTGAATTTTCTTTGCCCATTACCATTGATGATATCTGCACTCCACCAAAAGTAACAAGGTTAGTCAATAAGAGAGGAGCAGAAAGTTAATTTTCCCTTTCCCCACAAAATTAAAAAAATATTTATGAACACAAGAAGATTGCTGGGAACTAAAACCCTACTTCCTTCCCTGGTGTGAGAACTGCAAAGCGCTTCAGCTGTGATTAATGAGAGGTCTAGGTCAGAGCTTGTAGTGATGACAACAGGTTAGTGAACAATAAGGGAATGATGTTACGAAGTACAGAAGTATTTCTAACAGGGTATTTCCCAACTGCTCAGACCACATTTAATAAAAAGCTGGTCTAAGTGAGAATGCTTCAGGAAACTTTGCCTCTTTGAGCACAAGAACATCAGGTATCTTCACGATACTTCACACTCTGTATTTGCTCAACACCGTTACACCTTCACCATGAGATTTAACTTTCCTCTGTCCCACCAAGCACTCTCCTGAAATTATCTACAATCTTCACTGCATGTCACTTGCCATTCTCAATAATGCAGTCCCCAATGTCCAGCTGCCTGTGGCTCAGTTCCAGTCCATAGGTGTTTTCCATCCAACATACTACATCTTTCCTAGACACGACAGAGATGGAGGTTCAAGCAGCAAACACTATCCAAACAGCAAGAATTTTCTCTCTCCACATTTCCTACTGGGTCAGGCAATGTTTGGGAGGTAAAAAATTTCTGTAGTGCCTAGACTATCCTAAAGCATGGTGACAAGCAAAGAGACAGATTTGTGTACAGAACAGACACCTAACCTGCTAATTCCCTTAATAGTTTTTGATATCGAGAATTTGTCATACATTTAAGGCATTTTTAACAAAGAAATAAATATAAATTATGTTCCTGCACAACCAAGTTTCTTTTTGTCTGCCTTTAAGTTCGTTGTTGCAGTTTTGTTCTTCTTTGGACAAATCACTAACATAATTTTTTTGTTTGCTTGTCAATGAACTGGAATGAAAAACAGCTCAAAAGATTAATTTCTGCTTTTGGTAACAAAATTCTGAAATAGGCCAAGATTAGAAAGCAACTTATGGGTTGTTTTTTATTCTAATTAAATATCACCCTAATGCAATTTCATTCAAACCTATTGGTGCAGAACAGCCACTTCCCCCCACCTTGTTTTGTTTTTCCTCTTCCTGACCCTCAGCCATGATAACTCCGCCTTCCAGCTGAAGTGATAATAAAACACAGCTCTGTAATTCCAAATGTATCTCCTATTCCAAGCAGATGCTTCTTGGTTTAGTGATTTGACTAATAAGATCATAACTGGCTGTAAAGTATTTTTCCTCCTCATTTTCCTTTTAGTCACAGGGAGTATTTGGAAAAATTGGACAATCCAAAATAATTTTGATAGCCAAATCACCCTCCTTTGTCACTGCTTGAGGTCTTTAAGCTCTCATATACATCTCTTTTATCTTGCACTTGAGCAAATTCAGCAATGCTTCCCAAAACCACACTATAATGATTCCCATTACCTTAATAAAAACCCTTCCTTTCTGTAACTTTGTGAAGTCTCTGAATCCCTCCAAAAATCTAGACTGACATTTCTTTTACTTCATCTTGCAGTAAAAATGCTAGAGCCACGTTTTGAATTGTTCATGCTTTTTCCTCTTTTTTTCCTGTTCTTGTTTAATTTCTGCTTTCTTTTCTGCTCTCTAAATCAAATCACAACAAGACTCAGATTATGTGAATAGTCAAATAGATTGCACTCATATCAGCTTTATTTCATTAGAGAAAACTTATAATAGCACCCAGACTCTTTCCCTCATCACCTCTTTGAAGCATGACTTAATCAGGACTCACCACATGCACCAGAGCTACTGTCTAAAGGCTGTACCAGCCAATAACAAATATCACTGCAGTCACAGTCACCTGTTTCGTGTTCGGACTCAAGAGACAAGAAATGGGTGAATTCCACACTGCTCCAGTTAGTGCAAGGTGGGATCTGTTAATTAGCACCTGTTCTGATTGACAATGTTGAAGTCTCCTAGGCTTAGATCTGGAACGGTGTCACTACAGGTTTTGCCAAAAAGTTATACTGTGCTTAGCTTCATTCTTTTAACTCTTGGTCACTGGCAACTTTCCAATTACCAGTCTCTCCTGCAGCACTGTGACACTCAGAAAAATGTCTCTCCTCCCAGTTTTTCCCTTGTGACAATTTTCAGCCCATCACCATCATACATCTACCTCTCTGAGCAAATCTTCTCTCTTGAATCCATCTGTGGATTTTGCTAACAGTACTCACAGAAAAAAAATTATATAGCAATAAACTTTGTAATCTTAAGTAGTTCCTGATATATACAAAAGCTTACAGTCCAAAATACATCAGTCCCATCTGCACTGTGCAGATGCCTAGACCACTCAACATTTACTTTCCAGCCAGACTATAGCCTTTTTCATTCCTGGCTTACTCATTTTATTTCTCACCATTGTAACTCTTCACTTCTGGTCTCCTGTATATGATGTATTTTTTATAACTCTTGCAGATCTAACCTTTGTCCAGCAGCTAAGCTTGTTTTTTAAAATCACCCTAAGCTGCAATTGAAACATGCTTATTTTCACAGCAAACTTAGTCACTCAAAAATGGTTTCAAGTCTCCAGCATCAGAATTACAATAAAAATGCCTATATTATCTCTTTTCTTCCACACTGTTACCTGAAAGTCCTCAAGTTTAAAATTACATTGAATTCACTCATACTTAATGTCCTACAAATACCTTTAAGATTTTTCCAGGTGCTGTCTGCAGAAAAAATCTGCAGAGTGGCACCATTTATTAACCTCTGTTTACTGATTCAGCAACAGCAGTAAGTGTTCAGATGCTTACTTCCTACATTGAAATAAATTAATAGATTTACTCTCAGCTCCACCGCTTTAACACAAATCACAAAGCCTGACCTGAGTATGTAGCATCTCAGGAGAATCTATAACACGGAAAAAAACAGGAGATGAGCTGGCTTTTCTCCAAGAGGAAAGCTAAGTGCCAAAAGAACAGGCAATATTACCAGTATTAACATGTTTATTGCTTTTTTTTTTTTTCCTCAGCTCTGCCCAGGATCTGCTGGATATAGCTAAGGAAAAGCTGCTGCACAGATTCAGGCTTGACTCCATTACTCTGGATTTATTTCTCCACTTCTAGTTGCAGTACTGTTAAAAAGACACTTTGGGTCACTCAGATTTTATACTTGCTGGCTTAAAATCTAAAGGAACACCTGCTCTTTAAGGACAACTCCTGCACAGAAAAGTCTCCTTAGGCACAGCAGACCCCCATAATCCTGCAGACATTAGCAACAAAGACCATGGTAAAACCAATTAGAAGCCAGACTGGTCCAAGTCCTCAGCAGAAGAGGCTGCATGGCTCTAGAGCACAGCCTCTGCTGACTAACACAGGAAGTCATGCTACACAAAATTATGTGACTAAAACCATTTGCTAATTTGTTTTAGTTAGTTCTTTATCATCGAAAAAGTACTATTATATATTCTCTTTTATTCAAAAACTGTGTTCACAACTTCTGAAAATATGCTGTTATTTCACCACCCTCACACAGAAGTTTTACTCGTAATAAAGCAAGAAGAGACTTTTGAAGACTCCGCATGGTTTGAAAAAGAAACTTTTATATTTAAAATTCTAATTATGCCATTAGATAACTTAAGACCATTCCAGAAGACCTATTATTACGTACTGTGCACACAGCATAAAACTGGATTTCAGCTCAAAAACAAAACCATCAAATTCAAACAGAAAAGGACTGCCTGTGAGAGTGGCACTATAAATATATTTTAACCACAGACATCATGATGGCAGTAAGTCTTGAGACAATAAACCAGTCTGTCTGCCATCCAGCCCTCCTTTTCTCCTGGACATCCCAGCAGCAGTACTAGTTAGACAACTCTGGTTAGCATAAGACTTAGAAGGAAATGACACAACATGTTAAAATGTTTCATGGTTATGTGACAACAATAAGTTTCAAGCATCCAGAATATGGATTTCATCAGATCTGCAAACAAAGTCTATGTACTCCTTAAATTCTCTAAGGCACCTACACCCCCAGCCACTTTTACCACACTGTGAACCTTCACCACCTAACTTAGTTTAGCACTGTACATTCAGCAGAAGGAAACAAGCTCTTCAAGAGGGCGATTTCTAAGGAACTACATATGAGTCATACCAGGTCACAAGAAGAGGCATTTAGACTTTAAATGCTGTACTCCTGGCCTAAGTTGTAACTATTCAACAAAAGCTCTTAGAAAAGCTAAGGTAAAAAAGGTAATAACAAAAGCTTTGTAAAGCATGTGATGAGTCCTGACTACCTTTGGTGAATTTGTACCCTGTGATGTTGCTCAATGTAGTCAGTGGGGAAATTCTGCATTTTCCTACAGCACTGACAGCCTTTCACTTGGTTAGCTCTGAGACAGTTCGTGGTTAGAAAGTTATCCAGTCCTAAAATCTGAAAAGTAGGGCTCGGGACAGAAGCCACATACTCATTACTACTGCATACGATTCAATAAAACAGCAGGAGAACACATCTTTGTAAATATTTTTCCAGATAATAATAGAAAATCCTTACAAGTGATTCCAAACCTTTTCATGCTTAAATGGTATAAATCTGAAGTAACTCCACTGGAATTCATGGAGCTCCAGGGCTGTAAAATCTGTATCAGTGATCAGAGACTCCAATTTATTCCTTTTTTTGGCATACCTACCAACTTTTCTTTATGTATCCAACTAAACTGCTAGGTCTAATTTAACCAAGAGAATAAGCATTATTTGAATTTATAGGCTAAATGATTGCATGTCCTGGGAAATACTTCTAGCAGGTGCACTTTCATCTAAAGCAGATTTAGCTGGGGCATCATTGCAAAGATTGTTGGCACCTGGCTCTTTATCGTATAACAAGCTTGTAAGAGTTATGGCAAAAGAACAAATCAGTTTTGGAGCAGACAATGTGCATTAGACTCTGGGTATGTGTAAACCAAATATATCCAGCTGCATTCTAGGCATTAAAGAGTTATATATACCCACTGGAAGTGTACCATGGTTCTGGCAGAAGTTCAAGAATCTCTGAACTTATATAACCCCCAGAAGCCTTGTTTAATAACCAAAGTGGATGAAAAAAGGGTTAGCATATCAGTCAGTTTTTGTTCTTATATAACAAGGCTTCTTTAAGCATGAATAACTGAATTTTCACTATGAAAACTATAAATTACCTTCCAAAGTCAAAAACTTGCAGAAAAGCCACACTGGAACAATCTCAGGGAAAAAAATCGGTCTAAAAGGCAAAACAGAAAATTAATTAATTAAACAAAGAGAAAAATACCTAGTCATGGATTTAATATCAAATGTATTTGAGAAGGGGCATAACTCCAAGAGTTATTCAGAGACTGTGAAACTTATAGCAGGCAGAAAATAATTAAATACAACAAAATACAACAGCTAATTTTTGCATCCAGTAAGTTAACAAGTAATTTTGGTATAAACTGTCCATTCCCAGTACATCACATTCTGTGCTGAAAACTCATGACTCTTTTAATATCTTCTTTATTTCACAGAAGTTAGAAGAACTGATGCAGCACAGGTTCTGATATTAATTACTATCTTTTGTTTTGCATTATTCCAGAGATTGAAGTGGCTTTGAGAGTAGAATCAGCCCTTGTTCCTAAAATGGAAAATCTTCATAGCAGGCACTACACACCCGAGACAGAGACAAATTAATTTCACAAGATACATTCACAACTATAATAACCCAAGCACTGTTCTGTAGCAGATCTCACCAATCCCTTACTCAAACATCCTGGGAGGCCTGGGGGCCTGGCAGCAGTCACCTGCAGGGATCTGAGTGGATTCAGCTCCTTTGAGTTCAAAGTGTTCACTGCTTCTTTCTTCTGGATCTTTTGACTTTCTTCCCAGTTTTTGTTTTTGAGGCTCACTTTAGTGATGCTTCTCTCTCAGCTGTTACACTACTTTTGCTATCTTCCTAAGGACATTTTCCCCCAATTTCCTGTTCTGTTCCCTGTGTCACATATACAGCACACAGCAGCACCTATGCTTGACTCTGCAAGAGAAAAATGCTGAAGAGAAAGGTTCTTACACAAACTGTGACCCACGTCAGCTACCACCCATTTGCCCCACCTTCTTTGAAGGCCCTCCTTTAATAAATGAAACTATTATCAATATCAAGGCCTGTGTCTGTGCCATTTAAGGCTTACTGGGTGGTGTCCAGTAATGCAGCCAACATTTCTTGGTGGCTGAGACACAAGCATTTAAGACTCCAGCAACTGTGGGTGACTGGCCACCCAAAGAAAACCATACTATTGACATCCTTCTTCCAATTCATTCCACTATTTGCCGCTGTGATACACAGCTATCAAGGCCATTCTGGCTGCTTCCATAGCATTTCTGGTAGTTATTGAAAATCTGTGTGTTCTACTATATCTTTTACATGAGACAATTTCATATCAGTTGCATTTGGGGTTATATTTTGATGCTGGGTACAGTATTTAATGACTAATCAACCAGAAAACACAGGTGGTTTATACAAAAAAAGCATCCAGTAACTGCTACATTGGAGTCAGTAAACACAGTTTGATTGGAAATGTCATTAATTAAATCAGATTCACACGTTGTTCTGAAACACAGACATCTTTTTCACATGCATCCTTTTCATACATAAGCTAATGCTGTTTTCTTATACTTCTGCAGAGTGATCTTAAAATGACACACCAGGCAATCATTTAACTGAGAACTTGATCCTGGATAAAAGTGAATAGTTTCCATCAAGTCTGTGCTTGCCACTCTTTATCCATAGCTGAATCCAACACAATCCTTCTGATCTCAGTGGGGAGGACTGTCTCCACCTCAGCGCATCTGCTGCGAGTGCTGTTCGTAACCAAGAACAAGAGAGTTTGGTTTGTGCTTTTCTTTTTACTTTCTATCCTTTCAGTACTTTCAATAACATTAGATCTTTCCATTTGTGGATTGATTTTTTTTTTTCCCCCAGACAGGCAACATATCCCCTATGAATCAGTGTTCCAGCACTGTGGCTTGGCTTCTGTTCAGTTAGGAGGACTTAGAGATCTTGTACAACACTGTGGGGGCTCCAGCATTCGTGCTACTGAGCTCCCTGTTTCCTGCTCCTCTCAGTGCCATGGCCAACAAGTTGGATCAGCCAAACTTCATATATGAAGCAGCTGTGTTTAGAATAGACAGAAAAGATGTGTCATGTAGCCTAAGTATTAAATATAGGACAAGTTTAAGTGCCTCTTTTTAATTTTATTTTCATATTTTCAATATCTTTTCATGCAGCTTTCATACCTTGATCAATATGTGCCACTCTTTATCTTTTATTTAAATATGTCCTGGATTCCAACTCCTTTGTCAAAATGTCTTTTCAATTGGGAATTATTACCTTTCCTGCTAAACTTCTCATAGGTGTGTAAGTTTAGTCAGGTGTGTTGTATCTTTAGTGCTACACTAGTACCAGCAACTAAAGGAAACCCTGAAATTACAAGTTTGAAAGTACTTGCACTCAAACAAGGCCAGAGATTCTATGCTGTTTATCATTTTCTCTGTCCCAGTCAGGCTATATTTTGATTTTTCTGCAAAGTAAAAGTCAAGTCCTCCGCTTCATGATCTTTTCCATTCATTTGAATTTGAAAAATAAGCATGTTTTTCTTGTCTTTCTTCTCCTTTTTAGATTTAGCTAGTGGGGCTGGTCTACTTGACATTTCTAAGAAGTCTCAGCCCCTGAAGTTCTCAGCATGTGTTTTTTTTCCTTTGGCTCTCTGTTACTCAGTCTCCAATATTTCATTCTGCCAGGTGCAACAAGCATGCTACTTTATCCATCTTTTGAACATTTGCTTCTAATGTATGCTCGGCTACCTGGTGGTGTGTAGCTGACACTGTCTTTAACATGCCTTGAATCCATCTGTCTGTTGGACCATATGGTTGTAATTTATTTGGCAGCCACGCTCCTAATCGCAAATGGAGCATCCTTGAGTCTCTTCTATTCCAGGAGATTCAGTAGTTCCTCATTCCAGCATTAGGATTATTGGGAGATTCATTTCTCAGCATTTCCCTTGCTTCTTTACAACCTCTTTCAGAGCCATCCTCAGCATTCAGCAGTTCTCCCTGGGGATGTCCAGCAATGCAAAGCCTTGTGCAAACCCTAATGCCAGACACAATCATTTATAATTTTTCCTGTGACATACAGACCCAAGTCATAGCCAGCTTCTGTCAGAGAAACATCTGTCCTTTCGTTGTCTGAGCAGCTGTGCTGGCTGTCTTCCTGTAAGTTGGAAATACTTCAGTCAATTGGTGAAACTATTATAAATTTGGGATAGGAAGGGTCCATTTCACAATCTGCTCTACAGTCTAGACATCCTCTTGTGAGTTTATTACTTTTGCATGTGACTGGTGGTCATATATGTTATGTTCCTAACACAAATCTCTACATCTTCACTTATGTTAGACCATCATGTAGCACTTGGTAGTCAAGGTTTTTATCATTCCTGAATTTCCCCGAGTATAAGCATGTCAACAACCTGATATATGTGTGTTTAGGCATTGCTGAGTTTTTATGTGTCAATTCTACTCCTGACACCATACCACTTTCCATCTCAAACTTTCCTTCTAAGTCAGAGAAGGTCAGACCTGCTGTTGCAATACTGTCTTGCCCAAACTGTCTGTCCTTTCTCGAGGTGATGGAGCAGGCCATCCTTTAAAGACTTACAGCCTTGAATGCTGAAGCTGAAGGAGGTGTGCTATTTGCTGACTGCACACCCTTTTCCTACAGAGCAAGAGCTGGTGCCCCACTACGCAATCTGAAACAGGATCCCAGCAGTGGCTGATCCACCAAGGCATCTTTTAACGCTGCCACCTGTCAACCTGAGCATGAAGTAACAGCAACTTTCCCTGGATCATTTTGCTAATACTTACAGTCCTTATCATATACCCCACAGGAGGTATTCCCCCTCCATTGTAATCTGGGCCACCAACAAACCAACCAACACACCCTCTAGTTTTTGGCTTTGTCACTTTAACAGCAGCATTCAAAAAGAGTAGTTTCTGTGGTTTTGGTTTGGACAGGAAGCCCTCATAGCCTTCCATTGCTTTTTCTTCATCTAGTAACAAATTGAAGACAGAGACAATGATGGAGATAGATCCTGACCTCCTTCACTCTGTTCAGTTGAGGCAGCGGCCACTTGGTTAGCCCAGAGTTTGATGTGTGACTCTTACAAGCCTTTCCTGACAGCAGATGCATCACCAGGTGTGTCACAGCTGCCCCTTCACATGCCATAGGTGACCAGATGTGAGGTATATACATTTGAAGCATGAATTGCTAACTTCCAGTTATTTCCAATATATTTTCTAGCACTGTATGAAGAGATAACTGCTCCTATTTCAAAACAAAGTTATCTTGACGCTTCCACCTTTCCTACATTCAGAGAAGGGAACTGTGATCCTTCAAACCTCTAGTCCTGCCTGGGAGCTTATCTTTCTCACTTCACTTAACTTTCTAGCCCACCCAGAAATGCCAAATCTGATGCCAAAATGATAAATGTAGGTAGTGGGCAATCAACAGCTGAGATAAAAAAGTCCATCCTCCAACAGACAAGCTTTACTGGAACATATACAACTATGCAGAGCTGGGCAGTGAAATGTAGCCTCTGTTAATGAACTCTCACCAGTCTGTTGTCCAGATGTCCTGTGAGTCATAAGACTCTGAAGATGGTCTACAGCAGAGGTCATGCAGATTCAACTCCTTAAAGTTCAAAGCATTCACAAGTTCAAAGCATCCCTAACTCCTCTGTTCTGGTCACCTTTTACAATTTTTTTTTCCAGTTCTTTGTTTAAAGCTGGTAATGCCTCATCTTACCTCAGCAGTCACTTTTCCTCCCTGAGCTGTTGCATTCCTTTCTTTATCTTTCCAAGGAGGCTTTTTTTTGCTTTTCTTATCTCCTGTTTTGCTTATAGAGTCTTAGATAAAGCAATGGCACCAGCTGCTCTTGTTCTTTAGGAGATGGGGAGGAGGGTTCAACCATAAAATAATTATGTCAGCTGTTGCTTGTGCTGGCTACAGGCTACTTGGCCTGCAGTCTACTGACTTAAATTATAGACTAATTGAAATTTAGGTTTTAGTTGTTTAAATCTAGTCACACTAACTCATCACTAATAATTCTTTGTTTCTTCAATACATCAACAGATATCAATGACTTTTAAAGTCCAAGCAATTTGTGCCTATGAATTCTGCTTATCTGTTTTTCTGTTGAAGTATTTAAAATATTCTTGCTCTACAGATGCAAAATTTTCCTTCATATATAACTGTCATATCATCAGGGTGCTTTATAACTATTTCTTGCTAGCATTTAATCCAGTTCAACTAATGTAAGTTTCATGGACTTTTCTAGGATCATCCCCATATTTGCTACTATTCTCTTCCATTGTGTTGTGGTTTTAATCAGTGGCAGTTTCAATCCAGGTCATGTGTTATTGCAGGAACCTTTAACCATATCCTCATTACCGGGTGTCTTCACATTTCCTAGGTGCTCTCACAGACTCCTGGAGGCATTTTAACATTTCCTTTGAAAAACTGTTCCTTGACATAATTCCGTCTTTATCTGACACAAGTAAGATCAATGTAGTGAACTCCCTGACAACTTCTGAAGAGGGGACCTATACTAAGAAATTATTTAGGTTTTTGTCAGCCTATGCATCTGCCATAAAATTTGTTAATTCTTCAAATGCTGGCAAAAACCATCACTTCCTTTATAGGTTTGATGTTCCTGATATACTTAAAAATTTCTTATTGTTTGTGCTGATGTCTCCATAGAGTGATTCACTATATCCCATTTAATTAGGGAAAAAAATGAGGCTTTAATTAGTATGCACTCCAGACAACACAAGGAAACAATTCAAATATGTAAACATATGTTAAAAACTATGGAAAAAAAGAACATGACTAGAAACTGTTGGCACAGATTTACCACAGGCAAATTCTGCCAAACATGATGGCTTTGTATGGTGAAATGATCGGCACAGCGGGCAAGAAGAAAGCAGTAGGATAATTTATACCATGACTTTACCAAGTTCTTTCTTTTATGATCATCTGTGGCCAAGTTGGTGAGATATTGGATGGATAAGTGGATGAGGAAGAGAAAATAGTCTGGACTGCCAGGCTAAAAGTGTTGTTATCAGTGGCACAAAGCCCAACCAGCAGCTTATTACCAGTGGCACTCCTTAGAGATTGATACTGGGGCCGATACCTTTCGTGAAAGACTCAGAAGACTCTCAGTAAATGCAGAGATGAGATCAAACTGAGTGGAACAATTAGTATGCTGCAGGTAGAGCTGCTGTGCAGAGACTCCAACAGCTTTGAGAAAACAGCTGGCAGGAATCTTATGAAGTTCAGAGAAGCCAAATGCCAAATCTTCCAATGTAGATGAAACAATGCTATGCAATAGTACAAGTTGTGTACAAAAAGGAAGTGGTAAAAAGAGAAGTTTTGCCAAAAAGGACTTTGGTGTCTTGCTAACCATCAACACCATCAACATGAACACCATCAACACAAGTCAGTCTGTTCAAGCAGGAGTGTAGCCAGCAGGTTGAATCAAGTGATTCTTCCTCTGTTTGGCATTGATAAGGTCATGTCTAGAGGACTATGTCCAGTAGGGGTTGGCAGGCCAAGAGAAACATGGACATAGTGTGCAAGGCCAGTAAAGGGCAGTCAGTCTGGTCAGGGCTAGAGCATAGGACACATGAGAACAGGATGAGAAACCTGATTCAATCTGCCTAGACAAAGGCACACTGGAGCATTTTACTGCTATCTTCAGCTCCCTGACGGGACAGTACAGAAGAGATGCAGCAACTCTCTTCGTAGAGGGGAAAGGTGACCAAAGGCAGAAGGCACAAGTTGGAACATACAAAATTCCTGTTAAATTAGGATATCCTGCTATTAGGATAACCTCTTCTACTACAGGGGCATTCAAACACTGGACCAGGTTGCCCTGAGGGTTTATGGACCCTCCATCTTTGGATATATTCAAAACTTAACTAGGCATTGCTGGATAAGTTGATCTCTTTGGGCTTCCTTCAAGACTTCATTCCAACCTCCATCTGTAAATGGTACACATCCACCCTGGTAAGTCCCAGGCTGCTTCCTCTTTCTTTGAGATTTTTTTTTGCAATCAAAATTTCCAAATGACTCCTGCTCCTGCAACATGAAATTTTTTGCAATGACAACTGTGCTAGAAATAAACTGCAAGGGCTGAGATGGTGTACCCCATTAATAAGATACAACAGCTTCTGTAAATCAGATGATTTCTCTGAATCAGAACCTGGGAAGCTTCTCAGCAGCTGTTTGTTATATATAGCACATACATATATGGTACCTAAGCTGAAGGTGGCTCAGGTATGTCTTCTCTAAAGCAATTGTATTTCATAGCTGATATTTAAGTTTAACCTGCATCCTCTCCCATTATTGGTAATCAGTAGGAGGAGGGTAGTAGAATAGTGACATAGTTTTAGGAATTCTCCTTCCCATAGATCAGATCACATTCAGATGTCTTGTCTTTTGAAATTTTTCTCTCAGGCAGCCCAGCATGACTGCTGAGTGATTCTGAATTTTCACTCTGGTAATTGAGATCATTGACTGTTGTGTTCCATCCATTGTCCCTCTGCTTCTAAAAGAGGAGACAGTGACACTATGTAGCCCCTATTATTTACACAAGCTGGGCTGGGTTTTTTCTCCAGCATAAATTATATTAACAAAACACCTGTTAATTCAGCTACACTTTTGAAGGGAAATAAGTAGATTTGCCATTTATATTTAGACTTATGCATTGTCCAAAACAAAACAAAAAGCTATCCACTTCTCAAGTCCCTTTCAAGTTGGCATTACAATTAACTGAAAAATTGTCTCCTGACTAGGAGAAGGGATAGAAGCTAACCAAATAGAGTAAACAAGTAGCTTTCTCTGCAGTGGAGCCAACCACCATCTGCTGATTTACATCTCCAGGGGGAAACCTTCCACTGGCATTCTTTGATGTCTTTTAAAGACTGCAGACTTCTTTTTGGCAAGGTCCTTAAAAGGGCTTCTTTCCTCTACAAGGATTTTTATTTTTTCACAGAATGTTTAACACAGTGACTGTAAGACTTCCATTCCTTCATTCAATTTGGTAGAAATTGGTCAGACAAATATTAAGGCATTATGGTACCTTGTGCCTTCACAAACATAATACACATACAGGTATATGCCCATTGCCACATTAAGCAAGCAAAATAAAGATATCTTCACAGGAGCACACAGAAAAAGGTTCCACAAATAACTCTCATCCTCAGTACTTTCATTATATAATTTCTTTCAAACCATAATTAGAGAGCAATTATTAATAATTCATATGAGCAGACTACCAACCAACTACTAACAGAGATGGCTCACAACCATAGTATGAAATTCCAGAGGAAAAAAAAAAGGAAGTAAGGTAAATCACCACCTTTTATTTATGTTATTCATACTCTTCCAATTATGAAAATCCATTTCAGGGATGATGATCCCAGCAGGATTACAAAGAGTTTGTGTCAGCAATTCCAGCTGTTCCAGCCCTCCCCAACAAACACATACAGCCTCAATTAAGGAATGTTCCTTACAATCACCCCCATTTTCAGCTCCCCACCCAGTTGAAGAGGACTCCAGGCAGTAATATCATCCTCTGCCTCTATGACCAAGGACAATATAGGATAAGCCATAGCACCACCTGTGCATGCTATCAAACTCAAACTTCTATCTCTGCCTGCGAGGCAAGTATTAAAAATAGCTGAAAATATTGACAGGTCTAAGTCAAAAATTCATGGCAGGCTTCTTAAGCTGGCTGTGTTTTCACTCAGTAGCTTCCAATCTTCTCTGTGCCCATGCAAATAAGCAGCCCGTCACACTCATCCACCACCACATCTTCCCAAGCATCTGCTTGCTGCCCCAGCCTTTTGCCACTGATACCTCGAGATCATCCACCTCAGTCACTGGATACTGTGGGTGGTGACATCCACATGAACCAGACCTACTGCTGCATGGTGCTGAAAGGTTACCTTCTGTGTGTACAATGGAAAAAGCTGAAGGTCCTGAAGCCTGTTCCAGCAGTAAAACCTAAACTGATGGACAAACTGATACAGGGAATCACTGAAAATGTGTACTATGGACGCTGTCAAATCCGCTGAAACCCAGCTTGCATCTTTTTGTTTGTATTGATATCTATCAATCCAACTCAAGATTCAGTCACTGTGAAAGGATATTTGCAGGTAGATTTCCATGGTGTGACTTAAAATTGGCTTGGTTAAACTCAGGTGGGTTTTAGGCTAGAACAGGCATAAATTACTAGCATGATCTTTCCAACTGCCAGAGTAAAAAAAATTATATATTCTAAAGAATACTAATCATCTGAAAGAATTCTAAAATTATTCTAAGTGAAAATTATCATCTCTATGGGAGATGAAAGTTATAGAGGCAAGCTTCATTAAAATGCATAATTAGGTACAGGAAATACAAAAGACTGATCATAAAGCAGCACAAACTAAAGCCCTGAACTACTGAAAGTATTCCTGAAGGATTATCCCAGAGTCTTAAAAAGGTGATTTGGATTTGATCAGGAGATTTTAAACCCGTGAAGAAAATGAGTAAAATTTAGGCTGCAGTTATGCCAATGGGAGCTTGGTAACTTAAGTGTTGTAAGAAATGCTCTACATTTATAATATATAGGGAAATTTGCACATTGGTATTCAGGACAAAAGAAGTATATATCAAATTTAACTTATATTTATCTCTTTTTCTGTAATTTCATAGCATGAAAGGTGTTTTCTCTTCAACCTTCTGTCTGTCCATCAGCTCCCTGCCCCTCAAGTCAATATCAAAAGTTCACAAAATGACAGAATGTGTCAGATTGGAAAAGACCACAGTGGGTCATCTGGTCCAACCTCCCTGCTCAAGCAAGGTCATCCCAGGGCACATGGCACAGGATTGTGTCCAGACAGTTCTTGAGTATCTCCAATGACAAAGACTCCACAACCTCTCTGGGCAGCCCTTTCCACTGCTCAGTCACCCATCTTCATATTCAGGTGGAATTTCCTGTGCATGATTTTCTGCCCATTGCCTTGTGTCCTATTGCGCAGTACCGCTGGGAAGAGCCTGGCTCCATCTTCCTGACATCCTCCCTTCAGATACTGATTGACATTGATGAGGTTCCCTTTCAGTTGTCTCTTCTCAAGGCTGAGCAGGCCCAGCTCTTTCAGCCTTTCCTTGTAAGACACATGCTCCAGTCCCCTCATCAGCTTTGTAGCTCTCCTCTGGGCCCTCTCCAGGAGCTCCATGTCTCTCTTTTCCTGAGGAGCCCAGAACTGGACAGAGCACTCCTGATGTGGCCTCACTGGGTTTGAGCAGAGGGACAGGATCACCTCTCCTGACCTGCTGCCAGTGCTCTTCCAAATGTTCTGCATGATACCTTTGGCCTTATTGGCCACAAGGACACAGTGCTGGCTCACGGACAGCTTGCTGTCCTCCAGTGTGACATGGTCTCCAGCAGGTTGGCCCCCATCCTGTGCTGGTGCCTGGGGTGCGCCAGGTGCAGGACCTGCATTTGCCTTTGTTGAATTTCAGAAGGTTCCTCTCTGCCCATCTCTCCAGCCTGTCGAGGTCCTTCTGAAGGGCTGCACAGCCCTCTGGGGTATCAGCCACTGCTCCCAGCTTTGTGCCATCAGAGAACTTGCTGAGGAGGAATCTCCCCCTTCATCCAAGCTATTGATGAAAAGTTAAACAATATTGGGCCTAGTGTTGATTTTTGGGGGACACCACCAATGACAGGCCTCCCTCTAGACCCCGTGCTGCTGATCACAGCCCTCTGGGATCTGCTGTTCAGCCCATTCTCAGTTCACCTCTCTGTCCATTCACCCAATTCACACTTCCTGAGTTTGCCTGTGAGGATGTTGTCAGAGACAGCGTTGAAAGCCTTGCTGAAGTCGAAGTAGAGAACATCCACTGCTCTCCCCTCATCCATTCAGGTATTTGATTAATTGTAGAATTCCATTCTATTTCCTTTGAGAAATCTAGGGCAAGTAATAAAAAGAAGCTGCACTGTTGTATTTGTACCTCAGTGCATGTTGCTGTGTTATTATTCTACTCTTTCTTCCCATGCATTCACTTTCTAGCATATGATAGGCATCTGTGTCACCATGAATGCAGCTCTTAGGACACTGACACAGTCTTGTTTTGCAATGTGCCTACCATATTCTAAATGTTTTTTAAAGTGTGAATGATAATATTGTACAGCCATACCTGACAACTTTATCTTAAATCCTTACCATCTATGAGCAACCATACAAGTCTGGGGAGTTAGCAGCGAGTTTGGTGAACCAATGAACATAAGTACAGTCTTTAGTTTAGCTTTTTACAGAACTGTAACTACAGTCAGGGCTCAGCTGAAAACATCTTTGACTGTCAAACTAAGACAAAACCTGGAGAAGTTAGCTCAGACAACAACAGTTCCAAACGAGAGACTGCAATTAAAGGCTCAGATACCATTTCTCAGACTAAATTAAATGCTACAAAGATAATTGGGAAAGGTTACGATACAACCATTTATTATACATAACATGTTAGTATTTATTTCCACTTTCATTTTTTTCTTACTGGAATAACAGTGATGCAGTTAAACAGAGCATGCTCTATAGACAGTTTAGCTGATCCTGCAGATTTTTTCACTGGTAATATCACTGCCTATCACATTTTGGGGGTTTAGAACCACTTTTATAAAACTACTATTTGTCTAGTTTGAATTTATTAATTTCATTTCCCAGACTGACTTCTTCAGGACATTTCAGTAAGGAAAGGCTTCTTTTTAAGGAGCTAAACTAAAGTCCTTACTGTTGTCTGTATCACAGAAGCAAAACCACTGCATAACTCTCAAGAGCTCCCAGCACTGCATGGACAGCGATATGGGGGGACACCAAGTGAGCCTCAGGGTGCTCTTCTCTTGAGGCTGTGCTGGAGGTGCCAGGAGCCAGGAGGCCCTGCACGTACTCACATCACCTCAGTAACACAGCAGCTTTTTACTTTCCCTGGGCTACACACTCATATTGTACTCCAAAGTAGACTTTTCTGAGTGCCATTTTGCTGTCAGCTTCTCATGCAGATGCACCCCAGCTGGGACCAAGGTTACCACCAAGTAGGACTGCAGCAGCAGCATTAGGTTGGTCAGTGGTGCTGGCACTCACGACATTCCCATAAAATGTTGCATCGTCTCTGTCACAGCCCATAAATCCTTGCAAAGCACATGCACATCTGCACTGAGCTCAGAGTACATGCTTAGATGTTACAGGACTGCCTCTTCACAGTGTTACACTGGATAGAGAGATGCTGTATTTGATTTTTTTTTCCTTATACTCAGCCAAGAGATGTGTACCCTGCCAGTTGTTTAATATTCTGTCTTAATGAGACTATTTCTATTTTTCACTAAAAGTGAGCAATTCCAACCTGCTGCAGAGTTGCCTTTTTCTATTACATACATATATTAGGTCTAATTTGCAAGTATATATAAAAATTCTTTGGGGATGAAAATCGTGCTTATCTTAAACTACACTGTACACTCTACATAAAATATTTTTCTAAGAATTGGTGTGTACTTCCCTGCCCATCATTTATTAATAGGCTTACCATCTGCATTCATCTTTAAATTCCACCAATTAATATTCTCAAGCCTAGAAACACTGTGGGTACAGTTTTCATAATGTGCAAAATCTGATATGCAATTCATTTTACACTGAGGAATTTAACCCAATACCAAAGAGATTGTAAGAACAGATTTGTTGCAAAGACTTAAAATAAATTGATTTAGTTGGATGAGACAACTTTCACAGGCATTCATTTAAACACTAAACTTCACTAGCTGCACAGAGTTAACAAATGTGCTACAAAGCTCTTCAACTCCCACACAGACTGACTCACACAAGATAACAAAACTATTAGTTCTTGAAAGAACTCTATATTTTTCTTTATTGTTCCAATGACTTCCCCAGTTTTGAGGGGCACAATTTCAGAAGTGTACGCTATAAAGAAAGTGATGTTTGGAGATGGATGGGTGACCAGGTTATAAATGAAAGAAAATAGCCCTGGTGACAAGTAGTTTATGTCACCACCCCAGCTGCAAAATTCATCCGAAACTCAGTAATTTATCTAGCTGTATCCATTATTTTTCCCACCAGCTAGCAGCCCACCCGAAGCAAGCACAACCATTGCTGCTCAGTTCCTTCTTTTCACCGCATCTCTCTCATCTCATTCTTTTTTTTTTGTTGCTGTCATTTCAAAACTTGTGCCACATGTCCTCGGTTAACTTGCCCACACTACTCATTTGTGGGTCCAAGTGCCATTTCATGTGACTCACATGCTTTCTTATAATACTTTTTAATCTCAATTCCTCCAGAGTGAAGGAGCTTTTTTTTTGTGATGGATCTATACAGACCTGTCAAATGTGAATTTGAAGTTGATGGCTCATAAATGTCAAATTTGGATCAGATATATCTTTGTTTTAATTTTGATTTGCTTCTAATTTTATTGATATCCTCAACAAGAGGACTTATAATTATTTCTAGGAACATTATTTCTTTGCTTTGTGTAATACATCTTGAATGTATTTTTACTTGCAAAGCAGGTAACACAAACCCAGACTTGTGTTTTCTTTCTGTTTTGTCTGAATTGGGTCCAAATACAGATAAGTAATGAAAACAAAATAACAAAATCCATGAGTCTTCTTGTCTTTTAGGCTGTGTCCAAGCTGGGGCACCTTGGAGTGCTTCCAATCTCCTTGGGCTGTAATACGCACTGCGGAAATTTGGATTTGGGCAAAGGGCAGGCACACACACCAGCTCCTTCACCCTGACATCCCCTGTTTTCCCTGCAGTGAAAGCCAGAACACATGAGTCAGATCTACCCATGATCTGAACCTTCAGGGGACTGTGACTGCAGGGGTGCTGCTGTACCACATGCACCAATTCATTTACACACAGCATTAGAAAAATAAACAAAATTATTGGACCATATGAGATATTCCCCCTTGTCCTACCACTACACACTCTTGTAAAAAGTCTCTGTCTTTCTTCTAGGCTCTCTTCAGGTACTAGAAGGCTGGAATAAGGTCAGCTTGAAGCTGTCTCTTTTCCAGGCTGAACAATCCCAATTGTCTCAGCCTTTCCTCATAGCAGAGGTGCTCCATCTCTCGAGTCATCTTGGTGATCTCCTCTGGAGCCACTCCAACAGGTCCATGTCCTTCCTGTGCTGGGGACCCCAGAGCTGATGTAGCACTGCAGGCGGGGTTTCACCAGAGAGGAGTAGGGCAGAATCCCCTCCCTTGACCTGCTGCACACACATCTTCTGCTGCAGCCCAGGACACAATTGCTTTTCTGGGGTGCAATTGCTGGGTCATGTCCAGCCTCTCACCCACCAGCACCCCCAAATCCTTCTCAACAGGGCTGCTCTGGATCTGTTATTCCCCAGCCTGTGTTGATACTGGGGGTTGCCCCAACCCAGGGGCAGCATCAGCACTTGGTCTTGTTAAACCTCATGAGATTCCCATAGGTCCACTTCTTGAGCTTGTCCAGGTCCCTCTGGATGGATTCCATTTTTCAGACATGTCAATCTCACCACTCAGCTTGGAGTCATCTGCAAATTTGCTGAGGCTACACTTGATCCCTTTGTCTATGTCATTAATAAAGATATTAAATAACACTTTTCCTAGTATGGTCTCCTGAAGGTCACCACTTGTCACCAATGTCCGTTGGACTTTGAGCTGTTGACCACCACCCTTTGTATGTGACTGTTCAGCCACATCCTCATTCACCAAACAGTCCATCCATCAAATCCATCCCTCTCCCATTTACAGAGAAGGATGTTGTGGGGGACTGTGTCAAAGGCCTTATAGAAGTCCAGATAAATGACATCTGTAACCCTCCCCTTGTTCACTGATGTAGTCACCCCAACATGGAAGGCCACTAGTTTGGTCAGGCAGGACTTGTCCTTGGTGAAGCCATGCTCAAGACAGTCTCGAGTCACTTCCCTGCTCTCCTGTGCCTTAGCACAGTTTCTAAGAGGATTTTTCCATGAAAAATTTTACTGTGAGTGTGATGAGGCACTGTGAGTGTGGTGAGGCTGCCCAGAGAAGCTGTGGCTGCCCCATCCCTGAAAGTGTTGAAGGCCATGTTGGATGGGGCTCTGAGCAACCTGATCTGGTGGAAGGTTTCCCTGTCCATGTCAAGGGGGTTGCAACTAGATGATCTTCAAGATCCCTTCCAAGGCAAACCATTCTATGATTCTGTGATTCTATGGATTGTCTTGCACAGGTATCTCAATGAGAAAGTCAGAAACATCAAAGAGAAGCCCAGAATAAATAAGAGAAAGCCTGCTGTTTTCATAAAAGAAAGGACAAAAAAACTGCTCAAGTAAAGGTTTGTGGGAAACCAAAAGAGAGAGGACTGGAAAGTGGGCTCCAGAAAAAAGCTGGGCAGAGGAAATCAAGTGCCAGTCAGGTACAGAAAGAGCTCATGATATGTCTGAAATGTGTAAAGGGCAAAAGGATGGAAGAAAGAGAAGACTGAGCATCTGAGTTTAGATCAAATTTTAGTTTAGATAGTGATGTGAATTGCTCACATCTGATTATGGAAAATCACAGAAAGGGAAGGAGGGAATGCAGCAGGTTTTTTGATCCATCCTGCCATCAAGAATGGCAATTCTTGGATCAGTTTTGAAGAGGATGAAGAGAAACAAACAAAAGTCTGTGCTGATCTGTACATTGATATGTAGAAATAAGATTAACTGCAGCTACCACTTGATCTATTGATTAGATGCCACAAGATGATGAACTGCGAGCTAATGGCAAGCTATTACCCAATTCAGTCTAGGAGCAGTGGAGTAAATCAATACATAACAGATATCTGACTTTTAGTGCTGGTTTGCAGAGAGGAAAACCTGCAAGTTACTACATTCTTTTAGGTATGTAAAATACAGATATGCACCTTAGGAATTACATTTGGGTCTTAGATTTCATAGGACAATTAAATGTTTTTTCTTCAGTGGACTGACTGTACCATCATTATTGCATCCTTAATCCCAGAAGTATCAGCAGCTTCATTGTTCAAGCTACAAAATGGATTTCTGCCTCAGAAGTAAAAGGAGGGAAGTTTCTACAGGAGATGCAGATAATACCTGGAACTTTTCCATTACTGGAACAGCCAGCTTAAGTCAACTGTGGAATTCTCATTAAAATTCTGGAGCACAAGGCTTTCATCCTGTTCCTTATGCAGAGATTAGACCTTCCTGCCCTTTAAACTTAATGAATTTTGACAATGTTCGTGATATTATTTCTAGAAGATGGAAGAAGAATATTTTTGCAGATGTCACTTTGAATATTTGGAGTGTTGTAGCACTCTCAAGTTGAAAACCCAAACTGTAGGATCAGCAATATCAGTGACCAGATGTCATATACTTCAGTATATGGCATGAGGATGAGTATGATATTAGTGTCTCTCCAGATATAAAAACTCATTGAGGTGATTATAAAAGCTTTTAAAAGGAAGATATCAGTTCAAAGTGCAATTACTTAAAATTAACATGTTTCTTTGAAAAAACAACGTAAAAACATGGGCACATTGCAGCAAGACCAATGAAGGGTCATCAATACGGTTGGGAGCTGGAGAAAAAGACTTCAAAAGACAGGATGAGAAACCTGAATCTGTTCTACCTGCAGAAAGAAGGCTCAGTGGAGCATCGTACAGCTGTCTTCAGCTACTTGATAGAAGAGTACTGAGAAGGTGTAGGCACTCTCTCCTCGGAGGTGAACAGTGATGCAACCAGAAGCATCAGACACAAGCTGAAACATGCAAAAAAACTTCCATCAAAGATTAGAAAAACCTCTGTCACTGCAAGGGTGGTCAAGTGCCGGACGAGGTAGCCCTGAGAAATTATGGCTCCTCCGTATTTGAAGCTGCTCAGACTTTGAGTGTATATGGCTCTGAGTCATTTGATCTAATTGGACCTGATGTTCACAGGCTCTAATTGAGCCTGCTGACACTGTGTACACAGACTTCTCTAGTAAGTAAATCCAACAATTCCCTGTCTTTGAAGTAAAAGAGTATTGTTCGTGTTATAAACCAGCCCCCACTGTCTTCACCAAGCTCCCTATATTTCTAATACTGAGAAATTTGCTAAAAAGCAGTTCTGCATTCAGCTTATCCAATATCTCCACAGTTTCCAAAAGCTTAAACTTACCCCCACCCCATCTTTCTTGTCTCATGTTTGAAGTGTATCAGCCTTTATAGTTTCTCCTCATAATGAAACTACTCCATCCTCTTAATCATCTTAGCTTTGTACCTTCTCCACACTGTCCTTGATATGCAGAGACCAGAATGGCATTCAGAATCCTCTGCCTTATTCTGAATAATCTTTCTGATGATTTCCAACATTCTGTTGGCTATTTTTGCTGCTTCGCATCAATAAAAATTAATATTTGATTTCGTAATGAAATCAAAAATTATTAATCCCATCATGCCATGTACTGGTCTTTCTGAGCTACACTGCAAGTTTATTTATTTATCTCAGCCTCAGTCATAAATTCATGGAATGGTTTGATTGGAAAGGACCTCAAAGATCACCCAGTTCCAACCCTTCTGCCATGGGCAGGGACATCTTCCACAAGACCACGTTGCTCAAAGCCCCATCCAGCCTGGCCTTGAACACCTCCAGAGATGGGGCATCTACAGCTTCTCTGGATAACCTGTGCCACTGCCTCACCACCCTCACAGTAACGAATTTCTTCCTAATACCTAATCTAAGACTACCCCCTTTATATAAATATATAAATATATAAATATATAAATATATAAATATATAAATATATAAATATATAAATATATAAATATATAAATATATAAATATATAAATATATAAATATATAAATATAAATATATATATATAAAATACTGTCATGTTTTGAATAAGCTTGCAAGTTTCTCATGAAAATGAGCATGTCTTCTATGTTATTGTGATGTGCCCACAATACTCTTGAGCATCCTTCATGCGTGATAGGCAGGAATGAGAATAGCAGGTATAGTATTAAGCATGAATCGCGGCACTCTGGGGCTAATAACAAGAAATTTTGTTACCAGTTGGTTTACTAATACCCAGAGATTAAAAAAATAGGGGTTTTTAACTGATTATATGATTGATCCTAAGCAAAGGCATCAACACTGGAGGTGATATTGGTATGACAAATCATGCAATTTAGGATTAACTGGATAATGCAAAAAGAGGATTGTCATTACTGCCATTGGCAGTACTGTCAACAGTAAATTCTAATTTGGAATGCTGTGCATCAGCTTGGTGACCAATTTTCACCAAAAAAAGAAGGGACAAAGGCTGGGATTGTCAAAAAGAACTATCAGGGGTGGTGGGGGGAAAGAGTCAAAGAGCTCAGGTTATTAACCCAGCAAAACAAAGTCTCAGATGAGATACAATTTCTCTCTAGGTATATAAAAGGACCAACATCAGGGCTGAAAAGAGCTATATAAATCAAAGCAGAACACCAACACAAATAGCCATGAATAAATTTACATCAGAAATTGAAGACCAGAACCAGAAGAAAAGGGATAGTGGGTTGCTACAGGAAGATTTAATGTTCAGTCAGTTACGAAAAATTGCTCAGTCTCTCCTAGATCATGCCTACTTACTTGAATGGCTCCCAAGAGCAACCACCTTTTCCATCTGGGGACAGCCTAGGACCTTGTCCCTTCACTCTGTCGTAACAACCGAACCTTTACTCTGTTTAGCAACCAAACAGAAGTTTCTGCTGGAGGTACTGGTCTCATAAAGAGGCCTCAACAAACAATAAACCTCTGAAATTCCAGAAACTAGATAGTGAGTGGGAAAAAACTCCCATAAAAGATTACGCAAAGATACAAAAGATTCAAAACAAGGTGGATATTTTTAGCTTTAGGGCTATAGATCTTTTCAGTCTGCAAAGTTGCTGTTGCATGTCTCTGCCATGAATTTGTTCCTCTCTTCCTGTCTCTAAAAGCAATGCCATGGAATTCTATTCAACAACAGATCTGTTTGGTCTCAGCTGGAGAACTTTAACTGCTTTTTAACAGCTCTTGAGAGAGTTTAGAGAGAAGGCATGTGCACACACATGCAGAAAAACAGTGTTGGAAAGTACCCTCTTGTGAAAGGACAGGAGCTGTAAGCCTGCCCTCCCTGGGGAGAGCATCTGACATCTGCTCACAGACACTGACAACCAGGACGTCATGAAGAAAGAAGCTCTCATGCAGTGCTATGACTTAGGTTCTTCCTTCCAAGGAAATGGAACGGTGAACTGCAGACTGTCACTTCTCAGGAAATTGAGAGGTCATTTACAGAGGAAGAATCAAAGATTTGGTTCCAGCAGCTCTCAAATTAAAATAAAAGGTGAAGTCCTGCTTTCCCACTATTTATTTTCATATTGTCTCAGAGTTTGTTTTTCACTCAAATATTTCACAAGTCAACGGAGAGGAGCATGAAGCTTGAACTATCCCCCTCCTCACGCCTCAGTGCTTATTCTGGAAACCAAGGAGGGACTTCTAAGGTAACTTTTGTTCTTTACAGCTCCTGCTGATGTTAAAAGAAGTAATACTCAGACATTTATGGGAGAAACCAGCAATTTATTTGATCCATTTAGCTCTCCTTCTTGTTAATAATCATTGCACCAAAATAATTTCCACCACAAAACTGCCTCATAATTTTTTCAGCCCTCTGCCTGGGTTTTTGCTACATACAGCAGTCCTAGAAAGATGTGGGGAAGCGAATATTTGCCTAGCATATCAGTTAAATTCTATGCAGTGTGAACATAAACAGATCCAGACTGGAAAGCCCCATCCTCAAATTTTTGTTTATTCAGTATTGCTCCATTCATCCACTTCAATAAAAGATTCCAGACGGTATGACAAATCATGATTATAGACATGCTAAGTGCTTCAATTGCCTCTTTCCCCATGGTCTGAGCAGGAAATGATGATCACTACTATGAGATTTCACAAAAGTCTTTCTTATTGAGACTTAAAATGTTTTTTGGAGAACGGGCAAATGCTCCTGTGAATCAGATAATTCTGCCTCTTGGCAACTTTTCAAAAGTTACCAATATCAGGCAGAAAGTCAAAGAGTTATGAACTGGATGAGGGCAAGCCCTCCTAGGGAAAGAAGAGAAAAGCTTGAGGATGCATGTACGTGCCCTACAGGGAAGCTTTCAGATCAAGATCCTTTCTGGCTCATTTATGGTGTCAGTTCAGTGTAAGTTAATGATCACTTTGATTTTTCAAAAGAAGCCAAAATTTCTCTCAGCTGATTGCTAAAGCTGCACAGAGCACATTATTAACCACATAAAGGCCTGATTCTGTCACTAGTAGCAACCAGGCTTGCTGCTGTACCTGCATCTCATAAAAACCATGGGGGTTTCCTGCAAACTTAAAAGCCTGCTACAGACAGTGCATCTCACAGGACCCGTGTGCCTCAGCAGGATGCCCTGGATCTCCCTGCAGCCAGACAAGCTCAGGTGTGGGGTCTCTGGTCACACCTTCTCACTGCTGCAAAACTGTGACCCACGCTGGTGATACACCAGAAGCTCAATGAAAAGCAAAATCTCAACTTTCAATTTCAAAGTTATCCTTCAAAAGAATTACCAGGAGTTGGATGTATTTCCCTGACTGCTCTCTGCTGTAATTTCAACCATCAGCCTTCTTTTGCTACCCAGCACCAGCGTGCCTGCCCCATACTTCACTCAGCTGATGCCAGCGAGGTCTTGACTTCAATTTGTGCCGGCACAGACAACTTATAAATATGAGAATAGTATTCACAGGTGTGCCTCTCCTCTGGGAAGACATCCATGCACAAAGACACTTGTGTCATGCCGAAGCCCAGCCAGGGACTGTGAAGGAACCAAGAGGATCCCCACAAGCTGCTGGCGAAAGCTCTCCTGCTGCATCTCCTGGCCAGAGGGCTGCAGCCTGGTGCCTAACAGCTTAATGAGCCTTCTCAGAAATGGGACAACTGATTGGGTGTGGAGCAGAAGAAAAAAAGGAGTATCAGGACTCCTTGGCAGAAAGGCAATTAGTGGAAGTTTCCCAGCCTTCCACAGTATGTGGCTCATCAAAGAACAAACTGCTTACTGGAACTGTCCTATGCCTCCAGACCTCTACATCCTAAAGCTAAGACTCTAACCTTTCTTTCCTGTTCAAGCTCCCTGCTCCTTTACATCCCAGCTCACAAGCACTCCATTGCACCTTCTCATTGAAGGTGCTTTCCATCCACAGTCAGATATCTGTAAGTGCTCACAGAGCTGCAATTTGAAAATAAAATACACCATGATGCCTAAAGCAGGCTACCTGAAACAGAGGCCACGACAAATTAGGAGTATAAAAAGCAGACGAATTTTTTCAAGGCCTTCAAGGTACATTCAGGCAAGCAAAGTCCCCCTCAGGGATGACACCCAAAATGGACACCGGGTCACGAGCCCTTCACTTTTTTATAAATTCTGTCCTATCAGCATATTGGCTCCTAATTCTCCAATCACACCCTTAGGTGATGATGTTAACCACCCCAGGCCTGCTCCCCCCACTCACAGCTGTTTACATATTTTCGGGCCCTTGGGCAACAAATGTGTCCTTGGATTTTCTATTCAGAGGGATTGTTTTGACTGAAGGTGTTGGGAACAGAGATTTTTAGCACTTTATAAGAAGCACAGAACTACACCAAGTTACAGGTACACAGAGAGTAAAAAAAACCTAGAAATTATTAAGGCATCACCATGCCCCCAACAAACCAAATGTGGTGATAAAACAGGCAGTTAGTTTAATTCAAAACCTGCATAAAAATATCAAGAGATCACAAGGTTGACAGAAGAGAAAATCCTGTATAGCTCTGCATTTTCTCTAGCAGAAGTATACTACCAGTGCAACAAGTACAATTTACTATCATTTAATTATTCAGGCAAGTGTCCTTTCTACTTTCATTTGGTGTTACCCCAAAATAAGTTTCTGAATTTTTAGAAGAAAGGAAAAAAAGAACTTGTGAACTAAGATGCTAAAAAAACCCTAACCAAATAAACCAGTATTAGCTCTTTTAAGATATAAGGAACAATTATTTAAAGAAAATATTATTAAAATGTTATTATTTTTAGTATATCATTCACTTTCCTGTTACGTGTGCATTCCTGTTACTGTGAATTTAAAGGTTAAATTAACAATAAATGACTAAATGTCATTTTATTATTTAAATTATATTTAACATTTGTAATATCGTTAACTCTCTTTTGGTTTTCTAACAATTTTTTAGATCTCCTTGCATATAAAACCAAAATAAATTTAATTGAAGCTCATCTTTAGCACAATCTTTGGCCGACCTCTGCAAACTGTCCAAATATGTTTGGACTAGGAATGTACCCTCCTACTGTCATACTAGAGATAAGAAGGAACTTTCTAACTCCCAAACACTCAACTGAATCCCTCAGACCCTGCTAGTTTTTCAATCATGCTTATAATTTACTAAATTACCAGCACTTTTTTCACCATCACTTTCCATTTTTCTCCTCTTTTTCCATGAAGCATGCTTTATGTACAAATGCCTATGGCCAAAAATTGTCACAAGCTTTTTGTAGTAATTCACCATTCAATTAACAAATTATGTTTTAAGCTTCAGCACACACAAACCCAGACTGTTTTAATTTTAAAAGTGTATCCATAGAAATCTTCTAGCACATTGTAAACTGTCACTGGAAATATCTCTGTGTTTTCTATATCTTCATTTTCCTGGTAGAATATAAAATTGCAGTTGTGCAGTTCATATCTAACAGTAATTTATATGAGATAAAGAACATTTTAAGTTTCTTTCAAATGCCTAATATAGAATTAACCACCTTGTGGGGCCATGCTTCATTATTTTCTCATCTTCAAGGCTGACAACATTAAATCTCCCTTGTAATTTTCAAGTTCTTTGATAGACACAATGCAGTATGCAAAAAACTTAAATCGCACAACCTCAAGAAGAAATAATAACATAGATATTACATTTATTCATGTATTATAGTATAGGAACTAAACAATTATTTGAAAACAAATCACTTTTCAATTTTCCATTAATTTGTATGCACTTTCCTTCAGGACTATCTGTTATGAATGATACAATATCATGATGAATTATCAAAGTTCAAAGCTGGAGTATACCTCTTAGAGCTGGAGACACTAGTAATGGGGTATTATTACTGTCTTGAAAATAATCATGGATATGGTGGATGATTCTGCTTTAAACTGTTTACTAAAAACAATTATGGGAATCATTTTAATATTCCCATTATCTGAGTACAAAATAAATACATGCCCACTTCAAAACTCTTCATTTTGTCAGATGAAAAAAGAATTTAATATATTGTTAACAGACAGAATATCTGCTGTACCGGGATCTATCATTTTAGCAAAGAGAACCCTAGGAAAAAACATGTACTTGTCATTGCTCAAGCTTTGAAGGTGAGCTTAAGTTCTATTGTGCATTTTTTGTTTACTCTTAAGGAACTTTATTTTTAAAAACTTTAAGAAAAATTTTTGCATGTTTATTCAAAGCCATACTGAAACTTTTAAAAGCTGCTTTTTCCTTGTATCTGGCAATCCACTACAATTAACTGCAAAATTTCTGCATAAGCTACAGCGAGTCTGAAGTGGCCCATTCCATTACTGTCTTCACTGAACCAAGCATTCCATTTCTCCTTCCCACCTGGAAAGCGTTAAGGGTTGAGCATTCAGTACCAGAGCAAGAAGGTGCCATGCCCAGGCGCTCCCTGGCTGGCAGCTGCGCAGAGAGGATGACAAACTCTGCCAGAAGAACATGACCTTGAGATGGTCAGGCACAATCAAAACAACCCTTGGTACCTCATTTCCAAGCGTTGTTGCAAGCACTAGCTGAGAGCATCCCTACTTACAAAGCCACTAGCACACCTTCCCAGGGGTATTCTGGAGCACCAGTGTCTGATCTAAGTTTAAAACAGCAGAGAGGCCAGGGTTAATGCAATCTTTTAAAGGGCAAAAATGAACAATGATTTATCTTTTTGTGTGTGTGAACTTTATTGCAACCTTGGCTGGAGACACAAGAAAAATCTTTCATGAAATTATTTTTAGGGTATGGCATTTTCTTCTTAGCTTTGAGTTTAGTCTTTGTCAAAAGATTTAGTTTCTTTGGGCTACCTTGATCACTGAAAACAATGTTTAAGCAACAGCTCTCCTGACTAATGCTGCTTTTCAAAGGTCTGTTTGACTGAATTAACTTTTACCTAGCTCATATAACAAACCAGAGACTGTTATACTGAGGAAGCGGTAGAAAAAAGTGAAGCATGAATTCTTCATCCAATATTACCATCTCTAGAATTTGAAATGAAAACTGGTAGACCATTTAAAACAAAGTTATTTTCAATGTAATTAAGCAAAAAAAAAATCTCCATTTTCAATTACTTTCTGTTTAAGTTGAAAAGGTTTACTTGTGGCTGTGGGTGTGGGTGTGGGGGTGTGTGTGTCTGTGAAACTCCAGCATGTACTGGGATGCATTTACTGCAGTTCTTGTTAGAGTACAGCAAGACTGCCTCCACATGTGCTCTGAGTGAGATATTGGATGGATTTTTTAGGAAATTCAAAGCAGCAACAAAGGCTAATTTTTCTTATTTCACTACTGTCAGTCTGAGGTGGTTTGGGGTTTTTTATCGGCTTGTAACGATGGCCATGTTCATTAAAGGACCAACTTCCTGGTTTTCATCAGTTTTGTGCAAAAAGCTGGGAACTGTTCATAACCATTTCTCTGTAGGAAAATGAAGCCATCTCCTGTCCAAAGAAGGGAGTCTGTTGCAGGGACTGAGGGCAGGGTGAGCTGCCCTGTGTGCAAGGCACTGCTGTGCAGAGACACCAGCTCACATCCATCAGCCCACAGGCAGCACACGCTTTGCCTGGATGGCTCTCAGAGCCAGCACCACCCTCCACACCCCTTGCTGCACCTCCAGCTCCAAGGGCAGCACACAGCCCCACTGCCCCTTGTGCCCACAGCATACTTATGCCCTGATAGAAGGTAAGATGTATACTAAGAAGGTATTGACAGCTCTAAGCTAAGTCTCAGATTTTCCTTGGTTATCTCAGTCCTTAACTTCCTGATCACTTTGTGTTTGAGCCTGTGCCTGTCAAGCTGGCTTACTTGTCTTCTTCTGTTTCAAAATGAAAGCATGGCTAGTTTACAAGGGCTGACAACAAAATCCTCTAATCTAAATAAAAGAAAGCAAAACAAAGCAAAACCCCTACCTCAGCATAATCATCTCTCTACAGCATGAGAAAGAAAAAAGTGACAGCAATCCCCAGATTTTTACATTCTTTTTATTGATTTTCATTGATGTCCTTGCTGAAATGTGAATAAAAGATTGAGTCATTTACGGAGGTCTATTCAAGACTTTTCTGATAGCTTAACCAATAATAACTGTATAAAAAACTCAGCTGGGTGGGGGCAGAGATCCTAAAAGGTATCTTTATAATAGGGGAAGAGCTCACAGAGCTGCCACAGGGCAGTATATTCACCCTTGAATACACCAGGTGCATTTCTGCTTGGAGGCTGAAGGGAAAAGTACCGGCACAGCTATCAACTGCTGGTTGTGCCCTGCTAAGGAGTATTGGGTTTGCACAGCCAAGCTTTGGTAGTGGGGGACTTACAGGGGTGGCTTTTATGAAAAGCTGCTGAAAGCTTCCTCTTTCTCTGACAGAGTCAATCCCTGGTAGCTCCAAAGATGCACGTGCTGCTGGTAAAGGCTGGGCCAATTACAAATCGTGGTAACACCTCTGCAATAACATATTTAAGAAGAAGCAGTTGTAATTGAGGCCAGAGAAGAATGGGGGGAGAACATGTCAGTGGAACAACTCTGCAGACACAAAGGTCAGTGGAGAAGGAGGAGGAGGAAGTGCTCCAGGTGTCAGAGCAGGGATTCCCCTGCAGTCCATGGGTGAAGCTGTGCCACTGTAGCCCATGGAGAACCACAGGGACTCAGAGATCCACCTGCAACCCATGGAGAAGACCCCTCCCAGAGCAGGTGCATGCCTGAAAGGAGTTTTTTACCCTGTGGGAGGCCCATGGAGAGGAGTCCACGCTGGAGCAGCCTGTCCTTGAAGGAGCGCTCCCTGGGGAAGAGTGACCCACACTTCAGCAGTTTGGGAGCACTGCTGCCCATGGGAGGGACCCACGTTGCAGCAGTTCGCAGAGAGCTGCTGCTCATAAGATTGAGCCACATCAGAGGAGCTCATGGAGAACTGTCTCCCATGGGAAGGACCCTATGGTGCAGCAGGGAAAGAACTCCTCTCCCTGAGCAGCGTGAGAAACCACGGCTGATGAGCCGATCATAACCCCCATTGCCTGCCTCCTGCTCTGCTGGAGGGGAGGAGACAGAGCTGGAAAGGAGGAAGGGGTGAGGGGAAGGTGTTTTTAAGGTATTATTTTACTTCTCATCATCCTGCTCTGGTTTTGTTAGTAATAAATTCAATTAATATCTCTAATTCCAGCCTGTTTTGCCTGTGCTGGTATTTGGTGAGTGATCTCTCCCAGTTCTTATCTCAGCTCATGAATCCTTCATTATATTTTTTCTGTCCAGCTGTGGAGGGGAGTGATAGAGAGGCTTTGGTGGGTGCCTGGAGTCTGGCCAGCATCAACCCACTACATAAGGGAAAGGCAGATAGGGAAATTTATTGTTGTTAATAGTAAGTTATGATTTGACTAGCACAAGGAACTTATTTGTTGAACTATCTTAAAATCATCACATTTCAGAGTAGAACCACACTTTAATATGGGAAATGTTATTTGGTGTATATGTATTATGTTATTAAGCATAATTAAAGTTGAAAGCCACGAACCACACTCAAAGCTACTGCAAGGCTATAGAACATTTCTGTGGCCAACAAAATAAAGTACCATATGCTGAAGAAGTCAGCAGGCAAGAAGTAATACACTTAGTAGCTTAAACTACAGTATGCTGTGGGCCAGTATCTGTGCAAATATTTCAGAAATGAGTAATGAATAACTATTCCGAGAAATAACTATGTGACTGCAAACATCATCATTTCTAGATATGCAGACTGCCAAAAACTAAACCTAAACTTTGGAGAACAAAATCTCTCTTTTTATGGGTGCAAAATTCTACCGTGCCCTGTTTGAGGCATCTCAAAGATATCATATCTAGCTAAAGTATTTCACCTCTTGACTTTTATAGAAGCCTTGCTGTGATTTTTTCAGGCACTAAGTCACACAGAATATTCTATGTTTCCTTTGTACCCTCAGAAGCAGACAACAAAAGGGTTTTTTCCTTTATGTTATGTTTTATTCATAACCATTGAAAAGAAAAATTGAAACTCTGGTGCAAGTCACTCTTTAGACTTTTCTATTAGAAAATTGAATCAGAACTGTAAATGGATTCAGACACAGACACCCAGGACCAGCACTGGAAACAGAGCAAAAACTTAATGCAGCCCCAGAAAAGGCAGTTCCAGTGCAATGTTTTAAAATGCAACTGAAATGAGTCCTGATTTGCACCAGGATTGCCACCAGAATTGTTCACTAGTGGAAGAGGTAAGAGCTATCTCTGAGACTAAAAAAAAAAAAACAAATAGCTACAGGCTTCATTAGACTCCAGAAGAGATATGTTTTATAGCACACATCCTCCTGCCAGCAGCTCTGGACTCTGAGCACCCTCAAGGGATTAAACTCTCCCCAGAAAGGTCACCACTGGCAAGAGCGGTGCAAATATGATCCACAGTGGTTCTTCCTCAACCAGAGGCATCCAATCTGAGGTTTGAGATGTCTCTGAGCTAAAAGAGAGTTTCTCCATCTCTACGGGAATAATCCACTTTCTTGTCCTGCATAGCACTGAAATGGTGACAGCCAGAGCCCGATTCTGTTACACTGCTTTTTCTGATATCTGATACTTGGTAAAAATACCTTCTAGGCAAGAGGATATACAAGCCATATTCCCAGCCAACAACACAGAGTTTGCATTAGCAGAACGTACTGAACTCTGGTTGGTTTCAGTCTTCTACCTTCATAGGTAGCCATGAGGAGTAAATCATACATTAGAGAAGCTCGACAATTTCATCAGCTCATATCTGCAGCCAGGTTGTCCCCTAGGTATGGGGAGCACAAAACTTCAGCTCTTTCTAAGCAAAAGGCCAAAGAGATAAAGAGTCAATACACACTGTAAAGAAGTTGTTATCTGACCTGTTCCCATTCCTCCAGCTCTCCACCAATGCAACTAATGAAATTTTGAGAAGAAATTGTGTATTTTTTCTGGAAAGAAAAAAAAGGTGGAGGAAGGGATCCTGGGGGCTACAAAGTTAGGATAGCTTCTGTAGAGATAGATCACTCACTGAGAAAAATATAATGGTTATGAGATGTTTAGGCAACTCATCACCATTTACATTACACTACATTGGTATAAGCTGATGTGAACATACCACAGCCTTGATAAGGAGGGCTATAGAAAAACCTATGCTATAGCCCTACATAAATAAAAGTGAAATACATTTAAAATAAAACTTTTACGTACAATCTTTTTTTATTTTGATTGCATTAAGCAACACCTATGAATTTATCAGAAGCGGGGGGTTTTTTCCAAAAGAAGGGGCACCCCCCACTGTTCTTTACCGTGTGTGGACAGAGCAAAGAAATCATTCACATTCCTTTAAATACCACAAAACAAAACAGATAAAAAACCCCAATGAGATCATATTTATATAAATACTATTACATTTGTGTCATGTACTTTTTATATTCTATGAACTGTAGCCATAGAACGTTAATAAAAACCATTATGTTTGCATCCATAGTTCATTGTTTAAAAAATTTAAAATTGATAACAGGAGTCCAATGTATTTTATGCACAGTATTTATCCACTTAAAAGTGGGGGTGGGAAGAAAGCAAGGAAAACATCAGGGGCCTGATCCTGTTCCCATCAAAGAAAGTCGGAAGTTTGCCATTAACTGCAAGATGCTGGATTTGGTTTTGCTGGCAGAATTGTATGTGATTTTTTGTTTCTCTTGTGGCTAAAACACAGTCATTTGCTGCCCTCTAGAAGCAGTCTGACACATACACTTTAGTTTACTCCAATACAGGCCTTCTCACTGTAATTTTTAAAATGCACTTAACAATGAAGAGCAACGTCAAAGGACTAGAGGGGTGGGAGGAACTACAAGGTACTGAGAATTTTGAAGTGTTCTCTGAGTTCAGTTATTTGATAACATCATTGATTCTGTTTGAAACATGTAGTAGTGTCATGTATTGCTCCTGGGATTATCAGACTTTCAAGACGAAATTAACTCAGATTATTGCTTTATCCTGCTTAATAAAACTGAAAATTAACAGAATAGAATCATGAGTGCTTTATTTCAAGTCCAGCCCTCACCACACTGCTATAGGACTCTGAGAGGAATGGGAGATTTATCAGGTTAGGATGAAAAAATCACAGAATAAGTCAGTGAGTTTCAATCGTGGAATTTTTTGATAGTTAAACATTTTATTGCCTCCAAAAGTATCAATCTCATATATTAATATGCTTATTTGTTTATCAAGTATTTAGAAATTTTTGTTCAATATTATTTTGGTTTTATTAGTAGTGGGAAAAAAGTCTAAAAACCACTGGGAATTGTCTGGTTTCCGCAAACTCCCGCAAATGGCCTAGAAATGAAATTTATTGGGGAAAAAAACAAACAAAAACCAAACAAACAAAAAAAACCAAACCAAAACAAACCAAACCAAAACAAAAAACAAACAAAAAAACCCAACCCCTAAACCTTTGAACTTTGGCTCCAAGAGGTTAAAAAATCCAAGCATGAAAGCAATGAATGAATAACACTCAAATGTTAAGACACCACTCAATCATCATCGCATAATACAATTACATTACAAGTATACAGTTTTCTTAGATTTTTATTCATTTACTTATTATTTCATTTCCATCACAAGTGGGTTTTATGTGTGAAATACGTAAAAGTAAAAATATTGTTCTAGTATCAGTCCACAAACAGGCAAATGTCATTAAGTTATATCTCACACCACGTTCATTGTTTTATTATGTTCCTTCCCTGAAGTGACAAAGGTTTGCAGACCAAGTCTTGAACAGCTGAAAAGGCCTTGATTTTTCTTACATCTGACTAATACTATCAGAAAAATTGCCCACTTAAGGATATATGTACTAACCTACCAAAAATCAATTCATATTTACTGTATTTTTTTTAATTGTCTTATAATCACCAAACTGTTTACACTGGAAAAGACTTTTCCAACCTTTCAAGTCCAACCATCAACCCTTCACTTTCTTCTTTTCTCAGTACTTTGACAACAAATACAAGTAGAACAAGCTTGCAACTTTAAATCTGAAGTTAAGTACTCATAAGGTTCAAACTGAATGTGACCGTTGTGCTATATGTAATTTCAGAGACAGAGACCTCCAAGTTAAGATTTTGGCAGGTGAAATATATTTCTGATGTCTCATTTAAATGTCAAAATTTAGGTAAAATCAATCTGAAGTTGCTTTTATCTCCTAATAAATCTTGGTCAGCAATACCAATGTTTCACACTTTCCAGAATGAGTCTGAATATTTTTCCTTTGAAAAGTGTAAATCAAAGATTCAAGAAGCCTTTCCAAGTATACTCTCCCCCAACCAGATCTATGCTGTTTTTGCTTCTAATTGCATTGTCTAAAATCAAACCTTATTTTAAACTGAGGTAAGGTAAGCAGCAAGGGTCCAAGAGCTCAAGCAGGTTTCCTGTGAATAAAAAAATAGTTCAACAGTCTTCCAAAGAACTTCAGTAAGATAGAATGTAACAACTTTGATTATTTGAGTCAACTGCAAGATCAATAAATGTGTATACTCCCACATTAAAATACAAACAGAAGGTAGGTCATGCATGTCAGGCCCTGAACAATCCAGACCAGCATAAGGTTAAATATTTTAAACACCCTTAAGCTGAATGTCAAGCCAGGTACTCCCAAAATTTTCTCAGATTGATGGCCGTGGAGTTTTCAGATAAATAAAGTATGGTGTGGATGCCACCAAGTGGTAGCTGTTATCACATACCAGTATTTTCAGCAGGACCTCATTCTAGGCTTACACTTCAGCTGCAGAAAATATTTCTGGTACAGGCATTTGTCAGGAATGGAATATTACTATTGCAAAAAGAGGAAAAGCATCCTTTAAGGAAAATATTTTATTCCTCCTGCTAATGACAGAATTGTCATGGACTTAAACGAAACCAATACCAACTTCCTTTTGAAACCTTATAAAATACTTATAATCTTCTAAAAGCAAATCCAAGGTTGTTCAAAAGACCAGATCTGCAGTTCTGATTTACAGGAAACCTGCAAGAGAGATCCCAGGTGCACCTGGAAGAGACCCTCAGTGTACAAGAGATTCTTTGGGTACACTGGTAAATGTGATAGGGGCACGAGACAAACCCAAGTATTGCTTAATTGTCTTATCACTACCCTGTTTTTGGCAGTTGCAAATTGTTCTCTCTCAGACAAAGTAACGCCACAGTTCTGGGGAACAATTTCCTCTGAAGAATGATCCCAAAAGTCATTTGGCTGAAATTGCTCCAGGTTTGCCATGCCCACTCGCTCTGCAATTAACTCCCTCCGTTCTCTACCATCCTTCAATATTATTGCTGCAAGGTTTGCAGCTATCTCATAAGCCACATCTCAGGACATATACAGCCTCAGTTCCATGCCATAAGAACACTCATGAGGGCTATTTCATGCCTTTGCATTATTTCAGCCACAGTGGCGTGGCAAGAGGCCCACAGGATCCATCCAGGCACACAGCACAGAGGTGGGCAGCCTGCTCTACTACCCCTACGGAGCTAGGAATTACAGCAAGGGTATAAGACAACCTCTGCCACTTGTTGTTGGGATCTCTGGGAAGAAGACGATTATGTGAGAAGCAATTTAGAAACATATCCTGTCTGTGATCTCATTCTTGGAAAGCATTACAGACATCCTTCAGGAATTCTGCCATGACTACCAGCAGAAGTCTGGCACAGAAGACATGAAGAACGTTCCATCAAAGGTATTGCACCTGGTACATGTTGCAGATACCTGGTTCAAACACATGAGCTCCATCCATATCATCACTTTTCCAACCTTACTCACTCCAGCTGTGAAGGACCTAGGAGAAATTCCCTGCCTGCTGAATGGGGCAATCAAAGAACTCTGTACTCTCTGCTCTACTTTTCAGGCAGCAAAGGGACTTGCCACCAGTTTTGTAGTTTAATAAATACAAAATTGAAAGAGGATAATTCTGACTTGCTTGTTCTTGTTGACTCATACTCATTTCAATAATAAAGTACGTCTGGAAAATAACTATTTACTAATTAAAATTATGTACTATGTTAATAATACAAGTGTCTATTTAATTAATGTGTTTATTAACACAGTTATCTGAAAACAAAAGGCAGATTAGATTGCTTCTGGCACTAGCCTGAGGGGAATGGCAAAACAGCCTGGCTCCACTGCCTGCCTTCATCAATCAGAGCCCTGGAAAGCTGAGCAGGCTGTGACAGTGCTACTGCCACTGAAAGTACAAGGGACACTACTGCAGAACAAGTGGCAGCCCTGCTCTCCAAAACTTCCTCACCACCTATACACTAAGTTCAAATAAATATTTTGCTTTTTACTAAAGACTTCCATGGAAATACATAGCAATATTCTCTTTCCAAAAGTCCCCCCTGCCCCATAATTCCAACAACAGAAGTAGATTGGCACAGGCCCTTTGTCTTCAGCAATGTTCACAATGTGCCCACACAGCTTAGGAACCTTGAGCAGGCTTCAGGTGAAGCATTCTGACAGCATAATCTTGGACTTCTACAATGCAACCAACAAAAACTGGAGCACCATTCGTTGACACTAATGAATAAGAACATTCAGAATCACGTAGACCGTGAATCCAAGCAACAGATGTTTTCTAATTCCTTCCCTGGAATATGAATCAGTACTCACCAAACATTACTGAGATCATGGTCTGCATCACAACAAATATGATTACCTGAAATAGAGTACCAAGCATCATAAACCAGTGTCAACACAAAACATCTTCATCTGTCCATATTTGAGCAGCAGATCTTAATGATAAACCAGAAACAATGTGGATTAGTCAGGCTGGGAAAGCAAGCCAAGGACTTAGGGTCCTACTACATAAACAGGAGTCTGGAAGAAACAAGACTAAAAGTTTACGTGGCAGTAAAACTGAACACAACCTTACTGTCTGACAGATCACTGAAAAAAAGACACATAAAAAAAAACTTGTGCAGCAGCACGTTCCAGACATATTTTGCATTTCACCTGTGAACTCAGTTTGCATAAAGAGAAGCACGTGAGCAGAAATACTTACACAAAGGTAAAAAAGGAACCAAACAAAAGAATTCCTCTTAGTTTATTAAAAAAAGCCTTAGAAACATGAATGCCTGTGCTGAACAAAGACCCTGCTAGCCCAGCTCTGACAGTGGCTAAAGCTCTTTACAGAAGTAAGAAAACAACAGGCAAATGCATAAATCATCAAGAGGCTGCTATGCTTTCACCAATACTGACAAAATGGATGACAGAAGGTTATACCGGCCTGCGGGTATTAGCCTGAGGAAACAATGTTTTACTGTTTTTCTAATTATGTTGACAATTTCTTCTCCAACAAACTAACGGATATTTAATTAAAATATCTGAAAGTTGGTATGGGAGACTTGTGCATCAGACAAAGATGGCTCCCAAAATCTGCCTCTTGTTCCTGAGAAAAGACAGAACTAGGAATAAGAGGTGGTCTAGTTCCTGCATAAAGCAAGGGAATTGCAGACCCAAAAAAATGAAATAGCAGGAAGAGGGAAACAGTTGCAGAAAGAGAAAACACTTGAAATTATTAAATCTCAATAATGTCCAATCTGCTAGGAGCTAAACTGGTCTATCAAAGTTAATGTTGTTTGACATCCAAGGTCTACGGTGATTGCCTTTCAATACATATAATAAAATTTGATAGCATAGGTGAACATGAAACTGGAACGTTATATAAAAAGTTCAAAGTTTGCAAAAAAAAAATTCTAAAGTTACAAACACACTGTGAGAAAAGAAGTAGTAACACGAATACAAACGCAACTCATCAATTACATACAGACTTAATCACATAAACAGCAGCGCACAGATGAACCTCTGGACCTGCATGGATCCCTTTGTAATTATTATACCATATAAATTAACATCAGCTAAAATAAAAGTAGACTGAACATTCTGCTGGTATTTTTCATATATCTAGGACACACCCAGTGATTAAATTCCAACCCAGAAATATGGCTTTACCTTACTAATGGCTAAGGCATTCCCTAAATATGATGGAAGAAATTCTATGCCAATTCGTGTTCCTGAAGTTTCCACAGACATGCATATCCTGTTTTTTCTACCCAGCAATGACAGGCAATTCCTCACTGCTGTTGAACACTGCTGGAGTTACATACTGTTGTTCAGTACAACAGTACAAAGAATTTACTTGAGCTGATTTAAGTCAGGAGGAGTTTGTTGCTTGTCCTCTGGAGGAATATTGGAAAACACTGTGAATTGGATATTTCGGAGCCTTCTTATCTGCAGAATTTGTCATTTATAAGATGTCATCATCTTTAGTATGTTAGTCTGGAAACTTACTTAGATGTAATGAGCAGGAAATTTGGCATTACTTTCAACATAATTCTCCATAATTATTTCTAAATCATAGTACAAAAATATTTTTCCACTCCATGATTTATGCAGCTTGTGCTCTTGTACACTCTGATGACTCAAAATTACAACAGGCCCTCATGACATTATTTTCAACTTTCTATGTGCAGCTGGAGCTGGTGGGCCATATATTCCAGGACTATCTACAGCATCATATTAAGAACTATTAAGTCAAACCATGTGTGAAATCAGCATATACAAATTAAGATTTTTAATGTCTATGCCAAGTACCATACTTCAGGATTGAAGTAGTTTGCAATAACTGAAGATGAGCTGTCATTCCTCTTTCATGTCTTACTCCAATGACAAGTACTTCTTTGACTTTAATGACAAGTAACTTTTCCTTATTTTCAGTTTTTTAGCCTCTCGTTAGGTGGCAGTCTGTTTCTCATTGACCCATTTGAAGCAAACAGCATTGTACTTCTTTTTATTATGTTTGTATAGTACCATTCTGCTGTTTATTAAGAATTTCTGGGTATGCTGGAATTTGTTTTGTTTGACCTTTCCTGGGTGGTGAAGTCCAAACATGCTCTAAGTAGCAGAATAGATGTTTTCAGCTTTCAGAGCCCTTAGAATTTCTGAGTGAGAGGTTCTGCTGGAGTACAGGTCCTTGTGAAGGGACAAGACCACCTCAGGAGACCAGGAGATTGTCCAAAGCACATGTTAAGGGCAATGACTTGTAATTAAGCACTTGTGAGCAGGAAGCTACCTGAGCACAAATATGGTGGGAAAAAATTAAATTAACAGGATAAGCCTTGCTCTGGTATGTCAATTGTCTGCATATAGGATAAAGTGCTTAGATATAAGTGGAGCTAGGTGAGGAAAAGAATAAAATGGAATAGTATGTCTCAGAAAGTGTGCCACGTAAACAACATGCAGGCAGTAGAAATGGCATAACTGAAGGGGAATTTGGGGAAGAAATATCCCTCTAAAAATCCATCAAGAGATGGATTGTACTGCAAACTGATAACAAGCAGAGTGATGCAGTCAATACAGGTGTGATATAGGTGTAATTCAGTGGTAGTTGTGTATAATGAATAAGATCTAAGAGTGATAAACTTGGATCTTGCTACAGTATGGGGGATTACAGGATTGCACAGTAATAATAGTGACGTCATAATTTGCTAGATCATTTAGCTGATTTATTAGATTATTAATAGTGGGTGGATTTAACAATAAACATTGAAGCCTCTCCTCTCAAGCCTGCAGTTGAGACAAATTAAGACCACCAGGTAACAGCTGGTGTTTCACCCTTGCATCCTTTGAAAGATATTTTGGGATTAGACATATTAGTCTGCCAAATCCTTAAGGCCTGAAAACCTTTGGAGTGAGCTTTACCACTGATTTCACTAACTTGCCTTAAGAAAAACTGGGAATATTTTATTTCAGCTTAAGTTGGTGCAAGCCACTAATTAGATCCTCATTATTTGAAGAGTATTTTGCTTTATGTGAATTAAACCTTTCATTGAAGTGATAAACCAAATTTTAACTAAATCACTTTCTATTCACATGCTCATGCAAGCCTATAAAATCTTTTTCATGCATGTGTTGGAGTAGCCCTCACCTTCTCTCTGGCTGACATATGGGAACAACCAACCTTTTGCGACAAATGGGGGAAATGGGAAGAGCAGAACCTATTGATGCTCAGACAGGGTCCCCAACCAATGGGGCAGAGACATTTCTGCACCATGATCAGGTGTGACCTGACCAAGTTATCCACAGGGGCCCTGCCAGACACCCCCTGGGTGTGGTTTTCCTTGGAGCAGAGGGTCTGTGAGGGGAAGCCCTCCCCTTGATGCTGGGACGCCAGACACACAAGGAGAGCTCCCAGGACCGGGCGCCCTCTCATCACACTCTCCCAGAGCAATGACTATTTTCCTCCTGGATATACCTGAGTGATCCTTTGACCCTCAGATCTTCTGAGTACTCTTGAGTGAGAGGCCTCTTGTTTGTGTGTGTGTGTGTAGGTTTTGTGTAGTAACATAATCCCCATGGCTACACCCAACCTGTAACCTGTTAAATGTCATGGGAGTATCACCATTACTCACCTTGTTCATTATTTTCGCCCGTTGGTTTTAGTTGCAAATTAAAGTTTGAGTTTGTTATCTGTATGAAGTTGTTGTCATGTACTTCTGTGACAGTATGCTGACAGTTGTCTGAGTCCTTAGCTCTCATGGACCGCTGTAATATCAGATGGGTTTGTATTGGACACAGCACAATTCCCACTTTCCCCCTTCAAGAGTCTTTTCTGCATCAGTCTCACACAAGTGCAGGGACTCTGAGACAGAATCATGGCCACACAGTCCTGAAATCACATTCTCAATACATTACCACTACAGAGAGTGAAGGTTGGGTTTTTTTAATGTTTTTTGTTTGGTTTTGTTTTATTGGTTTGTTTTTTTTTAAGACCCTTCCTGGTGCTCCATGAGATTTTTCCCATGGCTGCCCAACCTCAACAGCTCTCCCTTAGGTGAAGACAGGCTGCCCAGTTCCCCTGCTACTCCTTGCCACTTGCCAAGGCTGGACATGCAGAAAAAAAAAATAGACTTTACAAAAAAAAAGCTCCTTTGGGCAGGCTCAGGTGTGGGGAACACCTGGATGACTCCAGCCACTTGCAGTGTCCCCCAGGGATCAGCACTGGGCCCAGTCCTAGTCAGTAATGAATAAGGACCTTTTACTGATGATCTGGATGAGGGAATCAAATGCACCCTTAATAAAATTGTGGATGACAGTAAGTCAGGCAGGGCTGTTGAAAGGCTCTGCAAAGGGACCTGGACAGGCCGGATCAATGGGCCAAGACCAACTGTATGAGGTTCAACAAGGTGAGGTGCCAGGTCCTGCACTTGGGTCACAAGAACCTCCTGCAGTGCTACAGGCTGGGGAAGAGTGGCTGGAAAGCAGAAGGAAAAGGATCTGCGAGTGCTGGTTGACAGCAGCTGAACACGAGCCAGTGTGTGCCCAGGTGGCCAAGAAGGCCAATGGCATCCTGGCCTGGATCAGCAATGGTGTGGCCAGCAGGACAAGGGCAGTGATTGTCCCCTCTACTCAGCACTAGTGTGGCCACACCTCGAGTGCTGTGTGCAGTTCTGGGCCCCTCAGTTCAGGAAGGACATTAAGGCGCTGGAGTGTGTCCAGAGAAGGGCAATGGAGCTGGGGAAGGGTCTGGAGCACAAGTCCTGTGAGGAGAGGCTGAGGGAGCTGGGGGTGTTTAGCCTGGAGAAAAGGAGGCCCAGGGGGACCTTGTCACTCTGGACAATGCCCTGAGAGGAGGCTGCAGCCAGGCCAGGGCCGGTCTCTTCTCCCAGGTAATAAGTGACACAAGAGGACACAGTCTAAAGCTGTAGCAGAGGAGGTTCAGGTTGGACATAAGGAGGAATTTCTTCACAGCAGGGGTGATTAGACACCGGAATGAGCTGCCCAGGGAGGTGGTGGAGTCACCGTCCCTGGAGGTGTTTAAGCAACGACAGGTCGTGGCCCGCAGTGCCGTGGTCTAGCTGACACAGCGGTGCTCGGCCAGAGGGCAGACTCGGAGATCTCAGCGCTCCTTTCCGAGGGAACTGATTCCGGGACTCCGGGGCTGTGCGGCTCCCTCGGCTCCTCCCGGCCGCGGAGCTGCCGCAGCCATGGCGCCGGCGGAGGGCGGGCGGTGGCCATGGAAACCGCGCACGCGGAGCGCCGCCCTCCTTCCCCCTTCCCCTGCTTCCCGCCGGGCCGCCGCCGCCGCAGTCGCCACCATGATGCTGCTGGGCCGCGGGCTGGACGCCAGGTACGGGGGCGCGGGGGGCCGGGGAGCCCCGGGTCGGTGCGGGGAGGAGGCTCCGCTTCGGGCAGGGTACCCGGGGATCGCGCGGGGTCGGGGAGCGATGCGGGCCCGGTCCTTCTTAGCGCATCAGCCCTCCCCAGGGGATGGGGCCGCCTCTGCCTTCCTCCGGCAAAGGCCGCAAAACTTTTCCAGGCCTAGTGTGCTATGCAGAGATGAAGTAAAGATGTGCTGCCGATATTTATTTGGACCTCTCGCGAATAATTCGGGCGACAGTTCTAAGCGGCCACGATAATCAGGGGGGAATAAAAACTTTTCCACCCCCATATAAGAAAGTCTAGTGTTTCGTGTCCCCAAATTAAATACTAGTTACGTGGGTGTACCGTGAGATCTGAATTGTGAAGTGGGTGATTATGGCTTCCTCCTGGAGGGAAACACTTTCTGACGTGCAGACCTTTCAAGAAAGTAGGAAAGATATACCTTTTATTGAAGATCTTATCAGGTCGTATTAATTTTGAAAAACAGCTTTATTAGTACTTAATGAAATTCTTACTTGCCTGCTCACCTGGTAAAACCTTCCGTATTCAAGTGATTCTGTGCTCCCGCATGTCCGGGAGGACTGAATAACTTCTTTGGATTTTTTTAACGTTAACGGAATCTCTTTTGAACAGTCTTCCAGACAGCTTGCCATGAAGCAACACAACTGGGTTTTTGCCCAAGGCAGAACTTCTGAAGGTCTGAAATACTTTTCCTGAAGTAAAGGTGTTCCTCATTTGAATTGACCGCATTGCTGTTCAGTCTCAAAGTACCAAATTTCTTCAAATTTTCTGATCATCGTGTGCCCTGATAGGAAGTCAACATTTAAATATTGGTCAGCAATATTGGAATAGCTTAAGGATACAAAGGAAGTTTTTAGCTCTGTCCCTTTCCAAGAGAGTGATAAAAGTGGATTCACTTGCTGAGAATTCCAGCACTTCACGGCAATAACCTTGTGTTAGACCATAGAGACTTCTTAGGACCCAGTATCTGGCAGGTACTGTTAGCTGAATTGTCTTACAGCTGATTCAGTCAGATCAACAACAACTGGCTTGAGTTCACACGACCATCAAATAATACAGGAATGTGAAAGCAATGTGAGTTACTGGAAACACTTATCTAGAACATTAATAATAAAACATACAGACATTGGATCAAATAAATTAATTAGATTTATGTAGTTTAAAAGAAAGTATTTTATTAGTGTGATGAATGTCCTTTCAGTGGTTTTAGAATTTTCACCTCTTGTGTCCATTCACTTCTTTAATTCTTTTTTAATTCTTGGTGGTATTTATCCTCTGTAGTGCTGATCAAGAGCAGTTTGGTAACTTTGCAATTTAAAGAACATTAAATACCTTTACCAATTTGCCCTGTAGTGCCTAATTTCCCCAGCCATTGACTTGCCTGTTTCGATTGCAGGCTGTTGCAGGAAGGGGTGGTCTTGCAGAAGTCTTGTTTGAGACTGCAGGTGTTACCACTGAGTTAGTAATTAACACCAATAATAATAGTGAGTTTTTGCTTAAATGCAGGAGGAAAACTTCCAAGTAGATTTTTGGGTTTTCCTCTGTTGGATCTTCAAGTGCCTGTCTGCTTTTTTTTCTTGTTTGTTATTCATTCATAAATAAGCACATATTACAACATTCTCTTTTTAAGAATAAATTTCTGCTTTGCACTGGCATGAAATTAAATTATTAATAGTATAATTTTATAACTTTTCTTCTGTATGTGTTGTAAACATTTGTGCTCTTCTTATTTTTCACTTATTTTTCTTTGGTATCCAGGGACAATCAGACTAGACAAATACAAGATGCTGTTTCAAATGTGGAAAAGCATTTTGGTGAATTGTGCCAAATATTTGCTGGATATGTACGTAAAACTGCCAGACTACGAGACAAAGCAGATCTTCTAGTAAATGAAATATATGCATATGCAGCTACAGAGACACCAAACTTAAAAGTTGGACTGAAAAACTTTGCAGATGAATTTTCCAGACTTCAGGATTATCGCCAGGCAGAGGTACAAAATTAAAGCTGTACATGTTGTGTTTGCCATCTGAACTTTTCAGTTACTTATCTGTGATTAAAATGGAAATCATATACTCTGCAATTGGAAGAGAAGCATAGGAGGAAAACATGCCTAAATATATTAGTGTCTGATCAGAGTAGGCTGCCAAAGCATTCATCATTTACCCTCCTAACAACTTCAGTGAAAACTGCCTAAAATTAATCCTGTTGAAGTCAGCAAAATTATCCATCCCTATGAACACTCTAAGTATTTGAGACAGAGCAAGTTTTTTTATTGGTCGTAGACTTTGGATTATGATTTATTGTTAATAAAGTGGTTTTTTCAGTTGTCTAGCAGCAGCTGAGGCAAAATCAGTCATTTTCCTTTTGCTGAGCATTACCAGAAATAGTGTGGAAGAGGTGCTGTCAGGGACCGCTGTAGATTTCGTAAGTTTGTAGTTCAACACTAGAAGTACAAACGTGATTTGGACCATATGTGACTATATAGCCACATTTCTGCTAGATGAGTGAGAATGTAAAGAAAGGTGTTTATGCCACTTACACATTTGAGTGTGGTGCCAGTCAAAATGTAACTTACGATGCAGAATTCCAAATACTGAGATTTTTTTTAAAAATCATTCAAATGTACTCAAACTAGTTTTTGGAGTATGTATATATTATTAGAATAGTATTATTCTTTTAGTAGAACGTAGAAAATTCCTGTTTATAGTTTTGAACAGCTAAGACCCAGTATAATTCAAAAAAGAGATGGAAATAGTTGACATTGTTTATGTTTTATGTATAGAACTTTCTATTTTGGAGACCATTGCAAGTCATCTCTCCATATTAACAAAGTAGAAAAAGAAAACCTTTTAAAAGTAGTTAATATGGGAAGCAGAGAGTTTGAAATACAAGAAATAAATGTGGGTCATTAACCATCTATTTAGGGAGGGATTTTTAAGGAGTAATAAGAAACCTAAGGGTGTGTGCAATTTTTAGTTTTTCCATAAGCTCTTATACATCTCGTCCAGCTGAGCCACATGTAGATCCTTATGCTTCAACTGATGTCATAGCAATTTATTCTCTGCTAATAGATTAAATTTATATTGTGGAGAAAGCTGTATGTGAACTCAGACTGCATGATCTCTGCATTTTCATCATTAATTTTGAGGTACATATGTAACAACTTGAGTTTCACTTCTTTTGATTTTAAATGTGTTTTTAAAAACTGACATTTGGCCTACATCCTCCTGCCATGCCTGTCTGCAAACCAGCACTGCCCTGTGAAGGAGAAAAGGCAGAAGCAGCAAAGGAAAAGACAAGCTTTTAGTCTTTAAATCAAGGTCTCCTTTGCTTCTGAAAACAAAATATATGATCTCATCTTTGTTTCTTCTGGGCATCAAATCACTTAAGAGTTTTCCTGTATGCTGACAAAGTGGGTAAGAGAATTAGCTTATAAAGATTTTCAATTTCTGGTCTTTAGCTGCAGTGCTAGATATATAAACACTGAGGTGTAAGGTACCAAAACATGTGGAAGGGTAAGTACGCAAGATGGGCAGGTTATTTGGTATGTCTGTAACATGTGTTGTTTAGAGCCTTACTGCCCTATTCCATTGGATTCTATTGGCAGTTCAAGTGAAATTGTTTGACAGTATGCTTGCTGGTAGACAGTATAAAGGAGAAATGTTTGCTGAGCTGGCATAGATTTTGGCTAACTGGCGACTACCAATGTAGACGGCACTGTCCCTTCCTAGTAGAGGTATGCACCTTGAGCTAATCTGGATATAACATCAATGGGCCACATGACTCACTCATGGTCCATAAGTCACTGGCAGATTACGCTGGGGCCACTCAGACAGTTTTGTCAGATTTGACAAGCAGGTCTTATCCTATTGCCTGTCTGACCATATGTAGCTGTTTTTCTGACCAGAAGAACTGAAACAAAAATTCAGAACCATTCGGAACTGTGAGAGCATTTGTGCATTTTATGCACATTGGTTATTGGTATTTTTGGTAATTGGTATTATTGGTTATTGGTATTTTTAGTGCACCTAGTACCAGTGATGTTGTTTCCATAATTTTTAGGAAGTGTTCTGTTTTGTACAGTATATTTGATAGCAAAGAAGGCTTAGTCCATAATCTATAAGTGTAGAGCAAATCCACTGATCTTTAGATAGAAAGCTACAGAGCTCCAAGGTGCAGTGTTGGATGTATTTAGTACTGAGTTTGATGTATTCAGAATTTTCCATGTTTCATTTATGCTGATCTAATTAAGAAAAAAGGAATTCCACTGGAAATTAGCTTGACCTCTTCAGAGAACAAATTACTTCTTGGCTAACATACTTGACTGGTACAAAATTTTTAAAAACTCTTATCCTAATATTTTTTCAGTATAAATGGACTTAATTCCTAGTAAGATGAGTCACAATTAAATTAATTGTTTCTGATTTCTGTGCACCATAGATACAGATGATTTTAGTGACCTTGTGATTTCTTTTTGTAGGTTGACAGGCTGGAAGCCAAGGTTGTTGAACCTCTGAAATGTTATGGAACCATAGTGAAACTTAAAAGGGTAGGTTAAACATATGTTTTCTCACAAGGTACATTTCAGTACACAAGGTACATTTCCTGGCCATTCAGTTGAAAACTTTTAGTTTATGGGGCAAATGGTTCTGATTTTTCATATTGCAATAATCAGTTTAACTTCATTATGTAGTTAGACATCTGAACTGAAGCTATATATATGTTGAAGGAAAGAGCTTTGATGTGAAGGTGGATATTCAGGCTCTTTGAGCACAAGTAAATGCTCAGAAAAGTCATTAGTGTGAAACTTCCTGGATAGTGTTAATTCAAGGCTTTTTTAAATTATAAATAATGTTATTTATTATTGTTTGATTTTGATATTATTATTATTACTGCTACTACTACTACTGGCTCTTAATCATCAACATGCTGCTTTTAACAGCTTTTCTAACTCTAGAATTGTGTTCTACATTAAAGTTCATAATATAGAAAACACATTTGAACCTGCTAAGTAGATAGTGGCCTAAGTCCCTCTGTGAAGTCATCATGATGACCTGAAGATACACAAAAATCAGAAGTGTCTTCATTCACTATATTTTAGAAGCAGTCTTTGTAGGCGTTTGAAAGAATCCCTTAAAATATCTGTAAGTTTCTTTCCTCCAGGAGGGATAAGCCTGAGCAAGTAATTTTTAATAAGCAGATACTAGCTAATAAGATGAAAGTAGATCTTCGTAATACTTGTATCTTATACAGAGACTACCTTAATCCTACACTTAAGTCTGTAATTGATGTATATGTCTGTATTAGAATCTAAATAAATCAAAATATTACATCATTATTATTATTATTATTATTATTATTATTATTATTATTATTATTACTATTATTATCTGATGTTATTTTTAGTACAAAAATCTTGCAGTGTGTTCATTGTACATTGTGGCGTTGCATCTCAAGGAAGCAGTTTTCATATCTTTCTGTTGTGTATCTTTTCCATATGGTGAAGAACCGAGCAGAGTGTTTGGAACTTACTGCACAGTTACCTCACTTGGTGGTTAGAGAAACGATTGTGAAGGACTTGAGTAGGACTACCCATAGTAACTGTAGAGCAGAGCTGTAGACTGTAGAGCCTAAAACCTGGTGTCCTAATGGTCATTCTGAAACCCAGTTTGGGAGATGTAGAACTGAGTACTCTGTAGGATATAAATGTTGAGGACAGAAGACAATTTTCATGTGTTTGAGGTAGTAGGGTTGCTGAGGAGACACAGAACATTACAGCACTGCCAGGGGCTTCCAAAGCATTGAAGAGACTGTCTTGAGGTGCACTGCCACTGATAGCCAGTAATGCTGAGACAGAAGCAACTGAAACCAAGTCATTGTTTGTAACAGTGAATGGAATTTCCTGTGGTCTTTGCCTTTCAGAATGTCAGAAAGCATTGCATAATGTTTATTTTAGCTACAGTGAGGAGTACAAGAACATTCTTAAAATGCAGATGGGATTAACTATTTTACCAGTTTACCTTTGAACTAAGATAGAGTTCACTAAAGATGTAGGCCATTCAATGGTTATTTTTTTCCCATTACATTGACCATAAACCTTGGTTAAAACTTCAACTGTCTCTGGTCTTCAGTTATCATCTCTAAACACTGGGGCATATTTAGTGACAAAGGAAATTTTGTCACTCATGTAAATCTAGCACAAGCTACTAGTTCTAGGACTCCTTTACTTGTTTAGCTAAGTAAAACCAGGCAGAGTATGTCATTATAGTACTTTCTATAAAGGGGGTGTTCTCACTGCTGTTTACGTACTGGATCTGTTCCAGGATGTACACTGATGTATATCTGTGCTTTATCTAAAAACAACTGTTGCTATTTATGTGGTGTAAGACATCAATGTCCTCTACTAAATGCTTTAGAGGCTCAGGTTAGTCAGAGTAGTGTTGTGCTTTATCTGCTAATGCAGTAAAATTGTTTCATTCACTTGTTCTGGTTTATGATGCTGAATAGCTTCAGTGGAAGCTAATACAATGTTCTTGCCCTGTACTGAAGCTTAAATGTAGGATATGAGGATTTCTTTCTGTTTCATTGTTCTGTATATCAATCTTCACTTTTCTGCTTTTTGGCAACTCTGCTCCTGGTTCCTTTTCTTCATGTAAAACAGGACATCATAAAACCAAGGTGATCCACGTGCAGAAGAAAGGATTGATTTGCTTTAATAACTTCAGTGACTAAAGCAGGTAACAGTGATGAGGCAAGTACAGTGATGAGGCTCTGCTAGCTCATCGTCTAGTGGATCAACTGTAGCTGTACTTCTGTATGATTTGAAATTAGATGGGTGACCAGAGTTCTTACATGTGACTTGAATTCATAGTTAAAAGCTAGAGGGACTATGAATAATTTCACATTCTCTGTACCTTTTATCTCATTGCCTATTCCATTCCATTCCATTTTTCTTTGAGTGCAATTAAAGCGTATTTTCTAAGAACATGTCAAAGCTTGGTCTAAAGACACTGGAGGTGAATGTAGGACTGTTTGTGGTAGTTAGTGGTTAGTTGATGTTTGTGGTGTTTTGTTTTAAATTAAAGACTTCACCTAATCTTTGGTTCTTGTTATATGCTCCTCTGGGATGAAAGAGCTCTGTAATGCTCTGAGTTTTTTTCTGGATGAAGGTATTTAGATGCTAGTAAAAACAATTTTTCATTCTTTTCTGTTAGGTAATAATGTGCACCTTGATTTTTTCACCGTAAATTGCATTTTCCCGAGCTTTTTAACATTTTTATTGGATTTTTTTCTGCAACCTTTTCAGTTTTTCAACATCCTAGTCAAAATATGTATGTAACTGTGCCCTACTTTTGTGCATCCAAACTTCCACCACTAAAGCCATAGTACCACTAATTCTATGTCATGCTTTGGCTAGAAGAGAAGTGTGTTTCATGGTTGGCTACCATGGCTACAGAAAACAGAGGTAGAGTAGGGAACAGTTCCATCCCTGTAGGTATTTCCAAAGTCACTGCATGCTAGAAAGAAAATACTGAATTTTATAATGGTATGTCTAGAACTTTGCATCCTCAAGTACACTTTGTATGAAAATCAGAACCCTTTTAAGCCACAGTATTAAATTTGACTGTTTTAAATGGGTCCAGAAAGCCAGTGCTGTTAACAAGGCTCAGTCATTAAATAGCACTAAACATGCAGGTGTGACCGTTAGATAGAAATCTTTGTTCTGTTAGAAAAATAAATATGTTCTTTTCTCTTTCTCTACCTTTAAAATTTAAAACTCAAAACAATTTAAAAAATTTTCTATTATTTTCTTGCAGCAGCATGGTTTTCATAAAGGCAAAAGCCTTTTCAGCAGTCTTTGACCTTAAAGGTGGTAGTAAAACAGCAGTAAAATTAGTTCTGATGGGCTGAAGATGAAGTAGTTTTTGTTAGCAGAAACCAGCTCTGTGTCCCTAGAGATGAAGCAAAATGACAGTTGTGTACAAGGACATACAGACAGACAGTAAGGATAGCAGCAAGTAAGAAACTGCATATTATAAGCCTGACCTCATGTACAGCCTCATTATTGAAGGAACACACAGCCCTGTGAAACTTGGCAATCTTGTGCTTGTTACTGACTAGTGATCTGGTCACAGGATCACAAAACTTCTTGAAAGACACATTCTTGGTTGCATATCCTTCTGAGTGAAGGAGACATACAAGCATTAAAATTGTGAAATCCAAGGAAGGAGCACAGACAACTTCCCAATATGATAGTTTCTAATAGCTCTAACTCCCTCCATTCTGGAGTAGTAAATAAATGAGAAGTGGTACTTTTAGAGTAAAAGGCCATTTGAAATGCATGTCCAATCCTGCCTCAGATTTTGTTAGACTTTAGAGTGTATTTCTGCTTGTTCTAAACTACTGCTCCTTTAAACTGGAGCCATCAAAATTAATGTCATTTTCCATACCAGCATCAGTGGAGTGATAAATACTTGACTGATAGTCTAAGACTCCATGAATGTCAAACAATTTGCAAAACAGTTTTTTAGCATGAAAAATAATTTGAGAAAACTGGTAGATAAACATTCTTAAATTGTCATTGGTCTTTCTACTTGTCTTCACTGATACATCCTATGTCTGTTTTGGAAATGAGAAGTAAAAATGGTTATCAACAGTTTCTGCCTTTTCTAGATCGGTTAAGTTTTATCTTCTCCAGCTACATCATTACTTGGATGTATTTTGTTTCAAATAGTTTTAAACACTTTACTAAATGCATATATATAAATATGCAGTTTAACCCTTTCAGCCATGGAATTCCTATGGTACCTTAAAATCCGTGTGGCAGAAAACTGTAGAATTGTTTAGGTTGAAGAAGACCTCTGTGATCATCAAGTCCCACTGTTAGTCCAGCACCACCATGTTCACCAGTAAACTAAGTCCCCAAGTGCCATATCCACATTTTTTTTTAACACTTCCAAGAATGGTGATTCCACCAGTTCCCTGGACAGCCTATTCCAATGCCTGACCATGCCTCCAGTGAAAAAAAATTTTCTAATATTGCATCTAAACCTGCCCTGGGGCAGCTTATATGTCCTCATCCTGTCGTTGGCTGCCTGGGAGAAGAGACCAAGCCCCACCTGGCTACCACCTCCTTTCAGGGGAGTTGTAGAGAGTGATTAAGTCACCCCTGAGCCTCCCCCAAGCTAAACACCCCCAGCTCCCTCAGCCACTCCTCATCAGACTTGTGCTCCAGCCCCTTCAGCAGCTCCACTGCCAGCAGTGACAGCAGTTGGCAGTGGACAGGTGACAGCAGTTATGTCTTCTTCATAACTTCTGCTCGGTACTCACTGCTGCCTGCTTTGGTTTTTTTCTTACTGATGCCACTTTATTTGATGCCACTTTTTGTTTCTAAATACCACTTTTATTCTGTTGCTAAGTCAGGAATGAGTCTGCCTTCTTAATGCTTTGGGGATCTCAGCTTGTGACCATCTGCTATACTTTTCATGAAAAGCCGTGAATATCTTTTTCTATTCTTCCCCACATTTTAAATTATAGCATGTGCTATAGGGGGTTATGCAAGGTGCTAAACTCTCAGTCCCCATTGACTTCTCTTTCAGAGGATCAATTAACAGGATAAGATCAGTAAAAACTGGTTTTGTTCAAAGCAGAAGTTTTGTCCATGTTTTCTAAGCAATGCATGTATGAAGAAAAGCATATTTTGTATTATCCTAGATGTATTTCAAACATGTCTAAAACATTTTATTTCCAGGATGATCTTAGAGCAACTTTAACAGCAAAGAATCGAGAAGCCAAGCAATTATCTCAACTGGAAAAGACACGTCAGCGAAATCCATCAGATCTACACATTATTGTATCCTGCATTTCTAGTTACTATGACAAATATTTTTAAATTTTTGGGGGAATTTAAACTGTTGTGTTTAGGAAGTAGTAGTAACAATAATGCTCCTTAAAGGGACTGTTTCTAATGTTGAATCTTTTCTTAAACTTTATGATGAGTTACAGATTCTAATAGCTGCTTTGTTACTTACTTTTGAATTGAAAAGAAACAATGAATTATTTGATATATTTATGCAAGAGAGATAGGCATAGATTACATCTAGGAATTTGGAAGTTTTTGAAAGTAAGTGTAATCAGACAATTTCTTTTTTATTTCTGTGGATTTATTGGGTTTTTTCCTGCCATTTTGGTAATTGTTGTGCTTTCTGGTACCTAGTTGGGATATGAGTTTCCTCCAGATGTACAAGAGTTTTTACTCAGAATACTCAACTAGACTACTCTTCCTTTCCAAAGACCAGTCACACCCCCGCCTCCAGTATACTGTTCTGTACTGGAGAGGGAAAAATTAAGTCTCCATCAAACTGAATTAGAATTTCCATTAAAATCTCATTGAAGTTTCAAATTCTGAAGTAATTGGAATCTAGGGAATGCCAAAATAAGCAGGATCAAGGCAATCCTACTTCAGTCCCTTTATGCTTACATATTATGATACAGGATCTAGGTTCATGATGTGCTGTTTACTTTTTATTACACTCTAGTGTTGGACTTGGGAGTTAAGCAGTCCTATTCTTTGCTGATTTTATCAACTCTATTTCAGAATCTTCAGGATCTTTCTAGTGACAGGGGCATGAGACTAGAAAGAGTGAAAATGTGTTGGTCAAACGCAACACAGGAAAACTGAATTTTGTCTCTGCCAAAGAATTCCCATTTATTATTAATCAAATCGTTTAAATCGAGTGATGACTAATTAGAATTCCTCATGTAATAAAGACACATCAGTCACTGGGTTAGAACTTGAGCTGTGTTGCAAAGTTCTCTTTTGTTGGAGTTCAGGGAGTATATTATTACAGTAAGCTGTTTTCCCCAAAGGGAGCCTGATCCCATTTTTCTCCCTCGAACTAATTCCTATTTCATGGGTATGTCACTGGCACCTTGTTCATTTCTTCTTGTTTCTTTTCCAAGCTTCTCCCAAATACCCTTCTGTGACTTAGCTTCTTGTACCACCTGTGTTTTCTGTACTTAAGGCTTTGCCTGAAGAGTTTATAAAATCTCAGTACAGTCTGATTCTGCACATGGACAAAGGCACCAAATGCTGCATATTTGCATTTTAAACTGGTTGACACAAAACACATAAAAAGATTATGAGGAGCAGGAATGTGTTCATTTACTTTTGAGGGTGCATGCAGGTCAGCTTTCAGGTCTGAGAGAGGCTTTACCACATTAGAGTACAGCAGCTGGGCTCCTGCAGGGGTTTTCTTGTTCTTGAGCAATTGTGGTGTTGCAGCAGTGAACAGCTTTGGGCATAGCTAGCAAAGGATCTTTACTCACTCCCATCTTACAAAATGGGATGTTAGCAGAGCTTTGAAAAGAAGACCATATTTTTAAAAATACAAAAATACATTTTTGTAGATCAAAATTGATTTTTTCCTAAAATAGTTACCTATTTAAATATTTATAATCTACCTATTAAAATATTATATTTTAAAAGTAAATAACCAGACCCTCAGTCCAGGACAGCTGTCCTGAAATGTTTTGGTCTGGATACTTGAATTCTAGCAGTACTCCAACAAACTGTACATCTTACAGCCAGAAGCTTCAGACAATGTAATAATAACACTAAACATATACACATTTTGAAATAACTAAGGTAAATAGTTCACAGTATATTAAAAGTAGAAGTGAAAATGGATACTTCCATGAATATTGTTATGTTGCCATTTTTTCCTTTACTAATATTTCCAGTCACAGGTGAGTGTTCAGAAGAGAAAATACCAAACTGCTGTTGTGCAGACTATGCAGGCTTTGCAACTTTAGACACTTCACTCTACAACAAACAGAATTTCTCTCCCAGAGAATCTGTACACAAATTATGGCCAATTTATTTAAAATGTATTGAGAAGATGTATTTGATTATCATAGAAATAACATACTGTATTTGTGTGTGTAAGGGCTGCTTATGCATAATAGCTGCCTTCACTTACAGAGAGTGACTGATTGAACTAATTGAAAATACACAAAATGCCTTTTCTTACTGTCCTTTCGTCCTGTGTTTTGGTCAAAATCAAGAAAGAGAGATGGACATGTGACCTTACGAACTACTAAAGATCATTAGCAATTTTGTTTGCCCAGTAATGGCAGAATTGCGTCTGTGAAATTAAGCTGCTTCTGAAAGGAGATTGTTTCAAATTGATAATCCTGTAATACAAAATGAGTAGATTATAATCAGAGTGAATAGAGCATGCCTTATGCCTTAGGTTTCCATACATGTAAAGATAGAAAGATATTGAAAGATAGATCACAGGAACTGGACCTGTGGTGTCTTTATCCATTTAAAAAAGAAAATCCTTTCTTAAGTTGCAGTTCAGTAGAAACGGGAAGAACCCTACAACTTGATCTTAGGATACAATACATGATCCATACACTACTTTCAAATCTCATGACAAAATAGATTTGTGATGATACTGACTGAGCCTGTAGGTATCACTAGTGTATGATGTTTTACCAATATTGCATGGAAAATAACAGAAGTTTAGACCCAAATTTTGTAGACTTCAAGTGCAAGCTCTTACATCTGTACATCGTTAATTTGTAGTAGTACACAGTTCTCAGACTTGACTTAATCAGAAGAGTTTCAATATCTTTCACTAAATGGTAGTGAACTTCATAGAAAGTTCATAATTATATCTAGTTAAAATGGCTATCTAAAATGCTTTCTTTTCTAATGAAATAAGAAAAGCTCTGTATTTATGTGTTAGGAATTGGTTGATATGTCCCCTTCCCAGTGCCCTGTTGAAGATGTTTTTTATAAGATATTTTAATAATACAAAAATATTAAAATTATAAAATACCTGAAATGCCTCTGGATCTAAAAATTACAATAACTCTAGACTGCAAATTGAGATATTTACAGGATAAGCACATCAGTTCCAGCTGCTGCTCTAATTGCCTATTTAAGTAATTTATAAAAACTTACTAAGATGAGGTTCAGCACACAACAGTACTGGAAAAGATTCTTTTTGAACCCAGCAGGTTGATCTGCACTTGTAAACAAGGGTGGTCTTTCCCGCTCATCCACCACTCTGGCCTGTGCTGGGATAAGTACCTAAACTCAGTCACTGTTGTCAACAGGGTGACAGGGCTGGCTCAGTAAAACTATCACTTGATTATGACAGAAAATTAATCAGGGCAGAGGGACTTTCCTGACTGGCTGCAGCTGGTCATTTTTCATCTTTCACATCAGTCACAACAGTGTAGAAGGCATCTTTGTATGTTTATTAAGCTACAGATTTAAAATACTGTAACACAGATATGTATTGTTTTGAAAACCCAGACTTAAATGTTTTCATGGCAATTAGAGCAAATAGCTTTATGTCAAATACAAGACTAATTACACCTTTGTGTTACTTTACCAGGCTGAAAGTGAACTGCAGAGAGCAACACTGGATGCTACTCGAACAACTCGGCACTTAGAGGAAACCATTGATAATTTTGAGAAACAGAAGATAAAGGACATCAAAGTATGTGTGCTCACATTTCATCTTGCATAATAAAATTAGTGTAGTTAGTTGGGGGCAAAATTAGTAACATTCAGTATTCACTGAAATGCAAATCTCATGGTATTCAGGAATATTTCATAATCACAGAATTGTAAATTATAGATACGTATAGAATTTACAGATAACTTATCTGCAACCTGCTATATAAGACTGTCTTCAAAATATCAAAAATTTTGACTGACTACATCTTGTGAATATATATTGGAGATTATCAAGTGACTTTTCAGTAAGACATGTTATTTCTAATATGGTTCCTCTTTTTGAAGTATTAATTTAGAATTTATTATGAAATAATAACTGCATAAGTGATAGCCTTGCCAGCATTTATGTTTAATTTCTAAAATTCAGGTCTGACTACTTAAAAGTACTAAGTATCATGCTGTTATTTATATCATATAAATATCAAACACATAATGCAGAAATTTCTTTGAAATCGAAATGTACTTTACTGCACTAAGAAAACCTTTCTTTTAATTTGCTTTTAGAATATATTTTCTGAATTTATAACTATTGAAATGTTGTTCCATGGGAAAGCTTTAGAGATATATACTGCTGCCTACCAAAATATCCAAAATATTGATGAAAATGAAGATCTGGAGGTAAGAGTGATTTTGATTTTCTGTTTACTTCCTACATAAAAACAGTTTTCACAGTTGAGTTACACATGTCCCACACAGAAAAATGCAACAAATGTTTCAGGTTCCCAAAACAAACTCATGTATCCCAAGCTTTTTTTTGTTTTTGCACTTCTTCAGCAAGAGTATGTAGGTTTATAATCTCAGAGAACAGAGAGCAACTGCAGTAGCAATCTAATCTTTCCCACAAAACACAGGAAAGAGACTCACAAAATTACCTGCCACTCCATGCTCAGCTAATCATAGTTTTTAAAGAACACCTCTGCAGTGAATCTTGCTAGGAAGATGCACACAGAGAAAAAATCTTACACTGCTGTGATAAGATAAAGACTAATTATTGCATTAAAGATCTCTCTCTGATCTGAATTTTGTTTGCTTGTTTTCATCTTCCAGTCATTTTTTATTAGGTTCTAGGATTAAGAGACATTTGTTATTTACTAAATTGGGTTTTTTGCCTTGTGGCAGTTAACAGCTTCACATTACCCTTTCTTTTCTGTTTGAATTATAGTCTCTTCTGCCCAAGACATGCGTTTCAGTCCTTTATTCATTCTTGCAGTTCTTCTGGATTTTGGGCCTTTAAACTTAGTATCATTGAAATGTGTGTTGTGTATATATGTTCAGTTTGTCAAGAAAGTTAGATCATTTTTAGTCCTTTTTTGTAAATCCTTCCAGTCATAATTTTATTTTCTCCATGACATAGCTCTGAACCAAGTTAGCACAATACGTAAAAAACCACGATTCTTCAGTGACAGTCATATTTGAGACTACTTAGTAATTTTACTTCATTTAAACTACACCATGGTGATTTTGTACTATACTAATTTCACAATTATAATGTCACGTGGCACCAATTCAGAAATCTCCTTTAAGTCAAAACTTTGTCTTTTATAATCCAATTTCTAATCTCATTTTAAATTTCCTGTTAATAGGATAATTATTTACTTTTCATAAAAACACCATAATTTACCATCTCCTTTAGCTTTACTGGTTATAGAAATAACTTGAAAATATAATGGATGTTGCAATCTCCTCTGTATTCTAAGAGGTTTCCCAGATTTTTCTTGAGTTGTACATCTGTACATTTCAAGTAAAATTTTTCTGATGCAGTTGTTACCAACAGCAATGATTTGCTTGTGAAAAGGCTAAGAGGACATCTTTGCAAGAAATGGAGAGCCTGAAGGAGTTGCTGGGGTTCATACCTCTAGCTTAGCCTGAAACTCAGCTACATATGTTGGTGGGAAACCATTGCAATTTTCCCTGTGTAAATGCCCTCAAACCTCTGAAAAATGTTTACTTTGACCACGTAAAGATGTCGATGTGTCTCAGGTTAAGCAAGGATGTTGTTTCAGCTAAAAGTGATCAGTCCAAACAACAGTTGATGCACATCTCTATATCAGAGTCCAATGCTGCATTTCTGCTAGCTTCAATCTTGGTGATTCTTAGCTTGCAAGCATCTAAGTCACAGCTTTCTCCATTTCATTAGGTTTTTCGGAGCTCACTTTATCCACCAGACTATCAGTCTCGCTTAGACATAGTTCGTGCAAATTCCAAGTCCCCCCTGCAAAGAACTGGCTCCTCAAAATCTTCATTGAGAACAGTACAGGTAAGAAAGAAAAATTACATATTAAATCACAATATTAAAGCTCTATTCAAGGTAATATTTCAGCTAATGCACATGGATCCACTGTCTTTACTCAGTTCAGGACCCTTGAAAAGGTAAAGAAACTTTGAAGGACATAAATATAATTTTAAGCTCTTAATAATGCAGCTTTATCATGGAAGGGGAAAAAATCAGCTTTTAAAGCTGTGTTGCTTACTTTTGACAAATGCCATTTCCAGCGATACTTTGTCTTTCATCAACAAACTGTGGCATCTTGCAGAGAAAAGATCTAGGAGCTTATTTGAAAGAGAAGTGGCATTCTTTAAATACACTTGCATAGTCTTAGTATTCAGATTGTAGAGTGCGGACTCTCTACAAGATCCTAATTCAGACTAGCGATACCTTCTAGCAGCAGTCCAAACCCATGACCAACAGACCTCTCCATTTATACTCTGAAAATTCAAAAAACAGCAGGTTAGGAAAAGGATGGTAAAAATTAGTGAAACAGTGGAAGACAGTGCCACTGTTTTTGGACCAGCTACCTTGCAAATGTCTCTGCCACTTGTTTACAGCAGTAAACTTGTAGGCATTGCAACAGCTAAATTATTTTTAATTTATTGCAACTGTAATCCTATAACTATGATGATACTTACCAGTGTTTCATTTAAAGACAAAAAATAGCTGCATTTAAAATTTATCTTACTTTTCTTCTTTGAACAGAATCATGCATTGATACTGTAATAAGGAAAATTTTTCTTGACTTTACATACACGTTACGCCTTCTCTGCTCTCAACACAGAAAGGATCAATTATTACAGCTGAGCTGTTCTGTTGTTGAAAGTATGAGTTGTATCATCTGAAGAGATACAACCTAGTGATTCAGTGCATGAAGTACTGCGTTGACTTAACTTGCCAGTCCTCTCTATCACACAAATTTCATGTTCAAACTACTTCAGAAAATGTGAGAGGAAAAACGCAAAACAGCGGAAAACTGAGTGTATGTACACTGTGCATTCTCCCAGAGGTGGAGTGGAACTCCATTTTGACTAACTTGCAAGTTAACCTTTCTCTTCTCCTAGACCACTGTCTTAATTAAAAACTTTGGGCGTTAGTGTTCTCATAACCTCTTGCTTACCTGAAAAGAACAGCAAGTCATCTAGACCTAGAGGGAAGCTGCAGTGCAGTTCAAAATAATGTCATCTTACCTGGCTATGCTGTGTATCTGCAGAGGAGGATCATATGGCAGAAAAAGGGGTGGAACACCCTACTAATGCAGTCACTATAGGGCAGTGAAGAAAGGGCAGCCTGTTCCACATGCCCCCCCGTTGTCCTTCCTGATTCTGCAAATAGCGTGGTGCTAAATTGCACTAAGGGCTCTAATCTCTGGCACCCCCAAACATCTCATGAGAAAAAAATACCTCCAGGTGACTTGATTTACTTTTTCTGTGGATCTTTCACTCCAAACTTTTTCACAAATCTAGTTTCTTGCTACACAGTAATCCTTTACTGACTGTAATGCAGTACTTTGCAATTTCCAATGTAAAGCAGTATAAATAATGTGGTAAGCAGTTCACAGAATCACACAGCCTAAGTCTGTGGGGCAGGGGAGGATAGACAGACACACGCAACACTAACCTGTAGGTGGGGGACAGTGTGGGAAGTCATTGTGTACCAGATGGAATAAAGTGTGCCAGTAACACAATTCAGGTCTTGTCAGAGGATTTAACACATACCATCCTTGAATTTATTTCTGCTTCTGTGGACTAACTTTCTGTATTATCTGTATGTTAAAAATCTAAAGTACTCCTTGAGCTTGATTAATTTTTTCATAAAGAGCTACCTCCATTTTGCACTTTACTTGGAAATTTATCCTCAGCGTTTTGGTTTATTGATTGAGGTTGGTGTATCTTAAATTTTAGAACTATAGCAAAACAGAATCACCTTTTCTAGATACTTTAACTCAAACTTAACTACACACGTTTTATTTACATGCATTAAATATAACAAACTTTTGCACTGTCTCTGTAGGACAGCAAAGTATCATTTTAACCATTACTGAAAATGTCTGCATTCAAATGTTCCAACACTAAGGCATAAGGAGAGAATTGCCATGCTTCTGTAGTAGCATCTGCAGTGAAACATGAAGCTGGACTGCTTAAGCAAGGACAGTCATCACCTACATGCAACTCACAGAATTAGTTTTTACATAAAATTATTTATGATCAACAAATTAGCATATTCCTTTATTATTATTTTTTGCATTAAGGTATGAAAAATTAAATTTTAGTACTGGTATGTTTTAGTTCTTTGGCACAATGACTTGGATTTGAACTGCCACTTTCCTTCCCTGATCCAGTTTGGTTCTTAGGGATAGCCATCTTACCACCACCAGTGATAATATTTAATATACTATGTCGTTAATTGCTGCATAGTCAGAGGTATTTGAGTAGTGAGCAGAAAAAAAGCCATAAAACCAAACTATTTATTTCAGGAAAGGGGGAGAGCTTTTCTTCAGAAATATGATGCAAGTTCTGCTGAAGAATTTCAGATGCTCTGCATGAGAAAAAAACCTTGGAAAATTAGTCTATCCCATTGAAATGAAGCTACCTTACCAGGCTCAATCTGCAATTCCTTAATCTCCAATTACAAATCAGTGCCATTGTCTTTTTCTTCTTTCACTGAATGCTGCTTTAGGCATTTCAACTCAAGTTAACCCAGCTTCATCCAATGATTAACTCCATTTTCTCTTATATTCAGGAATTTGTAAGCAAGCATTTGCTTCATGCTAAATTATGTACTTTGTGAGCATCAACAAGACTAAGGATTTTTCTGCTTTCATAAGTTCAATGACTACAGTTTGCTTTATGCACACACAAAAAAAACTTACATTACATACATGGCTGTATGAATTACAACATCTCAGAAGTCAATTTAATAATGAGCATTTATGAACTTATAAAATAGGGGGCTGCTTAAAAAAAAGGCAAGCTTTGTCTTCAGTACAGAAGTTTTATTATATCACAGCATGTGAGAAGACACAGAAAATATAACCAAAATTAGAGCTGCAGATGCCCTTAGAGAACTACTGAACCTGAAATAATTTTTCAAAAGCATTCCAGATGACTTGGATAGCTGTCTTCAATGTTCTTTCTCATGGGGAAAGGAAAAAAAAAACCATATATCCTTCTTTAAATTGTAAATGTTGCATTGTCTGTGAAGAATCTATCTTCAATAGGAGTTAGATTGAGCCCTCATTAGAGAAAAGTACAGACTGCAGAATCTCAAATGAGATGAAAGCTTGGCAGCTGGCACTTGTTTTTAACATTTGATGAACCCAAAAAAGGAGTCACTCTGAAGGCAGGCACTGATGGGCGGGGAAAGAAGTTCATCTATGAATCAAGACTCTTTGAATAAGTTTGTCTAATTCATTCCTGAAAAAAAAAATAAAAAGCTTAAAGCAGCATAGTTTTGAGCTTTTAACTGAAGTGGTCTGATGTCTTCAAGATAAGATTAGGCCCTAATACTCATCTTCAGCCTGCTGTTTCAACAGCCAACCCAGGAAAAAACTGATTTCCATCTTGTTGATTTTTAGCATTGATTGGATCAAAATACCATTTTCCCTATCCTGTAAGAGTTGTCAAGGACTATCAGGATTTTTTTAGCTTTTAAAAATCATTATTTTTAATCTGTGTCATATATCTTTCAATTGGCATGCATGTTATGAAGGGTTAATAAATAAACAACTTACCCCCTCTCCCAGATGAAAACCCTATAAATATTTAGACTGAAAATGCCAACAGAGAATCATTTTTTCTTTGCAGAGAACACTTGATATCCTTTTGGTGGATTTTTGTTTTAGCAGATTTCCCGCAGAATGCTAAGAAAAGATGAAGATGAAGAAGAGGAGGAAGATGAGGATGAGGAAGAAGATGACGAGGATGACGAATTTGATGCTACTAAGGAAGTGAGATAACAAAGCTGTTCTAAGAGGGGTTTCTTTATTAATGGGAAAAAACCCCTTTACCTAAAGGCTTTTGTATGTTGGATCAAAAATTTCACCAGGGCTGTATATTTAAAATACCAACAAGAGCAAGAATCAGCACTAATTCTAGAGTGCAGAGAACAAATTACTGGTTTCAAAGAATGGAAAGAAATCTACTCAAAGTGGACAATTTCAGTAGCTAGAAAACAAAATATTTAAATAGATGCCTGTATTATATTTGCATAGATGTTATATTGTAATCACATTTGCTTACACTTACATGATGAACAGTGTCAAAAAACTGCACTAAGCTTACAAGCAGTTATGAACATTGTTTCCATGTTACTTTGCCAATATATTACCTCTCTAGCTACACACCTCTTGAATTTAGTACATCCTCTAGCTATACCTGTTACAATTGGATTTATACATCCTAAAGTAACTGTAGTAATCAAGAAACTGCAGCAAATCTGTTAAGAGTTCATTTTGTTAGCCACTCTGGGTGGCAGAAGGCAGGGTGGAGGTGTATTTTTTTCTTATTTTCATTTTCCTCAGGCTTTCATCAGGCTCTCAAATTACTTTTGATTCCTTTACACATACAGAATGAACACTCACAAATAAGGACCTGGCCCAGTATCTATGTTTAATGCTGCTTTGCTTTTAAATAAAAGTGCCTTCATGATATAACTAGTGGATATTTTATGTAGTTGATGTTTATTATATTAGTTGACATGCTATATACAGTTCAAATTTCATGTGTTTAGCTATGTGATTCAGTTACTGATTCCATCAAACATACAAGAAATTACACGTTTTGAGTATAATTTCTTATCCTGTTTGGAGATGGTGGTTATGTGTTCATTTTTTAACAGTGTATGGTTGTCTGCCAGAAAGCTGCTACCACACTGTTCACCTCCAGCTTTAGTATTGGCTAAAGAGAGAATGCAGAAGAATTTAAACTTGTCACTGGGAAAACAATTCTAAGTTATAACAAAATATTCTTTCAGTTACAGAAATAAACCACGAAGTGCATTTATAATATTGATGCTACTTTTGTCCACTGATGCAAACTATGCAATGCACACCTGTTTTGACATGTAAAAAAACAGGTTTTCAAAAAAATTAATGTGATGAAAATATAAATGAAAAGGTCACAATATAGGGTTCTGTTTTAAACCCAAAAAATAATTTTACACCAGAATTACATACTATTGACATTGAATTACTGTTGCCAAGGAGTAAATACCAATGAGCAAAACTTCAAAAGTATCTAGGTAATTCATTCCCATCTATTTCAGCAACTTAGGCATTTCAATAAATAGTTGTACCATAACATCAGAATTGTGGTGACCACCACTTCTGCCATTTCATACGCAATGAAGTAGTCCATCTCCAAAACAGATGGCTAACTTCATAACAATTTCAGGTTTTCATACACATATGTGCAAATAGCAATTATTTGTGTACTATGCCTTGAGAAAGCAATTCTAAAAAAAAAGACAGTTGTGTTTAGATTAATTCCCCCCAAAAGATGAGTAGCTAGGGTACAGAAAGAGATTTTTGTTTTCCCCAGCAGCATCAAATTCATTCTCCCTACATCACAAAAAAAGTCAACTTCAGGAATTACACAGAAGTGTCCAGAAAATAAGTACAGTGTTGGGCAACTTTGTCCTGCATGTGTGATGTCTTAAGTTTGCATGTTGCACAGAAATTGTGACCTTGAAACTACAGATGAAAAGTCAAAATACTTCGCAGCCATAATAATATTTTAGAATGTAATTAAAGAAGTAAATATTACCTAAAGATACTCTGCAAAGATTTTTCTCATGTTATGAGTGCTTACTGCAAGGCTGACTTGCAGTTATTCCATTCACTCCTTTGTATTTTTAATCACTGGCACCTAGATGATGCAGGCTTCTATCCATTCTTGCTAAGACTATTTTGCCACTCTATTGAACACACTGGCACATTCCTTTGGGATTAAGGGTGTTCATCAGACTGTCCTGTTAGACCTTCCTTAAATGCCTCAGGCTGCTTTGGTAGGTGATCACTATTTCTAGTTTTCAACAACAGAAACTTTTCTCCTTTACATCAATTTTTGGAAAATGGTAGCAAAAGCAACTTCAGAGAACACATAACTAAGGAAACTTGATGATTTTCTATCAACATCACAAACTGTAGCATTTCATTTGTTACTCTTTACTATATGGATGGTACTTAAAAAAGGAAGAACAGTATTTCAAGCCATGTAATTATAGTCACTGATTTGTCCTTTGTACTGGAAATACAGTGCATCCAAACCACTAAATATCTGATGTTATAAAACCCTATTATCAGAAAATGGTGCCACCACACCATGCACCTGTACCATCTATTCAGGCAAAATCAGAATATAATGCCCAGTATGGAGAGGCAGGAGAAAGACACACACACACAGAGACCCAAAACACCAACCAGATAACAGATATCAACTAAGAATCAACTGTTCCACTAACGTATTTAACTGATGTGCTGGCATCCCTTCCTATGTTTCCTATGCTTCAATGCATCTGAACATATTTTGAGGTACAGCTCTTTATAGACCTTGAAAACACATGTTTTTTTGTACTATCAATCAAACATTTCAGATTAACCTAAAGTAGTTATATACTCTATCTGGCTTTAAATTAAATACAATTAAGCTACAGGGCAAATAAAAAAACATTTTGAAATGCCTTAATTATGACCTCTGCCATTACAAATTTTATGATACTTTTTATATGTTCACTAAGGGAGGGGGGGAAAGTTTACCATCCCAAAAGCTAATGGTATCTTATCAGCCATTACTCTTAACTTTTTCTGAAAACAGATGTTTTTTCTAAAATATAATCTCACACTTTACTGGCAAAACAACCTATTAAACTCCCCTACCTTTCCAGCCAGTTTGAAATCTATTGTGTAGCAGCTAGAAGAATTTTAAAACCAACAAATCATCTAAAACTGATTAACTGGAGAAGTTAGTCGTATTCACATTTACAACACAGCTTAGTAGTAAAGATACTAGCTTACAAAAACAGTCACAATGAAGTTTTCAACATGATAATAAGGTCAGGGAAGTTTATTTTGAGGAATCTCATGTCTTTATTTTCCCTGCAACATCTGATTCCCTGATCTCTGTTATAGTAGCTATTAAATAAAGCACAGAATTCTTGGGGTTTAATTCCTTTTAAGTTCAGAGGATTCAAAATTGTATGATTCTGAAGCTAGTTCCTACCAGACAGCAGAAACCAGTATGCTAAGTGTTCAGAATTTGAAAACTTGGCCATGTACATTTCTTTGGTCAGAGGAATCTACATATACAGACCTTGCATTATCGTTCAAAAAGCTTTTTTCTTGGCACTACAGAACAAATAAAATGCAGGATAAATAAAGCTACGCTAACCTTTTAAAAATTACAGAACAGAAACTCCCTTGATTTTGTTTGCTTGTACCAAAGAGTTTTGGTACCATGGAAGTTTTGCAATGATGATAATGACTTCACATAAAGCAAGGTTTGACCAGCAGTTAACCGGGGGAATCATTCACTGGAAAGCCTGCCTGGGCAGTTCTGTCCTTAAAGCTATTAAAGATGCAATGGGCAAGGCCTTGAGGAGCCCATTCTAGCCAAAACTGCTTTGAGGAGGGGATTGGAATAGAGACCTCCCTACTTCACAAACATATTTTTTTTTGTATTGCCCAAGCAAAGGTTAAAAGTTTTCACTGCCAAGTTGCAACTTTGTTGTCTCAGTTTGAGGGGATTGATACTTAATTCTTCAGTACTACAGTTACTATCTTGCACAGTTGCAATGTTAACTGAAGTCCTTACCAACACAACCAAAGCTTCCCACTAAACCTGAATTTGGAAGATGCAGCTTTTCCAAGATACCTTTTATTTCTTCCTAAAATTTAAATATGGTGGTACCAAACCAATGAAAACAACATGTTCTAAATGCTGACATAAGCATTTATTTTATTACGTAAAAAAATAACATAGCTGGTTGTCAGCTTGGTTGCCAGTGACAGATGTTAGTTAAAACTAATCAGAGATTGACCTGGAATGCATCCAGACATCATTAGCACGTTAGTATTCATATTATGCAGATTGTGAGGATAAAACAAAGACCACTCAAGTTAGAATTCTTGATCTAATTCCAACATTCATTTTGTGCCTAAGGTACTAGTGAGTGAGAAAAAGCCTGTCTAACTGATGAATACACAGCCTCTGCAATCTCTGTAAACTACCCATTCTTTGCTGTGTTGACAAACTACCAGTTCACTCTTTCCGGAGGAAGCAGCCAGCATCATTCTCACCAAGACCCAGATCTGCTGACCATAATAGTTGAGATCATTAACTATACAAGTTTTAAATATAAGACACACATTTAAACGGCAATTTCTTTTTTATTTTAAAAAAGTTGCAAAGCCAGCTAATGAGAACAGGAAGCTCTTTAACAGGAATGCCTGCAAACACATGAAACCGAATAAAACCTGAAAAATTTACACAAAAACAAAAAAAGAAATCAGTAATTTTTTAAATTTCATTAAGCTAACCTCAGTAAGAAGTGTTATTTACTACTGCAGGTAGCACTGAAAATCTTCTATTTGAACCGTTTGTGTGGTCAGTCAACCAGCACTTATGTTTTTATTTGATGCAAAGACATAAGACTGGAATTAAAACAAATTGGGGGGGGGGGGGGGGGGAAGCATTACAACTCCATCCCTTTAAACCTTGATGTATGACATTCAGTGTCCTGCAGATATTTCAACCAAGAGATAAACAACTGAACTGGGTATTATTTACAACCGTTGACGGAAACTGTTTCTTTTGCATCTTCCAGTAATTAAAAGTTAAGGTAACTGTCAATACTGTCAAACCTAGAATGTGTTACTAGAGCATCTTTTCCTCCTTTACAGCAAACTCAACTTAACTTTCCGTGGACCAATGGGCCTATCATTCAGTTCATTAATAGCAGCCATAGCTTCCTCATAGTTTGTCATAGCAACAATGGCATCACCAGAAGGTAATCCTTGTTCATTGTACTGCACAGAAACCGACTCCGGTATCACTCTGTAGCCATAGAAAAAATCCAGAATCTCATTAGGAGTAGCTTTAAAAGGCAAGTTTTTCAATAGAATAGGAACAACACGTTCAGAACCACCACTGAAATTTGGATCTGGCATAAATCTTCCTTCAGGAAAATTTCCCATTTTATTATTCCCAAACTCCATTCTGCCAAAAGGTTCACTGTCACCACCAAAATCCATGAGGGGTGGTGGACCCCTAAAATCCTTAGGAGGAGGGCACATGAAGTCCTCAGGGGGATGTCTAAATTCAGAATGATGCCTAAAGTTCCCAGGGGGACCAAATGAATGCATGGGTGGCCCTTGTGGTGGCCCAGATGGTGAACCAACTGGACGGGAGAGGTCACCTCTGTCATACGGATGTGAATGACCATGCATTTCATTTGGTGCAGATAATGGTGCAGGTACGCCAAACTTCTGCATCTGGTCTTGAGATATAAGTCTTATTAATACTTCTGTTCCCAAAAATGTCTGACGATTTAAATTTTCTGCTTTCATGGCTTGTTCTTCAGATTTAAACTTCACTAGTGCTTCTCCCAGTCCAACTCCTTTTTCATCATAGAGCAAGTAAATATCATCTTCATCAATATCAAATCTCGCAAAGAACTTTTGCACTTCAATTTTTGACACATCAAATGGAAAATTCCTTACATAAACACACGTCTTAGGGCTGGAATGACCTTCCCGGTAACTTTTTTCTGGTATGGTCTGTCCGAGATGATCTCTGTCTGGTGATCTTTTCCTTTCACAAGAGTCAATTATTTTCAACATTGACTTTCTTGAAATTGGAAAAATGTAAACAGGACGATTGAGAAGAACCTTTCTATGACATTCCAAAGCAGCCTGATATTCTCTCTCACTCCTTAACACCACAAAGGCATCTCTAGTCCTTTTCTGATGCTTATCTGTTAGAATCTTGATCTGTTTGCTGTGTATATCCAGATCAGGAAAAAAATCTCTCAAATCTCTCTTCTCCACATTAAAAGATAGATTTCTTAAGTGTATGTAATATTCCTGGTTGGGAGATGAACGAGAATGTGTTCTTTGTCTCCTTGGTGATCTTGAACGAGAATGCTTCCTTGAATGCATGTAGCCTGAACTTTTTGGAGAATGGTCTTCGCACAAAAAGTGGTCCATTTCATCTGGCATGTCTATCCTCCCACCACATTCAATCCACCGTTCCTCTGTAGTTGGACTAATTTCTATAAACCTCTGACCCATGTATTGTCTATGACGTTTCAGTCCTTCTAAGGCATCACCAGGTGTAGCACACTTTACCAAGCAATCACCATTGTTTAAACCATTGCGGTGCTTTATCAGAATCACTCCATCCACACGTATCCCAGAAAGGAAAGCACGTACTTCAACTTCTGTTGCAGAGTAAGGTATACCACGTAGAAATAGGTAACGATCATCTGGGTTAAATGGGTGAGAATCCTTTCTTAACTGATAGTTTGACTTGGGTATACCCATATCACCATGTCTTGTGCCGTTGGTATGGAAACCAGCCTCCAGGCGATTTGGTGGCCCATAACTAGGTTTTCTTATTCCTTTTGGAGAAACTGTAACTAAATGTGGTATGTCTCCAACACTTGATGTACCAGAACCATTAGTACCCGTTCTTCTAGAGCCAGACATAGTTTCTCGTCCCCCACGGTCAAATCGTTTCCGGCTCATTTCTATGGTATTCTGCATCTCTGCCTTGCTGCTGAGAAAGAGCTCTATGCGCGAGTCCTTGATAAACCCTCCCGAACAGCTCATGGCACGCCGTGCATCTTCATCTGTTGCAAATATAATAAAAGCCTCCCCAATCTCTCCTCCAATAATATGCACACCTCCATCAGGAATATTCAATCCCAAGAAGAAACGACGAATATCTGGAGGACCCGCAACAACAGGAAGCCCCTGTAAACGGATGACTACAGCCATGCTGAGCTCAACCCACAGCAAAAATCACCTGCAGACAAAAAGGTACACATGATAGCACGTCTTTAGTACTCAGCTATTACAGTATCTTATCACTTAAGAAGCTAGAGCCTTTTTAATGAATGCCCTTGTCTCAATCAAGAGTGAAGGTATCAAAAAACCCACAAGGTCAAAAGCAAGATTAAAACAATTCACTGAGTGTTGATTGGTCAGAACAATTAGCTACTCCACCGGCACACGTGCACAAATCTATCAATATTCCCTACCTAAGGACAACAAAATCCATCTAAGTCACTCCTCACCATCCACAATACCTAAAGAACACCTCAAGGCTTTCACAGCATAGTTACTATATGCCAGAGATCTCTGCCCAGTCCTAAAGAGCAAAAAAAAAAAAAAATCCAGTTTACTTTTGAACAGGTCACTAACTGATAAAAGGAGAAAGGAAAATTAATAACTATGTCACTGGAAAATGAAGTAATTCACAAACAGTGATGACTTTACTGCTTTGACAGGTTGCTCTACCAAGTGATCAGTTCTGTTCAATAATGTATGTTTTCTCAGCATTCAAATATGTTGTCTCTTTGATGTAGTCAGAGTATTAACTGCAGCGGCCACAAGCACTCAGGAGAGCATATCCTAGTTGCCAGCCACAAGTCTGTGAGGAAAAAAGGCTGTGTATGATCTTGTCACAATACTCAGTGAGAAGTGTTAAGCTTTTGGCAGCTTACCTGTTTCTGCTTTGGAGACCTGATAAATTCTGTAAAATCAACTTAACTGTGGAAAGAAAATGAAACATAATTAATGGCTGATACCTGTACTTTGCTTTACACACTGTGCTACACTGCTGCAGCTCATCCATAGCAGTGGCTAATATTAAAGCCAAGCATGTTATGAACCCATGTGAAGAACTCCTTCCACAATCCAAGATGCCATGCACTGCATCTTTGTGTTTCCATTTCAGAAGCAAAAGAAATTCAAAACTTAAGGTCACTTCTGGAAACGATGAAAATACGATGAGATTACTTGGTCATCAACTGTGCCACACTGAACTGTTGCAATGAAACAGACTGACAGTGTATCGAGGCAACAATTTTCAATTGAGTTCTTGAAAGATGCTTAAGTCCATCTCAGGATTGCAGGATGTATCCATTCTTCTGAAATCCACCTGGTTTCAAAGTTCACAAGAGTATGCTACTAACCAAGCCAGCACTGCACCTAATGTACACAGTGAAGATCATCAAATGAAAGAGCAAAAATATCCAACAAGGAGAAGCTTCAGAAAGTAGCTGAATTTACAATGCCAACTTCAGTATTTTCCCTATATCCTTACTGTACTGCCTTTCAAACATAAGAACAAGAAAAGCTCTAATACACAGACTTAAACATACCCTGATTTTCAACATTTTCTAACATCACACAATAAATAGCACAATATTCTCAGAACCACCACAAGCCTCTATACCAAATTACCGCATCTCTTTAAAGCAAACGCAGCAGCCCAACATTCTAAGCATTTGAGAGCATCCCTCTTACCAATCTTGCTCTATAAAACACTAGATCCTGATGACAAGTTATCTACCAATAACCGTAACTGCCACTCCACCTTAACTTAGCAAAATGAGCAAAACCCAAATTCTGCAACTAATGGATTCCATGTCACTTCTGCACCAGTACTCTGTAAGCACAACAAACCAAAAACAAATGCCTATTTAGAAACTTCACTAAAGACCATCTGTTCTCTGTACTTTGTGGTGAGTCGACCCCAGCCAGCAGCCAAGCACCCACACAGCCAGTTGTTCACTCCTTGTCCCCATCAACACGACGGGAAAGAACAAAGTCAAGAAAACTTGTGGATCAAGATAAAGACAGTTTCCATCAGTGGAGGGAAAAATGCAGAACAAAGGAAATCACTCACCACCTCCCACAGGCTGACTGATGTCCAGCCTTCCTCCAAATAACAACTTCCTTGGGAGCCAAGAAAAAAAACACTCCCCAAGAAACCAAAGCCATCAAACAAAATACTTCTTCCTCTACCTCAGTTTTTGTTGCTGAGCACGACGTTACATAGCACAGAATATCCCTTTGGTGAGTTTGGGTCAGCTGTCCCAGCCATGTTCCCTCCCAGCTTCTCACCTACTCTTCAGCACACTCCCTGGAGGAACAGAGTAGGGAAAATAGATAAAGCCTTGATACTGTGCAAGTCCTGTCCAGCCACAGCCAAAACACCGATGTGTTGTCAACATTCCGTTAGCCACAAATCCAAAACACTGAACTGTATGGGCTGCTGTGAAGAATGTTAACTCCATCCCAGCCAGACCCAGAACACTTTACCACGTGTCTTCTCAACAGATGCAACAGTGCCAAAGAAGCATGGAGAATTCAAGGGCAGAATTTTCATATAGCACCTTCATGTCTTGAAAAAGCAAATCCGCTGCCCTGCTACTTTGCGTTGTATTTAATCTGTAGTACTTCTGGATTTCACAACTCCGCTTTCTTATCCCAATTTTTAAACATCATTCACAATAGCTCTCCTCCATAACTCTTCAGCGATGAACAGCAAGTTCTCCATGATGCACCAGGGATACAATACACAGCCTTCAGTGGTGAAAACCAGACACAGTGATTCCAGATCATAATGTGATCTCTTAGAAGTCCACAAACAGAAATGCAAGTTCAAGTAATAAGCTCTTACTGACTATATAGTAAACAATCAAGCATGGGTAGAAAGCATAGACAAGCCATCCAGCAATTTAAAGTGCATGACCAAAAAGAGTTGACTTGTCATGAAAAGTAAGAGCAATTCATTAACTGAACAAGGACTTCAGAGAGCAAGGATTTGGAGAATAAATAGATTGACAACTTCATGCCACCAACTTAAAACTACAGAGGTGTACACAGTTTAATGAAATTTTATATATGAGCAAATTTGGCTAGAAAACCGTACAATACCTATTCTTCCACAACCTCAGGAAATTTCAAATATAATTAAAGCCATTAAAATAAACCACAATTTGCAAATACTGTAAGAAACCAAGCCTGCACTAGACTAGTATTTTTATCGTAACACTGAAAGGTTACACAGACTGTATGCAAGCTAGAAAGAACACCCACAGAAACACCTCGACTTTAAAACTGGACCAGTGTAGAACAACCAGTGGACCAGGGAGGGTTTCTTATTCTGTTCTTCAAAATAAGCCTGAATAGTGGAAGCAGGCTGCTGCTAATAGCAGTTTTCACAATGCTGGAGGAAAATGTGAATGACCTCTGCAGCTGGGCCCGCTACAGGGTCCAATGTAGCGCGGAACAGCTTCCAAGCAAGTCGCCCCGCCGGCACCAGCGCTGCTGGAGGGCCCCGCCGTGGACGGCAGGGCAGGGAACGGGCGAGGGGGACGGGGCGAGAAGAGGCCGCCCCACGCCACACGCTCTTCGGCCCGCCAGAGCTCCGGCCCCACGGAGAAGCCCATCTGCCTCCGGGCACTGGGACAGGGCTGAGGGAGGCACCGGGACCGGGGAAGGGGGGTGGGAAGCCCAGGGACACGAGGAGGCCGGGGGCCGCGGAGCAGCCGCGCAGCGGTTCCGCGAGGGTCGGGCAGCCGAGAACCGGCTCCCAGCGCAAACTCCGCGCCGCCCTCGGCCACACGCCGCACCCCGGGGAGACGTGCTCTGTCCCTCACGCCATCCATCCACACACCCACCGGACACGCCGCTCGGACGAGCCCCGCAGCTCCCGGTACGGCTCCGCCAAGATGGCGCCGCCTCCCCTGCCCCCCCAACGCTGAGGGGAAGCTGCGCTGCGCGAGCGCTTCCGGCCCCTAAGCGCGGACCTGCGCGCGCATCCTCTGGGCGGGGCGAAGAGCGCCTCGACCCTGTGGCCCCGCCCCCTCCCCTGGAGCCGCGCGTGCGCGGATCGGCGCGCGGGCGGGAGCGGCGCCGCAGGTCGTGCGCATGCTCTGTCCGCCCTGGAGGTGGGTGTGCGGTCCCTGGATGAGTAGGTGCGGTGGAGCTCTGTAATAGCGGATCTGTATGGTTACAGATTTGTATAGTGGTAAACCTGTATGATGATAGATCTGTATAGAGAGATCGGTCCCACGGTGAGCGAGCGCCGCTGCCCTGCCGTGCTGTGCGCTGTCCTCAGGCTCATTCCGTTCGTGCCGCGCGTGCGGAGCCTCGGGCATCGCTCACCGCTGCTTTTCAGTGCCGACAGACACGATTCCTAATCCAGCGCGGGGCTGCCGCAGGCCTGGGTTTTGGGAGGAAAGGCAGGCAGGGATGAAGGAATGGAAGAGGAGAAGGAAAGGTTCAAGGTTGTGTAAAGGGAAGGGCAGAGGCAGAGCACTTCGGTTGTGCAAGCGAGGTATTTTATCCTAATGTTTACCCTACCTGCCTTTTCCTGTCTTTGCATGTTCTCCCCTGTCTTTCTATGCATATTCAGTACTTGTCTGCCCCATTTTACATAGAAAAAGAAATCCGTACTATTTATGGTAGATTCACGTAGCAATGTTGCCGATTTTAGGAGCACTCTCACTCCACACAGACACAAGAGTCTTGTTTAGAAAGAAGACATTGTGTATTCTGGGCAGGGTACTAGGTGTGCGTTTCCGCAAATCAAGCACACTAAAAGGTAAAAAGTTACATCTTTACACAGTCAAATTGACATAAACTTGGGCTTGAGACCAGATAATTCGACTTGAAGACATCAACTCTATCTTTAAACGCTTGTTGAGCAAGCAAAAATAATCGAGAAATAAAGCATGCTAATATCGAAAATCATAATAGGCAATTAGAGTGCAGGGTGGGACAATGAGGAATTATTTAAATCCAGAACACGGTGTCCTGCGAGGTTTTGGTAACATTTGAGGGCACGGGACATGAGGCAACAGGCAGAAGCATGCACAGAAAGTTCCACCTGAGCATGAAGAACTTTACTGTGTGAGTGCACTAGAACAGGTTGCCCGGAGAGGTTGTGGAGTCTCCCTCACTGGATTATATTCAAGAACTCTCTGGTCACAATCCTGTGCCATGTGCTCTGGGATGACCTTGCTTGAGCAGGGAGGTTGGACCAGATGACCCACTGTGGTCTGTTCCAGTCTGACCCATTGTGTGATTCTGTGGAGTGTAAACAAGAGTGAGCTAACAAAGGTGTAGAAGGTAAAGGGGAGTAACTTCAGCTGTGGATCCATTGCTCTAGGCATTTTGTGTTCTCACCCTGTTACCACTTTGTCTTTGGGAAGAAATTACAAACACATGTTACATTCGTATGCTATTCTGTGCACCAGTTCTAGAGACGAGATACCGGAAAGTGCAAACCGGGCGCCGGTGTTCTCTCGTCTCTTGCTCCTCACCCCTCACAAGACGAACAAAACCCTCTGCAGACCAAATACTTAAACTCGGTCTGTGCCCCCGCCCCCGGCCCGCCGGCGGACGTTTCGCATGTTGCGGCGGAGGGCCCCCTGCGCTCGCCGTACCGCGCGGCTCTGGCCAATCGGCGCGCGCCGCCGGGGCGCGCGGTGGCCATGGCGACGCGGAGCCGCGGGACCGCCGCCGCCGCGCTGCTCATGGCGCTGTGGGCGGCGCTGCCTCCCGCTCGCGGCTTCTCCGTGCCGCTCCAGCGCCCCGCTGACTGCGGCGCCGACCGCTACTTCGACAGCTCCCGCCTGGCCTGCGCGCCCTGCGGGGCCCACCAGCGGCAGAGCGCCGGCGGTGAGCGGTGGGGGAGGCGGCGCTGCCGGGGCCTCGGGGCAGGCGGGGCTCGGGCGGCTCCGCGCTGCATCCGCCCCCGGCAGCGGGAGGTTCACAGGCGGGGCTCAGGCTGTGGCGGTAAAACCGGAGCCCTCGGGGTCAGGTCTGGGAAAGCCGCGAAAGGGCCAGGATCCCACAAAGACCTAAGAAGGCTCCAGCACAGCTGTGATTTATCTGAGATACAGCTTAGAGAAATGACTGTACACCTATAATAATTTTTTTTCCTCAAGCATTATAGGTATTTGCATTTTCATCTGTAACTTTCCACAGGACCCTGAATTTATGTTCTCGAACACTGCTGTAACTTGAAACTCCTTGTCAAAACTTGAATGTCTGAGATAGTGAATGTCTGAGATCCTCAGGCTGTGCCCATGCTAGTCCGAGTCCCACGCAGGAACTTGGAGCAGATACAACACACCTTGACAGTACTAAATGGCAAATACAGATAGTTGGTCACTTTCTTTAGGGCATAAGGAGGTATTATAGAGTCCATCTTTTATAAATACACAGTCCAACAAGAGTGGCAGTTCCCTGTTGTGTGTACAGATACAAATTTGAGACTAAGACCCAACAGCATCTCTTTTCAGAACTGGTACCTCAGTCAGAAGTAGTGATGTGGATGGCTGTATTCACAACTGCTGTATAAAAGCTGGTCACCCTTTCCACTGCCACCATGATATCCTAAAGAGTAATCCCGTAGTTCACTTACAGAAAAAAAATACACTGTATTTGTTTTCAGATGCCCTGATAATGTGGTTGGATCCATAACTCCCTTTTAGGCTGAATCTTCCTCTAAATTAAGGGCTTCAAGGAGAGAGGAATTCCAAGGGGAGGTCAAGGGTTTATTTTTTTCCTTCAGCATCTGACTGGAATCATGTAGCTACGTGACACTGAGTCCTGTTTGCATCTTGACTGAATTCCACTTGTGATTGCCCACACACTCCCTGGCTGGCTCCTCCCTGTTTATTTTGTTTTCAAGTGACATGTCTAAAAATCTTGTGACACTGTGAATGTCACAACTCAAACCTTTTCATTGATATAATCCAATTGGGCTTTTTCTTCTCTAGAATTAAGTATAAATGGTTGATCACTTTGACAAATGTGCCTGCACAGCTGGTCTCATTAGAAGGTACTTTAAGGTTATAAAACTTTTCACAGAATTTTACGTTATTTTTACCTGCACAGTTCAATCAGCTTAAATAATAAAGAGTTTATTAGTACTTATAATCAGTTTTGGTTTGTAGAATGTGTTTAAAAATATGGAGAGAAGTTCATGATAGTGAGACTGGAAAAGTTCCTAAAAAAGAAAGTTGTTGAGCACTATCAGATGGGCACTATGGTGTGCCATGGAAGTAGTGTTTCATTTCATACAAAATGTTAAGTATGTTCTGTTCTCTCACTGAAAACCATTCAATATAAAGCTTGGTCCCCATGCACAGTTTTAAAAGCCTTGAGTTTAAAACGGCTTTCCATACAACAGTTATATTTTGAAAAACCTTTGTGCAGGAGCACATTTTGGTTTTAGGACTGACTTCATGTTGAAAAAATAAAAACTGTATACAAACATATAATGCTGGTGTTCAGAGAGGATAGGCTGTGACAAGATTTAGATTGAGAGATTGTATCTATTACAGTCCAACTGGTAAAGTTTGGTTTAATTAAAAAAACCCACAAAAACACAAGCTCTGGGTCCCTGTTCCACCCTGGTAGATCAGTCAGCCTTGTAACAATTTCCTAAAACATCTGCATGCTAACTGTAATACAGGCATTTTTTTAAAAGCAAAATGATTTTCATGCACATCCCACTCAAGTGTTTTATGTGTCTATCCAATAATCAGTCTTGATCTCTTGAGAACAATAGCAGTTCTTAGTATTCTGTTACAACCAGTTGGTTTTGATTAAAAGTGCATTTGTTTTGTTTTCTTCAGGTAGTTCCTGTGTATGTGAGACAGGATACAGGATGGTTTCTAGTAATGATGGGTTCTCTATTACCTGTGAAAAATGCCCTGAAAATATGGTAAGTGTTGAACTTTTCCTGTTTTGCCATACTGACATAATAGAAATCATAATCATTATGGTTTTCTTAATTTTAAATTTTATCCTGACTGCAAGTTATTTTTCATTAATTTAAAATAATTTTGCATAATAGTCTTTGCTTGGGAATTTTTAAAACCATGCTCATAGATAATATTTTTTTTTTAATTTAGAAGTGTCTATTACTGTTATTTTGCAGGCATTTTTTAATTACAAATTTCATCCCACAGACAGAATAAGAATTTTTAATGTGTTTAAGTTCCTTCCACTGCTTTTCTTCTCTGCTTCATCCTTTCCCAGAGACCACAGTTCTGTAGAATGTTAAAGATGCTTTTCAGCTCATGGGTATCTTAATTGATTATTTATATAAATCCTGTTATTGTAATATTTAGGCTGTATCTTCACAGTCCCTGATATTTCATCCTCTTCAAAATGAGCTGCTCCTGCTATGTTACTTTAGTTATAAATATCTTTAACGTTTAGGCAGTTCTTTTTACCTTCCTTGACAAATTAAGTTACAATTTTGTGTCATATTCATAGCATTGAACCGGAGACACCAGGCTTAATTGGCTTTTTTCCACTATAGTAAATAAAGAAATGTATTTTCCCAGCAAATCAACTTTTAAGGGTGAAGCCTTCCTGAATACTTCTTTCCCTTCAATAACTATGGAAGAACTCTCAGGAGACCACCTTAGTTGCCTGAGTTAGGTGTTTAAGGGGTAATGGGCAATGTAGTTAATTTCCCTCTTCTTTCCATCTCCTTGCTGTGTTAGTCAAAGATTTTGGCACATATCCTTTTGTGTTGTGATCATTTGCTGTTTCTGTCTCTTTCCTGCAAAGGTGGCATTTGCCTTTGACCTACTGCCACGGCTTTTGTAAAGATAACATGATGATAGTGGAGAAGGGAGTAACATCAGTAGCACTTGAGGATGAGCAGTTATCCTCATTTTCCTCGGTGGTTTTTATCTGTAGTGCAGTTACACTATAAAATAAGTGTGGATATGAACTGTCTGGGTAGGTACACAATTGCAAGCAGTTGTATAAGCTACTTCACTTAGAACTCCTCCATTTCCATTACTTCTGTATATTTTTATGCAACTGTCTATTTATGCACTATTATGTTTACCCAGTGTAGGACCTCTATATCTCTTTTTAAACATTCTTCTTTTAATTTTCACTGAAGGGTGTGAGCTAAGAGATTCAGAAGAGCTTAACATTTCTTTAGTCTGTGCCAGCATAGAAATTGCTTTTGCCAGATTGTTTAGCCTTTTTTTTATCTTTAAAAGCTTCATTAATGTTATCAAAGTTTTATCTGAACACAGTTTCTAGTAACTAATGGCTGGATAAGGCATTCTTCACAGGTACTGGGTGGTGCCTATATTTTTGAAAATTCTAATAGTTTTATGTTTTATTTTAGAGCGGAGTTACTCGAGATGGGTGGAATTGTATTACTTGCCCCAAAGGCCTGACTTCGAATGGAAATTGTAAATGCTCCAATAGTGAAATACTAGGTAAAAAATATATGCCAATTATGAGACAATAGCACTTGTTTTAGATATTTGAATTGGCTAAGACATGCTCTTCTGTTAAATAAGAAAGAAAATTTTGCATATGTTTACATATCTAATGTAAAAGTTCAACATTCTTCTTGATCTTAATTGTCATTTCTGAAAGACAACAGATAAATCTGTACCATTGGTCATTGCAATAAAAGCTGTTATGCAAGCGTTCCATAAATGAATACTGGTGTATCCCTTCCTTTAAGCTCCTTGGCAATGGATGGAGTCATTAAAATTGGAATAAAAACAATGTCAGTATAGACTATGAAAACATTACAATGTTTTGAAGTATAAAAAGCAATAAAGGAATTGTACCTACATGAGTAGGTGGAAGAGAACAGCCTGAGCAAGCCAAGCACAGGGCTGTGCATTAGTGTCAGTGGATTTCATGCCTCCCTGAGACACCTGTACCTGTGACTTTCTGAGAGGTGCTTCCCTATATCTGTGCTTCTTACTTGATGATCTCTAGTAGTTGCAGATGATTTTCAGTAGACAGAAAAATAATTTTAAATTTAGTGTTTATGTTAAATGGATTTTTACTTATTTTGCATAGTAAAAACCTAAGAGCAAAGTACAGTTTTAATCAATGGTGTAAAACATAAAAGCCCTTGGGACCTTTAGTTTTCCTTATTTTCAAAGACATGGAATGTCTATAAATCTTTGAATAAGTATTATAAATATCCACTTTGGTTACATTTCCAACAGAGTATATTGGAGAATCACTGTTGTCCAGATCAATAATTTTAAATTTTTGTAGGAATCTGGGTAACAGTGAATCCCAGTCTTCTACCTTAAACTTTATGAGAGTTACAAAATACATTCCAAACCTTTATGGTAAAATATTGAGAGCAAACCTGATTCCATAATTTGACATTCAGGAAGAACATTAGTATTGTATTTTTTTTTTGGTTCTCTTTGGTTTGGATTTTATTTTTTTTAATAATTAGATGTGAAATCTCTTGCCAGAGGATTTAATCAGTGGAAGATACAGTTTTGAAACTTGGAAATTGTGATATGTCCATGAATTATTTCAGATGAAATTTAATTTTTTTCCCCAGTAATTTGCAAACTTGATGTTTTGAATTTTTGCTTTGCAGTGAGCCTTTGTTTGAAATCTGATTCAGAATAAATAACAGAGGAACAGCTTCTGTTCTGGATGTGAATTGTTGCATTTCTCATTAAAACTAAACTGCAAGTGCACAGCTATAAACAATGCACCCATACATACATGAATGTGCATTTATAGTGGATGTTATTTGCAAGTTGTGCCTTTGATTTATTCAAAATAAGCTCTTTGAATTTATTTTAGGTCTGCACAGACACTTTATTTTTTCACACTTTTCTTAACCTGTGTGACACTTTGCATCTGGCAATTTTATCACAGTTGCTTTTCTTTTCTTCTTAGTGGAAAGAAGCATCGATGGCATTTTGCTTGATGAAGCACTGTGCATACATTGTAATGGAAGTGAGCAATCATTCTCTGCTTCAGATGCATCAGGAAGTAGGTGGGTGCTCTTTGCCTTTTGTGATGATAAATTTGAACATGTCATGCTACTTTTAAATTGAATATTCCTGAGGAACAGAGTGTATCTTTGGGATGGCAGTTTTGAAGGCAGGGAATTGGAAATCCTCAACTGCATATCAAACCCACAGTGTTTTGTGCTCACTGGAGTCCTTATATGACAAGCAGCTTGGTTTTTTTTGTCGTGCTTTAATGTGACTAAAAAGCAGGCTTAGGTTTGGAAGCAGAACCGAATTCTTATTTTGATAATTAATTATTTATTGTCTACTTCACTGATAGTAGAAACAAATCAGTAATAACTTCTGAATTTCACTTTAAACTATTGAAGTTGCTAATACTGTTCCCAGGCATGCTATGTTATCATCTTTCACTGAGTACTAAATCTCATACTTAACTACATTTTAAGTGCATTCTTCATATTTGTGATCCATAGGTGTGTAAGATGTGAAGAAACATTCATCCAAGTAAGCAAGTCTTGTGACTGCAATAGTCCAAACATTCTAGTAAGTAGAAGAATGGTTATTGTATTGAAGTTCAAAAAAAGTTATTTTGACAAGTGTATCAATATCTATTTTTTTATTCTTTTATTTCTTTCAGGCTGGGGGATTGTGTTTCTTGGCTCGTGAAGGCTTACCCCCAAAGGGAGTTGCAACTGTTCGTTTTGCAGAGCTAGTAAGTGTTTATTCTAAAACACTTCTAAGCTTTCTCATTACTTACTTTCAGTAAGTATTTTAAATCCCTGTTCTTGTGGAAAACAAAGGTGATACTTTGTTGTGTGATCACACTCATTTGCATCAAGATAGAGAGTAGGTATGGACACCAAGCAAGCATTATTCTAATGGAATAAGCTTTTAAAAATCCATGCCCTCTTGGAAACTGAAAAAGGGAAGTGATTTACATGACTTTACTATCAAAACAAGTAGCATGTGGCCTTTTGTGTTAATTGTGTGCATTTAAAGCATACTCTTGTATCACAAAAACATGCTGAAGAGTCCATGAGTGCCTCTGAACTTTTATACTATATAAAATTGATATTTGTGTAAAACATTTCAAATAAGATAAAAGGGTTGAGCTTACTACTTGATCTCAGAGCTTATAGGAGAAAATGGGCACCTGTAAAGTTAGAGATTGTGTATGAAATTGCTGAACTCCTTGAATTGGCTAGTGAATGAAAATATGTTCTGTTGGGAAGAATGAAGGCGTTTTCATTGTTTTATCTACTGAACTTTCATTAGTTGTGAAATCTGCTCAAAGTTAGGACCATTTTCCAAGTAGTTCTGAATTCAGGAAATGCTGTGTGGCTAAGAAATGTATTTTGTTCCTAAATGAACTAATGTTAAAAGTTACTGCTTGAAAGAAAGTAAAAAGCAATCTTCAGTTTTTCTCATATCAAACATTGGTTTGCTTCCTGAAAATGCCACCTTCTAAGTAATACTTTATTGAAAATATGTCTTTTCAGTTGCTTACACTTTGTATGAATGTTTTGTGTAGTTCAAACAAGAGTAGTTATAAAAAGGAGATTGTGAAGTAATTAATTTGGCAAATTTGGCCCTGAGTTAGATTTACCATCTAGTGAACATCTTACCCTTGAAATAGGTAGTTCTTCTCTTGTGCAGTAAAGAAAACTTCTGTGTCACAGAATCCATATTCAAAGCTTACATATTTCAGCTCTTGTTCTGTATATTTTGTCTAATTTAGTGAAGTGAAAGAAATTACTGCATTATGGTTATGTTTTGAACTGATACTGTTTGATTGAGATATTTACAAGGGACAGAATGCTCTTAGAAAAAAATAACTAGCATCTTTTGTCTGACAACTGACATAGTTTTCCAGATTGTTACATTATGGATGAATTTTTGTGGGCAAAGACAGTGAAAAAGTTCCTTATTTACAGGGTATAACGCTGACATCAGCATGGTTTCTGAAAAACCTGCAGTCTTCAGCCTCTGCCTGTTGGGTGAGTTTCATTAGTGTTTGCAGTTTGCTTTTTTCTACAGAAGTGGTACTCCATAAAAGCATGTCACTTTTTTTAAAAAATTACCTTGCTTTTTTAAAAAGAATTTTTATTTTGACATGACAGTAGATAGGAAATAATTAAATATACAGAATGCTTAGAAATATTGAGGGCTAGTCAATGTTAATGCAAGACTACAGGGTTGGAATTTTCACAAGATCAATGGTGTTAAAGAAAAAATCCTTCAATATTCAGCAGTATGTGAACTACTATCCAGTAATATATCCATATATATGGATATAAATGAGCATATCCAGTAAGGAATCACTCAGAAAATTAACTTCTTACATATTCAGTATTTACTGGCACCTGGTCTTTACCTCTTATTTGATTTTCAGTTATTCATAACCATAGAACCATTCTCTTTAGCTTTGCTTTATGTGTGCAAGCATTATTTACCATTATGTTGCTCTGGGTGACAGTAACCATGGGTGAAAGAGTGGCTGCAGCAACAGAGTCACAGACACTTGAGAAGGGCATGTGCCTCTGCCTTCTTTTTACTCTCTTATCACACATTCTCATTTTCTTTCTGTATTGCTCTTTGGAATATCGGATTTTAACTTCACCTTTTGTCCCTATCTGTCACAACTCAAAAGGTTGCCTGGCTTAGAAGTCTCTAAAGATCACAATATGGGTTTTCAGAATTCCATAATACACAAGCACACGGAGTCTTTATTTCCTACGTTTCTTTATTAGAGATTAGTACAAATTATTGCTGGTAAAGTGAGTATAGTTATGATTAGTAAAGCAAGGATATACGTATTCAGTGGTAGCAGCAGTCAATGCTAGCGGCAGGCAATACATTTCCATGTTACAAGTTGCTACAAAATGATCACTAGTAAAGCAACAAATGCTCTTATGATAAATTACCCATACGCGTGTATATTATTTCAAATAGTACCAGTACGGCACTCAAGAAACCACTCCCAGGAGTAGGGCCTCAAAATTGATGACAGATGAAGTTTCACTTCAAAGATGATTGGCATTGCAGAATCTGGAGTCAGTCAGGCGTCCCTACCCACAATCTGATAACTTGCCTAGAACAGCTCATAGAAAAGTTTGTGTCGGGGACCTTTTGTGTGTGTTAGAGACTGAGAGAGAGAGAGAGAGAACAGACAGGGACAGATTCACTCTACATTTGGGGTAAAAAATAATTTTTCTATCAGAGAGACATATGGCAGTGTAGGACAGCACCACTTGGAGCAGCCAATAGATGACAATGTTTTATATTCTCTCAGTCTAGCTTTTGGTTTTTCCAGACTGTTTTTCTACTCTTTCATGCACAATAATCAATAGCAGTTGCCTCTTCCTGCTCTTTTGGAGTGCTTTCCCTCGTCTAGACTCTTTTTCATCTTTCCAGATGATCGGTTGCTGTTACAGTTCCTTGGGTTTGTACTTAGTGATGTTATCTCAGGAGGTCTCTGAAGTTCAGGTACCCAGCTGCACTTCTCAAGGATGTTTCAGACTCCCAGGCCATGTTCCCCGGCTGGCAGGTGTTCTCTCAGTCAGTATTTCAGCAGACAACTGTTCAGAATTTTCCCAGATCGCCTTTGTGGCTACTTCCATCACCATCTCATAAACACAGCTCTGAGATATATTCTCCCACTGATCCCGTTCTTTATCACTGACATCAGTTTATCCTGTCTTCCTCACCCCACTCAGGGATTCTGAGGTGCTGCCTGAATGTAATGAGCAGCTGCTGGTCTGACCCATACAAATGGGAGTAAGGAGGTGGCAGGTTAATAGCAGTGCAGTGACCCCTGCACACAGATGTGTCACCTCCTTATGTCACTTGGCACTGGTTTGTTTACCAAAAGTAAGGTACAAATACAACAGTTTGGGAAGAGCAGAATAGAAGAAATGCTAAAACTGAAGAAAAGATATTTATGCTACATGCATCTGCAGTTGTCAGTCTGAGGCCTTTGATGGAGTCATTTTTGCTGTACAGCCTAAGTGGTATTAAACATTTTGATTCTTACTTAGTTTTCTAAGTGCAGATTTTGACATTTCTGTCACTTCATACCATCTAGCTGATGCAACTAAAATCAGCTGAAAAAGTGAGAGTATTGATTTCATACTGCCATCTGTAGATCTATAAAAATATGGTACCTGAATACCTGGGAGAAAATACTAGCTGTTGACAAAATGAAATTATAGTCAAGTAAAAACAAGGGTTTAGGAGTGGGTTCTTAAAAATAACATTAATTTTATGACTGCCTCACCAAAATGAGGGGTAATTAAATAATTTTTTCTGTGTTCTTATGTTTCTCCACTGCAGTTGTACTCTAATCTAACAGCATGCCAAGCTCTTGGAAATATGTGTGTGATGAATATGAACTCATTGAGTTCTTCAGTTACTGATGCCTGTGGCTTGTTTCAGTATATTTTTGTCAGTACAGCAAGGGCAGGCATTGTTCATTCAATACCCTACTGGTAAGTTGCCTTTTCCATAACTTTTGGTCTTTCATAGCTTTTCATTAAAATTATTATTCTAAATGTTTTTTGATGAAAAATATTAAGGTCGTTTACAGAAAACATTGTAATTCTTTTCAGGAGGCATAATCTTCCATGGCTATATTATGGTGACCAACCAGGATTAGCATCCCAAGTGCTTGAGAAAAATCATTTTCCTACTACCTTCAGTTTTAAGGGAACAGATAAGGTAAGTATTGGGTGGTAGACATGGGGAAGCGTACATTAAGAAGAGGACATAACCACATAGAAGGGTTTAGATTTATTATAGTATTTTAAAAGTATTATAGTATTATAGTATTATTAAAAGTAATTTTTAGGCAGTTAGTGTAACAAAACTCAGTGTGAGATCTAATCAAAGAGGAAAGTGGTATTTATGTAAAATAATGTCTAGTAAGATGATGTTACTGACTTGCACTCCCTCACTCACACATTTCATTTGCTTACATTCTTATACCCACATTCTCGTAAGGGTAAGATGTGCTTGCTTGAGTGGTCTGACCAGGGCACAAGGAACAAAGGATGGCAGCTTTTAAGTGTTCATTGTGTCCCCAAGGATTGTCAGTGGTAAACTAGTAATTAGACAAATCTTTTATACACTTTAGTAGTTAATAGTTGTTTTTACACTGTCCTTTGTTTCAGTCTTGTTCACTTTCATCTTCATAAATCTTTTTTCTGTGTTTGAAATAGATACATCCTTTTGTCAAATTTCATGGTGAACTAATGTGAAAAAGAGGGTAAATGTGATCTGCTGTAACTTTACTGCCAGCCTCCTGGTGTGCCAAAGTGCAGGGTCTTTTGCTGACAAGTTGTCTGTGCTAAGTTTTATCACAACCCATTTATCAGCTCTGTAGCGGGGAACAGTGTTCTTCATCACTGTTACGTGGTGTTTAACCTTTTCGATCGCTTACACACACATTTCTCTCCCTGTTTCATTTTTACCAATTGTAATATTTCTGTTACAAATCTCTACAAGATGTTTGTATCAGAGACTGATTCAGTGTATTACTCCAGCCTTTTCCTCTTACTGCAGTGAATTAGGGAAAAAAAATAGAGGTGAGAAAAATAATTTTAATGTTAAGAAAGCCAGATATCCATCCGTTTGAGGGATGGACTCCTTAAGTAGCTTGTTAACTGGCACAGTTTTATGAAGAAATCAGATAGTAAGTCAAAGAGTAAAGTGCTTATTTTTTCCAAATTCATTGTAAAATAGAATAACTGGAATAGGTTATTCAAGTTCAGCTAATCACAGAAAATAGTTTTAGTGATAGCCTGTTTGTCAGTTGTACTGCCAAATCTATCTAGAGTTTTCTTATTGACTCAAAAATAAAATAATAGCCTTTTTCAGCCATATTCTACAAAGCTGTGTTTTAAATTACACATTGTTGCAATACAGCAGTTGTTTTAATAACTAAAATACTTGTTATTCCTCTTAACACTGAATGTTCGGGAAGCCCTCAAGATTCCAGCATAGTATACATTAGATATTTGCACAGATTTCTGATTAGTTGAGGGCATGTCTACCTGTGTAGAAGTTCCTTTGGAACTTTTTCCATGTCACCGGTGAAGCTGTAGAAGAATGGTATGTTTCTTTAAAAAAGTAAACTACCAAACCCAAGATTGAAAACCAAATCAAAAGGGGAAAAATGAAGGATTGTGCTGAAAGTTTTAGGAAACATCAAGTGATAAGATAGCAGTCTCTATAATGTGTATATCCACTTCAGGGCAGTTTCCTTATTCTTTATCTTTTTTCATCATCAGGATGTAAAGCTGCAATTTATTGCAGCATCATTTGATGCAGCAGGAAACTTTCTTAAATGGCAAAGTTTGGAAGGAGGCCTCTTACAGGTATGTTTGATTTTAGTTATCTTTTCTTGATAACACAACGTTCTGAGTACCATTAGACAAATTAAGACAAAAGCCAAGAGTTTGGTTATTACACTAATGACAGTTCTTAACTGTACAGCTAGGTTAGGGAAAATAGCCCTTTATTCTTTCTCACAATGATCTGTATAAAACCAAAAGTACAGATTCATAAACACAGCCTTCATCCATTGGACCAGTATAAATTTGGCATATTGGAAAGCTCTGAAAAATAGTGTTAGTTGTTTAGAACCAACTCTCTCTTTCTTCCATTCCACATAGTTGCTCATGTGTGTAGTTTCTTATTAAACCTCTTTTTCGTGGTGAGAAAAGTGTATTCTTTAGCTCTTGATCCACGTACGTTTATAGATGATTCTATGAATATGTCCCTGTTAGATGCTGTCACTTAATTTGCACACATCGTGGTGGTGACAATCAAATCAGTGGTTATGTCACTGTCAAGAGAGGTAGGAAAGCTGATCTACTCCATTTTCTTTGCATTCTCTTGGGATTTTTTTCTTGCTTATTTCTTTCAGTTTTAAATATAAAATGTACACTTTGGCCAGCATCTGCCTGTCTTCTTTGTAATAGAAAGTTATAAATACTTGCTGGGAGACTTTACATAGAAATAGGGAGTACTGGCTAGAAGTATCCATGGACACTCTACCTTCAGATTTCAGGGACACAGGCATTCTACTCCAGCAGAACCATGCTGTATAGTTAGGGTGTGAAAAATGCAAATAAGCAGCAATTAGAAAGTGCAATAGTAATTAGCCTATCAGAGAGAACAATTGGCAGCTGCAACATTTACAGAATAGAATTTGTTTAGCAGTCCAGTGGTGACCTAGGCACTCTCAGTATTTCCCTAGGCAGACAACAATAGGAACACTAGCAAGAACAATTGGGAATTGTTGATCCCTTTTTCTGTTGGAGCACATCACTTCAAACACTCCAGTGTCTACAGAAGAGCAGCTGGCATTCAGGATTTATTTTGTTTTTATCTCAGGATGAGCCATCTTGTGTCTGCATCTCCAATTTTAAAGAAAACTAGTGTCTGAGAGGACAGGTTACTAAGACAGTTACTATGCATAGAAAATTATATATTCTGACACAGAATTTAAGGTTTATTGGGGCATATTTTTTTTCTAAGGCAAAGCTTTTAACAGGTATCAAGAGCCAATGGGAAAGGAACAACTTTTCCATTCAAAGCCTCTTTTAATGTAATAGATTATGCATGATGATAAGTCACGCACAATCTATTACATAGAAATGATAATCATTTAGACCACAGTGCTAAAGTGGTCTCAGTGCCTAATTGTAGCAATTCCCAGAATTTCAATTCCACACTAATAGAATTGTATTTTATGCAAATTTAAACTTGATTTTCATTTTGGGTAAATGGCTATGCCCTCCATTAAATGCCATGCTCATTTAGTTAGAATCTGGCCCATTTTTTCCTGGATTCAGCTGAATCTGCTGTTCTTTGCTGAAAATATAACTGTTGTATTGAAAAAAGAAAAAATATCTGTTACTTGCTATAACTTTGATCCTCTGAGAATGCCAGCTTAAGAGAAACAGGACAATATAAATGTGGACTTCTTTTCTTATGGGATTCTTGAATTTAGCAGAAGCCACTAATAGAACTTAAGGCAGCACAGTGCATTGAACAGTCAGTCCACAGGAAGATTATTCTTGCCTGTTTGGATGCTGCTGTCCACAGATTTCAGTGATGGAACTGAAAAATACTATGCAAGTATGAATAAGCTAAACCACCATTTTAAGAACACCAATATTAGTGAAATAAATAATTGTGTTTACTCCAAAATCAATCCTTCTCTTATCAAAAAATAGAACAGAATATATTTTGTGAGAACTGTGAATACATAAGTGCTTGCGGTGAATGACGTATTTTTCACATGAGAAAATGGTACCTTTGAATTAACCTAATTATAACTATGTTTTATTCAGCTTTGTCCTGATACCCAAACTAAATTGAATGCAGCTTATACTTTTGGAACAACTTACCAACAAAGTGTAAGTAAGATATAAAATGTTGTTTTGAATTTTGAATTAAGCTGCTTTATATGTCATTAGTTATTCAGTGCATATTGAAGAACGTCTGGAGTTTAGGCATAAGCTGCAACATGGAGTTCTTTCTAGTAAAATTGAGTAGGATAAGTGTGGGGTTTTTTAAATTATTTAACTACATCACAAAACTTGTTTACTACATAGCATAATCACAATAAATTAATCTGGCATTTGTATTTCTGAGGTTGCAGACTTAGCAGTGGAAGAACACGGTGCCTGAATTCTGACAGCCATATACTTTGTATCATATCATGTCCTGATTTTCCTACCACCATCTTTGGCCAGTTTTCCTATGGAAAGAAGGCAAATCCAGTCATGCCATGCCTGTATATTGTTCCCATTAGCTCTTTATTTTATGCCCTGATTTAAGTGAATTCAGTAAAGAGATTGAAAAGGTATTTTAATTGAACAGGGGACTCATCAGAGGAAAGAGATTCTTTAGCTATCTTAACTATGAAAAAAGAGTGTTGGAGTTTTCACACCTTACTAAACACCAGGAAAGCAAGAGGGGATAGAACACTAAATTATGTCAGCCACAGAAATGGTTCTGCCAATGATAAAGCTTCATTAATTTTAGTCACTTAATGTGTTAAAAGGGAAGGTGGTAGTCTCTTTGATGTGGAAGTGGAGAAAGAAACATCTTTATAAAACTCCGTAGGCATGCACAGCATCTCATACCTATATATTAATATTGTTTATTAACTCACCTAACATTGAAAACCGTTTCCCATGTTTTGTGTTAAAGTGTAAAAATATATAAACTCTGGCTGCTCTTTGGGTGATGTAAAAGACTTGGAGGGTAATGGCTGTCAAAGCTTAGTCTGGGAAATTTGAAGTGTTTACCAAATAATATTTACAAATCTTTGTTAAATATTTTTACTCTTCCATATTGTTTAATGTTTATTAGTCCATATTTCACTGTTTCAGACAGAATGAAAACATATTCTATTTAGGATCATTGAACTAGTCAAGTATGGGGATTTTTTTCTTTTTAAAATCTTGAGTATTTGATATCAAGTCTGTATTACCTGTTGTTAAGTAATAGTAACAGTTAATACTGTTGGGTTTGAATAGATACATCAATAACTTACTGAGTATTTTTTAATATAATTATTTTTGTGCATTGTGTGCATTACTTTTTTTCCCCACCTATGGTTTTGGAGAAGACATGGTCGACAAATTATATGAGTATTTAAAGACTGCATAGTTGTTTGCATATGCAAAAAGTTACCTGCTTTCACATTTGATTTCTTCACATGATCACAGAGTGGTTGAGGTAGTCAGGGACCTCAGGAGGTTGTCTTGTCCACACCTCTGCTCAAGCAGGACCATGTAGAGCAGATTGCCTAGGACCGTATCCACATGGGTTTTTATCTCCAGGGAGTGAGACTCCACAACCTCCCTGGGCAACCTTTGTCAGTGCTTGGTCACTCTGACAGTGAAAACCTGTCCTCTGGTGCTCAGAGGGAACCTCCTGTTTCAGTTTATGCCCATTGCCTCTGGTCTTGTCACTGGGCACTGCTGAAAAGAGCCTGGCTCTTGTCTTGTACACCCTCTCTTGAACAATATCTGTACGCATTGGTAAGATGCCCCTGAGCCTTCTTATCTCCAGGCAAAAGAGTCTCAGCTTCTCTACAGAGTAGAGATGCTTCAGTCTTTTCCTCACCACAGTGGCCTGTGCTGTGCTCAACTGTATCAAGTAGCTCAATTTCTCTCTTGTACTGCTGGGCCCAGAACCATATTCAATATGCCAAGGCTTCAGCATTATTGTTTCTTGACTCTAATGTTTACGCTGTTTCAAATTTTATGTCTGTGAGTTTTTCTAGGATATTTTTTTCCAAATCTGTTGAGAAATGTGAAGAGCTTCATTCTCCACATGAGTCATTCTAGTTAATTGCAATCATTTCCAAGCAGTTTGTATAAAATCATTACTGCTTTGTAATTGCTTACAGATAGCTGGAATGCCTTGTCTATCAGTACTTCAGTAAAGCATTTGACACCATTTCCTACAGCGTTCTCAAGAAACTGGCTGCTCATGGCTTGGACAGGCATACTCTTCACTGGGTGAAAAAATGGCTGATGTCAGGCCCAGAGGTGGTGAATGCAGCTAAATCCAGTTAGCAGCTGGTCACTAGTGGTGTTTCCCAGGGCTCAGTACTGGGGCTGGTCCTGTTTAACATCTTTATCAATGATCTTAACAAGGGGATCAAGGGCACCCTCAGCAAATTTGCAGATGACACCAGCTTGGGTAGGAGTGTTGATCTGCTGGAGGGCAGGAAGGATCTGCAGAGGAATCTGAACATGCTGGATCAACAGGCTGCAGCCAGTGGTGTGAGGTTCAACAAGGCCAGGTGCTGGGTCCTGCTTGGGTTACAACAACCTCATGCAGTGCTCAGACTTGGGGAGGAGTGGTTGGAAAGCTGCCCAGCAGAAGACCTGGGGTTGCTGGTCAACAGGCAGCTAGTCAAACATGAGCCAGCATGTGCCCAGATGGCCAAGAAGGCCAATGGCATCCTGGACTGTACCAGGAATAATGTGGCCAGCAGGACAAGGGCAGTGACTGTCCCACTGTACTTGGCACTGGTAAGGCCACACCTCGTGTGCTGTGTCCAATTTTGGGCCCCTCTCAAGGACATGGAGGGAAGGGCAGCGGAGCTGGGAAAGGATCTGGAGCACAAGTCTGATGAGCAACAGCTGAGGGAGCTGGGGGTGTTTAGCCTGGAGAAAAGGGGGCTCATGGGGGACCTTGATGATTCTGTGATTTTGGCTTTTGTGAAGAAGTGGGGCAGATTCCACAATAATTTTGTAGGGAAGGAATCCACAGCTTGACAAAATAACTAACTGGTCAAGTGATCTTTTTATTTTCACTTTTTTTTCTTGTAGTGCAAAATTTCAGTTTCTAAGATTTTACTGGATTTTCCTAATCCAGTCTTTTATGACCTGTTCCTTGAATATAATGGTGGCAATGGACAACAACATCTTTGGGCCGTACCAGTTTTAAATTTGAATCTTCAATACAATGAAAAGTTTGTTAATCAAGGTAAGATGGTGATAGTAACATCTCTGTAAATTTAAACAATCTGAAAACTTCAAATAGAAATACTCTATCTCCATTACTGTTACTGTGTTGTTTTTAAAGATACCACAACACACCAAAACTTGTTTGCAATCAAAATTTCTACCATTTTGTGGGCAAGTTCTGACAGTTTAAGTACAAGCCTTGGCATGCACCATTCCAGTCAGTAATATGCACCAAAAAAATCTCATTTCATTATATATTTAAGTTGAAAAGAAACAATTTTATATCTTTAGTAGTTACTATGTGTTGTACAATCAAATGTGTCATTTCTAATACTTTTCATTCTTTTTGTGTGTTGAAAAATGTGTGGGAAACCGTCATGTTTTTTCATAGGCAGTAATATGAACAACTGGCTTTTGACTCGTCGAATTTTTTTGGTGGATGCACTTAGTGGAAAAGAGAATGACTTGGGAAAACCACCAAGGGTAATTCGGATTGCTAGCAAAATAACAATAAGGTGATTAACTCATATGATATATAGTACATAGAAAGTAAAGCCAATGTTGTACAGTCTGCATTTTGTTGTCTTGTGTTATTATGTAGTTTCTAATATGTAATATGTGCTGCTTTTTCCATTGCATATTTGGAAATGGCATGGATTTCTGTAGATTGTTCTGATGAGTGAGAGAAAACAACATTGACTTGTGGGTGTTTAAATCACCTTGATTCTCCTCCAGGTACCAGGATCAGACCATGTTTGTGTGATGCAAGTTAGCAGATATTCAGTCACCTCTTAAAGCAGGTGTCGTCTGGAAAGACCTAAAAATTCCTCTGTTAATGCTTTTTCAGTGTGTGTGTTGCTAACTATACAAGGATGTTATTTCATACTCCATATTCTTTTTTGCAGTATTTTTACAACCTGTTGCCCATTCTGTTATATAATCGAGAATAGGCTTGTAGTCTTTTAATTGAAATTGTGGGACTCCCTGTTAGGGTCATGAGTGATTGCTCAGCTCAGCTGGAATATATTTTGGAAGAAACTTTTTTTCTCCTTTGTTTGTTGTCCTCCTCTGAGATGCAAACAGGTGAAGACTGATTCAGGTATTTTCTTACAAGTAAACAATCCTTCCCATGTTTTTCTTTTCATATATCTGTGTACATGCCTTTGTACACTCCAGTTGCTGTTAAAATGTAAAATGTCATGTCATTGGATTAGAAATTCACATTTTGTTGATCAGGTTGTTCTGTTCATTTAGTATTTTCTTAGAAGTACAAGTTTCAATGATTGCTTTCCAAGCACTCATCCATTTTTTTTGCACTGACAATCATACTCTGTATTTCTTCAGTATTCGTCTGGTATCCCATACCCAGAGAGGAACTATCTACCCTCCTCTGATAACTGTCACTTACACAGATGTACTTGTCCAAAACCCTGAAACCCAGAGTGTGATGGTGAGATCTTTGTGCTACCTTAATTATACTTTTAATTCTGTTGGAATTACAGTTTTTGGCAGTGTGTTATAAAAATCTAAAAACCAGTTTTTAGTTCTTCTCAGTTTTGAAGTTAAAAGTTTTCACTAAAACCTTTTAAAACAAATCAGTTTAAAGTATCCTCTTTTCAATTTATCTGCAGTCTTTTTTAATTTAAAATACTTCGAATTTGAAGTTGATTTTATAATGCTAATTTAGGCTACCATTCAAATAAAATCATACACACATAACAGGAAAACAACAGTGCTTTATGCAGCACTGAAAGCAACAACTTAGGCAAGGAATTAGTATCTTTAAAGCAGTGCATTAAGAGGAGGTCGTTATAGCACAAACATTTCAGGTCACCCGTCATTTAAATTTAACTATTGGTAATATATTTAAAACATCCTTTACTGTTTTGTCTTTCTCTACTGAAAACCACCAAATTCTGCTGTAGCAGATGCAGAAGGGGCATTTCCTACTTGCCCTTTTGCCTGCCTTCATGGGCAGCAGCTCAGATGCCCCATTCTTCTGCCTTGTTTGTGCGTTAGATCACACTGCTTTAAAAAATAAAAATGTTGATCTTAGTATGGTAGAATAATCATTCAGCTATTAAAAAAATTAATATTAGCATTTTCTGCTTATCAATGTTCAACAGTTCAGACTTCCAGTACAGATAGACATCTGGCTAGAAGAAATTTGTGGGGCTAGAAGCATTCCTTGATTTCCATATTAGCTGCATGAAAGCAAGAGAATTAGAAAGATAGAAAAATCAAGACTGTTTTTTCCTGCCTAAATGATGTCTTTATTTAACCACAGAGACAGCACTGTATCTAGAAAGTAATTCATTCGAATACTGATGGTAGGAACAGTTGTTTTCAGTTCCTCAGTTTTGTGTCATATTATTTCATCCTTTCATCTACGTGAGATCTACTTGGGTATTGTCAATTTTGGATGTCTTGTTGCTTTAACAAATTTTATGCAACTAAAAAGATACATTGAATTTCATTACCAGTTTCTATAAACACTGAGCTTCTAGTATGTGAGCATATTTAGACTTAAGTTCAAGTGCAGTGATAGAAGGAGGTCTGGCAGGAACAAATGTTTGGGGAAGACAAGGTGTAGGCAAGGGCGGATTGTTCTGGGTGGTGGAGGGGGAGGTGGTACTTTTTAAAAACTTAAGTAAAAATACTATTTATTATGATACTTGTGTTAAACCTACCTGTGCAGTGACAAAAACTCAGGCCAGAATATTATAAAACCAAGCCAAACATTTTCTTGTCCTTGTACAAAGTTTTCAGACCAAAGTCGAAAGAGGTCTTAGGTTAAATTTAAGCTAGAGGGAGCAATTTTGATGCTGCATGACAATTTTTATTCCATTCAAGCTGTAAAAAAAAATGGTGTCTGAGCTGCACAAGCTTTCCATATGATTTTGTATATTGGTATACTTACATTAAGGTTACCTTTAATCACTGATGAAAGTATTAAACATCTAGTGTCTCTTTCAGAAGGAGAAAACCATGCACATTTGAAAGAATTACAAATAGGTATAGCTGGTAACTTGCAGATAGCAGGCACCCATCCCCAGCATTACTGCTGGTAAAATCTGCAGTAAGAGTAGCATAGCACATGCCAGTACTGAGCCTGGCACCAGAACACAGCAGGTCATATGCAGTAAAAAAATACGTATGTTGTACTTGTGTAGTAGCCCCAGATGGGAATTCCCACCAACTAAAACTGTGAAAACTACCACTGTCTGTAATGGTTGTAGCATGTCAGAATTTTTATGCATTTTTACTTTTTGTATTTTAATATTCAGGTTTCTTTCTCAGTCAGCTATGAGATGAATCAATCAGAGGCTCAGATTCAGACTGATGTAAGTGGTAATTCCCTTTAATTTGTTGGTATAATTATTTACTTCTGTTTTGTGGGCTTTTTTTTAAATCTGCAAATAATTTTTCATTATTTTCAGATTGCATTGGGTGTGTTGGGTGGACTGGCAGTGTTATGGTCCCTTCTCAAGACTGCAGGCTGGAAGAGGCGGACAGGAAGCTCTATAATTGACTTGCAGGTATAAACAGCTGGCAAACTGGGAAGGGACATCTCTGCCTGTCTTTATGGACACCTTTTCTGTCGTTCCCTGTGATTACGACTATTCATTTTCTTAAGACAAATGGAATAATTTCTAGCCAAGATGCATAGAACTGTGCCCTGCAGTTAGGCTCACTTGAGGAAGTAGGTTTTTGCATTCTTTTTGATTCTGATATTGTCATTCAGGAAAAGCTGCTGCCAAAAATAAAGGTATTTTCAGAGCTATTCCGATCAGTTGAGTGGACTTAGTTTTCAGATTAATTCTTCTTTGAACAAAGACCAGCATGTAGGAGTTTCAGCTAGTGAATATACCATTAATATATAATCACAGTGGAAAACTTTTGTTCAGGGCTACTTTTCAGTACTAGCATTTCCTATGTGAGCTCCGTAACATTTTATATGAATGCCTTATGAACATATGCATTTACTTAATTAGTTTTACAGATCTTTACAGCATGGTTTTATAATTGCAGACAGTTTTCAAGTTCTTACTATTCTATGCTGGAGACCTTGCCAACGTCTTCTTTATCATCACAGTGGGCACAGGGATTTATTGGCTTGTATTCTTCAAAGTAAGTGTTTTTCCAGATTTGGATGTTATGAAAACCTAGTAATATTAAATATATTTTTACATGAGCATTAATTTTCTTTTTTCTTTTTTTTTTCCTTTCTTGTCAGACTATTGAGGCAAGTTCTGTATTATATTCTGGTTTGTGTGCTTAAATTTTGTGTTCGCCTTTGGTGTTTCTTTTCCTTAGAATTCATTGTACTTGCAGTCTGCTTAATGGTCACTGAAAATATTTTACACATTCCAAATGGTTTCATATTAAATATCGATCTTTTTCTGGAAAAGCTTGTTCACAGTTAAGCATTTATTATGTTGTCATGTATGCCAGGTGTCTGTTTCAATGTAACTTTCAATTATAGGCTCAGCAGTTTGTATCTGTCCTTTTACCTCTTCCATCTCAAGAAGAAGATTTTGTTACATACATAGCATGTGCCTTTAGTTTAAAGGTAAATATTTTCCTCACCGTAAAATACATGTCAGCATGCTTCTGTATATTTTCAGTAGGCTTGTTTTTAAATATCTTGGACAGTTATTAGTTATTAGTCTGTAGATGTTACATCCTAATAGTTATGTTCTTCTAAGGATTAAGTTGTTTTTCCATAGAAATTTATTTTGTGGAGTCCTTATAGGAAAACAAATATCTCAAGAAGATTACGAAAGACTGAAAAATCATTCTTTCAAGGATAGAGGTATAAAGAAACCCAAATAAAATATCATCATATCAAGAAAGCAAGTACATTATTTTAAAGCAGAATGTAAGTGCTGTGAGTTCCTGATTAGGAAGAAGACAGATTCAAATAATTATGTTCAAATAGGCTGAATTCTGAGATCACTGTTCTGTCTTCATGGCACATACAAATATTGTATAAATTATGGGTATTATATCGAATTGGAATTCATAGTACTGGTTAGTATGTTATGGGGAAATAGGTTTTTTAATTTGTTTCTTTGCTGTATTTTCTTCATAATTTTGGACATTATCACATGACTTACCATTATTCCAAGCTTTTAAACAAACAAAAAAAGTGTCAAAAGTTGGTAATCAAGTTGCAGTCTCAAGTATAGTCAAGATACTACTTGTTATGTTTAATGAATGATCTGTGCAATGACTGTTTCTTCATCTTTGTCTATGTGCTGAGGCTGTCCTTACTTGTGTTTTTCCTTTTTCTCTCTTAGGCTCTGCAAGTTTTGCACTTGCTGGTTTCACAACTTACTGTTGATATTTTCTTTATTGACTGGGAAAGACCTAAGGGCAAAGTTCTTAAAGCAGTTGAAGGTAACTCAAACTATGCTTGTTTGTATAAACAGCTTGGTTAAATTCAGATATTATTCTCAAGTCTTAAATTTTAGAGATTTACTGTATGTACTCTTTTTTAGGTGAAGGTGTTATTAAAAGTGCTGCTGCACCTGTAAGCATATGGAGGACATACTTTATAGCAAATGAATGGAATGAAATTCAGACAGTGAGGAAGATAAATCCTCTCTTTCAAGTGCTTGCAGTTCTTTTTTTCCTGGAGGTATTATTACTATTTATAATTCACAACCAGAGTGTCACATAAGGGTTTGATTTTTAATTCTTGCATTCTGTGTGGTAATAGTGAATCCCTTTAAATTCACTTGAAATCATGTAACTTAGTAAAATAATTATTTTAATGCATTTTTTAATTTATATGTATGTATAGGTCATTGCAATATTTCATTAATGAAGACTTATAAAAAATCCAGCCTTTAAATACCTTAGAGACTTTTGTTTGTTTTGTTTGGGTTTTTTTTTTTAAGGTAATGAGTTACCTTAAAGAGCTTAAGACACTGATAAATCTGTGTACACACTCAATTCTTTATTTGCCTACTAGCTCCCTCCTGCCACAGCTTTATTTCTGATTTCATATTTATCTGAACTGAGCTTCCTTCCTGCTAATTTGCTACAGTGCCCTTTTAGAATGCAGGAAATTAAATGCACCAGTTCTGTTCCTGATGGCAGTATGCCTTCAGTTACAGCTTCAGGATATGTGAGAAACTGTGCTTTAGCACAGTTTTAAAAAATATTTTAATTTTTTTTTTTTTTAATATTTTGGTTTGTTTCTTTTGTCATTTATTATTTTCTCTATTTTGGGAAGTATTCTTGAAGCATGTAGCATTAAGTTGTTTTTGAGAGGTTCTTATACATGCTTTAATACTTTTATTCAATTTTATATGTCTGGTTTTAAATTTTCCTTTTAAATTAAATAATAAAAGTCCCAAAACTTTCCTCATTCACTACATGAGCATTTTTGCTGTTGGTAAATACAAACCAGGACCAACTTAAGTGCCATGCTACAAGAGAGGAATGGGAGAAAGGAGAGCACCTATTCTTACTACACTCTGCAGCTACCTGAAAGGAGCGTGTAGTGAGGTGGGTGTCAGTCTCTTCTCCCAAATAATAAGCAGTAGGACATGAGGAAATGACCATCAGGAAGTGGTCAACCCACTACAAGTATATTTTGGTGCAACTTCATTTCTGAAAGATTTTCACTAATTTTTCACCTCTTAAGTGTTTCAAGACATAGTGTTCCTCTCATCTTTTTTATTTTGGAACTTCTTCTAGATTTTTGGTTTAAAATAGATTCAACCATACAGACAGTGGAGGAAAATATATTTCTATTCAGTAAAAACAAAAAAATCAGTCTTTTAAGAGTTGCAAAACATTACAAATTTGCTTTAACACTGGAATATGTAGGACCAAAGAGCTGAAATTTGGCAGAAATTATAGCCCTATGCAGTACAACAGTAGAATCTTTTAGAGTTTTTCAGTAAAAAACAACACTGACTTTTTATGAGGTTTAGGTGCATGTTTTATAATTTATGTATCAACCCATATGTGTACAGGTTATGTTTCAATTATGTTTCTCAGTAATAACACTGGATCACACAAGTGACCTCTGTTATAGTGAACATGCTACTATTCCCAGGTCCATTTTTCATAATTTTTTTCTTACTTCCTGTTATGATGGAAAAAACAGGATTGTAATTAATACTATTCATTCTCTCTGGTTGTTATATTGACCTTCTTATCTCTTCAGGTGGTGGGATTTTCAAACCTGGCTTTAATGGATGCCTCCTCCAGTCTTACAAGAAGCAGTGAGAGCTATGTGGCTCCTTGGAGCCGAATTTTAAGATTTGGTGTGTCTGCTGCACTCTGGGTAGCTATTGCCATCTTACAGGTATGTGAAACACATGACATCCTGACTTATCATTTTCAGATTGGTTCTTGGAAGTTAGAATAAATCATTAGGCTGTCCAAACTGCTTATCATAGCATTGGGTATGTTCTTAACTGTTTAGTTGTTTTAGCATAGTACACATTTGGACTCAAAATGAATCTTCTGAGATTGAGACATCTCACTTTGGAATCAGAATTATAATCCTCTCAAAGATGTGATTTTATGCAGATACTTTGTTTTGTTTTGAACAACTTCGAAGCATTGCACAAAGTTCAAAATGAAAAGCAGGTTCTTGCTACAGCTTTACTTCGTAAAGGAAGTATGTCAATCCCATTTCATAAAGTCCAATGCAATGGTGGCCACTACAGAAGTCTATTATTTGTGGGTGTTAAATGGTGAAATGAATTGCTTAATATTGTCAAATCTGATTAACTAATTAAATTTTGTTGTTTTATTTCAGGTTATATTTTTTGCTGTGTTTTATGAAAGATTTGTTGAAGATAAAATAAGCCAATTTGTTGATTTGTGTTGTGTGAGCAATGTAAGTATTTCTTTGTCTCATTTGTAGAGTGGCGTTTTAAATAGAATAGTACATAAGACAGTTTTGAGACGATTAAATAATATTTATTCATTTAATTTAGATTACTAGCTAACAGCCAAAGCTGATGTTTCTTTCAGCTCATTTTATTCGTAAACTCTGCCAGATTGCACTTGAACTTTACTTGGAAAAAGATTCTGGAAGCACAGGTATCAATATGTTCTTTTAGACCTGTGAGTTGTAGGTTTTTTGGTTGCTTTTTTTTTTTTTTTAATTTAAATTGGTTACCTGTGCTCATATAGAATTCAAAAATAACAAGTCATAACTGAAATTAGGTGCGGAACAATTTGCTGCCGTTCTTTCTACTGGTTTGTGTTTTAGTCCTTCTGACTTGCAAGTTGTCTTGGTTTTATTTAATATACTTATGTTCCGTTTCTCCTCCTGTCTTGGGTTTGTACCTCAACTGCTGAACTTCGTTTTGTCCCTCTTAACAGTTACCACCTTTTGCATGCATTTTCATTTACTCACATCTGAACTACTTCCCTTTCTCTTCTTTACATATGGGTCTTGAAGTTTTGTACTGCAGGAATTCCCCTTTAACCAAAGAAGAGTGCAGTCAGAAAAGACTGGATTACCTCATTTGTCCAGAACTTCTTAAAAATACAGATTCACCTCTATTATCAGCCTTTCCAGCTTTGGTTATTCCTCCTGTGTGAAACACCCATGTAGTATCTGGGTTGTAGAGGGAGTTAGTTTTGGAGTTTATGTGATATGTAAGCATTGTATCATACTGAATGGAATTCTGTTAAATACAGTCTTTTAGGAGTTCAGCTGGAATCATGCATATGTATTATGTAGCACGGAAATAACCATTGAATCAAAATAAAATCTAATAACTTAGCTTTAACTTCTTGGCTCAATTGAATTCAGTAGTGATCCTTGCTGTTGATAAACTAAACTTGAAGGTGGTATGTGTTTCTAATTACATATAGATAAAACTAATTAGTAAAAGAGTTGCTAAATATTATTCTCCTGTATTTATATTGGTACCTACCTTTGTATTTGTAGCAGGGCTGGCTGGTCTGACTGATCTACACTGTGAATTCAGGAGGTCAAAAAAAAAATTATAATTGTTAATTAAAGTGTTCTTCTCTTCCCCCATCTCTTAGATTTCAGTGTTTCTCTTGTCTCACAATTGCTTTGGTCATTATATCCACGGGCGCTCAGTGCATGGACATGCAGATACCAATATGGAAGAAATGAATATGAACCTGAAGAGAGAAGCAGTAAGTAAAAGTATTCAAGTTTATACCTGCTCTAATTATTTATTTTATATAAAGACCCCACACCTTTGCATTATGGATCTGCAATTGTGCACTACACTGAGCCATGTTACTTACAAGATGGCAGCTGTTGATTTGTAAATATTTGACTCAGTAGTTCTTTTAACTAGCTCTTCATCTTTCTTTTTCTTCACTGTTTCCTCTTGCTACTTTTTCCGATTTCAAGGATATAAAATTCCTGTTTCTCTAAAAAGTTTTTTCATTTATTTAAGAAACTTTTTTTCAATATTTAAGCTTTGCATAAGGTCACAGCCAGATTCAAAAAGATGTGTACCAAAAACATAAACAGACAGATCTGAAAAACTAATACAGAAGAATATAATCTTCCAATAAATTCTTTTTTTCCATCTCTTCTACTACAGTGATGCAGCCTATTCTTTATAGATATTAATTTGCATAAGTATTTTTTCTAGTTTGTCATATGTCATAACTTTGCTGCAAGATCAGGCAAATACAAAATGTCTAATACAAGATCGGAGACTGCACCAAATTTCATGACATTTTGTATCTTTTTAGGGACAACTAAAAATAGCTTAAATAAGGATATTGCTATTTCAGTTAAGTGGACAGAAAAAAAAAACATAACCATGTGAAAATTAAATCTCAAACACTGAAATATAGAGGAATCTTATTAATAATGTTTTTGACCTGTGTGTTCCTACAATTTTTTCCTAATTGCTTATTTTAATATAATTTTGGGAAAAGCAGGGTTTTTCCCCTATGAAGATGTTGAATTGTTTATATTCTTGGGGTTTATGAGATGTATTAAATGTGACCTGAAAAACATATGGAAAAAGTCAGGAATCTAAAGCAAAGAAACGAAAAAAGTGTGACAAGTATAGAAGAAGTGACACACCGAAAAGAAAGGTCTTCAGAGTGAATATCAGAATATGTATTATTAGAAGGTAATGAACAGAACACAGGTGAAAAGATAAATATGACTTTGTGACAGCAGGGGTCAGGATTTCATGTCCTAAGAAAATCTTGCTGCAATAGAGCAAGAGTGCAGCGGATTCAAATATTTAGAGATATTAAGTATTATGTATACATGAAAGAGAGGAAATTAAAAGCTTTTGATTATTTTTGGGTCTATGAATGACAATAATAATGTTCATTTACAATTGCTTTAATTGTACAGGAAAATATGTGTAGTCAGAGAGGTTTGTTACCAAACACAGATGGCCAGACATTTCAGATTTCCATTTCAAGAAAAATGCGACTGCACTATGACTGGATTCATGAAACCCTAACAAGAGTAAGTGAGATACTGGTAGGCTTTAAGTGTTATTTAAAATATGAACGTTTTCTGCAGAGGTGATGATCTTGTTGTATTTCAGAAACGTGGTCCTGCCAGGCTTTTGGACTCATCTGCAAATACTTTCGAACAAAGCACAAGGGCCTACAACACCATGAACAAATTTCTCAGTTCTTTTATTGATCATGTATGTATATTATTATTACTATATTAAGGAAAAATATTCTAAGTCAAGACTAAAAACTGTAAATCTAAAGGAATGTAATCCCTCTTTAAGCATATGTGCTTCAGAATTTGTTGTTAAAGATTTTATGGCAACCAGAACAGTGCTTCATTTAAAAAAAAAAAAATTTGAGTGGTGTCCAGCAGCACAGATTGCACTTAAAAATTAAAAAAATCCTTTTTTGTTATGTACTTATTTTTGTCTTGGACCTGTGGCGTTTTTTCATTCATAAAGGTCTAAGTAGCTGCACTTCACTTTGTCGCAGTTTTGAAGTCATAAAACAAGAAGTGTTGTTTTTCTTTTTTTTACAGGTTCATAAAGAAATGGATTATATTGTTAAAGATAAGTTGCTGCTTGAACGGATTCTTGGCATGGAGTTCATGGAACCAATAGAGAAAAGTATTTTTTATAATGGTAAAAAGATGTGTGGTATTTGTACTATTTTAAGTATCCAGCCTTCTGTGTAGATTTCTCTCCCAGGATTTACAATCTAGAATGGACTTTACAGCAGGAGTGATAATTAAATGACTGCTTGCAAGGGAGGTATTTAAGAGAAGTTGTTTAGGTTACAGAAATCCTATTTGTAATTTGTCATTTGACTGTGATATTTTTTATTTAAGGCAACTGAAAAGATACAGGTGTGCACATGTGTACAGATGTGCACGTTTATGAAGTTCACAATCATAAGCATTGATAGAAATACATTGTTTGATCGTCTAGACTGCCATGGTTCCCAGAAGTTTAGATATAAATCAGGATTTCATGGCATTGGACATACACAATTTATAATGAAAAGACACTGTTTCCAATCAAACTTGTATTGGACAGTTTTGGAAAAAGTAGGAAGAGGAAAAAGAATATGTTTCCTGTAATTGTGTAAGTGTTGTCTTCTCTTTTAAAAGTGGTGCTTTTCGGTAAAAAAAAGAAGTAGATAAAAGTCTAGAGTACTTTGGCTATGAAAAAGGTACTTGCACCTTAAAAGACACATTTTCTGGGGCACTGTTAACCATTAAATAAAAATAATGCCAAGGTCTGAAACTCCTCCTAAGTCAGGCATCAAGCATATGTTTTTACGATTTCGTTGAGTTGGGGCCAGAGCTAATAGTTGCTAAAAATTTCAGTGACAAGGAAGTTACATCTGCTTCTTAGTTTAAAACAACTTTTAAAAATAATCTGATAGAGATTTCAGGAGCAAGCAGAGTTGTGTATGACGTGGGTTTTACCTATTGTGTTCATCAGTATGATGACATTTTATAAGTGAAAAGTTTGTATTATTTTTAAATAGAATGACAGGACTAGCTCTATGTTGCCATAGAGTGCCATAACTTGCTCTATCTCTGATTTTCCTTTTTCTTATCAGCTTTCTCGGCATGGACTGATGAACTCCACAAACCAATGCACAGAAATAATAATTTTTAAAATATTCTCTTTCCATAGATGAAGGACACTCTTTCAGTGATGTTCTCTATTATGGCAATGAAACAACACTCCTCATCTTTGATATCCTGTTTTTCTCCGTTGTGGATTTAGCTTCCCAAAGTTTTGTTTTAGCAGCTATTCTAACATATTTGCAACAAGAGGTAAATTTTAAATTAAGAACAAAGTAATATTTTTTGAAAGGGAGTCAGTATGGCAGTGTATATAGTTAATAAAGGCAGTGAGTTAGCAGTATGCAGTGACAGAAGATTATACTGAGAACTTATAAAATAGTTTTATATATTTTTTGTCAAATAGACTTGTGAGAAATTAATTTTGTTCATGTGGAGATCATGAATGAAGAGGTTACAAATAATTTTCAGTAGAAAACACAAATATCTGTTAATCACACATAATTCCATCATTATTTAGGGTGGAAATGTAGTGGAAAATGTTTTAAAAATGTTAAAGGAAGTTGAGCACCTAATTCACTCATATTATTTACAATTTAAAGATAATCTGAAGTTACTATTTTATGTTAGACAGTGAAACATACTGATGTAAGTATTTCTTCATTAATACATGTTTTCTAAAATGTTCTTAGATATTTCGGTTTATTCGTAATACACTTGGGCAGAAGAATTTGGCATCCAAAACCTTAGTGGATGAAAGATTTCTCATTTAATCAAGAAGATGAAAAACTGTGTTAAGTATTTGATCATGGAAAATATGAAAATTATTGAAGCGTCTCTGACCTGTAGATCAATTGTAGTGCACTTTTCAACAATAACAATGTAATGGGTTTGAAATTTGTCTTTTTTTATACTGTGTGCTATTAAGCTTTATTTTCTGTATAGATTTTTTTTTATTTGTGAACACTAAGCCATAGGCCTTTAAAAAGAGGGGTACATGCAAATAAGACAGAAGTAAACTTACTGTTGTTATTATTTGAATAAGATAAAAATTATTTTATGGTTTTTGTTAAGATATGGATCAATGACTTTGAGACAACAATTTGAGCATCTGATTGACAGGAGTGGTTGTCAAATTCTAAGTTCTCTGAAAATACCTTAAATCTTTTTCCTTTTTTTTAAGTTATTTTGAAATGTAATATTCAACAAATATATGTCGAATTTTATACAGCACAGGATTTGTTCTGAATTAAGTATTTCAGGAGAACTTTTTAAAGATCACTTATTTGCAGAGATTCTGACTTGAAATTTTAACTTTTTCTTGTGTTATACAGTATTGTATAATTCTGTCTCTTCTTTTGGAGTTTATCATTGTTCTTCTTGGGTGTGGTAGACACATGACATCCCATGTGTTTGAAGGACAGTGCTGTTACAGTGATGTAGAAAAAGAGGCTATGACAGAACAGAGGAGATGGCTATTGGCATTTGGGGTTTGTTCCTGATCTGTCCTCTGATGCAAGATGTTCAGGGAAACAACAGAATTATTCTGCTCACTTTTTCCACACAAGTGAAATGGAAGCAGCTTTTTTACCTTTTTAGAAGCGTTTTCTCAGGTCATGTACCTCTGGTCTCTTAATTTTCTAACTTTATTATCTTTAGATATAACAGAGACCATAATCATTTTACCATCATCATATTTTTGGAATTCAGACAAGTTAATAATTACTCAAGTGCCACTTATTAATTGTTAAGGGAGATTATGAATGGCCTTCAAATCACCTTAAACTGTGGTGTTCACCTCCCATTTTTATCACTGAAAAGTCTCCCTACCTTTTTATACTTAATGTTTTTTCAGTAAATGGTTAAACGTGAATAGCATTTGCCGTGTTTATAGCTGTTACTTGTCTTTAGATGATTCAACAAGAGACTTACACCAGCAAAAATACTTTAAAAAAAAAGGTCACCATCATCTCATGTTTTTTCTGAAACAGAGACTGAGGACATGAACTTAGCAGATTTCCAGTGCAGACATGCTTACCTGAATTGAAGCAGCATTGCATTTCATGCATTTCAGAACTTAGAGTAACACAGACATAAATCTCACACTCACTGTTATTCCCCTGCATTTGCTTTTGGTGTTGCAAAGCCTGTGTTGCTTGCTAGTCCAATACAGTAGCTATTGACTGATAGAATGTGCCCGCCAGTAAGGCTGTGACCAGAGAGATAACTGAAGAGTTGATTTGCAGTGGGACATCCATTTATTAATGTGCAGTTTAGCATGGGCATTTCCACGTCATGCTTTCCTTGCTTTTGTCTGTTTATGAACACAGTTCTTTGTTTGTTGGTGCATACTATGCCTCAGAAAAGGTGAGTGAATACAAAATACAAAACTTCTAATGGAGTGAAGTGTCCAGGATAAATAAAACAAAGGTTGTTGCATTTATGGTGAATGTAGTAATTAACATGTCCATTAGGTTCTGGATCTGTTTTAACAGCCAAAATTCCTATTTCCACTGGGGACCATACCTTTATGACCTCACTACTTGTGAGGTTTCTTGTCAGTTATCTACTGAGAGCCAAAATGGTAAATTAAGCTAAGGAGCCGTCTGAAAAGGAGTCTGCAGTAGGACATTCACAAGGCAAAGTTAGCCTCACCTGGGGTCTATGTATTTCTTTAGTGGATATCTTTGCATAGCTTAACTATACTTAAGTCCTTACAAGTTCTACTGCCAAGTCAGTGTATGAAAGGAAATAAAATCTTTGTCATGTGACTGTATTTAGTCAAGCTAAAGGGGTGTAGAGAGTTGCTGTGGTCCATTAATGAGTGAGGGTGACCCTGGTGAAGTGCCATAATACTCATCTTTAGACCAGCAGAACTCTGAATAGAACCGTGTATCACTGTCAGTGGTCCCAGGCATGGGCTTGTTCTCTTTGAATTCTGATGATGTGTTCATGATCAGGAAGTTTTTCCAGGGAACAGAACCACACCTCAAACATACCTTCTCCAGAATGGTCAGATTTACGACCAGCTGCAGTCAGGATAACTAAAATAACTAGACTCAGGTGAATCAGGGAATGTCTGAAAGCAGAATGAAGATGTGGTTGTGCCATCTGTAGTTGTGTGTTTTTAATCAGTTCAGTTTTAATCAGTTCAGCAGAAATTGAGACATTTCAGCATGTGGGCACTCTCTCTCAATGGACTCCCATTTGGACTCTCATGTGGACTCTCATTGTTCTCAATGCTTGTGCTAACCAGGTACACCTTTCCGTACAAAACTCCTGCTTTGAGTTTGCTTTAGATATGCCTTTAATTATCTGCTGTGCAGAAGGGCACGTGAAAGCTTTAATAACCTTGCATTTTGCAAGAACGACTGCTAAAAGCAACTCTTCGTACAGAGAAATGATAAATTAATCTAAAAACATCCTGTCAAAACAGTTCAGTCACTTGGCCCTCTCTTTCTCCTCAGTGTACACACTACTCTGCTTTGTTTTATTTTTCCAGATCATTTGTCTAAAATGTTAATATAGCTAACATAGGCACTGTTCATGATTTAGGAAATAATTACAGGAGTCAAAAGCTCCAGGAATTCATAGAAGCTTTTCTTCACTCTTGCTGTCCCGTGAACACTTGGAACAGGTTGACTGAGCTTTTTGTTCCCCTATTGCTTGATATTTGTTCAAGAAATCTCAGGCTTGATATTTGATCAAGAAATGTCTCTTGTGATTGTATTTCCAACTTAATGTTTTTGGGGGTTTTTTTTAATTAATATGCATCTACAATGTGTTGTTCATGGGATGAGTGTCTTTCAGGTTTCTAAATATTCTATTTGCCCACATGGCATTTCAGTCTCTCCTGTCTGTTTCTCTGAGCAATAAAAAAAATGTCAAAGATTGGAGACGGGTTTTTTTGCACTTGTTAAGGGAGTTAACCCAATCCTACAACACATTTTTCCTTCTATGCACATGAGAGTAGGGCCAGAGGCTGCTGCTGGCTTTGCAGTCCACAGAAGCCCTCTCAGAACAAGTGTAAGAAAGGGGTTTTGCAGTTAATGCAACAATGGAGGGTATGGTTTTGGATAGTCAAAACTAATGGAATGAGATGGTTGGGTTTTGCCAAGTTAGATACCAAATTATTTCTACAAATAATTATCATTTGTGTGTATAGACAAGGTACAGTAACTTCAAAAATATGTTTAAAATTTACAGGTTTTTTACTAGTGAGGACTTGGCATTTTACTACAACATTAATTTGAATGGTAGGGACGGGTGTGACTGAGGTGAAGCCTAGCAGAGGTGAGACGTGCAGCTGGCAGGGTGCTCAGCTTTCACCCTCCCAGCAGCTGCTGCAGCCCAGGGGTTTTGGTTTGTTTTCAGGCTCAGCAGGAGCATTTGAGCAGTGGGTGAAGGTCACAGTGACACTGTGGCACACTCCGAGGAAAATCACAAATGGATATTGGAAGGAGGTAACTACCAAACCTCTCAAAACTGGTCTCCCTCAATGCTACCTGCTTTCCCCTAACTTTTTTTTCACTACCCTGTACCACAACCATTTCTCCTGTACCTTTTCACTAATGAAAAGCACTAATCCCCTGTTCAACTCTCTTGTGCCCCAAGCCACAGCCTTCAGGCAGTGCCTGACACAGCCTCCTCCGTCACCCCATCACTGTCAGCTGCGGTGCAGATCCTGCCCCTCCCTTCCTGCAGGTCTGGCAGCAGGGCTCTCTGCCAGGGCAGTTGCTGCCTGTCCCCACTTCCCCGGGTAAAGGAAGAGAGATGTGACCTCAGCAGGAGAATGCTGCTGAGCTGGCCAGCACTGTGTGCCAAGGTGTGCCTCAGGGTGGCGGCACAGGTTCTTTGATGAAAAGAATGAAAATCCAATCACAGCCTTCAAAATCAGTTTAAAAGCATGAAGTCCCAACTTCTGTGTATGTCTAAAAGGAAGAAGGAAACCAAGGTGCCTCTAAAAAACCTGATTTTTGAGAATTGGCTTCCTCCAGCTTTGCCTCCTCTGTTGCCTACCTACCATCTCCATCCCAGAACACCACCTTCCTTCCTTCCTTCCCAGCCTCCTACCATGACACAGATGACCCCTGCCATAGGTGGCTTGAGAAAGCCACAGTCCTTGCTGACACACCACTGGCTGCCAAAGGGAGTGGGGCTGTGGATGACATCCTGCAGGCAGGGTGGCAGAGCTGTGCCAGCCTCCATGGGCAGAAGTGTGTGGGTAGTTCTGAGCTCCAGTGGCCGTGGGGAGGACCTGGATCCATGGGTTGGGCTGGGGATCATGGAGCCTGTGGGACAATACCCAGGAAATTCCATGAGAGATGCATTTGCCTCTCTGCAAGTTGAGTGTTACCATTTTGTCCTGGTAGAGCTTCAGTAAGCTTTGATGGTCCAGAGCCCCAACCAGCTGTATCCCTCTCTGTTCCAGACTGCTTTACCAACCTAGCTGCGCTGCTCGAGACTTGTCACCCCTCTAGTTTTCCCCTGTGACTTCAGTCACAGCAGGAGTAGCTCCAAGCCTGGCAGTTGGGGTGGCCCTTGGGGATAATGAGGAAATATTTGATATTTAAAGCTCATCTGTGGAATAGCTCTGCAGAGATCAGGAGGCAGCACTGCATTAGCTGGCATTGAGAATTTTCCTTTGGATGTTCAGAATTGTTCTTTAGTTAATCCGTGAAAACTGAGCCCACACCTGTCAATCTCCTCACAACCTGTGGTGTTCATGGAATCAAACCAGAGGCTGAATCTAAGAAGAGAGAAGGAAATGTACTTGCCATAGCAGTAAAGCAGTTATTCCTAGAAAACACACAGCAATTAAGAGACACATCTAGATGGTTTATTTCAGTGGCTGGGTTTAGATATTGGGGGGTTTTTTATGTAAGTGCTTTTTATTACGGAATTACCAAATTTCCATTGTACAGCTCTGTGTGTCAGGGTGGCAAAAGGGCTCATCCAGTATGGAGGAAACAGGAATGGAAAAAATGACCTGTAACCCCATGGTCTCTGTAATCTTCTCACCCTGGTTTACAGCTGCAAGAAAATAATCCCTTTCAAGTCATACAAGAAATAAATCTCCAGTTCTTCCTGCAAATGCTGAATGGAGATATTTGCTTTTGGCTTAGCCTGATCCCTGGGACAAGAAGAGTTGCACCAACTGATCTCCCAAGCTTGGTACCTTACAGAGCCTGATCCCCCCTCCTATCTGTGCCCTGCCACAGGCAGCCAACCTGGGATGAATAAATTCTACACTTCAACGTGCTACAGTTCCCCCTGAATCCTCTACACACTCCACAGAGCTGTTGGGGCAGCATCCCCCCTCCGCAGCCTCTCGGAGGCTGGGTCTCGGAACTGGCTTTGGGGCACATCTGCAGGATGCTGGCCCACCTGCACCAGCCCTTCTCCTCACCTCTTCCTTCTCAAGTTCACCTGCGCCTGCAGAGAGCCAAGCCCCAGAAACCTCATCAAGGGGATTGCAGGAGTTAGGCTGAAATCTTTATGTTTAATAATAGCTATGCTGAAAGCTCAGTATTTATTGCATTATCCTGGAAGGTCAGAGCAGCAATGATGCTGGGAGAGGGACCTCTTAGGTGTTCATTCTCCTAAAACATACAGTCAGGAACTATTTTCTGTTTGTTCAACAGTTTGAGACAGGGAAGGAAAAGGCTGCATTTCCCATTTGCAACATTTTTCATGTGTGTGGATATTAAGAGGTGAGCTTCACTGTTGAAAATACCAAAATTGCTCTCCTGTACTTTGTAATGCAAGTTATTCTCTCTACAAACACAGGAAAATATTACTTCATGGTCAGGCACATGACAGGACATGCAGATTGATTTCTATGGAGATTGCTTTCAGTGCAGAGGGGGTTGTGAAAAGGGGCACCCAAAGCTCAGTGCAGAACTTGATGAGACTCTGGGTTCTCCCTACATCATCTTAAACCCACAGGGACAGGGATGGAGATTTCAAAAGGAGGGAGGCAAAGCTTGACAAATTCCTCTGTGTAGGAATACACAGAGGAATAATTACAGATCTTTAAAATTTTTTTTTTTTTTAAAGAAGAGAGAGAGAGAGAGAGAACATGATCGCCCAGCTTGCACAGGCAGCTGCAGCTCTCACTGCTGGCTAACACTGATCTTACTGCGTATTATTTTTCTCTTAGGTGACATCCTGCTTTTGCATTTGCAGAAAGCCCAGCACTGTGCTGTTTGGAAGGCAAAGTACTGAATTCCTTTGAAGGCTGCAGATGCTGTAATGAGTCTCAGGGATTTATGAGCATGGTGATGGGAAAGTGCTGGATCTGAGACTTGTGGATCAGGACCATCTGGTCTGTCAACAGAAAGAGCTGGATCCTACAATGATGCTGTCTGGTTTGCAGCTGCAGATGTACAGCTGTGACACCCCTGTTATGCAGGCTGGTGTAAGGGAGGGTTGGCTGCTGTCAGTGAGGAAGTTTCGCTTCCTCACCCGAAATACTGAGCAAACCACAATTTCCTCAATCTCTTTAGCTGTTTAGAGCTAGCATTGCTCTCCAGTGGTTTATTTCTGACAGTCTGAATAAATGCAGAACAATGCTTCGATGACACACACCTTGGAAATAAAAATATTCATTGCCCATGCTCACCAGACATGAAGCCAGAAGAGACCATGAGGTAATGGAGCCTACCTTGGTGGCCATTCAGGGCTCTTGGCTCCTCTGGTGCAGTCACACCAATTCCCCATCCCTTGTCATCAAGGGAATCACTGCCTTCTCAGAAGCCATTACTAGGGAAGGGTTGTGATTCTTTGAGATGCATTTAAGTAAGAGACATTTAAATGTATCTAGACTGAGGTACAGAGAGGAGTTTATTTGCTCTGGGGAATATCTTTTGTTTCCTGAGGCTTTTAGCTTTTTCAGCTTCCCCTTTTCCTCCAGCACTGTTTGGTTGCAGCTGCTTTAACTGGGAGAGCTTGAAATGGGTGCAGTAGGTAAGGGCAGGACTTGGAGAATTCAGGAAATTTCACCTCCTGTCAGTCATTGCCATGCCACCCATAGTTATAAAAGCTGTACTGGAAACCACAGTGTATAATTAGAGGAGGTGGATGTTTTCACATTCTCTGCCTGTGTGTATGCAGGAGTGTAAAATCCTGGCTGCTCTTCACACCCCTTGTCAGTCTCTCAGCTCAAGGATGGCATAATAAGAGTCTGCAAGGAGCATGAGCCAGCTCTGCGGATGCACGTGCTTGGAAATAAACACCTCCAGAACCCAGCTCACAGCTGGGAACAAGCCTCAGCCCCTGACATTGTCTGTGCAGGGGCACTGAAATGGATCTAACTGGGCAAGTAGCTCAGAGAACTGTTGGTGAGCAAGGAACCCTGGCAAGGTTTGCTGTCCTGCAGGGCCAGAATGATGCTGGTGGCAGCGGGTGAGGGAAAGAAAAAGTGCAGGAGCCAGGCCTGGGAAGAGGTACCTGGGGCAGCAGGCCTCAGTTTTGCCCAGAGATACTGGAGCAAAGCACAGCATCAGCCCAGGATCACGAGCCCTTTCAGCTGGTTTGTGGCATTGCACAGGAAATGTAAGGCCACCCATTCTTGCGTGCTCCTTCTCTGCAGCGCCTTTGCTGCGAGGAGAGCGTGCAGTAACTGTGAATGCTGAGCACACAGTACTGCCCCTCCCTGGCTGCCAGCAATCTGCACCCCCGACGTGGGCAAGCTGGGACTACAGTGAAGGTCCCAAGCCAATGCAGCAGGGACAACGACCCAGTGATGACACCTTCTCACATGGTTTTGTATTCAGACCTTAGCCAAGAATCACCAGATTCCCTTGCCCAGCAAATACATGAGAAAGGCATTTCTTGAGAAAGGTGCCTACAAGGAAGTTAGCATCTTCGAGCTTTTCCACATGACAAAGGCACAGGAGATCCATGGTACAGAAGGATATATGCATTAAATTAAACTCTGCAGAAGGACTGGAGCCATCAGCAAGGTGGGGAGTAGAGAGCAACATCTTGCAGGGCTCCCAGCAGTGGGTCTGGGTCACACCAAAGTGCACTTTCCTCCCACAAAGCACCTCTGCAAACAAATCTGACAGCGCCCGGCAGGGTGGCCATGCTGGCAGGTAAAAGGTGCCTGGCCCCGAGGTGTTTGTAACCATTAGCCCAAGAGCCAGCAGGGACCAGTGACCTTTCAGGCCCCAAGGCATTGCTTAAGAGTTTAAAGGAGGGCTGGCTGTAAGCAATGATAAAATTCCCCAAATCTCACACACCTGTCCAAAGTCTGGCATGCTGTAGGTCACTGTCTCCTTTGTTGACAAGGATGGATTTAGCTAAAGGAAAGGGGAAATCACCCCATCTGCTTTGGCTGGAAATGTTTTTCTCTAAGAAATCCACCAAGCACATACTGAAACCCCATTGTTGGCCTGATCCCCCCTGCAGTGTCATAGCACAGGCTCTTGCGGAGTTTGCTCCCAAAGTATTTATTTTTAGGGTTAATTTCTAAGCAGGGGAAGGTATTCATGCTTCCAAAAAACTACATCGTTAAATACAATTTTCCAATGGGTTTACACACACATAAAAAAGGCTGTACTCAAGCCAAACCTGGAATAGAAATGTTTCAAACAACCTCTCTCTTGTTTGCTCAGTCCCAGAGCAGTATTGATTTAAGAATATTGTGTTGATTGTAACCTGCTAGAAAAGTTTAAATTTCTTTCACAGCCTGGAGAGAAAAGGGGGCCTCTCAGCGAAGGCTCTTCCCAGCAGTGGCAGGGTTGGCGCTCCCCAGGCAGCCAGTTGTGCCCATTAATTCTGCTGGATGGTGGCACTGGCCCATCATAGTAAAAGAAGGGAGGGCTCTAGAAATGCACAGATTAAAGTAGCTGGCAATTCCCCTTTTGCCTATACCTGGGCATGCAGGTTTAAATGAGATACAGCTTCACAGCAGTGGTTTTGGAAAGCCGTGCCAGTGCTGGAACCCTGCTGGGCTGGGCTGGCTCCTGGGTCAGGGGACTGCACTCCCGAAGACCGGGAGAGAGCTGAAAGGCGCGATGTACGCAGGGGCATCTTTGGGAGCGTGTAGAACTGCGGGACAAAAGGCACACTTGTGTCAGCCGCGGAGGCTGAAGGAGGAAGGGTTTTCTGGCGTCCCTTCCCCTCCCCAGCTGCTGCTCGCAGCGCAGCCGCAGCAGCGCCCGCCCGGCTCTGCACCACCCAGCCGGCTCCGAAGGGCCCTTCTGCCCGGGAAGCGCCGCGTTAGCATCAGAGGCACTGCGCAGCAGCGGCTCTGCTGTGCCGCCGGGTTCTGCTCAGCAGGAAACTCCTCAGCTGCAGAGCCTCTGGGCAGCTGGCCCGGCGCCCCGGGGACGAGGAGCAGTTGTCACGCTGGTTTTGCACATGTTGCTGGGGATTGCTTGGCCCCAACCTCTTCTTCCCTCCTAAGCTCACAAGTCCACTCTCTTAAGGACATTTCCTCAGTTTATGCACATGCCGGTCCCAAATACTGCCTTCCTGACTACCACCACACCCCGAGTGTCTCCCTGCCCATGTGTCCCACAGCAGGCAGTCCCACTGCCGTGCACTCTTCACGGGACAGGGCCAGCCACTGGGAATGGGCGCTGCCGGGCAGCTCTGGCTACCTCCATCCTGTCCAGTTACACTCAGTTGCTGGCAGAAGTCAGGCCAGACAAACCAGGCTTTTTCTTGGACAGAAAGGAACTACAGGACCACACTTGGCCCAGGGAAATGCTCCATCCAGGATCAATACAGGATTTTATTTTGTTTCCTGGGATAGGGAAGACTGGGGCAAAGAGGGTAAAAACATCTGGGAACATAGGAGAAATGCCTGTTGATGAAATTTGCTGTTGTTTTCAAAAAATACCTGGGCTGAATGCTGAAAGCAGTGGTGCGGCAATTTCATTTACATGATACAACTGGAGCACAGAGAGTTGGGGATACCCACAGAGAATGGTGGGTGAAACACTTCAGAATACTCCCAAATACTTAGCAAAATGTTGTATCACCTCTTTGCCATAGAACATCTACCAAGCCCTTGGAGATCCCTGGCCCAAGCCCGCTCTGTGCAGCCTGCTCTTGCACAAGGACAGTCTCCAGCCCAAACACTGCCTTTCCAGCAGCAATCCCAGCACTGCCAGCAAGGTTTCAATGCCGAGGCTTCTTCAAAGTGAACAAAACCGTGACCTCCTCTGATTACCCCATCCATTGGCTGCTTCTGCTGGCTGCCGAGGGGCTGAAGCCAAAGGAGCAGCCTTCCACTTCTGCTTGTGACAATCTCTCCACTGAACTCCAGCTGAATTACTAAGTGCCCAACAAAAGCATAAAATGTATATTAAAGGGACTTCAAAATAACATGCTGGGAATAGGATCTCAGTGAGGGAGAGACATAAATGTAAAAGTACAGTCTTAATTAAACCAATCTCCCTGTAATTATGTCAAGTTAATAGCTGTTTTGTAATGTGCCTACAATAATCTGAGTTAATATTCTTTTATGTATATCTTATATATATTGTTATATGGAACAACATGCAAATCACTTCAGGGTTATCAGCTTGTTGTCATCCCCATCTACATCTTAGGAGTTTTACTCAGAAAGTGTGAACTGAGGCAAAATAACTAGACCTTACCAAAGCCCCAGTTATTTTAGATCAATTGTGATCAGAAATAGACTTCCACGAAACCATGGGGCCGTAGAGCCACCTGCATACATGTACATTCCCTGGTCACAAACTCAGTCACTTCCAGGGT